>OZ059794.1:5169729-6369729 GCA_964057025.1 Standfussiana lucernea | reverse complement strand
AACAAGCGTAGCGGACTATTTATGGACCCATTATGTCTAGTCGTAAACTGGTGCCATCTAAACTGACCATGTAAAAACAGGGTGTTTCATTTTCTTTTGCGCAATTTCTAATTTGCTCTGTTGCCTTCAGGTCTGGCTATCTCATTTTTACTTTCATCAGATTATTATTATTCATTACGCCAACAGAGTTATAAAACCTTCGATGCAGTAAAAATGCAAATGTTAATAAAACCTTAACATAAAAATTAGCAGTAACAACGAATTCGAATACAGAGAAAACTTTAGCGAAGTTGGCAGAACTTCTTCATCATTATTTTTCCTGCTGGCAGACGAGAAAATATTTGCAAGATGAACTTACTTAACTATAGTTTTTATTTTCTCTTTTATTACGTCGAATGTGATTGAGTCTAAACAAGAGGAATGAGTGAATGAATGCTGAGTGAACGGAGTCGAACAACCACAAATAAAACAGTATTCCGATCAATGTCGGTTGTGTTTGCTGCTTAAGTGGAAAACTTGAGATTGGCGAAGCTGAAATCGGTTTCTGTTAAATGTTGGTCTAGACGGGTTATTAAAAATTTATTCTTCATAGATTTTTGTGAATGTATTGGTTTTGTTTGTATTTGCATAGCATTAGTTTTCGTTTAGTTTCTATATAAGTTTGATTCTTCTTTTTTTTTCGCTGTGTAAGTTTTAATATGTTTGTTCGAGTTGCTTATTTTCAAACTTTAATCGGCCGAATAAAATCTTTTTTATTCGCAACAAACTTTTTAGTAACTTCGATGTTTGAAAATTTCATAGACATTATTTTTGAATTTTATTCAAATGACTTGTTAAAAAGTTGGGCACGTAACTTAAAAAACGTGTTTTAAGTCTATCGATGTAGTTTTTATTTTAAAAGTTGCCAAGTAAAAGAAACTCAAAAGTATGTGACCATGATAAATACATTGTTGGTCGACTTTTATACCGTTGAGGGTCGCATTGACCGTGAATACTCAGAAATCTTAATGAAACAAGAAATACGACCTTTACGTATAGTATATTCGAGTAAATAGGCCTATAAATATATTAAGAGCTACAACAATAAACAACTTGTCTAGTTAGTCAGCTACGAAGCTCAATGTTTGACATTTAGTATTTATTGAGCCATTAAATCATCGATTTATGGTGATGCAAAAACACTACAAACTTGTATTAAAACAGTTTGTTGCGAAAGCACTTTGTCAATGAGATCACATATTAATTTAACTTCTAACATTAATGTTCTGAGTTTCTTCTAATCCAATTTATGTTGTTTTATTACATAATTTTTACTACGTAATTTGTTTCATATTTTCATTTTTCAAATCAGTAACTCAGATTTATAGTACAGTGTCGCCGTAATAGATGGCGCTGCAAGTAGCGTTCAGAACAAAATGTCGAGGAAACGGAAAAATGTTTAAAAGTAACGTAACATTTCCCTTGGGCAAATGATGGTTTACCAAATGAACATGTAACCATGTAATGTAAAGTACGTAAAGATACGAGTAGTAAATATTATGTTGGAAACTTTTTTTGCCATTTCAAATTGAAAAGTTGCCGTGGGTTAATTTATGACCTCTGCGTGGGCGAAACCCCGGGTTAGAGATACTATTTAATGAAATACTGTTTCATTAAACAGGCATTATACATTCTCAAACCGTTACAGAAACGTAGAACAATCGAACCACTCCAAAAGCAACGCAAACAGAATAAAACAAATTGACTTAACAATCATAATCAAAAGCGATTTCATTATTAACACACAATCTTAATAACACAATGATTAATTAATATTCTCCAAACGAACTTCGACTCATCGCCAGAGAGCAGATTTCACCAACGTAACTAAACACGATCAGGGGGCCTAAAATGGCCGCTTTAGCTGGATCATAATAGGATAATAATATGAATCCCGTTAAAGTTCTTAAAATGGTCACAGATGCAATTAATTTTATGAATTTTCACCTTGTGACCGTTTTACGAATTGTAGCGTAATTCTTCTTATTTTTTTTAATAATTCTGTTAAAGCGGCCATTTTAGACCCCCAGCACATCAAAAGGGAGTTCAAGACTTGTCAGTGTCAATATTCCATAGCGATTATGTGATTCAGAGCTATCAGTCAGTGCTCTGAATCACGGTTAAGATCTCTTGATCGCGTTAAGTTTCAGTGAAACTCGCCCTATGAGGTCACTCTTGTGGGTACAGCAATGATTATAATGAAATACATTAGTCAAGGAGAAGGGTTGAGCCGTTAGCTTCTTTGTCTTGATCTCTCGTTAATATGTATTTATGGGGACATTCCAAGAAATTTATGGCGCTTTTTGGCATTATTCGGGGAAAATATTAGATTGGTGATGTTAATGTGAGTGATTAAGATGTTTAGGAGTGATAGTCCAGTGGGGAATTAACAGACTTTGTTGAAATAGCTTAACGTGAGAAGAGTTTTATGACAAGTCACCGCCAGATGTACTTACATCGATTGCTTTTTCTCATTGTGACATCAATTCTACAGTCAAGATGGATGAATTTATTACGTGGGGCTTGGAATATCGGCTACTTTACCCGATTTTATACGTAAAAGATGTATTGTCTTTGAAAAATAAGAAAAAAAAAGATTTAATTTCTTTGGTTGTTCCTTCATTCTTTAGGATTTAATTATGAAAACTTAACTACATAATCCTATGTAGTTTCCTCCTTGAATTTTCAGCGTTACGTCAATTTAAAAGTTTTTGGAGCGTACTTTGCAACCGCGCATAGTAAATAAATAGCTACTAACTTGCTTATAGCAATTTTCTTTACTGATGCATCTTTTTTTCACTGATCTTAGTTATAAAGGTCATCTGGTGTTGCCACCTTTTCGATATGCTTTTAGGTGAAATACCCAAATGCAACCCAAACATTCCTTAAAACTACATAGGACATATGATCTACATTCTAATTTTAAACTTATTCTATTTTCTTTTGTTTTTCTAACAAACTTGTATCGGAAAAATCAAAGAGAAAATTCGATTTGTCGTCCCTACACGTCAACCTGTAACGAATAAACAATGCGAATGGGATTTTAGTTGGAAAACTGCGCGTGGTAACATATGCAGTGCAGGTATGGGTCGGGTCTAACGAAGACCGTTCGTTCCACGAATACTTGATGTCAACGAGAATTTTTAGTTTGTTTTTTTAGACCGAAGATGCGCTTGAAATAATCTTGGAGCAACAATGTTTGAATTTACAATGTTTTAGGATTTGTTGTTGTTGTACATAGAAGTTAACATTTTAAGATATGAGCAAAATATTGTGTTGTCTTTTCACTTTCTGTATGAAGCTGAACAGTGAAACATACACGGTGTATCTAAATGAGACGATGATCGGGAAGAATACACAATTCGTATTACATGGACGATCGACGCACAAACAGTACCACGTATTTAGTACATCATTTCTAACCCTTCCACTTTTCATCGGTATTTTTTTAATTCGCTGTTGCATACATTTTGACCGTGTAGTGTAGTAGTATTGGACTTTCGTAGGAAACTGCTGTTTTTTTCTTCAACATCATGGTTACGTTGCACTGAATAGTGCATACGTGGGATTCGTTTGTGTGCGATGAACCTTCCACCCTGTTTGTTCAGGGCCTTAGTGTGACAGTAAATATGACGTTTATTTTATGTTCATCATTATTTTATTGTCGTTGTCCCATCCCACTCGCATTAAAAGACTCATTTATAGACTTATAATTACTTTTTTTACTTGAAAAAATGGTTCCTCCCGAAAACAAGGGATTATTTGAACTGCATTAACAGACATAAATATTTAACTTTGCTAGCAGCTCATTCAAGCTTGTCATTACTGCACTCAACCGTTGTAAGGATCTAAAAAAGAATCTTCCTAAACATCAAATAGAGGCAGCCATTTTAAAGAGAAGTACCCCCAAACGATCCCCAGATTTGCATGTAATTATCATTTTTGATTCTCTCTTCTTTTGTGTAAATACTGATCTAAAAGGTAACGCTGTAAATGACATAATGCGGAGAAAGATATGCTGAATTATTTATATGATAATGCGTTGCTGTGAGCCTTGGCTTTTTAGTGAGGGGGTAAAAGTGGTGGATTTCATCGATAAAATAAAAGTAAAACTAAAAAAGTATAGTTAACACTCGAGTGTTGGTTCAACTTTTGAGTAAGGTGTTAATGAGGCTGGTCCGTGATTATGTGAATAATATCAAGATTGCTCCGTGCTAAAAAGTATTAGTAGTCACTCGTTAGTCTTGTGACAGTTGTTGCGGTCCGAAAGTCAGACAACTGTCAGGTCAGGCGTTATCGTATCATCCAGTAATTTTTATTTGGATGTTCAAGAGGCAGTCACTCCATGTAAAATACTGGTACTTAGTTGAATCCGGTTAGATTGGAAGCTGACGCCAACATAGCTGGAAAAAGTCAGATGGTGATGTCCTCCTGAAATTAAATCACAAAGTATTATTTTTATTAAAATAACATCGTATAATTTACTGAAGAACATTTTATAAATAAATACAAACTAAATTGTTTTAGATTTGATCAATAACCCAATCTTTAATGTCCTTCTTACTTGTGTATGTACATAGATATGTGTAAATCAATTTCACTACGCCTTACAAAATACGACATTCTAATCGCAATTTATCGTACTCCCCCATCACTATTCCTCATCTCCGCTTCTGCGTTAAATACGCTTCAATGGATATTACTTTTGGGGATTTTTGTTGCTTAAATAAATTATTACATTTGACTAAGAACAGGTTTTAATGAATTTCAAGTGGGACCGCTAGACTAATATGATTTCCCATTTCACTCCTGATGCTTTAACGACATGAAAGAGAATTCATTTGGGGTTTGTCAACGTGTCGATATTTGAAATTGAATAATAAATAGGTAGGTGTGCTATTTTATTCATACCAAGTCGGGATGAGCGGTTTTTAGTCTTTTCTTGAAATTTCTAGAGTTTACCAAAGAATTTGAAAAAATAACATAACATCACGCCTGTGATTCCCCAAGGGTTAGGCAGAGGTGTACCTAATAGTACACATTTCGCCAGTTATGTTTAAATCCCATGTAACAGGGGGTGCGCCTATTGCCATCAACCGGGCACAAATCCAGACTCCGTGGCTGCTACTGAGAAATTCCTGATGGATAACTGTTGATGGGATGCATATCAAACCTTGGACCTCATATTCAGTAGTCCAACTAGACTAACGAGGCAGTCAATTAATTTGAAATTTTTTTATTTTTTATTTTATGGCATTACCTACTCGAAATAATATATTATAATTACAAATTTAAAAAAAAAAACCGTTGGTATAATTTTAGCGTAGGATCAAGTAGATATTTTAATTATTTCATGATTCAAGCAATTTTGCGGAGAAAAAATACAATAAGTTGTGTTATTTTAAGAAGTAATTCACGCCATTGTCAGAAAAAAATAATGTACCTACCAAAATACATTACAATAATACCTCAGAACCCAATTCTACGAGTACACAGCACCATGAGAAATCCAGCTTACAATTTAACAACAATAAAAATATCCAATGTGTAATCGTTGCAGTTTGACGTTTCACTCCGCCATCTTTGTTGGCGCCAAAACGTTGTGTTTGACATAAACATTATTCGTTCGGATACAACACGAAAACAACTTTAAATTGACTTGCTTGCGAGTGATGGCTAATAAAAAATTGGGAAAGCAAAATGAAATTGGTGCGTCGACGACGGTGAATTGTAAAATATTTTTGTACGGTTTTTAAGCTTTCGAAATATGATGGGTCCATTGACTAACCGATTCACTTATTATTGACTTTACTAGATTTGATATAATAGGAGCAAGGCTTCTTTTGAATTCGTTTAAAATACCCGCATTCGGTTTAGATTAAAAAAAAAAATGGAATTCATTTCATACCAATGTACCTAATATTAAATATTGCTATCATTTTCGATAAAGTTAGACCAAATTAGTTCGCTATTTTAATAAATTTTCAATTACAATGTGTTTAAGGAGTACCTACCAAGATAATTGCTCCTTTTACATTCTTAATAACAGAAAAGTCTCATATCTGCATATGAAAACTGAATTTTTTGAAGTTCATTAACAAATTCTAGCGTTTAAGAGATTCTTATTTCTAATAACAAATATTAAAAATATAATATTTGAAGACAAAAGAGAATCGTTTCAAACGAACATCAACTATTCAAACACTCTAATGATTGTTTGCAATAGTATTAAAATTGAATTTAACAAAATTTCTTTGTCTCTGCTTGTCTTATAAATATATCTAATTGAATTAGTTTTGTCACAAGATTCAATAATAGATAATATTTGTTCAATTAATTTTGCGTCAAATTCTTCTTCTTTCAGCTAATTAATTACTTAGTCATACACACGTATAGTTACGGCATTCATAGTTTGTTTTGGAAATATTTTTTTATCATCATAATTTAAAACAATTATTATCGTTTCATTCAAAACGATTATAATATTTAGATTTAAATTATAAAATTTTATTTTTGACAAATATAGCAACTTATTTAAGACAGTTTTGACCGCCTGCATTAAAACCGTTTATAATTTCAAGCTCTTGGCACTAGTTATCACGCTATTATTTTAGTTTTAAAACAACTTCTGCGTGATAAGATATATCAGTGCACTTAATAACAGTGAAACTTCCTACTATGTGAAAATCAAGATTCATATTTAAATTAAGTTATTTACGATAGATTTTTCCTCAACCAATATCTAAAAATTTCGAGACGCGACGCGTTCAGGTATAAAAATAGAACAAAAAAAGCTCTATGGTAATTTCTGAAACAAGAATCGTCGCTCGACGGACGACGGCGGCGACGAAGAAAAACATATTTTTACGACAGTTTACGATTTCCGTTCCTACATTCTACTATCGAACTGCTAACGCGTAAAATTTATTATTTATTACATTTGTTGCTAGTTTTTATAAAACTGCAGACATAGGGACGTTAACGCTTTATGTGTTTTCGCTGAATAGTAAATAAAATCGGCCCCTCGATGGAAAGCTTCGGTCACTAGTGGGCTGGAAAATTCGAATATGAGTGAAGGAATGTCCACAAAAATAAGAGAATTAAATAAAATGTGAAGCTATTTCATACAAGATGCGGAAAGTACTATTTGATAATTCGTATTTCGCCTAGTGTTTTCAGATTCGTTAGTTCACCAACAACAACAATTTTTAATTCTTAATTTTTAAGTAAGAAAGGAATCTAAAGCGTTTTGACGAAAAATGTTTACAGAACTGTATCTAAGTACACGCTCATATCTACATAATCTACTTAGTTTTCAAAATAAGCTTAAAAAAGATCTCAAACTTCAAAGCTTCATCGGTAAATACAGATAATAAACTGATCAAACAAAAAAAAAACTCAATACAATTCCGCTACCTATCCCTCAACATCACGTTAACATAACTGGGCTTTCAGCAGCAAATTTCACACACGATAGCCCCCTCTGACATACTACGTGTTACTTTTAACAAAGGGCAAATCCTCATGAAATGACATAGGCTGACAGTATCCACCGACGTCGAACATTATCACAAAATACCCTTAACTCGATTCCTTCGTAAAATATTCATGACAGGGTACAATCTTTCAAAAATTGACACCTTTTTACCGGGGTTACCCTCTCCCAGGATGGACAAGTTTTCCGTGTTGCCAACGGTGAATAAATTACTGGACACAATGGGGTTTTTGGTTTACGACTGCGTTTAATTTATTGTGGGGAAAGTAATGAAATATATTAATGGTTTATTTATTGATGTGATTATAATATCAATGACCTGTCGGATGTACTTGCGATAAATTAATATTTAAGTGTCAGTTGTTGAATCAGCTTCCTAATTATCTATTGAATAAAAGCTTTACATGCAACATTCATTAAAAGAATGCAGGCAATTTTATGCAAAAGTTGATAATAATAGTGTTCGTTAACATAGTATGTATTATAGGAGTCTAGTACGAACAACTCTCTCCTGTACATGAGGCAATGTTTCGAATTGTAAGGAAAACAAAATTTTGAAAAAGACCTTTATTTACCATATTCAAAGAATATTCACTAATCGCTAAATAAACAAGAAGAAAATGCAAAATAGAATTCGAATTTAATGACTACTAAATGCTCCGTCCATTTCAACAACTGTACAAACAAATAAACTTTAAAACACGCATACCGAACCTCCATTAAATATATTGGTCAACATTTCCAGAGAAAAATTTAGAGGGTTGACCTATGCACACATTACTTAGCAATAAAGCTTTAAAACAAATAGGTACCAGGATCCCAGGAGATTGAAGAGTAGATCAAATAAACGGTAGGTGAGGAACTGAGGACCCTACGTCACTCTGCCCACAGTAACTAAAGCTGATTGTTTGTTCGCCGAACACAGATTTTTCCACTTGATTGTCTGATTTGATTTTCTTGAGGGCCTCCTCTTAGGTTGCCGAGCAAATAGATTGTCTGAAATAATCCTCTTCGGACAAGTCCGGGGTTTCCATTTACCTTTTCTGAAAGAGTTTGTTTTCGTTTTTGGTTTATTTTCGGGTCTGGTTCGATGTTGATTGGGACTGAAATGTTCGTGTGTTGAGTTTCAATATTATTAATGTTCTTGGATATTCAATAGTTTAATGTGCTGGCTGAGCAACGATTTAAAATTATGATTTGAGGTTTGAAATCCGTTGATGCCCGACTGTTAGTTTCATGAAGAAATCGTTCAAGAAGTTTTATCGTGCTTCTACTTTACATGATCATCATCAACTATGTTGGGTTCGGGTTCCAACCTGAACTACCATACTGCATACCAGTATTTATCTGCACTCTTTCACGCAGTTACTGGGTATAACGATACCCCTTGGTAAGACTGGTCGACAGACTTTTGGACTTCTGACTACCCGTCTTGACTGTCAAAGATCTACAAATGACAGCCAAGACCAACGGCGTAACCAGTTGGTATGAATTTAAACTTTGTAAACATCTTAATTACAAAACGGAAAAAATATCCATTTCCAAACTATGAACAAAAACAACAACAATAACTTGTCATAAAAACAATTCCCTTTTATTTTTCCTTTGTTAAAAAAGACAGCAAGATTTCTATTAAGGATTACATAAAGTTGTCAGGGCCCCCTGTTTCGCGACGTTTCCTGACAATCTCGCGGCGACAAGCGTCTCGAATCGCCTTCATTGTCCACTTGTCATTAAGTTTTTGTCTTTCCCTCTTACACTTGGATGTTAAGGTTTATGGTTGGGTGAATACGGGCAGGAAGAGTGACCAACATTCAAACGAAATGGAATGTTGAGACGGAAGAACAAGTTATTTCGTCAACCCTATATTAATTGGGTTTTCTTGACGACATGCTCACGCGTTCTGTTATAAGCTAAAACAATAACTCGGCAATTTATTGCCTTCGATACTTTCTTTTCTTTTTATAACTTTAGAATGCACCCTAAGTAAAAAATCGACGTCTTCGGATTGTTACGAGACCCAAAGCTTTAGTGTGCATAGTAACACAACATCCACGAATGATATGAAAGAGAAAGAAGCAAATGACGCGGTGACCTTCGACAGGGGAGCCTGGAAGAAGAAAACGTGTTGCGCCGACCCCAAGTAGAATGGAGCAAGGTCAGAAAGATGATTATAATTCACTAAAGGATACACTACTCTTTTCTAAAGAAACTCCCCACCCAATCACCAATGCGCAAAAGGAACAGTCACACGTCCCTTCTCTCCTACCACACAAAATCGGAAGACTGTTCACACTTCGTGCCAAATGTTAACCAACCATTCACCCCGTAGGTCACTCCCAAAGATTTAACGACGACAAATGGCCACGGATTGACGTTACATTTATTCCACTGACATCTAATGTTATTGTGCAGATTTATTTGTTTCCGACGGCACCGGGAAATGCCATTATAATGGATACGCGTTTTGACAGGCTTGCTAATTTGTCATTTGGGTTGTCCAGACTATTAGTGAATTTATATTCTCCGTATGGTGTCATCTTTTGGCAGAGGAAACAATAACATTTCTAGCAGATGTATAGCATATTCAGTAAGGGCTCATTCACACGGCGTCCGTCACTGACGATTCGTCATAATTCACGATACGTCATGACGGATGGACGTTCACATAGCATACGGAATCGTGTTTTATCACGATTCGGCAAGAAAACGAATTGGTGTTCACATTATTTTCGTGATTTTTCGGGAGCAAGCGCATCAGCGAATCCGTCACAAAAATTCACGATTCATGTTTTTTGACGTACGTGAATTTTTTTAGACGATACGAGATTTAAGACGTGTCCGTCATTTTTCACGATTCGTGAAGCGTGTGAACATGGGTATTTACACAGCATTGCCACCGTCAAAAAATTGACGGATTGCGAAAACAGACGAATCGTCAAAAAAAAAAACGAATCATCGTCGTGTGAACGGGCTGTAAGTAATCATTTGATGTTGCCGCCTCTTCCATTAAATGTCATCATACTCTTCATTAACAATCCAATCTACTCCCTACTGTGTTATGGTCTCCATGCTAGTTCAAAACAGAAACTTAGAAAGGAAAAGGGTAGACTTTGCCATACAGTAGGAGAACACAAGCAGAAAAAAAGTTTCAGTCTGTTTCCAACAATGACTATAAGTGGTATGGTCTAACTTATTTTTTTTTTGTTAGCCTGTCATGTGTCCCACTGCTGGGCAAAGGCCTCCCCTTTCTTTTGAAATTATTTAAAATTATATTTCAGTTTAAAAAAAAATACTATTAACACCTATCTGATGAAAGACGAAAGTGTAAAATTTTTGTTGACACTGCTGTGAAACTTGCATTCCCTTAGACTGGCAAGCCTAGGCAGATGATGATGACGATGATGACTGCTGTGAAAGACCGTCGATAGCCACCTATATTTTGTTCCCTCTTGAGGCGATAAAATCTATTTCCACCCCATCAGCACTGTCTCCCATGCCACCGTGTAACCAAATAAATTGCGCAAGAAATGAACACGTAATTTGGTACAATGTTCCTCAATTGGAAAAATGAAATGACGGAATCCGTATCATGCATGTGTGGTAACAAGTTTACACGGACGAACCGTTCGGAAAGCGATCGAAATTATCCTGCATTCGCCGAAACTGCTGACGCGGTATGAAGACATTGCTACGACGTTGTAAAAAGACTGGATGTGACACACAACCAGTGCATTTATGGCGAAAATGTGTTGCAAGACATTGTTTTCTTTTCCTACAAGGTAATTATGAAACCGATAAGTAGTTTGAACATTCTAGATTACGTTTGAGTCTAGAATGTTCCACCAGGGAACTATCCAGAAGATTCGAGAATAATCCTAGAACGTTCTATTATGGAACTGTGAAGAAGGTTCCAGAAAGCTGTGGAAGTTTCTCGAAAAATCGGTCGGCATATTAATTATAGCCGTCGTGTTTGCGGGAGCAATCAGTCTAATTTGGCTACACAACGAAATGAATCGATGTGAACTACAAGTGTGATATAGTGAATAGTGATCAGTGTTGTTTTTTTTTGTGTTTAATAAAGATATTAAATATCTACCGAATAAACAACAAATTTTGTTGTTTATTCGGTAGTGTTTTAATTTATCCCATATCCAGATCCTACATTACGTACGTAACATTATATATATATATATATACATAGGTCGTTTATAGACTCCCACTATTATTATCGCAACTGGCCCGGACTGTCCCACAGCCAACCCAAAGTTTATATCCATAATTGCCATTGGTATAGTTTCTGCGTCACTTGTATATAGGTACTCTAGAAAACGTTATTTTCATTCTATGACTCAATCGTTCTTCAAGTTAGTTTTCGTCTTACAGCGTCATGTAGATTTTGGCCAAAAATTCATAATTTTCACAAATACATAATTTAACAGGTGTTTTTATAAAAAAAAAAACGTGTAGAGTCTTGCTTGGCATCATATCGATTCCAATATTTTCTTTTAGACAGATCTACACAATTCTACCTCCACGTCTCTCGTACGTGGTCGCGCGCACAACTGTAATGAGCGGCGCCGGGCGACCGCACTAACTCGATTACCTGACACGAGTCTTGCATTGTAATCGCACAGACAAAACTATTTTTTCCACATTATTAGATGATGCTGTATGGCCCTTGTAGTTGCTGAAATGTATTTGTAAGTGAATTAGGAATATTCGTTAGGATATATGATTTACATACTTGGGAATGGGTAGGTGGGAATGATTGTTTTTTTTTGTTACATGAAGTGATGAAGGGTGTTTGACTGTTGTGTCGTCTGAAGGAAGAGAACCGAAGACTGTTTCCATAAAAAAAACATTTTGCAAAGATTTTAGTGTTAAAATTGATTATTTATCTTACGGGAAACCATAAGAAAGTAATTAATTGAGCAAAAAGAAACCCACATCTGCCTAGACTTTTTCTCTAATATGTTGGGGTTGGATTCTAGCGTAACCTAAAGTAACTGTATATCAATATTTTACATGGAGCGACTGCCTGTCTGGTCTACACAACTCAGATACTGGGTAACAAGATAAACCTCCTTGAGACAAAAAAATACATGGCTATGAAGTCAGAAGTACATAAATTAAAAGAAAAAGACAGAAAAATAATGATAAAATACAAATAAAAACTTTTTTGCAAAAAAAACCGACTTCCAAAAAAAACACTAAAAAGTGGAAAATAACTTTACTTTCGGAAGTCGGTGACTATTGTTTGTTTCATTGACTTTTTTGCCACCGACTTCCGAAAGTAAAGTTATTTTCCACTTTTTATTAGTGTTTTTTTTGGAAGTCGGTTTTTTTTTTGCAAAAAAGTTTTTATTTTAGCCTTTTTAGTTATCGCATCACACACAAATCCTTGTCAAGTATCAATTTCGCAATTTCTTTTACTTGGATGACATATTTTTTCCAGCTATTTTGATTTCAAAACCAAACTGCTGGACCGATTGCGATGAAATTTCTATGGGACCAATCGAGAAGTAGATCCATTCAGATAAAAGAATAATTTTTCAAATCGGTTCATAAATGACGAAGATATGAGGTAACAAACACAAAAAGAAACATGCAACCGAATTGAGTACTTCCTCCTTTTTTTGAAGTCGGTTAAAAAGTAAGGTTATTTTCCAGATTAAACTTAATGGTGCATTTATCTATCTCCCAAAAAAATCTAGACCTAAGCAATTTGAAATAGAAAATTGAATCCAAGCAAATATCAGGGGTTATCCAATCACAAGGAATGTCAAATAAATTGATGTAACATCGTGCGATGTTACATCAATTTTCAACGGCAATAAAATAACATGTCATATTGGTACCATGCCAAAATACCGATCGACAAAATGGAAAACTTTCGATAACATTGAATGAATGAAAACGAGGAAAACAATTCAAAATTACGTTATTGTTTCATCACAAATGAACACA
This sequence comes from Standfussiana lucernea, assembly GCA_964057025.1. NCBI lineage: Eukaryota > Metazoa > Arthropoda > Insecta > Lepidoptera > Noctuidae > Standfussiana > Standfussiana lucernea. The sequence continues at coordinate 6,356,225 of OZ059794.1, read as the reverse complement.
AATAAAAAGTTGGAATTGAATTTGTTGAATGCATTTTTTGTGTGTGTTGATCCAGTCATCCAGTTATGGCAATGGAAAACTATTCAGTTCGCTACGTATTAAAAAAAATGGTTTATTCATGAGTAATGATGCTCATGAAACATTTAACGTATGTGTTTATTGCGGGATGGTTGGTTTCTATGCTATAAGATGACAATCCACCATTAATGATAGGTACTGTTACAAAAGATTCTAGGTAATAATTATGGTGCTCAATTTACATACATACCTACATAAGCTCACGCATTTTTCCCAAGGGGGAAAACAGAAACTTCACCAACTTCAGCCACCTACTGCGATCTTCACATACAGCTAACTACACAATTTACTTACCTACATACATAATTGGTGAGGCAACTATGCTTGTAATTCAACCGCGTTTTATCTGGCCCGATCCCTGAAAAATTTTGCTGCCCTTACATTTCCTTCATCGAAAAAATCAAACAAAATCCTTTCCCAACTTCCTCCATGGTTTATGTTATTCAAGGTCTTTTCCTCCACCGTAAACCACAACAGAATGATACATATCGTGCAATAAAACCTTTATTAAAATAGTACACGCCGTCGATTAGTGCGTTCAGATAGCGACAGTTAAAATACAGTGATGGCGCCCTTAATGGTTTCTACGCGTATTTCACCCTTATTATCTATTTACAACCCGCATTTTATTATTGGGGTTAAGACGAACAGGGCATAAAGCGCTAGCGCACAGGGTGGGCGTGGTTAAGGTTGCATTTTCTAATGAGCGGAGCAAGTAAGCGGACAAGAGCGGAGAAATAGCGTAGCGGAGTGTACCTGTCAACGAAAGCGCAGCGCGAAGGCGCAAAAGAGTGAAAGCGTTCGAACCAATGGAATGGTAAAGCAACTAATAGGTACTTATGGCACGCCAGTCCTTGAAAGACGGTGATCTTTTAAGGTGTGATTATTTATTTATCTAGTACGACGTAGACTTTTTTTAAATCCACGAATCGAGCGGAACACCAAAGAAAAGATGGATGGATTGTGTGGGGAATGATATGAATGAGAAAGGAGTAAATGATGCCTCACCGTCTGACAGGGGAGAATGGAAGAAGAAAAAGCCAAGTTGAATGGGACAAGGGCAGGAAGATTGTCATTGTAAAAGCAATCGAAAAAATTGTTCTCTCCGTACAATCTGAAGTTGTAATGTGTAAAACAAGTCTCTGATCCGTTGATGCCTGTCCACGGACACAGCTTAGCGGAGATTTGAATTTTATTGAATCCTATTTGTAGCATACCGCTCCGTTCCTATCCGCTCCTCTCCGCCAGCAGCCTTATGGGTGAGTGAGATCGGACGACCGTTAAGGGATGTTTTTACGACTATCAAACGATACTTTGAGAGATGGTGTCCGGTAGTTGAGTCGTAACTGAACATTTTGTAGTCGTTCAGATGGATTTTAGTTTAATTTAAAAGGTTTTTTTTCTGTTGATTCAAGTGTTTGAGTGTTTTATGCGTCCAAAGTGCCGTTGCTTAATCGGCGTATTTTTCAGAGTAGCTGTTCTAAGCAATTTGGTAAATTGAATGGGTGTTTATTTGAACAAAAAATTGCATTTTCTACTAGACAACATTACTAAGATACTTAGAGCTATTCTATAAAATTCACTTCGAATTTCACTCAAGTGACTATAAGCAATGAAAACGAAAACACTAGTCTTATTATATTTCATCATCATCTGCCTAGCCTTTTCCCAACTACGTTGGGGTCGGCTTCCAGTCTAACCGGATGCAGCTGAATACCAGTATTTTGCATGGAGCGACTATCTGACCTCAACAACCCAGTTCATACTGGGTAATACAATACCCCTTGGTAAAACTGATTGGCAGACTTTTAGTTTTATTATATTTGTCATGGCGAATTCACTTTCTTGTTTCTCAAACTGATTGTTAGGCGAATGCATCGTTCGTCTAGTGGCCGCAAGCGATTCTGCTGGCCAAGAGGTCCTAGTTTCAATTCCCGGGTCGTTAAAAATGTTATTGAGTTTTTCTACCAGGAATTTCTCAGTAGCAGCCCGGATATTAGTTCGGATTTGTGCCCAGTTGTTGTTGACGATAGACTTGGCTTTTATAAATATCTCATACACCTCTGTCTATTCCTTTTATTACGTTATAATAGAAAGTAACACCTACTCGAAACCAAAACCACTTGCAATACAAATTACTTCATACGTTTTCCTCTAAAATTCTAAAGGCAACTCTCGAAGAATATTTTCTCCTCCCACAATTTGTTAACCCGGCGGCAGCTGCTCAAATCTGTTTTGTACGTGATCGAGCCGCGAGCAGTTTAGTGTTAATGAACAAGTACACTTTGAGCCATAAGAAACGATTGAAACAAACGTTTTTACTAAGTGACGGGTCTAACAGATTTTATAGTTTAATTAAAGATAAGTGCGGATTAGTTTTTGCTGAGTATTTGAACTTTTTGTGTAGTGCAAAGCTCTTTCGGGTTTTTGTTTAATATCGTAGTTTTATTGTTGGTACAATCGTGAAGAAATTTCTCCGACATTTTTGATTTTTGCAGGAAGAAAATTAAGATAGCAATTCATTAAATCAATTAGGTTGGTTAAATACGTTATTTGCAAGAATACATTTGCAAGAGTGCCTCGAATATGTTTTTGCAACCTAGTTTATAATATATTATAAACTACACATTATAATATATTTACTGTGATAATCATGTTCTAAGTTATTAGAGTTTAAGTTAATTAAAATAAGTTTGCCATAATGTAATGTTAAATATTAAACAAAAAACTACTGTCCTACATATAGCATATTGTTGCAGCTCTTGCAGCCTGCGATACAGGATTATCCTGGTACAAGCATCTAACATTATACCTACATTGTAAATTTTTGATTCATATTGTATTTTACCTTTTAAGTTTCTGAATAAAGATTTATATTATATTATATTTATTTTCTCACGGACTACTCTGACCCGGATAAAGAACTCTAGAGGACTGCTGTACTTCGTGATATCTATGGATGAACCCATCAGTAACAGTTCCATCTTTAGAGTGTCGCCTTCGCATATTTTTGCGTATAGCACTAATTAGTTAGCAGTCCAGTTTCCAGGACGATAATCACCGAAGTAGTGCAGTAATGTGAATTGTTGGTAATTCTTTCAACCAATCACAGCAGTTTACAATTAGTAAGTTGGCTATTTGTGTTGCTTTTCGTTTCAGAAACCGGGCGTAAGAATAAGTATAGTAAAAAACCCGGATAAAACAGTTAAGTAGCAAGAATCTGTCCATTTATGACTCTCAGTAAAAACGATACTTACCCCAAACCATTTTCTCGGCAACTTCTAAGTCAATTACGTAACTTATGTTGTCAAGATCACTAAAGTAATCTTGAATAACGATAAGTGATTCGGGAGGACATACGACGATCAACATAAATATCTTCGCAATGGTTAGGGAAGCTGCAATCACATGACATTTACCAGCCCACTGCCACTCCGGCTGAAGTTATGTGCAGGGGTAGTTCACCTCGTTTTTCTTGACGAAGATTTTTGCTTTTTTTTCTGATTGGTATGGGTAAATATGATTAAAGTGAAACGGGTTGGTGTGCCTAAAGAGGCGTACTGAAATAATGATCGAACCTTTTATCACCTAATGACCCCAAAATTTGAAGGAGGACATGGCTTTTATAGGCGACAACTATATGAAATATCTATTTTGTATCTGTAATAAAATATGCTATACCTACATAATAACTAGTGATCGGAATAGGTAGTGCTATTCGCGGGATTTGGTGACCGTTACCATAACATGGATATGCCTTCTGAATCCCGGGAAACATATTATTACTTAATTTATTTTATTAAACCGTTTTTTTATTGATAACTACATATTTTAGGAATTCGTATTTTACATAGCAAATAAATATTTTTAACAGTGGTTTTATTAAATCTTTAGGGGTGGTTTTTTTTATCAAAAAACACAACATGTATTTTTATTGAACACTTCATATTTCATTCACAACAGATTTCATTTATTTTATATAAAAATGATATTTACAATCATAAAACTAGAAAAAAACTCAAGTAGGTAGATGAAATTAAAATACTCTAGGCGGGCAGCCCTATCGCGTGTTTACGTAATAGGGCCGAGTCACAATACTGATAGATATCTATACCGTGGTTAAACTTCATCTATGTAGTAGGTACATCAATATTTAGAAAAATATTCCCGGGCATATATGGATATGCCCTGGGATTCCCGGGAATATTTTTCTGAATGAACTGACTTTGGCAACTTATTACTAGTTAATATGGATTAACTAGTAATAAGTTGCCAAAGTCAGTTACAGAACTGACCGATGGAAAGTTTCAAAACTACATTAAAATTAAGGACCGTAGTCCTTAATTGTAATATGCTTTTTCAATAAGGACACGTTTCAACGTATGGAAGATAAAAAAGTCTGGCTTTAGTTCCTTCTGCACATGCGGCTTCCCTGGTAGCTCATAAACGGCACAAATATGTGGTTGTGGATATGTGTAACTGTTCTCAAACTAATTTTTTTTTGTTTTCTTTTTTAATCAGATGTTTTACAATAGTTTTCAATTCATTAATACACATTTTGTTCGGAAAAGTTACAGCACTGATGGCAATATTTGTGATACTTGTTTAATTTAGTCCTTTTTATATTTTATTTTCTTTTGTATAGATTATTTTTTATTTACCGCTTGTTTGTGAATGTGTCAACATTGTAGGCCTTATAGATTAATAGATGATTGTTAACTTTTGTTAATTTTTTATCTTGTTCTACGTTTTGTTGTAAGCAACGACTTATTGTCGGGCCTACGATATCCTCCCATACTTAAGTACTCTGTAACATAAAAATATTGTAAAACCAAATGATTTTAAAACAGTAACCATGGAGTTTCTTGCCGGTTCTTCTCCATGGAAATGACCAACGCGAACCGTACTCGACGTTTTATAAGTGCCCATGTACATAGGTCTATGTAAAATAAAATATTTTGATTCTGAACATTATCTTTCAGGTTCAATGACCTAAAATAGAACTACATATATTATATATAACTATATATATTTTTCGGTCTCGAATATATTTTACTAACAGTGTTAAACACCTGGGCTTGGCAAAATGAAATCCATTTCATGATACGACCGTAACGTGGACAATGAAACTAACACCACCGCTATGTTCACAAAACACAACACAACACACCACAAAGCCCTTTTCCATATCTTACCTTTTACAGGAAAAATTGTATAATTGCATACAAAATCATGCAAATAGGGGTGCACTATCCCAACGCACTTGATGAATAATTGAAACTTCGACATACGAAGTTCTGTGTTTACATAATGCCGCTACTAAACATACCGGTGCTTACATAATAGTACGTTAGCATGCAAATCGACACTTAAGTCTAGTTAGGTTCTTCAGTTTCCTACGAAAAAAAAGTAAACATTTAATAATATTGTGTGTTTTATAAACGTCTTTGCACGCGCCACGTTTTCATTGGCGTCTGTTTGTGACTGAACAATTTTATAAATATTAAGAAGCTTACAGATATCTAAGTAAAAGTATGCGCTTCGGAAATCATTGTCTAAATTCTAATATACTGACACCCGAATTACCTCTGTGAGGACTATCTTGTGGTGCGACGTTCGTTCTAATTTCTAAATACGAAGACGACCGGAGCGCATATGTTTTCTATTGAACTGTACATGGCATTATTCAAACTTTGATTACATCTCTTATTATGACCAGTGGTAAATATTTGTTTTCACACTCAACGCCTTGCTACAATAAATGTTTTTTTTTGTTTTTTTTCTGTGGAGAAACACCGTTACGCTGGTGGATGTCAATTGTGTCTAAATTAAACCCAACAATAGAATTTACTACGTTCTGCATGTAAATTGTAACATTTTTATCAAGTACAGATTGTCATCTTGTTTTATCAAGTTCTAAGATTTCATTCAGTGCAATTTTGCCACTGGTATCATATAGGAATGATATTGAAATTCTACATCAATATCAGCAAGGTTGCTACAAATTTAGATATTTTCGCAGTTTACAGATATCAGAATCTTGCCAACGACATGTTATTATTTTGGTGCGTGTTTTTCGAGTAGATATTGGTTAGGTATATCTTTTTTTCACTGACAAATCAAATACGTGGAGCAGATATTTTTGCTTGCTTGGTGAAAAAAATATTTGATAAAGAATTGATTACGTTAAAATGGATTTTAACTAGGATGTCGTAGGTATTCCTTTCAAACCAAGTGGTTTTCAACTAGGTTTCAATTAATCGAATCCCAAAACTATATTAACTATCCCAATAAATCATTCCCTAGACCGAAAGTTATCACCTAAAACATAAAACACAGTCATAAAAAACCATTTAATAACGTTCATAGTTCATACACGAAATAAATAATGTCGCGATGAAAACGTAGATATTAAAATATTAAAACCATCTTGATTATTCAGGGGACGTATTTAATTAAACAAAGTTCTAACGCAACATAAAATTTAACAACCCTTTAATAAGACATAAAAGCGGTGTTAAGTGTAGTTTTAACGACGAATATTAATTATTATAGGCGCCACAAGATATTTTTCGGTGTTATTAAATGGGTTTATTGTCATGGAGATTTTGAATACGGTGGCTGGGTGTTTGACACAAGAGAATTAAATTGTACAGAGAATTTAAATCGTTTTCAATCAGTAGTAATCAGTAGTCTCGTTATGTTATTAATTACTGTCGAAGAGCGGGAATGGAGACAGTATCGATACAAACAAAACTGTCAAAGATTAATGAAGCTAAATACGACCCTTTTATTTCATTATCGAGACGTGGTCGAAGCCCTCAACTACCTATCTATTCATGTCACTTCCTTAGGGTTCTATATGACTTATAATCTATGATAGAAATAAGTCATAAAAATACCATAAAACGTCAAAACTTGTGAAGTAGATACCTATCGCCTTAACCGCATTCTACAATTGCACCACCTCTTAAAGATCAAAGACTTCTCTGTTTATTAGGTACCTAACTAAAATATAAGGAGACACATAGTTTTTCTGTCACCCCCACTAAAAAGGTCTGTAACTTTGGCAGTAAAATCAACGAACCGTTACAGATAAACATTAGAAGTCGCCGCGCCGTACCGACACAGACTTTGAAATACTGAGCGAAGACACTTTAAGGTGAGGACACATTGACCAACCGAAAAAAATTACGATCGATGTTATATTACTATGTGGAACATTATTCATCGAGCAAATACAGGAGCATTTTTTAAAGTACAACGTTTGCCGTGAAGTGTAAATAAAACAGGAAGCGATTTCACCGAGAAATGCATACTAGCCATTAGCATTTTTTCATAGTGTTGAATATTTGCTTAAATGGAATTTTATAGTACCTACTCGGGCGTTATTATGTCACATTACTCACATCGAGACTAAAAAAGAGACTCAGGTGAAATGTCTGACACGCACCGAACTGTATTTTACGAATATTTGACAAATGAGGTTTTTCTTAGGTACGAAAGAATTTTATGTTACAAGAAAATGCCTCAGTATGTCTTCAGCTTTATTGTGTACTTGCTTTGTATTTAACTTTGTGTTTTTTTTAATCGTAAATAAGAAAGAGAATTGTTGAAGTGATTTACATTCTGAATTCAGCAATAAAATCTACAGATTCGACCTTTCATATGTCTTTGCAAATAGTTCGTGTGTGTAATGTAATCTTCGAACTTGTCGTAGTAGGTAAATTAGATATCAATTTTTTATCATATTCTGAGATATTAGCGAGTTTGCTGGCCAAGGGGTTCTGAATTGAGTTTACTTGCAAAGAGGTATCGTGTTTCTCAGTAACTGGGTTGTGGAGGTCAGATAGGCAGTCACTTTATGTAAAACATTGGTATTTGGCTACAGTTAAACTGGACCGTGGAGATTGGCACAAGAAAAAAGAGGTATATTCCCAGCAGTGGATGAATTCAGGCTGTAGATGATAATGGTGGTGATGAAACTGGAAGTGGACCCCAACAAAGTTAGGAAAGACTACGCAGATGACGAGGATTTGACTGGATCGGTTATTTTTCAATCTCAAACAGTAGGGATTACCCAAGAGTAATAGTAGCATAAGTGTTCTTGGGTAGAGGATATTAAGGTCCAAGTAAGTCTTCGAAAATGTTTAAGTACTACGTTGCATTTCTATTGTCATTGCGCTTTACTGAAATGTTTCTTACGAACTATACTTGAATGGGTTCGATGTTTTCAGGTTTCATTTATTTGGTTACCTACCTAATTTAATGTGAGTGTTTATTAATATTTGCATGCTAGTTTTATGGCGAAATGTGTCACTGCACTACATCTTATATTTACCATCTTTTGTACCACATTTAACGCAAATAAATAATTTTGACTTTGACTTTGACTTCACGATTGTCTGTATTCCCACACACGATCAAATCAGAAACTACCAGAAATAAGAAGACCTTCTCTCCACCCTCAACTTCGAAATAATAGAAACAAATCTTGAACACACTTGAAACAGCTAGAAATAATGTAAAAGCAGCAAAGAACTAATTATAGTAACAATCTGCAAAACGTGGGACGAAACTAATGATGTCGTATTTGTCAAAGTTAGTTCAACCGTTTAGTTTAGGAACCATTAATTTTGAAGTTGTAATTTGCTATGTTATTAAAGTAGGTATTCACCTACTATTGTAGAAGAGCTCGTGGCTAAATAATAACAGCCGTTCGGATCAATCTTCAGGTTAAGCCGCGCATGCCTGGGTTGTTCTGTGGATGGGTGACCACCAAATACAGACCTTGTTTCCTCCGCGCCTCGGAAAACACGTTAAGCAATTGGTCCCGGCTCTCACTTAGAGAACTTTGACAGTCGTTACAGTTAGTCAGTGGCCCGAAAGTCTGACAACCAGTCTCACCAAGGGGTACCCAGTACTAACTGGGTTGTGGAGGTCGATTAATGTTAAATACTGGTATTCAGCTGCATCCGGTTAGACTGGAAGCCGACCCCAACATAGTTGGGAAAAGGCTAGGCGGATGATGATTCACCTGCTATTTTATACAGACGAAAGAAATAACTGATATTCAAAATCACCACATATCTATTGGACCTTGATTATGATAGCACAGAAAATCTCTTACTTGTTTTAAAATAAATGTGTTTTCAGCCTACCTGACACACCTCACATCACACCACACCATGCCACACCACACCACATCACATCACACCACAACACCACACCACTCCACACCATACTTCACTTTAACATACTCTACTATTTCATTATCAATAATAATTTTATTTTGTAAATCAAATTTTTCCATTTGCTTGATTATTGTGTTCTTCTACTAAAGGTTACAATAATTTGTTAGCATTTTAGATTTAATACTAAAACACTGTTTTGGGGGGGGCCTGGTAATCTGTGTGACAGGGTTCCCTAGTGCAGATACCAGTCTCCCACAAAGGATTTATCTGATGTAGTATATTCATATTTTTAAGGCGCCTTTGTGGAAGAGAAATAAAGAATGTTTATTATTATTATTATATTATTATAAAATGTTGTACTTCAGTTATTATGTTAAAATAATAATTTCAACCCGTTCCACATTATATTACGCTATTCATTAAACATTTTACTTAAAAATTTACCACCCCTTCATCGTATAATCTACCTCTACTTTCTAAGGCCGAAACTATTAAATCCAGACTTAGTATTTTACAGCCCAAACACCTAAACTTTATCCAATAAACTTTTAGCTCAACACACATTAATATTTTTTGCTCTGAAACGCGTTAGTTAATTTTCACTTTCATTTTTAGCAAAGCTATAATTCTATGGAGAGCATAAATTTTTCGTACGGCACTTTTCGACGGCATTGCAATAGATTGGGGAATTAATTTGTTTTTCTTACAATGGGTCGTCTAGACAAACGGGTATAATTCAACTTTCACTTAGTCCTTCGCAGACACTAATGGCCGAACAGAAGCGTATATTAAGACAACAACGCTGTACGTCATTTTAGAGGTGAATTATAAAGTACTACCCTATATGAGAGTGTGGTTGGATTTGTGTTAAACCCTCTACAGCGGTTGTTAAAATTATGTTTGAATAGGTACTGGAGTTGTGTTTCGTTTTACGAAGCTAACTTCGTCAAACAAGTAATTTCCTATATCTGAATAATCCAGACACAGGCGATTACAAAGCGCTGCATATGGCATAAACAATACCTACGGGTTCACATTAAAAGTAACTATGCATATTTTTATTTTTTCTTACAGTATACTGTTTATTAGAGTAAACATAAAAAAAAATTAACCACCTTTTAAAAATATTTTCTGTTTTACGACTCTCGACTTAAAATATATATACGCTTATATTTGAGGTTATAACTAAATTACATTTAGAAGGTAACGTATTTTGAACTGAGCAATAAACTATCCTAAGTACTAAATCTAAAAGCTTTAGCAGTGAAACGAAACCGAGCAGTTTTATTCCCTATAGTTTTTCATAGAATTTTAACGGTCACTCTCGTCTGTAACAGTGGCCATCTTTCTTTTATAACTACATTCAAATTTAATCTATCTGAGTGGCGTCGGATTGGAAATACGGTCTTTTTGGTGGACAGTGGGCTAGCAGTATTTATTATCGGTCCCCAAACGACCGGAAAATACCACTTTTGTCCGTCCCTTTCGTTTCAGAATTGAATTTGTAATGAATATATCATCCAATACCGTTTTGTTAATTGAAATTGTTGGTTTTCGTGCCAATTATGTGTTTCAGTTTCTTCTTTTTTTCGCTTTTTAACTCAGTCAACACTTATCTTTTAAAAGTTTGTTACTTTCCGTCTGAGTATCTCTGAGTAAATTTTGGTAAACGACAAATCATACCCAAACCCATTATTTCCATTGCACCATTTACTTTTGATTTGTTATGGAGACGACGAACATTTAAGCTCCTTTTCCGTTTCAATACGTAGCTAGATATTCTGACCGACGCGACGATCTACATGGATCTCAGAATAGTATAGACGACCAAAAAATCGATCTTCTACATGGATATCCTATTCCAATCCTCGCAGCTCTCGCATTGACAGATACACATAGACAGGGACGTCTATTACTCTAAGTTCAACACCTACAAACCCGACTCTTTATTTATCGGATGGAAAACCCCTTTGTGCCATACGAGTCCACTTTCCTAATGGCCATGTTTTGGTCTCCGACTGTGCGAACGGACGCGATTTTAATTATTTTCGTTCAATTTACGAGTGGCCATTAAAGAAGAGGTCCCTTGTGACCCATCGGAGGTCCCGCTTATATTTTGTGAGGACCCAGTCTTGTTGATAACTTTACACCGCTGTATTTTATTCGGGACGAGAATTAGTGTTAATCAGTTCGTTCCTTTGGGATAATGGGTACGGAACCGTGATGCATGCGATATGTTGGAATACTTAATGCTTTCGCAATTAGCGGGTGGCAAATAATTTAACAACTCTGTTTCATGTTGGTAGTGTGAAAGGTTTTAAATTTATGTGAAGTTTGTTATTTTTTTTCGTGTTTTTATTTTTGGCGTTTCGGTTTTCGGACAGGTGTGGGATACGCTTTGTTAAAAACATTTTATAATGTTTTTGGATTCTTTCATAATTTTAAAATTAGATTTTTCTAGGAGATAAAACTATTCCTTACGTTTATATTCACATCTAGTTTGTTTATAGTTAGTTTTTGAAAATATTTAATTTTAGTTATTCTTTAAGTAGCTTTTGTGATTTTTGGAGGTACATTATTAAGACTTTATTCTCAGAAAATAAAATGAATTGTGTTTATAAACAGAAAATCATAATCTTAATACCTATATCACCGTGAACGAGGTAACTGCAATAAACAAGGCTGTTTTTATATGGGTCAAGGTTGGAGAGCCTTGGAAAGTTTCTCTCATGTTATTTATTAATGCGTCTTATCTATCGAGGCACCCTTCTTTCGCGTCGCCCCTACCGTGCGGAACCCCTAAAAGTGTTTTTGGCTTTTAATCGTTTTACTTCTTGACAGTCATCGAACAAATATATTCTTCTTCTTGGCGTACCGATGTAGTAAATAGATCATCAAGCGCGCACATGACAGGGCTGCGGTGCAAGATGGGAGGTGGGCTATTTGTCTGTGGGGAGGCACCGCATACGCACTTGACATCTGAGCCAACAAATATTTTGTTGATAAAATTAAATTGAACAGGAAATTGTTACCAGCCATGATACGAAATTGGTTTATCATTTAGGTAGGAACCTAACGCCCCGTTCTTGGAATGTTAAGAGATGGACAAAGTCAAGTAATGCGAATGACAGTTCATAATCCATTAAGCTAAACAGAGCAATTTGACATCATTGTTAGGGAATATTTGAGTTGAATTTCGTTCCAGAAACTGGAATCTGAAATTCTCGCATCATTGATATGTATATCTTCTTTTATTTAATTGATTTTTAGATACTTGAATTATAAAATATTGATAGGTGCCTACCTGAAATAATTTGTTTTATCCTCCAAGCGACCATATTTTTCCTTTGCCGTGTGAATAAAAGTAAAAGTTCCTTAACAACAATAGGCAACCGTTCCTTTATTTTTCTACTGAACCCTTTCCAATACTTTCACGGAATCACAATCAACCTTTTGCTTACCTACGTTCCTAGTACTATTGTTCCATTCCCTCAAACCATCTTGGGCAGTGTGTTAATATTATTTTATATTAATTGTGTTAGTACAACTCAATTGAATAAAATTACGATAATATCTCTTCTTCTGTAAGATAAAGTAAAGAAACTGTAAGAGCTCGGAAATACGATATACATTTGATTAGCTAATAGAAATTTATTTTATTTTAGAAAAAATTGTGATATTTTAAAAGGAAATGGAATGCTTTTTTCCTCGCACATGCAGCCCTTTAATTTTGTTGCGGCTTTGTATTTCCAGATAACTTAATTTTGAACGACTATTCAAAATAAAAATATCTAAAACTACGAGACATTTATAAATGAAAAGAAACTACCGATATTCACAACTAATTTTATAGCTACGATATCTAAACTTAATTAAAACTTACCTCTAAGTAAAAACTCAAGGTAAAAGAATTGCTAATCGTTTTATTTTATAACGAACCCGTCTTAACAACTCGGGTTTTTACTCAATTTCAGTAGAAAATGTAGCAAGTTTACTGCTTTTAAAGGCTTAAGTTTACGACTGTTTACATTCTTGGGTTCATTAGAACTTCCAGAACTTTATCAGACAGTGAGCAAACAGGATATTTTTAGAAAACCTAGGTGGATGTATCGATGTTTTCCAAAAAGGTACATAAAAAGATACTCACTTACTTGATTATGTTTCCTTATAAATATAAGTCGAGTCACGTATCAAAAATAAAGGTTGAAATGTGTTGTTTTTTTTCTCTTCTAATTGTAAGATTGTAAAGGTAAAAAACAATGTTTAAACTGATCCGTACCTGTACGCATGACGATCAATCAAGCTATACAAAACCAAATTTAGCTGAGCTCTCACTGTACGGGAAGCTCATACAAAGTGAGGTAAGGTTTTACTGGATATGTATAGCTTGATGCGTCACCATGACTACCAGTTCGACTGATCTTTCAAGGAACGCAGAAACAGCTGAACGATTTCTGCGCCGTCAAATCTCGCTATGCCACGACGCGGAAAACGTCACATGAAATAGTCAATTTAAAAAATCCGTACCAACCAATTTTAATACACATCTCCTTCAAACAAATTGCAACAAACGACCCCTCATATCTAAAAAGAATCAAACCAAGATAATCCGAGACGAGAAACAGGTAAATAGCTATTACTCGCTCCGTTGGACGAGAGAAGATAAGATTTGACAAGCTCAGAATCCGTCGTCTGATTGATGGCACTGTCGAACCCCTGACGTCTTCATTTCATGGCTTTTTACTAAATAAAACCGTGCATGATAAGAGTGTGATAACGATGATTGATTGAGAAGCGGTCTTGAGTAGTTTTCTTACACCTTATAATAAAAATGTCAGAGGTATGAGGTATCAAGTTTTCTCGATTTTTTATACTGACAGTTTAATGTGGTAATCGGTTTTCGTCTTAGCAAGGGATTGATTTTTCAACATCATCTTCATAACAATTGATCTCTGTTGATTTCGCCAAGTTGCATGTTGGTAAAAATAGATTAAACTTTAAACTTAAATGTTTTGTTATTCGTGAATCACAGTTATGAGTAGAAAGGTAGAAACTGGCGGTCTCAGTTTGCAGTGCAACTAAGAAGGATACTTATGTTTAACTCTGGTTTGAAGTGTGTGCTTTATGACGAAATTCGCAAAAGATTGCTTCTTCTGTTTGAAAAATTCGTCTGCTCGACCACTTTATAAGCGCAATGGATGTTGTTGAATTGTCAAAATGGATAGCGTTGGCAACGCAAGTGTGTTAGGTACCCCGCTGGTATATATCAGTAGATTCCCAGTCCACGTTGACATTCTTTATGGATATAAAATAAATAACTCTGCCGCCGAAAAATTCTTTAGACCAAACATCGCTGACAGAACCACTAACATTCAAGTAACTCACAAAACATACTTCGCACAACATGTTCCTTTTATATACCAATATAGGAACATTGTACATGGCCCTCGCGCTATTTTCCTTTATGCTGCGAAGGAAATTCGATGCTGTAACGACGTGAAATGTATTGGTACCGCCACGATAAGGCGGTTCTGATTTCCTGACGGGGTAGTATAGTATTTTTATTTTTGTAGTGTGTGTATTAGGTACGAAGTCTGAAAATGTAGACAGAAGAACGTGAATAATTTTCTTAGTAATTTAATATACTTGACGGCGTAAGCGATGGCTGAACGATAGCGCCGTTGTCATTAGGGTTCGGTGGTACCAGGTTCATGATGAAATGTTAAAATAATAGTTTCGGTACACAAAAATCACAGTTTATTATTTAACACAAATTTACATTAAATAACACTAACAAATAATCTCCACAAAATGGGCAAACCGACAGTTTCGTTCTGAAGGAGTGACTTGGTTGGTGTTCCGAGCAAAAGTGATCTCGGCACAATCCCCACTCTACAAAACGACTCTGTCCACGTGCCGCCATTAAAACAACATCTGACGTCACGGCGTTTACCCCTACTACAATGGTCAAATTAGCAACTTGATGTTTAAAAGTTATCGCTTTCTCCGACACGGCCAGCCTGACAAGTTACACGTCCTCGTGAGTACCTGTAACCAAACAGTCAAATTTGGAGCAACAGTACAGGCTCGGTCAACCTGACCACAACTTTATGGAAAACCATAACTTGAAAATAACAGTTGTCAAACAAAAGGTTCCTCTAAGTCTCAATCATATTTACTCAGCAACTAAATCAACTTCGATCACATACAACGCTCATGGCCCAGCTGCCGCAGCAGCTAGTGACACTTATGCCACCCATATCGTCATCACCTCATGTGATACGACCACACACATCACATAGAGTCTGCGACTCCCAGGTCAGTACAAGACCAAAACAACAATAGTCTCCATTGAGACCCAGGTCCCCGCCGTACCACCAGCTGCCCATCGCCCCCTGAACAGCTCACAAGTGAGCTGCAGTTACGACTACAGACTAGTGCGTACGGTGCGACCAAATAGCCATGGTATGTGTCTACTACTCGGTGGAGGTACTTTCATCACCGTCCTCTACGTTTAACTCATTAGGAACACTACTTAGAGGCATCTTTCGTATACGATCGTGAGCGTACTTGTAGGTTCTATTACCATTCAGTGATTTTAAAACATAGCGATCGTTTTCAAGCAACTCTAAAATTTTGAAAGGACCTTTAAATTTGGGTTTAGTTTGGTTTCTTTTTTTTCATTTTTGATTAATACCAAATCACCAACACTGAAATTAACTACTTTGGCCTTATTTTTGTCAAAACGGGCTTTTTCATAAGCCGCACTCTTCTTAATACCGTCCACCGCGTGTTCTCTCGCTTCTGTTAGGTCAATTCCGGTTTCATCATGGTCATTATAAGCCATTAGCGTTAGAGGCCTAGCAACTTTTCCTATCAAAAGCTCTAAGGGGCTTGATTTCGTAACACGGTTCATTGTGCAGTTGATAGCCAACTGTACATCGTCCAAAGCATCCTGCCACGACCTTTCCGACGTCTCTACCGCGGTTAGCATACCCTTTAACAAACCCATCGCCCTTTCGACTTGACCATTCGCGCGACTAGATCCCGTAGCAATTAAATGCAAGGAAATGTTGTGTGAATCGCAAAACTCCTTCAACACTTTGTTGGCAAAGGAACGACCTTGGTCGGCGATTATACGACTAGGAGAGCCAAATAAAGCAACGCTGGACTTCAAAGCTTTAATGGTGCTAGCTGCTCATGGAGACTAAGCCTATGTGGGCGACGTTGTACCGTACGTGCTGGATCCACTAATCGAATGTTTAATTCACCCGTAGTCACTCGAGTTAACGGTAAACCATTGATAAAAGCATTCGAATACTCATTCAAAAGGGACGTCAACCGGTCCTTGTTTTCGTTTGAAATATCAGAATCAACATTGTAAAGATCAATTACGGGAGGTAAATAGCAACAACCTACATTTGTGACTTTCGAAATACGTAGGGTAGATTCAGTTAAATGTACCGTATAGCCAAGTGTCAAAATATCGCGTCCGATCATAACATCGTATTTCATACAATCGTTGGGTAGTACGTAAAATAAAATTGACAGTTCGTTATTGTCGACCACAACATCACTAAGAATTTGTTCAGTGCTAAAAACATTCGAATTATTACCGATACCAATTACTTGCACGGTTGAAAGTGAACGTTTTCCCGAGAATTTATAAGCTACACTTTGTTTAACGAGAGAACACTCGGCGCCGAAATCAAAACAAAATGAAAACGACTCACCGGATTGTTGTAGCTGTCCAAGGACGCCGCGAACCTCACAACTGTCCACACGTCGCTGCGGGACGGTGCTCGGACCGGAATCGCTGGTCCCGTGAGCGCCTATGGCTGTGCTCGTTCCAGGTCGGCTGCACTGCGACGAGATGTGACCTTTCTCGCCACATCGGAAACACGTTATTCTTTTGCTGGAACCCGATGAAGTCGCCGCCGGTGTAATTTTCTGGGCGTTAGCTCCAGCAGGCTGCGTAAACTTCGAACGACAGTTCACCGCTTTGTGTCCCGGTTTTCCGCACTTATGGCACGTGAACATAGTGGAAGTTTGTGGCTTTAAACGCTTTGCATCAGTGGCGCCATCACCGGTACTGCGATCGAACTTCCGCTTCAGACTTGCACTCGCCTTAATCTCCTGCAGTAACTTGTTGCGTGACGTTATTTCGCTAGTAAACGCCAAGCGATTAAGCCGAGAGTCGAACTGAGAGACATGAGCGAGCACATACGACGTGGCTATTTCTTCATGGCTTCGATTCTTCCATCGCGCCAACAGGGTAGTCATTAGGCGGCTGGCGTACGCTGCGAGACATTCGCCCTCCTTCGGCCGGCCGTTGTGGATGTTAACAAGCGATGCAGCAAGAGTTTCAGTGGATGCATAACGCGCAAGGAATAAGTCGCGGAAATGCTGCCACGTCATGCCTGCATGCGAAATCTGCGACAGCCACGATGACGCATTACCTTTCAGGGCTTTGCTCAGAGCTATAATAAGCGATGCACCCTCCAGTGGACGTTCGTAGAGGCAAATATCGATAGTATCGCACCAAGCACGTGGATCGGTATCTGTTAGCTCCGGATTAATTTCTGGCAGCATGATCTGAGGTGCCACTGTTGGTGTCCTGATGGCTTCGATCAGCTGCATCATGTTCTTCTGCTGCATCTCGAACATAGCACGCCAGTGGGAATCGAGTCCAGATCCCAATTCTGATGACGGCGTAAGCGATGGCTGAGCGATAGCGCCGTTGTCATTAGGGTTCGGTGGTACCAGGTTCATGATGAAATGTTAAAATAATAGTTTCGGTACACAAAAATCACAGTTTATTATTTAACACAAATTTACATTAAATAACACTAACAAATAATCTCCACAAAATGGGCAAACCGACAGTTTCGTTCTGAAGGAGTGACTTGGTTGGAGTTCCGAGCAAAAGTGATCTCGGCACAATCCCCACTCTACAAAACGACTCTGTCCACGTGCCGCCATTAAAACAACATCTGACGTCACGGCGTTTACCCCTACTACAATGGTCAAATCAGCAACTTGATGTTTAAAAGTTATCGCTTTCTCCGACATACTTTTATTATTGGCTACCTCGTTGATCTAGTGTTAGCCAAGCGCGACTGCTGAGCATGAGGTCCTGCGTTCGATTCCCGGGTCGGGCAAAGTGTTATTGAGTTTTTCCATCAGGAATTTCTCAGTAGCAGCAACGGAGTCTAGATTTGTGCCCGGTTGATGGCAATAGGCTTAACCCCTATTACATGGAACTTAAAACATGACTGGTGAAATGTGGGTGTCTTATTAGGCACACCTTTGCGATACCTTTCAGGAATTACAGGTGCATTATATTAATTGACTTATCATCATCGGCCTCGCCTTTTCCCAACTATGTTAGGGTCGGCTTCCAGTATACCCGGATGCAGCTGAATAGCAGTGTTTTATATGGAGCAACTGCCTGTCTGACCTCCGCAACCCAGTTACTGCCTAATACGATAACCCTTGTCAAGTTTGAACTAATCAGCCAACAGTGGGTTTGGGCGAAAGGTTATTTGCTGATAACATCAAAATTCAAATAGATTGACAAGTAAAATTGGTAATCATTGATTGATATCTTCATACTCTATTTAAATAGTTTATTTAGATTAAGGCAGAATGTAAGATCAGTTAAATTGCACAGCTATTATTATTTTACTAATTGGCAATAATTAGAAACAGCTGTACCTATTCAGATTACATGTTTAAATTGGATGAACCGTAAATACATTGCAAATTGCCAACTTGAAACATAATGAGATTAAATTAAATGCTTAAGTGGAGACAAATGTCGAAGAGAACTTTCATTGCATAAGTCCGCGACGACAGAATGTCTGAAGTACAGCCTTATTAAATCGGATTTTCATAACATCGTGTTAGTATCAAATACATTCAGAAGCAAATTGTAAAGCCCTAAAGAATTTCCTCATGCGAAATAATTTAACTTCGGCACGAGACTTCTTTGGCAAAAATTTTAATACGTTCCGAGTTTCCGACTCCTCGATAACTGCCCTCGCCGGCGCCCGTCGAACTCCCCATTGAAATCGGAACATTATTCATTAAATGATACTTTAAGCGGCTCGCAATTACGCAGGACCTACTCCGAACTTTATTCACAATTGGTAAATAATTATAATTATCACTGTGGCTCCCTCTGGTGATTCCACAAAAAGGCAAAGTGTAAAACTTCTTGTGACGCCCTCTTGGTTATTAAAATTTTCTCCACACAAATTCGTCTAAACATCACGCTTGCACGATTTTCCACCGTATTTCGCTCACGGTAAAGTAAATATTCGTTACGATATTTTTTCTAAATTACGATCAAAGGGAAGTTTGATTCTGCGGTGATAATTGTGGTGAATCCTTAATTATTTTGAGGGTAAACTTTCTCCGAAGTTAATTTGAGGTGGATGTTGGATTCCTTTTAATGGACACTCTTTTAGGTGACTTCCAATTTATTTGGTTGACTGGAATATTCATTAAAACGGAGCATTGACTTGATATCCTTTTAACGACGGACCAAAAATGCTTTGATGAATTTCCCGTCTTTCTTTGATTCAAAGTATACGTTAAAAGGTAAACAGATTTAATCCTCTGCTCGTGAAGTATCGGATATCGTGTATATCATGCAAAGTATTTGTTTAAAATACAAGGCAGACGCAGCGTTTCGTGCTCCCCCGCGCACAAACATGTACACTATAACTTTGATACGAATTTATATCACACGACGCTCGCACCCTTTTAGCATTCCCCTCGCAAATCCCGTCGAGCACCCAAATGTAGATATACCTAGACTCAGTCGGTACCTAGGTATTATGGTTTAGGGAAGGGGCGAGGGAAAGGGGAAGTAATTACTGGGGGGAAACATCAAGTGTGTCACAGGGAGACTGTGTTGTAAGGACAAAAATATGAGGGCTGACTGCATAGAAGGTAAGTGTGTCGCTACGCATCAGTTCACTGTGTCAGTGCTGATCTTTTGAAGATGTTTCGTATAACTTAAACCACGCACATATATGCAGTTTTTGGGGGACGAAAATTCGCGCGAGCCAAGCAACGTCAGCAGAAAAATGTTCAGCACACACGAACTGCATCGTGAAATGGTTTTGAGCACGTGCGTGAGTGTGAATATTTATTAATGGAACTTTGTTCTTTGCATATTTATAGCCTGGGGCAAATATTTATAGTACTTGATAATGCATGAAATTGTGGCTAATGAAATAATAAAGAACGAAACTCAATCATGATGGAGTAGTTAAAAGGTCGATAATATTTAATATAGCAGTCATATAAAACATCACTTCAACATAAAACAAAAAAAAAAACGATACTGAAATAACAGATTCAGTGGCAGTAAGCAGTATGCTTTGCTTAAGGATAATGACATCATCAAAAGAAATAATGCCGGAGACCCACAAGATGAACAGTGAACAAAAAACTCGAACGGCAGTTTTTTAAAGAACTGCTAAAAATATTTCCTTTTACAATAAATAATATTTTCTTTGCACAAAAGTTTCTTTGCTCTCCAACGATACGTATCCAAAACCCAATATTAAACTTACTCAGCGCTTAAACTTTTCCGTCATGCATTCTCCCAATAATATTTCCGTCAAAATTTCTCATCTCAATTCCATCAGTTGCAGAGAATCTGTACCAAACATCAATACAGGTTGATATAGTGTCGAAAGTATTCATCAGTTTGATTGTGGCACGGGAGGGTTGGGCGAGGCAGGGTTGCGCAATCCTGTTGCCAAGCGGGCCGCGGGGGGTTGCTGACGCATGGGCAGGGAATACCTATGAAGGCTTCATGGATGGACATGACGGACTTAAAGTTATTATTTTTGAATTCTTAGAATGTGTTGAATTTGTAACTGATGTGGAACTTTTAGGGTGGGTTATTGAGCTGTGTGATGGTAAGGCTGATGTTGGGAAATTGAGGTGTAAGAATTTAAGACGTTTGTCTTTAGATAATGGGGAAAAAAACGTTTCTTGTTAATCTCTACATAAATAAAACTTGTGTCTTGTTTTAGTCAAAACATTAATGACGGCCATTAAAATTGTTTTGATTTGGCAATGGATGTAGCTGATACAGCCGCAAAAAGTCTATCCAGAATCAAATTAAGGACCGGCTTACAACGTACGTAGAAAGCTACAATGTTGACTGTATCAAATAACAACAAAAAGACAAAAGTTTTGACAGTCAAATCAAAATCAAAAGCATTTTAAACAAAAAATGAGCGCACGCCGAAAACACCAAAATTTCTAACTTCACAAACACCAGATATAGGAACCCTATAAGTACGATTATGTGCAGATTAGACCCTCCTAGGGGGCCCAAGTACAATACTGCCGTTGCTAGGTTACCAGACTTCCCCAAGGTCAGAATGCTTCATAAGTGCATGTATAGTCTATCAAATTATACGAGGGGTGGCATGTACTTGCGATCGATTCATTTCGTACTTGTGTTATTTAGGACTAATATTTTGTTGCCTTTGATGTCCCTCCAGGGTTTTTCATTGGTCGTTTTTACTTTGTTTATAATTACTACGGATATGTGCGTTGAGGGATGAGTAACTTGTTCTTTTGTTTTGTTTCTATTAATGCTCTCATCTGGGTCTTGTGTTTTGGTTATTTTTTGGTCTGTTTTATTAATAGGTGAGTCGGATAGATTAATGTTGATATCGAATCTTGCTGTATTCTCTTTGTGAATTTGATGGTTCAATTTAATGTACCGTGTTGAGACGATAGTTGGTTCTTATTGCTTTAAATTATTACTGTTATCTCATTAACGATCGTGATGTTTACTTCTTTCTTGGCAACGTCTGTTTTTTTATTATCTGGTGTACGAAATATAATTACTTTTTGTTTCACTGCAGGTAATTTCAAATAGTCAAACCTAGATAAAGCTATTTTCTTAATTTATGTCTCAAAAATAGTTTTACATATTTTAAATTGCAATACACCTCCAAATTATATCAGCAAACATCAATAAAACTCTTTTACATTGAGAATTTTATATTTTGGACATGAAGTCTGCATTAGCTATCGGTCTCTTGTGGTTTAGAAACGTTTGATATCGCAAATAGTAAAAAACTTGTATCGAATTCTCAATATATTTTTACTGTACAGCCAGACCACATATTTGTGAAGTCATCTGGGAGGGAGATAAGCAGAATGGCATAAACAAACGAGCATGCTTTTAACTAAATGCATAGACTAGTAAATAAACGTAGTTTGTTGTTCTGAAGGGACTTGTCTCTGACTGATTTGATTAGTTGTAGATATTGCATAGAGAATTTAAGATGTTTTTAAGATAAATAGAGTTGTCTAGCCCTAGTTTAGATTGATGTAAAGGTGTATGAGTTTTACTTTATACGAAACACGAAATATTGATATATTTTCTGAATTGAATATCAGAATGATATTCTAATATGTTTTTAAACTGACATGGTCACTAACACTTTGGTTATAAAAAATAAAATAAAAAAAAGAAACGGGAACGGTTTAAATATCGGGAACTCAAAATGGATTGTAAAAATGGTAAATATCCCGTTTTATGTGTTACCCAAATATATCATTCTGCTTTGTAAAAATCTTTTTGGTCTAAAACTGAAAGCTAGAATAATTTAGAAAAATCGTCCCCTAAGGAGGTTAAATAGGGGATGGAAGCTTGTGTGCGCATTTTTTTTTTATGGAAAAAAAACTCATCGGGCACATGCCTTGTAACATGATAACAACAACAACATGCATTTATTTTCAGGTAACTTTGGCCCATAGACCTTACAGACTATAATCATACAAACGATAGTATACAACTTGTGTTAATAAATAGAATCGTAAAACTATGTTATTAACACTTCACTAGTGCACTATGTCACTGTGCGTTCATGTGGCACTTGCCCGTAGAGGTGACGGAACACCACCAAAAGTCCTTATCCAAGACAATTACTAACACGTTGGTATTCGCACCACAAACGCCTTAAAGTTGATGTTGATGTTTATTATAGAAAATGATTGTATTCTTAATAATTTGTTTGTATTGATTTTGAATTCTAATTTGTTAAATAGTGTATGCCCTAATCGGTAGTTTTTTGAGTTACCATAACCTAACTATAAGACCTACTGTATCACCAAAAATCACACTAATAAATACTTCGACTTTGCGGCGCGACTCAAGCAGCTGCACTCTTGCCACGTACTTGGTCAAAAAAATCAAAAATCAATCATCATCTTGGTCATTGATAAATCGGAAACATGACACTAAGGTGTACCGGTACTATGCGTTTTTATTTTATCTGTTCATTTAATTAAACGTAACGTTATCAAATTCAATGAAAACAATATTTTTGTAACCATTTCTCTGCAATTACTAATCTTTCCACATGAATAATGTCACTCAATTAGTGCGAAATTAACCCTACAAATGCGACCGGCATTTAACATGAAAAGGATGAACACCATCAGCTTAACATATAGCAGCAATCCACTTATAACATAACGTTACGGTGGGTACAATTTGTTCAAATCCAAGTGAATTTTTCTTTCCTCTGCACTGTCACCGGGTAATTTACGAGGGGTCCGTTGTGTTTTAATACCTTTTCATTAACAATTTTAAGGTTCACTTTATTGAAGTCGTAAATAACTCGTACAATTGCCCGAGTGCACTGTCAGAGATGTAATTCGGAAAAAAAAAGATTAAATTGGTCCGAGGACTGCACAATTATTTTAGTACCCGTAAAAAGTTTGGCGATAATTAATTTTGTCGTTCATGTTTACGGACGAAAATAAATATTTTTCATCATGAATATAACGTCGAAATTGGAATCACCAGGATATTTAAAAGTGATAGTAAAAACAATATCTATCAAATCAACTCGGTTTGATCGGATACCGTATGAACAGAATCCGATAGTAGCTCCAATTTGAAACTTCAGTAACAACGTACCACGAGCTAACAACTACGCAATTCGTAGTTTAAATTGATTAAATTAAATGGTCACCTCTTTTCCATTAGCCAGGATATCTAGTATGGTTTGCATGGCCTTAAATTATTAATTAACCCGCCATCGCCGCGCAGGTATTTATCGGAAAGGGAGATGGAAAAAAATAAATCACGTAATGAAATCGGAGCCACCGCGCGGTCTCTACTCGTATACAAACGGTTGCCATTCCGATCGAACTCAACCATGCGCGAAATCGTCATTAATATCGTACGGGCGTGCGAAAATACTAAACAATACGAGTATTGAAACATTTATGTTCATTAACTTTTGTGCGCGTTCCATGATATTGTATCTTTTGATCTTTGATTATATAATGTCTAGATGGAGCGTCAAGTGCGCGCAAACGTGTCAAAAAGTGTCAACCAACTATTGGTTCACAAGTGCTTGCCCGCCAATCAGTGCAGATCGTGTCATACACCTAAAACTTATCTTATTTAATAAGTCTATTTTTTTATGTGATTTATGGGAGAATTGTAGTAGCTGGTATCATTATTTACGCACAGAAAGACATAGACGCATAGTGTAAAACGACGCCTGCACGCACACATACTTGAAAATGTTGACTCGTTTTCTTTGATACGATTGTAGGGCGACGCTCTATCTAGACATTATATAATCAAAGCTTTTGATTGAGTTTTACTTGTATCTGCAAATAAAAAATTGCAGGATTGCATTCACATGGACTGTCTCATTGGTCTAGTGGTCGTAAGCGCGGCTGCGGAACATTAAGTCCTGGGTTCGATTCCCGGGTCGGGCTTAATTTTATTGAGTTTTTCCATCAGTAGCAGCCACGGAGTCTGGATTTGTGCCCGGTTGGTGCCAATAGACTGTCCCTTATTACATGGGACTTAATCATAACTGGCGAAATGTGGGTGTACTAATAGGTACACTTTTGCCTAACCCTTCAGGTATACGAGGCGTGAGTTATATGCATTCACATTGTTTAATTATTATCTCATGCACATTCTCGACAATCCATCTTTTGATAGACTTGTATTTGATAAATTGAATAAAAAAATGCTGGCTTACATTCACATGTTTCATAATCTCTTTTAACAAGTAATTCGTAAATCATACCTGCCTTACAATTTTATTTAGAACTGAAAATCAGGATTTGTATTGAATGGAGACAGAAGTAGATACTACAAAGATACCAGCCTGTGACTGTCCCACTGCTGGGCAAAGGCGTCTTCTCATACAGAGAAGGCACGAACATTGATCACCACGCTTGCTCAAGTCAAGGTTGGCGACGACTTCGTTCGCGTGGAAATTTTGATGTGTATGTGAGGATAAAATAGGTAAAAAACTTTTTTGCAAAAAAAAAACCGGCTTCCAAAGAAAACACTAAAAAAGTGGAAAATAACTTTACTTTCGGAAGTCGGTGACTATTGTTTGTTTCATTGACTTTTTTGCCACCGACTTCCGAAAGTAAAGTTATTTTCCACTTTTTTAGTGTTTTCTTTGGAAGTCGGTTTTTTTTTGCAAAAAAGTTTTTATTTTACCCTTTTTAGTTATCGCATCACACACAAATCCTTGTCAAGTATCAATTTCGCAATTTCTTTTACTTGGATGACATATTGTTTCCAGCTATTTTGATTTCAAAACCAAACTACTGAACCGATTTCGATGAAATTTCTATGGGACCAATCGGGAAGTAGATCCATTCAGATAAAAGAAGAATTTTTCAAATCGGTTCATAAATGACGGAGATATGAGGTAACAAACACAAAAATTTCCAGCTATTTTCATTTCAAAATCAAACTGCTGAACCGATTTTGATGAAATTTGTATGGGACCAATCGGGAAGTAGATCCATTCAGATAAAAGAAGAATTTTTCAAATCGATTCATAAATGACGGAGATATGAGGTAACAAACACAAAAAAAAAAAAAAACAAAAAAAAAAAACATACAACCGAATTGAGAACCTCCTCCTTTTTTAGAAGTCGGTTAAAAAGATAGCTTATGTCCTTCCCCAGGATATAATCTATCTCCTTGCCAAATTTCATTACGATCCCATCAGCCGTTTAGTCGCGAAAAGGTAACAAACAGAGTTACTTTATCATTATGATATTAGTATGGATTACAAATCCAGGTTTCCTCACGATGTTTTCCTTCACCGATGTCTTTAAATTCCAAGATAAACTTAGAAAGTATAACGACAAAGAAGGTAAGGTAGGGTACAAGTAAACACTAATATTGTTCTAAATAATCAAACTAACTTTTAATGCTAACATAACTTGCATACGACTTAAAATCAACTAAATAACCTCTCTTAAAACATATTTTAAATTCAAACTACAGCACAATGTATCTACATTGGAATACGGAGACATAATAAAATTGATGGCTTCCATTTCATAGGTCTGTCTCCTACCTTCGCCGTAGTCTAGTGCTTCCAATATCCGATACAGAAATCAATCCTTTTAAGATTAAATTAGATTAGACAGACGGATCTTTGAATTTATATCTCTTTTGTGTGAGAGATAGAAGCCATTTTGTTTTTGCCATTAGGCGCCATTCGGTTTGTAAATGGAATTATAGTGGGTGAAATGTTTTTGACTTTTATATTTTTGAAATGTGAATGAAATTTTTATGTTTAAGTTAAAGTAATGAGATAATAATGATATTAACACCGAAATATGAAATATTCAATATCAATATTTTTTTTAGAAATACTGTAGTTTTTAATATTTATTAAAGTTTTCTACCTTGTTGTGCAAAATTGCGAGAAAATGGCTTAACAATCAAACTAAATTCCACCTAAAACTTTTAAACATTACTTAGGAATTCTAGCTCTGTTAGCATAATTATTGGCACCATTACCAAATAAATTATTCTTTTATCAACCCTATATTGCTCGGGTACTATAGAACCCATCCCTCCCACATTTACACATCTGCGTCATACCCCAAAGGGTGTTCTCACCATGAATACTAAACTCCATATAATATTGATTATTGACCTTTTCGTGATTCAATTTGACCAAACCGATTAATCGAATATTTCTCGGACTTACTCGTATAATTGAAAGATTTGTATTCGACATTGGAAAGTTATTAACCCCACAAATAATGCCAAGTTTGGGATTCTTATCAAACTTTTCAATTATACGTGAACTTTGGAAGGCCGTGAACTTTGATGACGTATACGAAGTAAGTAGCTATTTCTCATGTTAATATTTAATTTCGATTTGTGTCATTTTGCTTGACATGGCAAAAAAAAATAACGAATAAATGAAGAAAAATCATGTTTACCTTAGCTACCTATTTAAAATAGTTTGAAGCTTATTTCGTTTTTGTGTGTATTTTCTAAACAGATGTTTTAATACTAATTATATTTGTAATCTTTATATATCTTCCATAAATTCAAACCAAACATAACTAACTACCTCCATAACTTAACAACAAAGTGAAGCAACACACTTGAAACTATCCCAAAATAAAATTCCATTTTTCCACAATTTATGTCCTAGTGATGCTTTTAAATTGCAAGGACACTAATCGAAATCTTATTTCATATGGCAAATGTACCGTGAAAGGAAAGCCTAACCCCTTGGCCACTAGCTACACAACTAAGCGACACGCGTCTTGCGACAGCGACTGCGGAGAACATATGAAATAACTTGCTTGGATCATGTCACCAGTCAAGGTGCAGTCAAACCGAGCTGACTGGACTTCGGACACCAGACTTAGACAAATATTTCAGTACATTATCGGTCGCTTCCAGTCTAGAGCCAGACCGCGATCCTGCCACTGCGAATTCCGGAGCGACAGTGCTCACGCGGAAGGAAACCAATGACGCGCGCGCGTGTCCCCTTGATGCTATTCGCACCGCTCTGGTCGAATCGCCCGAGGCCGTGCCGAGACCTTAATGTCTCACAAAAGATACTAGAGTTTGGTCACACATATGGATGGTCGCACGAATGAACACGTTTTCAATAATATACACCGTTCGAGAATAAAGAAGGAATTGTCGGGAAAAGGGATTTATTTATATCTATGAGGCGAAATCCAGTGGGCAGTTCTTTAGAAAATATTTGGAGAGATCAAGGTTTTTATTGGTAGGTTGTTAACCTGTTCTGTCTAGTGTTGTTGTTGTTGCATGCCTGCTTTTTGGAGTTTGACATCACGGAATAAATAACAAAGAATTAGATGAGTTTTAACAGTGATTATTTGATTACTTTACAAAATCGATTACCATAAATCCCTTAGTAAAACAGTGATTATTAAAGGTGTGATGTAATTGGATGAACGTATTTTTGATATTTTTTAGCACTCGTATAATTGTATTCATGCGTCCGTAGCACCTTCGTAGCTTTGGCTATAGCAAAAAAAACCGGTCAAGTGCGAGTTGGACTCGCGCACCGAGGGTTCCGTACAAACCTGTGGGTATATAACTTTTTTTTATATGACGAAACTAAAAATTTACGGTTTTCGTAATTTTTCCTATATCTGTACTATAAGACGTGACTTCGTACAAAATTTCAAGATTCTAAGTTCACGGGAAGTACCCTGTTATTCTGTAGGTTTTGATTCCCGTGCGAGTTTCGAATATTTGCGGAAATTTGCGGCCTAAGTGGCTGTATCTTTTGATTGCGTTGACTTAGAAGGTTGATTTTTCTACAGCTTCCAGGGACAGTAGAACTAAGTATCATATAGAAATTTCAGTTTGATACCTCCACGCGTTCCTGAGAAAAACGGTCTTGACAGACGGACGGACGGACGGACGGACGGACAACAAAGTGATCTTATAAGGGTTCCGTTTTTTCCTTTTGAGGTACGGAACCCTAAAAACTAATAAAATGCCAATGCACACAGTATTGCTCATTTTCAGTAACATTAACATTAGCTCAACTAAGCTACACCTAAATTTTTTTAATTTCTGTCTTACATAATATATCAACGGCTTGGAATGTCAACTCTCGAATTTGAGCCAACCGTGAAAACCCAACAGTGTGCTTTTATTTAAGCATACATTTAGGTATAACCTAGAGTTAGTGAAAACGTGCACAACTCGCACAGCTTCGCAATCCAGTATCTTCTTTTTTATATATTCCGTGTCCATTCGTCCATGCAGACCGGCGGCCATTTTGTTCCTCATTCCTCTCACGTTTGCGTTTCTTTTTTAACAGGCAACAGAATGTGCCCTGACTAAAATTACAGTGTTTTTCGACGACATCCAGCGATGTTTTGATTCCCTCTATTGTATTGATTCGAGTCTTTTATCGGTGTTTTCCTGATGTGAATGTTTGATGGCATCATGTTTTGTATATTTTTGACTATTTTGAGACGGGCTGTGTTGTAATTCTTGTGCTCTCTTGTGAATTAACTGAATTTCTGGTTATATTGATATGGTGTATAGAATGGCTTGAAACTTCAACTGAGTTTTGAAGGTTGTGTTAGATTCGTGTATAGAATTGCTACCCCGGTGTAGAAAACCTAAATAACGCTGAGAAGTATAATTTAAAGTTTTTTTTCACATTCTCGCTTTATCGCGATTGGTAAATAAAGTTTCACTTAGGAATCTGATTAAAACAGAAGCCACAGTTACGAACTTTTATTGAATAGGTATACCAATTTCTAAGAAAATTCAATCAATTGTACGAGTATTTTTACTGTGATCAGCTCTAATTGATTTAGTGACGACGCTGGTTCAATATCGAAGCATATAAATAACAAACCAAAAACTGGAATAATTTTAAGGGTAAACATCAAATTTTTGTCTACCATCGAGCATCGAACCAAAGCGTCCATTACATCAACAGAGATCAACTTAAACACACAATTAAACTCCGTGGTAACAAAACAGTTAAAACGTACGAGTACTACTAAAGTCAACATAAACGCAAACCACACAGTCTAAGTAACGTTATTTTAATAAAACATTACTTTTTACGTTCACGTTCATTGAAACTACTTTAGAAATTCGATTTTAAAACAGCTCCGTGGTTCAAGCACAAACAAATCGTAAAGCTAGCGTCATAAACAGCAAACACCTTGGTTGATACAAAAGGAAATTGCTTATTTTACGTCAATGTGTCGGGTAGTTTCGCCTGGTCTTATTCTACAGGCCAGCATTACTTGAAACGCGGTGGAAAACTGGACTAAGTCTGAATGCAAGACTTGATAGTGACACTAGTGGTACCTAGACGTACGTGTAGGTTTGAACCAAATCAGGCGTTTTTCTTTCTGTGCCCTTGAAATGGTGAAACAACATGAGAAAACGGCCATATTCTAGAACCAAAAAATCGGCACATGACATTCAGCAAACTGCACTGCGTCCGCGTGGTGGAAAACAGCCCAGTCCAGAGGGACAGAACAGAAGACAGGACTCAGTCCCGAAGGAAGGGGGGCCTATCAGTGGGATTGTTGTAGGCTGCTTGACGTTTGTCTAAACAATCAGCGCCACTGTGTGAGATCAAGATATACTGGCCATCTTGAATGTTTGAAAATAAACACTTTTATGATGCTAGATGGTACGATGACTGTCTCGATATATGATGTATGATTTGTCTAAGAATAGATCAGGCTATCGATTCCCTGGAGCCTCGTAAGAGCCAATCGGGGTTGTCCAGTCATCCTGTGGAAGTTATTCGTGGCCTTTGGGGTAATTTGAAGGGTTTGTCAAGAACTGGAAAGCAACTATGAAAGATCTTGATCTTGGTCTTCTGGTGTTGAATCATGATGACAAATCGATTTACTACATGAATTGACAGCACGGCTAGCGCAGTAGCTGAGCTACTGGCTGCTGCGCTGCGTGTTGCGGGTTCGATCCCCGCACAGAACAAATATTTGTATGGTCTACAGGTAGTTGTTCCGGGTCTGGTTGTTTGTGTACGAGAGTTTAAATGTTTGTAAACGCACCCACGATACAGGAGAAATTCCTAGTGTGGGGGCAAAGTAAAAAAAAAGAAAATAATAATAAGTTGAAATGTTTCCAGTCAGTATTTTATTCTACAAGGTATTCAGCAATAAATGTTCAGTTGATGTTTAAATTTCTAGATCCATCTTTATAACTTTACCATCTTCCTATCCACAAATCGAGAGAAACACTTAAACACAATCTCCAATTCTCTCGGATCAATTGTCACGCTATCATTTATATGTAACTCCTTTTTATTTCATTCCTCTTTCTTTGACATTTAAAATTGGAAGCAAGATTTTACAGTTATAGTTAGTTTTATGCAGCATATTTATTATTAAGCGTCGCCATTTAAAATGCAGCAATAAGTAGGTACTTCTAAGTACAAAGCGATGTTAGGAAAACTTGAGAAGTACTTTCTTCTCGCGCGCACAGTGGGAACAAACAGGTGTAGTCTGGTCACAATCCTCACTTATAACTTGTTACATTTTCTGTTCAAACTTTATTTTCGCACTAATACGATGTGTGAGGGTGTAATGCGGAGGTGTGGCGTTTAATTTTAAACTCTTAAAAGGGAATTCGATGGAATCTTATTAATGGGAATTTTTGTACCATTTTATAGGTATTCTTAGTGGCTGAAAACAGTTACTGGGAATTAGGTCATGCGGAACTCGGTTTCGGTCCCAAAGCCTTTTTTTCTTATTTATCGTGTGGTTAGTGCCTAACCTAGCCTCTGGCTTGGCTTGCCATGCCGTAGATAAATTTCGTGAGGAAACCAGCATCGGTTTCCTCACGAAATTAATCAATACGCATGTGATTCCGACAAATCAGCGGTGCGTGTCTTGGGTCCCATAGTAAAACCCAGGAAATCCCGCTCTTCTGGAAATTGATAAAAATGAGGTTATAAAATAAAATTTGAAATTACAGTAACATCTACAGTTTCTACAAACAAGTTTAGTGTACTCGTATAGATTGGTTTAAGTTCAAAAGGCGTTTAATCAATAGATTTTCATGCTATTTATAAAATCTTTTAAATTAATTTAAAAAAAAAAAAACATATTTAAATCAACTAATTGTCCTTTTAGAAGTCTGTAGCTTATAAATATTTACCCATGACAAAAGACACTAAAAAACCAAAATAAATAACCGACAATGCAAAATTATTCTAAAGTAACATCGTCGGAAAATTACAAGGTAAAAACGACTCGACTACAACCAGTAGACTAATTTGTTGCCGCCATTGTATTTTTAATTGAACAAGCAAAAGCTTCATTACTCGCAATAAAAAAAAAACAAGTGGGCATGTACTCGTACCTTGTCCCTTCTTAGTCATCCTTTTGTCGCTTTAAAAGTAACTTATAAATCATTTATTATTTTCGCCAGAGATTAAATAAACAATGGACGACAATCTTTCCATAGGAGAGAAAACAAAAGCTAGATGAGACACGATCTTTCCGAAGTGGAACGCTTTATATTATATTTATCTTTAATTACTACACGACGTTCGACGAAACCGAAATAAATGTGAAGTTCGACTTGTTGGAAAGTAGCTGAGGGCCTGTATAAGATTAAATCATTTTGGTGTTGGCTTAGCAAGTTTCTGTTTATGGTTACTATTGTTTTATTAACTTTTGTTGTTTATTCATTTACTTTGTGTGTTTGAATTAAATTATTTAACATTACATTTACCTACTCGAACATTTGTCGCCCGTAATTGAACTTGTTAAACCTTTTTAACTTGAATCTACACTATTATGGGTTTTCCTGGCGCTATGAAAGCTGTTACTTTAGTTTTCGTTTAACAAGCTGGGGAAATATTATAGTTACACAAATACCTAAAATATTTTACACAAGCCTCCTTTACTCACAGAGAGGTCTGTATTTTTTTTTATTACAGCTTTATTTATAGTCATACTATGCTTTACTTACTTAATTATTCCTTCATAGTATGTTCATTTTGTGTATCGCTCAAAATAGTTTTCAACGCTAACGAGTATACTAAATTAGGAAATCCAAACTCCATACGGAACCCAGAAAAGAATAAAAGCTTTGAATCCATAGGATAATGATGTGATCCATCGCTAGGGAAGGAGAAATGCGGAAAACAAATAGCGATTTTCTTTTGTTAGCTTATTATTCTCAGGAGCATTCATTACTCGGCCCACTGTGTACATACGGTTATGTTACCGTGTTCCTAATGTGTTAGTATTGTATTAGAATTATATACGACCGAGTGTATTTTTCTTTGATTGCAGGAAAACCACTCGACTAAGTCAGTTTTCCTTGTAAGAGCAAACAGAGTTATGGCATGCTTTGGCAAAAATAATTAATTATTTTACTGTATGTTGTTTGGAAAATTTCTGGTGTAAGCGTTATAGTTGCTTAAATCGAGATCGAAAATTGATGGTTCTTAATCAAAGTTTCGATTAATTTATACCACAGCTCTAAAATAATCGTGAAGCCTTTTACTTCTTAATTACTATTAAACGCGGAAGTTTGTGAGGATGGATGGATATTTGTTACACTTTCAAGCAAAACCCACTGAACAGATTTTGATAAAACTTTCCATCAATAATACTATACATATTATTTTATGTTTTTTTTTGTTTTTAATTTTATGTAGGAATATTTAATGAAAAATGTAATAAATAAGTAAGAAAAATATATAAAGGAATAATAATATTTTATTTTTTATTTTTTTGACAGAAAGCAATAAACCCTGACTCCTGTGTTACCTGTAACATAGGTTTCACCTCCAAAAACGGATGAAGACATTGAGTCCTGAGTCAGTGTCTTCACCCGTTTTTGGAACGAATATTCACAATAGTGTATGCATCAAAAATAATCACACACACAAGAGCACGCATGCATGAATTTAATGATTAATTGTTATTAATTTTTTTTTTTTTTGATGCATAAACTATTGTGAACATTAGTACATTATTATAGCTTTTCGGTAAAATAACGCATAGGTTATAATTTATAAAAAAAATATTCGTATCAGTCACAACGAGTGACTGATAATTTCCAATTTTCTACTTCTATCATACCAAATTACTTACAATTCACATCTTTCAGACACCAAGCTACGTAAAACTTTAATTCGCATTCATAGTTTAACGATGTCAAGCATCCTTAAGAGTCATAAATCGCCTCTGGGGACAGCAGGACATTATTAAAATACCGCATCACAGTTGTGACACGTCTCTAATTAAATTTCGCACGAGATCGTAAAATTTTAACTACTCTAGAGTTTTAGACGGTTTATTGATGTTGGAGTTAGTGTTAGAAGATATATTCGGATGGCCGTTGAGAGGGTTGTGCATAAACTATACGCTCAGTCATAGTGGAGTCAAAACTGGTAATATGCAATCATGGCAAAGAATTAAAAAAAATATTTTTAGAGGTGCAATTTTTACAAAAGTCAGTTTACTATTCTCATTGTTCAAGATATCTACAGTCGCTTCACAATTATTTTAACTTCTGAGTTTGCATCACTGTAAAAATCACGATTGCCTCATTGGTCAAGCGCGATTACAAAGTACGAAGTCC
The DNA here is from genome assembly GCA_964057025.1 of Standfussiana lucernea. Classification (NCBI taxonomy): domain Eukaryota; kingdom Metazoa; phylum Arthropoda; class Insecta; order Lepidoptera; family Noctuidae; genus Standfussiana; species Standfussiana lucernea. The sequence continues at coordinate 6,321,509 of OZ059794.1, read as the reverse complement.
TGGGTTTGGTTCCCGGGTCGGGAAAAGTGTAATTGACTTTCTCCACCAGGAATTTCTTAGTAGCAGCCACGGGTTTGGATTCATGTCCGGTTGATGGCAATAGGCTCGCCCCTTGTTACATGGGACTTAAACATTACTGGCGAAATGTAGGTGTACTTTTTGGGTACACTTCTGCCTAACCCTTCTGGAATTACATACGTGATGTTATGTTATGTTATGGACTTAAAGATTTGTCATCGTGTAGGTAAACAATTAAACAAGTGTAAAGGTTAATCATTATAGTTAAAACTTACGAATATTCATGGGTATATGGCAGGCTTAAGAACTGACATGAAGACATGAGTTAAGTTCTGTATATAACTTTTAACAAGTTTAAGTGCTAGCATGACTTATCCCAAACGTGCATTCAAAAAGTTTTTGATACTAATTGCAATTTGCTTCGTCGTATGAATGATACAATGTACGACTAACATAAGTAATATAACTTGGATTCTAAGTTTATTCCAGATACTCATATGTTATATTAATATGTCCAACTTTATAATTAAGTTACGTGACTTCATTACCATTGCTTTTTGGTGATTAAAATAAGTTTTGTAATTTGTTTTAAGACTCATTATTCTCCTGGCCTTATCCAATTTATTTCGGGTTGGAATCATATCTTCTTCTATGATCAAACAGTCATAAATTCAATAAAAAGCTAAATGATTGAACTGGTTTATTATTTTAAATTAGACTTGCCAGTTCTCTGAGTGTTTTTTTTTTTAAATACATATGTTCAGTTTGAAAAGTAGGACTATCTGTCTTTCATAGACATTAGTTTAGTGATTTAGGCGTCAATAGGTGACAGCTCTTGTGCTTTGTGGATGTCAGAGTATCGCACGGTAAGGTGCTACCAGGATAAAAAAGTATCTTCTGCCCTGACCCAGGTTTTGGTTTGCCAAACAACGAAATCCGTCAAGCCGAAAAGGCAGGCATGAGAAGGACAGTTATCTTTATAATATGAGTGTAGAAAAAATTACGGACAGTACTCTGAGCTTCATTAAACATAAACAAGCTAATTTTGTTCCTACTTATATCAACACAGCCACCTAACGCAAAGTTTTCCGCAAAGCTCCTGATTATTACTAAGCCCAGCCAGGCTATTGTGCGGCATATTTTCATTAGTAAGGCAGATAGTACTGTGTTATCTACAACATACGTACGGTACCGTACGAAACGGGACGTTTATCGCACGACCGGCGTTCTCGTTTCCGTCGTACGCACCACGACTTGTTAAGGCAGGGTTTGCAATATTATGACAGGTAGGAAATAAATATGTGTGGGAAATGCACAATTACTGGGAATTTTATTGGAATCCTATTATATCCGTACAATATACTACAAAATATCATGAATGCAACAATAACTTGTTCTATAACAGACAGACAGCCTAACATAACAGACTAGAAGTTTCTGTCTGTTATCATCAACCGAATTCTAACTTAGATGGGCTTAAATTAAACATAAAAACTATCTTAAGACTTCTGTAAGTAGGTTTCCATCTCAATTTTATAAAGTAGGTACATTTTTTTTTGTCAAATTCACGTGAAACCTATTTGGTAGCCAGTCAGTCACGTGAATTTGATACAAAAATGAATTTAAAAAAGTCACTTGTACAGAAATCTTGTCCAAAACATACACACATATGAACCCTGCCCTTAAGACGCAAACTGTCACGCACAATATCACTCGAAAACTACGAAATTCTCCGAGATTGGGATTATTGAAGCTTATATGCTCTTTGCAGAGATTTTTCACGCTTCACCTGTCAAATATGAATACAGTTGGAATAAGTTTTCCATTTCGTCAAATCAAATTGTAGTTTTATATTAGAAATGAAGCTTTGTACGTGAAAAATGTTGATACACGTTTTATTAATATGCGTGAGGCTTTATCTTACTAGTCAGTCTTGTGTTATTTTTCAAACAATTTGTTAAATGATATACATTTAACAAATTGTTTAGTGTATCTAGTGTATAATTTATATATATATATATATATATATTTATGTACATATATATATATACACACATTCCACACACACACACACACACACACACACATTGACACATTCGTGGGAATATCCTAGACGAGGCTAGCACAAGAACGTGGACCTTGGCACAAGAACGTGGAGCTTGGCACCAGCAAACAGATGCCTATACCCAGCAGTGGGTGAAGTCGAGCTGTGGATGATGATTATAATGACGGTACCTTTTATTCAATTTTGACAAACATTGTGAGTTTCATTTAACAAAAATTATCCCCTCACAAAGTTCTTCAATTTGATTTAGTATAAAGCAGTACTTATCTATACGAATCTAAAGAAAGATCAAGCGTAAACCATTAACTTAAAACTTTAAGATTTATCTATTTTAAGTATAAAGTATTCATCCAACTAAAAAACTCGCAAGATTTTATCGAAACTATTTTAGATTCAAGATAGATAGTCGGTCTAACCACAAACTGCTTTAGAAAACATTCCTACAATAAATTAAAGGGTTGTTTCAGAAACAATTTATTGTAACAATCCCTTCTCTAAACCTATACCAAAGTTTTAGAATTCCAGCATATCAATCGTGGATTCTTTAAATAAAAATCACTCCTTGTATCTACAACATTATATGGATTTAAATGCTAGATTTTTCAGTTAACGGGACTGACAGACACCTACTTATCACCACGTGACACACTTTGCTATACAAGCTATCTACCCTCTCTTACACTTATTTTACATCTATAGTCAAGTATAAACAATTAGGTATATGACTTTAACAACCTTTATTGTGCAATAGACAAGAGTTTGAACAAAGTCAGAACCGTCAATGAAAGCGAAGCTAACACCAGTGTCTATAAACAAGTCAAAGTGTTTACGATGTGTGATGATGTGATACGATTTTTATTATGTAGTTTAGTAATTGCTTGAAGTTAACACTGTAAAAAGTTAGAATTCTTAGCTTTGTTTTCTTTGACGGTTATTACATTGTCTATTGCATAAAAATAATTGCACAAGTAATTAATTAAGCTCAAGTAATTACTTAAGCTCAAGAAATTACTTTAATTTGACTTTAGATGCGGGTGGAAGAATTCTAATTTTTGACAGTTCTAACTTCAAGCAATTACTAAACTACAGAACAACTGCAGGTACAAAATAAAAATCGTATCTTAAGTAATGACTTTTACTCAAGTAATCACTTTCTTTATAGATGCGGGTGTTGGTCTCCCCTTAAGGTAGTCAGAATATTAAAGAGGCAGAAACGATAACATTCCATAAAATATGAATATTAGCTACATGGGTGCAGCGTTGGTCAGTTACGAACTCTTTAAATATTCGCTGTGAGCAAAGAGACGTCACATTTTTTTCTAAAACAACTATGTTCTTTAAACAAATACGTACTGCAACAATTTCCTTCTCGATAAATAACGACAACATCCTTAATAAAATACATACTCAGACGCAAACTAAACGAAACTTTAAAACATAATTACACAAGGTACAAACTAGGATCCCGACTAAAACTCTCAGCATATAAATTCCGCCGTCATAATAACGTTACGTAAACGCAGCGTTATACGTTAGCGTTAGTATGTGGTTTCATTAAAGCCTTATGAAAATGTCTGGCGAGACTACATCCCGATCTTTTGATAATGAAAGGTTTTGGGATATCAGGTTTAACTTTAGATTATTATATTTGTACACGGCGATAAGGTAGATTTTCCCTTGGAATTACTCTGAATAAAAATTCGTGTGGACTGTTTGACGGTTTATTTCTTACTAACTAATTTAAAGCAATGTGGACTGTAAATACATGCATTGGTACATATGAATAGCTATGTATAGGCTACCAACACTAACATTTCACTGTTGCGCTTGGACTTTATATACTAAACTAAATTTTGCTCGCGGTTTCGCCCGTTTGAGTATCGGAAATAGTTCTATGGGAGTGTAATTGTTGATTAAAAATGTATTTTCCGTCTACCCGTCTGCTAAATTATATCAAAATCCATTTAGCTGTTTAGGCGTAAAAGGTTACAGACAGACAAAGTTACTTTGGCTTTTATAATTAGTATCTAGATTGGTTGTAAGATGAATGAAGCGTGTTTCTATGAAGTGGCTATGTATATTGTATGAAGTTTGCACTTCAACTAATTTTCTAATAATTTGAGACTGATATAGATCGAGGCGGAGTACTAGAGTTATTTTCACTAAAACTTTTACGCACTAATTAAAGACAATATTTTTTTGGGCTTCCATTCTATTTGTGTGGTACCTAACTTTGAATGATGAATTGGATTAGGGATATCTTAGTGTCAACCTTTGGATGAATGTTTGTTAAAATAAATAAAAAACTTGTAACAATAAATATTTCATAACAAAAACCACATTACTTTATGTTAAATTGACGATTTGTGAGTCCTAAAAACTTAGGTGTGTCTTGGTTAATCTTTCGACTAAGACAAAATTACTATTATAAATATAATTTATAATTGACTATCTCACCTCTTAAAGGCGACGAAGCACGTGACGACATATTTTATTAAAATTAAAACATTTAAATAAAAATATGTAAAGCACGCGAGAACACTTCATAAACGTTAATTAAACTGCAGACTCTTTATTAAAAGTAGTTGCTATATTATTTCTTAGAACAATCGTCTTGAGACCTTTTAATAATAAAATGTGTTTTTGCTATAGAAAGTCAGAAATATATTGCTGAAGATATGTATTTTTTCATATTTATTCTTGCCTTTATTCATCTTTACTAGATTTTCATTCAGATATGTGTGAACTAAGGTTTCATTATAACGAGGTGCGACTGACTTAAAGTTATTGTGGTGTTAAATCTCTTTTAAAAATCAATTTTCATCGATTTTCTTTATATCCATTTTATATAATTCATGGTTTTTCTTCACTCATTTTTTATTACTTGATACTTTTAATCATACTATATCCCATATTTATTATTTTCCCATTTTATTTATACGGGGTCAAATAAGGACAAAAATACCCCTAGAATCGATACACTGGGGGTCCATTTTCGTAGTCACGTCTCGGAACTTAGCAATATCAACCATAAATTACACTATAAATACTGTTTTAAGCTTTCACGGTCATAACTAAACTTTCTAATTCTTCTTCTTATCGCGTGGTTAGTGCCTAACCTGGTGTCAGAGTTTTTATGCCGCCCAAGGGCCTATGACTTGGCTTTGACATACCGTTGAGAAATCTCTCAGGTGTCAGCACACCTGAGAGATATTTCTCAAGTACCAGCGTACTTACTAATTAATCCCGTATAAATGATATAATTTTGTATATTTAGAAAGATTTTAAGGACCCAATTAACTCAAAAAATACCTTTCAAAACTTAAAGCCAGAATGCCTAAAAATAAACCTGAACATTCAAGAACCCTTAGCTCTAGTACTATGCAAAGTCTGATACGTAAATCATAAACATATTCTGTGCAGACCCCATATTCGGATGTCTAGCCGCGGTACACCGCAATTGTGAAAAGCCAAATTGTCGGGTTCGAGAGTATAAGAGGTATTCTCGTAAAATTAATATGTAGGGAGTGGTTCTTGCTAAATGTGGGCAGTATTAAAACGGAGTACTAATAGGGGGGGAGGGGCTCCCCTCAACCGCAGACTTTATGTCCTCAGACCGGTCTAGAATTATTAATTAACTGAATGGTGATTGCATTCCTTGGTCGCGGTCTCCATAGTTATTTGAGTTCATAAATTAGTAATGGTTCTCAAGATGACAGCTTACTGGCTTCGGTGCGGGAGAGTGGAGTTCGTTTATTAATATTGAAGATTTATTTGTATGTTTCTTCTGAAAGTTGCAAGCAAACGATACACGTTACCAAAAGCAAATGACAAAACACAGTTTTTTTTTCGCAATTTCACTCATTTCTCAGCCCATGTTCCATAAAATTTTATTGGATTTAAATCCATATGAAAGAATTTCAAAAGACCACGTAAAGTTAAGGACCAAAATGAAAATTTCGCGTTAAAAATTAATCTTCACATAACAATGTTTATTTAAAACCCTCATTCTCAATAGAATTCTAAGCAACCAAACCCAAGAACGAACAAAGAACAACAATCGCATTCATTTGACGTCTAATTTACATAAATATGAGATTTTCGCGAATAATCATACTTAAACATCGTTGATTCGGAACTGTGGTACAATGAAGATTGCTTCCGACCCGACGAGCAATATGTTTAAAGAGAAAATTTGAATATAAGTTACGCCGCGTATCTTGTTAAAATTAAGGATTTAAATTTAAATTTTGTGAAGCGTCCTGGGGCGAATAGGTGAAACGAAATAAATATGAATATGAATAGGGAATCAGACAAGTACACGAACGGGTTCCGAATTATTAACTTTTCGAGTGCACTCGGTTTTCGCTTGTACCGTCGGGTATGTAAGCCTTTCTTCGAGTGTACGTCTAACAAGCTTGTCATTTTCTAAACGTCAAATCTTTACCGTTAAAACGCACCTATATGCTTTCTCTTGAGTAAGAATTTCATATTATTTGAACGTACTTAGTTGGATTATTTCTTGTTCGTATACGGTTCTTGTTGTTTACAATCCCCGAAGAGTTCGACTGAGTCAGAAAATCTAAGTAGCTCATTAAAATCAGATTGAAATTTCATGCTGCATTGTTTGTAGGTTTATTAGAAGCTGTCGTCAGCAGCAAACGCAAAGATATTTCAGATTTCAGAAATCCGTCACTAAATATTTTCGTCTCGATTATGCGGACGGTACGCAGACATCTCAAAATCAAGCAGATAGCCCAGCGGAGACAATTTAGTCGCAACGTATAATTTGGGTTTCGGCATCGGCTAAGGACCCGAGTTGACCGGCCGAGCGCCGAATTTCAAGAGCCCCTTTATTCCACTAGTGCCGGAAACTAGAGGTGGGTGAGCCCCTTTTGTTTTTTTGTTAAAGTTGCTTTTTGCACTATTGAGTTTTGGCGGTACTTGTTTTTTGTGAGGACACTCTAAAAGATCTCTTATATTTGTGGATAGTTTGTAGTTACATAGGTAAGTACCTACTTTGGTCATCATGACAAATTATTGATTGTTTTCTGAACATAATAAATAACTTACGATGTGTTAGATTTCCATGATACTTACAGAATCATAGGTAGTGAATGAAAACACGAACTGTTGATGTTTAGTTTTTTAATCACTTACCTATTGTATTGTTTCTAGTCCGCATCAACTTTGTAGTTGGTAATACCGAATATTTTCATAACCAAAATATTCACCCCAGCACTCACTGTAAAAATCCAAACAAAACAAAAAAGCAAAAATCACTATGAAATCCACCAAACATTTTAAAAGGCATATTGAAGCTTTTAAAAAATTCCGCCATTTTTATTATTCCTCTTTTAATTGCTGACGATAACAAAGGATGATCGAATGACGTAAATTAAGAGGAAAGTCTGCTTTTTAGGATCTATTCACGCATTGTTTGAATAGTGAGTGTTTCGTTTTTAATTAATTTCGCTTATTAAGAGGTTTTATTCACGGTTTTTTTTTTTCTATGGCTGGAAAGGGAGTGACTTATTAGAAGAAGAAGACATGCTGCACCAGACCTAAATGCAGTGGGATAAGAATGATGATTTTAGATTCCGTTGTACATAAGCTATTATTGCAATTTGTGTGTGTATCTTTTAATTTTGTAATAAAGAATAAGAATGATTTACGAATTTCCTTTTCTTTACCCACTTTTTCTTCTAAAGCGTCTGGCGTTGCAGGCCGTCTCTTAAAAAGCTAACGTTTTGAGTAAAAATTGCTATGTATTTGTTGAAAATAAACGTAGCGATGTGTTCAGGATTCGGTATAAAGCGATAGTTCATTGCAGGTGGTACCCTATCGCTCTTTACGGTGCATTGCACACGTTGGATTTTGCTAGGAACGTTTTGGTTTTCTTACAATGTTTTTATTCAACGGTCTGTAGATAGATGGCTTGTACTCTTACAGTATAAAAATACTGTGTTAGAATAATTGATTACATAGAGTTACCGTGATTAGGGATTAGTTTGACATTTTCATATTGTAGTTTGTAAATATGGCCTTTTTTCGCTTCTACACCAAAAGGTTTCTCTTTCCATTGCAGTCCTTTATTTCCTTTTGTGCATTTCTACTATATTTATAGTAGCAATGCACAAAATGTAAACCGTAACCAGCACGTATGCACGACATTGTTGCACCGTATATACCAGGCGCCCATAACCAAGAAGGCATTAGCCAGCAACAGCTGTTCAGCTTTCTGTACGTGAACCGAAGTTAATTAGAAGCCTTTGCGAACCGAGGTCCGGCTGCGGTTTTAATAATTCCCACCGTCCAATGTAAGAGAATTGATATAAATGATTTTGTTGGACCCCACACTAATTTGAGTCCGAAGTTTCACCCGTACTTGGGATTAATGACTGTCTGAATGGCAACATGAGCTTAGTTTTGCAGTAACTCATTTTGTTGTCGAACGGGCGTTCACTTTGAACTTCAAACAAATGTTTGGCAGCACGTAATCGTGTGTTTAAATGAAGGAAACTCTTATTTGTTGTTTTTGTTTACTTGTTAGGATTGGAAAGCGTGTTGTTCTGTGTTTTTGTTAGATCAAATTGTTGTTTAGTCAAATAAAATTTGGTAATGTAAAGTCTGGGTATTTAAAAGTTAATGCTTAAACCGAGTAGTGAATATAAATGCTTCAATTAATCAACTCAACCTATACGTAAACCAAAATCATGCCGTTTTTGTTAGAAACGGGCCACTTGATCATTAAGAAGCGTTAGGATGATCATTAATAACAATAAACCATCGCCCTCGACTGATCTAAATACCCAATTAAATTGACTTATCCCACTTCCACGGAGATAATGATGTGGCTATTATGAGAAGGTGCTACAAATATATCTCATGGATACAAACATTTGGAAAAGCTCATTAAAAACTCGTAAGAGAAGAGTCTGTCACGGTACGCGATGTCACTCCACGTCTGCATTGCAAGCACGTCAAAGTTATCCACAGTTATTAACTGGCATGTCAGTTTCTAATTACTCGATCCAGTTATCACCTGCTACTGACGGCTACATTTCTACCCTGTCTGCGCCACCCTTAAAAGACCCGCCGTCTCGGCAACAAAATACGAAACAAAAAGGTGGCGTTGTTAAAATATGGGGTCTCGAAAAACTGGTCCTTCGAGCCGGATCCGAAGCAACGTGAAGTCGCGAAATATGTTCGGATGACAGCTCCATTATAGTAATGTGTCAAACAAGGGGTTTAAGGTATTATTAATGGTGGGAAAGGTAATAATTTTCTTTGTTTTCTCGCGTTGGAAGCTTTTGTTTCAACTTGTTAATGTGACGCTGTAGACAATGGTGTGCGCGTTATTAGAATAAAGTTGACAGTGGGGACCTCTTAACAATGTTTTCTTTTAAAGAATTGTGATTCTGCATAAATCGGTCGACGTAGATGAATATATGAAGTTGAATTTAGTTACATTAAAATGTGGTAAAAGGGGTGCGTTGGCAACTATTAATGTGTTAACCGTAATTATCAATAGTAGATACATTCTGTATAAATCTCAATAGCCGATGATGTCGATGTTCGTTAAAAACAAAAATTATTTGCAGATCAAGGAGACTAATTGATTGATCAGCTAATGTACCTACTCAGTAATGATGCAGTGATAATAGTGCGAAATCATGTTTTTCTGTCCAATGCATATTCTCACCGATTGGCCACGACAACTACTAGCGACACGACGTGCGTTTTGCGACGGCGACAGCGGTAAAAACAAATGAAAGAATTTGTTGAAGTCTTAAGAACATGCTATCAAATAAGACACCGCTACGCGATGGTACTCATATAAATGAAACAAATGCTTCGCTTCGCTTTCCTTAGAGGTGAAGCGCCAGGGTAACCTACGAAGGTGCTGCGGGTTGTTCGAAAGAGATACCGCGGCCCCGGAACACAAAGGGCGATGAAGGAACATGGGTGGGTTTTAGTCAGTAAAAGTCTGACACTCCCTCCCGCTCAGCCCAGAGCGGGAGAAGTCATTTGATGATTTCCCATCCGAAAAAAAAAAAAAAAAAAAGTGTAACCTACGAAATTCATATTTTCTTACGTTTTTTGCAATTTGCAGGCCAGTATCTGCTGCTGCTGAATCATCATCATCTGCCTAGCCTTTTCCCAACTATGTTGGGATCAGCTTCCTGTCTAACCGGATGCAACTGAATACCAGTATTTTACATGGAGCGACTGCCTATATGACCTCCACAACCCAGTTAGTACTGGGTAATACGATACCCTTTGGTAAGACTGGTTGTCAGACTTTCGGGTACAATTGATAGCCGGGACCGACAGCTTAACATGCTTTCCGAGGCACGGAGGAGACTCGGTATGTATGGGTGGTCACCCATCCACGGATCAACCCAGGCAAGCGCGGCTTAACCTGACGATCGACCGGAGCGGCTGTTATTATTTAGCCACGAGCTCTTCCACGAGCTGCTGCTCTATGTTGAACAAAATATGATTCGCGACCGTACCACTTATGTATTACAAAGTTAGAATAATTAAAATCATCGATACAACCCTCTAAGTACATTGCAAAAAAACTTAAGAAAATTTTAATTTCGCGGGTTACTTAAACGCATCCTCCTTAACGCAATTCGCGTCGCAAATTGCAGCGTCTTAAATGTTGAACGGGGCTTAAACGAAGAGTCCATTAATATTGTTTCCGAAAACGAAAAAATACGTCATTCTGTCTGTACGATGCCCAATAAAATGCTAAGACGAAATAAAAAAGATAATATAATTTAATCCAATAAACAAAGTATTTATTAAAGGCCTTATTTAAGACGAGGCCAATGGAACGATACGCCTCACTGGTCCTGAGATGCGTCTCATCCAATTTCACGGTTGGTCCCTATTCTCATTTGTTAATTGTTAATTTGTATTAAGAAATTTTCGAGATTATTGATTAAGCTTATTAGTTTTACGAGCGAATAATTTTTATTTGTAATTATTTTAAAAGGTACCCGCATTTAATGAGCTGGAAAAGGGACCTTAAAATTATTATCGGTAAAGTGAGTTCTTACCTCACTATCAAGTATGAAAATCATTTATCACTGTGTACCATTAAGTAAAAATGAGGGAATGTTCGATGTTTCAGTCAGTGATTTAAATTCCAATTAACATGTTTCAATAACATTCTAACCATTCAATTTCAATATTCACGTCAAATAAGCTATATCTCTCATCATATACAGGCTGCGTCAATAACTCGTCCCCTCACCACGGCCATACACCGCCGTTTTAAACTCCACCCTGTGTACAGAAACATTCAAACTTTGCAGACAAATTCGATCTGTGCGGGGCGATTCGGACCATGCATACTGTAGCTTTGTTTACGCAATAGCGAGCTTTATTAAAATGCAATACGGAACATAATTGTGCATACAGTTTTGTACAGAATCATGAAGTCCTGGTTCATACAGCCGAGTTTACATAACTTTGGTGCCTATGTAGTATGTAGGTATGTTAGTAGGTAGATACAAGTAAAAGCCTTGTGAAGTAAGTCTGCGCAATTTAAACTGAAACTCCGGATGAAATTTGTCGAACAGTGTTTTTTATCAAAGGCAACTGCGGTTTAATTATGTTTTTTATCAGTTCATCAGGTACCTACCTTCGTTTAGACTGTGATATCCGGGAACAACCAATTTCATGGACGACAGCAAGATATTCTTACAACACTGTTTTCAAAACTTTTCTTTTTAATTTATGATTCTTACATTACAAAAGGTCAAAATTTCTGTCATGAATAGCCGTGGCAGAAATTTTGAACTTTTGCGAAGCCGAAAGTTTCTAGACATCGTTTGTTGTAGAGCGAGAAAACGTACCTATAACCACGATGTGGAGCCCTGACACAGCCAGAAGACGACGCGGTAGACCTCGCAGGAGATGGCGGGCAAGCTGGACAGAACCAACGACCAGTGGTCCACATTAGCATTAGATCGAAAAGTTTGGAAGTCAAGAGGAGAGGCCTTTGCCCAGCAGTTGGATGACACAGGCTAAAAGAAACATTTATTCTTTGAAATCATACTGTCATGTCTCAACTCACTATATGGATATACACATGACGCCAACAAAATCCTCTTAACAGAAAATCCATCGCGTCTTATTCTTACGCCAAATATTTTCTCACCTCCATGATTTCTTTATATCGTGAGAATCACAACAAAAGCTATTTAATATCTAATAATTCCCCATCTATTGTGAGAAATTGGGGTGGGCAGAGAGGGTAGTGAACCAGTCTTGGCCCCTAATAATCCTTTACACTCGACTTCCTTCGCTATTACAAGAATTTTATTGTTGATAATTAAGGATCTGGAGATAAAAAGATTATCTCACGATTTTGATTGGAATTTATTAGATTGTTAGATGTTTTATTTATGAGTTTGTCATGAATTATTATTTCTGAATGAAGAAATCGAAAAAAAATACTTACGAAATTATTTAAGTGCGGTATTAACTTACAAATACATACCTGAGATCAACTACCAGTATCCAGTGGTAATCGCTGTCAGTCCACGCGAATCCGATTTCTATATTAACGCCTTTCAGCATGACTGACAGAAGCCTGGATTTTTTCAACACGAATTTCTCAGTAGCAGCCACGGAGTCTGGATGTGTGCCCGATAGATGACAATAAGCTCGCCCCTATTACAATGGGACAGAAATTGTAACTGTGAAATGTGGATGTAGGTACTATTAGGTACACTTCTGCCTAACCTTTCAGGGATAACAGGGGTGATGTTATGTGTTTGTGAATGCAATTTTTCCATCACCTTATCAAAGTATTTACAAGGCAGATGTAGTAGGGAGGGGAGGCCCTAGAAGGACATACACTGACCTTATTGGTGAGGTGTTTCAGAGACGTTCGGTGCGTAGTACTGGCAACCAGCGTGCGTGTATGACCTGATGTACATATGTACGTGGACGAAGCAAAAGTAGTATGTAACTATGTAGCAGGTAGCGTTCTGTGGTTTCTGCCAACCCCCGTGGGGAAAAGGCGTGATTTTATGTATGTATGTATGTTATTGCTGCCAGAAAACTAAATTTTGTCTAGGCTCTCTGCGGTATATGGAACTAAGAAGATAGGAAGGAATCTTGAAGGTGCCCCGGGAGAGAAAAACCATTTTTCCTCTACCAGGTCGAAAAAAGTGGAGAACCCTGGTCTGGAGTACAGTTACGAAACTATAAATCTAAACTTGTTGCACCTTAGGAAAAGAAACTTAAAAAAATCAAGTAGACATAAATATCTTACGAAAATATCTGTGGAATCGCAGTTTATCTAAGCGATCGAATCTCATATGATCGAGTCTTAGGAGAACCAAGGTAACACTTGCCAAACTTGAGTAACAGTGGACATGCATCTTCTTGTAGAACGGATGGCCGATACGCTTGAAAGTTTCTGGAGTGGCAACTATGTTTCGGAAAACGCAGCATTGGGAATCTCGCACAAGATGGACCGATCCCCTGGACGCGAGAATCACAGGACTTATCGACGTAGAGACGGTTGAGGAGGATTATGTCCAGCAGTGAAAATGATTATGATTATGTATAAATAAAATAAAATATAAATAAAATCCAATTGACGTTTATATCTTTCGAAAATAAATCAGAGCACTTGATAGAAGTCCTAATAGTTTTAGTTTGTCAGTAACTTTAAATTTACAGGAGCCTCGCTTTGTTGCTAAATTTCTGCTGTTTGCCCTACTCAGATCTCCCTGAAAATTGATGCCAGAAATTATTGTTATCTAAATGTCATAGGAACTCACAGATCTAGGACACGTTGATGATAGGTGTATGAACCTGCGCTGAAATATCGATATTTCAAAAGCGCAGTTCTATAAACTACAGATAGGTATATTAATTGCTGCCTGCTAGTCAGAAACCCACCAAAAGTTTAGATTTTGGGCCACTTAGCAAGTCTTTGGCAAGCCTAATTTAATTTAGACCTTATATCTGATGGTTATATTCATGAAAAAGTATACAAATCATCCTGATAAGCTAATTACAAGTAGGAAGGAGAGGTGATGTACAAGAAGAGCGAGTATTGATTCACTTTCGCTATCGGTCGAGGTCAGTTGCGCGCGGCTGCACTGGGCTACTGGAGCAACGCAGCAGTGTATTCCAGGCCTTGCAGCTTAATGCATCTCAACAACGTGATTCTGAAAAACTAACGCTTTAGTTCAACAAGTGTTCCTCAAACGATTTAAAACTTCTCGGTAAAGAAGAAGAAAATTGAGAAAAGTGCGCGGTATAAAAAAAAATGGAAAAATTTTGGTCCAAAATATGTAGGTCACGGGACAAAGAACCAACAGGACCAAAATACTAAAAAAATTTGTGAGGTGACAGTGTTGTGGTATAAAAAAGCGTTACACGATCTTAGTTTCAAAAGTGCAGTGCGTTTTTGTTTTTCCTCTCTATCCCGGATTTCAGTTTCGGACCACACCCGCCTCCTTCCCCTTTCAACCCCCACACTTTCCATGGCCGCTCCCATGGCTTATCGGATCGTTTTGCTTGCCGACACACAATCTCCTAGACATTTCTTTGAGGCGTAAATACGATTCGCTGTACTGAATCCAATGAAAAGTGGAAAAAGATTAGAAAAGAGCTACTTTTTGGGTGTGGTGCTAAATGTAGCGGGGATTGTGGGCGTGTTCTTTCAAGATTAAGAGCGATTTACGCCTGAAGGAGCGTTGCGGTGTCGGGGTGGATCAGCGGAGACAAAGCAAGTTCAAGTTTGTTTAAAGACATAACGTCTGCTCGCGTATTCTCTCGGTATTTGACTCTGCTATCCTAAAATAACATAACATTCGAACTACTGGGACACAAACCTCGTCTTTGTGAGAGTGAGTGGACCCACCACGCGGGCCACACAACGCGCTGACGCCGTGGTGGATGACACATGCCTTCTAATTTTTGGTTCTAAGGCATGCAGATTTTCTCACGATATGTTATCCTCCAGCAAAAGGGCATTCGAACATTTTCCCGATATTTGGATCCGATCGATAGAGGTAATCTACACTTAGAAGTAGGGATTTCCGTGCTTCCTTTGAACAATCCAATCAGCTAAGCTCGGGCTTCACCGATCGATGGAGCGAATTTTCCCGATTGTGAGTGTTTAAGCGCGCTCGCGCTGCGCTTTATTTTGTGAAAATTGTTCTTAAAGTCGCGTTTACGGTACTAAATATCAGCTATCATCAAATGTATCAAAGTGCTGTGATTAAAAAGTGATGAATACGGTTTTAAGATGTTATCAAACTAACCGAAGTGAACGCCGGAATGGTCTCCAGACACCTGGCTTAATATGTAAAATATCTATTGAAATATCTGTTGGTGTAAGTCCGGTATGCGCAGCTATACTCGACACCCAAATAGCAAAATTTCCAAACGAAACGCGGTCCGCTAACACTGAAGCCTACACTTAATCAGCACCGAGTCGAAGGTTTAAGAATTGGCACGTCCGCCTTATTCAGATTCTCAAAAGGGTTAAGCCTTTTGTAGTGACGAGTGACGAGTATATTAGTAAAGGAGTGAAATATAAGAAATCCCATGCGTTAGATTGGTTGGGACCCCTCCCAAGCTTATCCTGTAATAATGTTTATTTTCCATCAAGAGAGACGCCCGAACACACGTGTAGGGATTTTAAAAATAATTTTGGCTTCTTTATGATTTGTAGGTAAAACCTTTAGCTTTTTAGAATGTGTGCGAAGCGTAGTAGCGAGTTGATTTCACGGCTTTACCAGGGATGTTTTCTGTCTCTTCATAAAATTTTGCACTGTGTGAGAACATAGTAGTAGTTGTTATTTAATTACGAGAAAATATCTTGCAGTTGTCGATCATGCGCACGCGATGTGGTTCTTTTTAAGGCTTTTCGTGATTAGTAAATATTTGTATTATTGTAAAAATGCCTGCGAGTTGCTACTGTTACTTAATCACTGATGACTCAATGGCAGTAGAATTTAAATGTGTTATTATAACGTGAAATGCGAATGGTGGAATGACTAGTAGCCTGCCAAAATTTCCATTATATTTATTTGACTGTCGCTGACTGCCATATACTTAGCTTACTCACCTTTTCTCATGATGACCATCTGACATCGCATGGCATGACATTCAACTGCAAGAATGTGGCGTTTAATTATTTGCTGAAATGCCTAAAACCTTGTTTTTAACCGACTTCTAAAAAAGGAGGAGGTTCTCAATTCGGTTGTATGTTTTTTTTTTTTTTTTTGTGTTTGTTACCTCATATCTCCGTCATTTATGAACCGATTTGAAAAATTATTCTTTTATCTGAATGGATGTACTTCCCGATTGGTCCCATAGAAATTTTATCAAAATCGGTTCTGCAGTTTGGTTTTGAAATCAAAATAGCTGGAAAAAATTTCATCCAAGTAAACGAAATTGCGAAATTGATGCTTGACAAAGATTTGTGTGTGATACTATAACTAAAGAGGGGAAAATAAAAACGTTTTTGCAAAAAAAAAACCGACTTCCAAAAAAAAACACTAAAAAAGTGGAAAATAACATTACTTTCGGAAGTCGGTGCCAAAAAAGTCAATGAAACAAACCATTGTAGCGGTCATTGCTACACCGGCACTTAAATGTTAATTTTAAACCACCATAGACACCGACTTCCGAAAGTAATGTTATTTTCCACTTTTTTAGTGATTTTTTTTGGAAGTCGGTTTTTTTTTTGCAAAAACGTTTTTATTAATCTAAGTATCGTTGCGCACATACAGTGCTCGCGTTGTCGCGTCCATGTCACAAGATATGTCGTAGGTCGTCTAGCCATACTCGTATAGGCTACAGAAACACAGCAATTCGCACCCGCCGGCTATTTATAATCGGATTTAATAGGCGATTACTAATATGCTACGCTATAACTCACATAAAATAAAAAATAAATATTATAATAAAATTTTTAGTGGCTCCAATTTTCACCTTTATCGTCGTCACTGGCAGCCTTGTTCTACCCAACGCTAAGTATAATAGGCCTTCGACATGTTGAGCTATCTAACCTCCACAAACCAGTTAGTACTGGGTAACACGATACCCTTTGGTAAGACTGATTGTCAGACTTTCACTGCACTGACTACCGACTATAACGACTGTTAAAGATTTGCAAATAACAGCCGTGACCAACGGTTTAAAGTGCTTAGGCTCGGCTTCAAAGTTTCTTATTAAAATAATAAAATCGACCTCTTCCTAGACCCATACATTACATGAATGTTTAAGTATCCCACTAGGTGAGGCCATTCCATTAGATACTAGCAGCTGTAATCGTAAAGAATATTGCCACTTTATTTGTAGAGAACCTCATTAGATACAAAAACTTTTACCCCATCTTGCTAGACAATAATTAGCTCAATTGCAAACTTCCCGTTGGGACTAATATCGCTCCATCTACGTCGTCTGGATTCTAGTATATTTCTAATTAAATAACTAACCACCTTAATAAATCTGTTAGTTTCACTAGAAGTTGCAAATGCACGTACTTAAATCTGCTTAATTCGCTGGGAGCTGGAAGTTAGGTTTGTTTGCAAACGATCTGTAATTAATTTGGGAGCTAATCATAATTTTCATAATTTCTGCCGAATGACGTCCACTGTGCCCGAAACGACCGGTCCAAACCACTTGGACAATGACCCAACGGTTGGCAGAAAATATTTTGGCATTGGTAGTAAAAATCTAAGCATTTTTGCTGAAACTTGTTCAACCCATAAAAATCAGACCGAAACAGCGACTATTAATTTCTTATCCAAAATAACTAATGTTGTTAAAGAAAAACAAGTATCTCCAGTTTTGAAGTTTTTCGTTATAAATAAAACAGTCCGTACCATATTTTCCAAGTCTAACTTAAGAAATAAAAACTCTCGCTTTAAGAGCATCCATAAAACCCAAGATACGTATCTACATCATGTTTATACCGCGTCTTTGTGCAGTTTGCATGCAACTATACATCAAAGCAACACAAACACCCAGTGATCTTATAAATAGCTGTATAAATGCAAGTTCACATCGTAAATCACCGGAGATTATCTCTCGCGTCTTCTTCTCGCATCTTTTGGGCTTGCATGCATAATTTATACCAAGCACTTATCGCTTGAATCGTGTAGCACATAGTTTATTTTGTTGAAAAACGTCGGTTTGCTATTTATTTTGTTGAAGATGTTAGTCTTCTTCTTAGCGTGTCGATGGCAATCTAAACTGTGTCGGCCCAGAATTGAGCCACTAGTTTGGCGCCTTCAGTAGCGTCCATCAGTTCCTGTAGTGAACAATCATCAGGACACGCAGGGCACGATATTAAGTGCCCCATCGTTTGTGGAACAGCACCACATTTACAGTCCAGGGCAGAGTCATTAATGAATCTCCACCTGAGCAGGTTTTCCTTGCTGCGACCAACCTGGGTCCGGAGTCTATTTAAAGACTTCCAGGTTAGCCATGGCAACTCATGTCCAGGTGGGAGATTTTCAGCAGGTGGAACGAATGGGTCGGGTAAGGATGCACTACCTCGCCACAGCTTTAGTCTTTCCGTAGACCGCTCGCCAGTGAGTGGGGTGACACACTTCATAAAACTGTTTCGGCTTTTCAGCCTTTGCGGCACGAGGATGTTTAGGTGTAAAGGGTGTCGTGTGTCTGAAACCATTTTGGCTCTTTCGCTAGAGCTTGCCACTGTTCTGCGGACTTCTGGTGGCGCTATCCCTGCCAGTGGGTACAGCATCTGTACCGGGGTCGGTTTAAGACAACCAGTGATGATCCGGCACGTTTCATTCAGAGCTGTATCCACTAACTTTGCATGGGCTGAACGGCTCCACACGGGGCACGCAAATTCGCCAGCTGAAAAAGATAGCGACAGCGCAGTAGTCCGCAAGACATGAGGCGAAGCACCCCACCTTGAAGAGACTAGTCGCCGTAAGAGACTGTTGCGAGTGTGCACCTTCTGCTTGATGGTATTGCAGTTTTTGCTGAAAGTCAATGATCTGTCCAAAGAAACCCCAAGATATTTTGGAAATTTACTGTGTTCGATAGACACCCCTTCCCAAACGATGTTAAGTCTGCGCCCAGCGTCTCTGTTTCGAAGGTGGAAAATGCAAGACTGTGTTTTGCTCGGATTGGGTTTGAGTGAATTGGCGAGATAGTATGTGGTTAATTCACCAAGAGCATCTGACAAGTGGACCTCGACCTCCTCAAAGGTGGTGGCTTGTGAGGTGAGCGCGAGGTCGTCTGCATAAAGGAAGCGGGACGTGTTTGGGCTTGATGGTTGGTCGTTGGTATATATATTAAATAAAAGTGGTGCCAAGACACTACCTTGAGGCAGGCCGTTCTTTTGTGCTCTCCAGCGACTTTTGTCTGAAAGAAGGTGGACTTGGAAACGGCGGTTGTGGAGAAGTTCCCGGAGTATTCGAACAAACCTCTGATCGCTGATCAAGGTCTCCACCTTCCACAGCAGCCGTTTGAGGTTGACTGTATCGTAAGCAGCTGAAAGGTCCACGAACACAGCGCCTGTGACCATTCCTGCCTCGAAACCATCTTCAAGGTGTTGAACGAGTTTGAGGGTCTGGTTACTGCAAGACTTGACGGGTCTGAAACCAGCTTGTTCCGGGATTAATTTCGGGTCAATAACGCTCGTAAGACGGTTCAGCAGCAGTCTCTCGAAAAGCTTGTATGTATGACACAGTAGAGAGATTGGCCGGAAGTTTTTTGGGTCGTCTGCTGCTTTACCTGGTTTAGGTATTGCTATGACCTTAGATTTTCTCCAGAGACGGGGTACTGAAGCTGATTCCAGACAATTGTTGAATAGTTGCAGCAACCACGACACAGCAACTGGGCCAAGTTGTTTTATCTGCTCAACTGAGATGTCGTCCATTCCGGAGGCTTTACCGCACTTAAGACCCTTAATCGCTACGACGATATCAGTAAGGTTGAACGGTTTACTAATATCGTCGCAAGCGCCGTCTAGATTTTGTGACTTCGGGACCTTACTGGGACGGCATGTTGGTTTGCCATTTGCAAGCAGTTGATGAGCTATCTGGTTGGCGGTCACTTGGCTTGGTGGTGAGGGTTGAGGGGACTCACTAGTCAGCTTTCTAATAGTGCTCCAAGCTTTTTTACTATTGTGAGTCATGTCAATACTGGTTACAGTGTTGATCCACCTTTCCCGCCTGTTTTCACCTAATTTTGACAGCAGCATTTCTCCAGCTAGCGTAGTTTCCTCCGAGAAAGGGTCAGTTTGATACAATGACTCATATCGGCTCAGTAGTTTACAGGAGTCTGTCGACAGTCCTGGGATGTAGGAAGCCCTGCAACCTCTTGGGATGTGTTTTCGAGAAGTAGTGGTCACGATATCAACAAATTTGTCATAGTTTTGCGGGGTTGGCAAGACATTCAAGAGGGCGTCATCAATCGAACTTGTGAAAGACTTCCAGTCAGCCTTAGTGTAGTTAAATCGGCGCTTGAAGGGGAAACTTACAGGCTGGACTACGGGTTTGATGCAGCACATTATAGGTCTGTGCTGAGTGCGAGGGATAGGCGAACATACGCTTTTGGAGCACTGTGAACTGATGGATGAGCTGGCGAAGATAAGATCTGGGTTGTATCCGCGTTTCCAGCGGCCACTATTAAATGAGGCCGGTTGTTTGGCATCATGAATTAGTGTCAAGTCATTGGCCTCAGCCCATTCCTCGACTGCTTCTCCGCTAGCATCTGTGTCATTGTAGCCCCAGTTGGTACTACGACTGTTGAAGTCACCGATTACAACTCTAATTGGTTGGCTGCCAAAGTTCTCGGGGGGGATGAAATTGAATGTGGTACCAGGTGGCTTATAAACGGAACTGATGGTGCAGTTGCCAACATCTAAGGTGATAATCTCTATACCATTCTCGTTTGAGCACTTTGTGGATAGTATGCTTACGCCGGGAGCAGCAAACACTGCGTTACCGTGCTTTGGGTGACAGATCTCGGCGATAAGCGTAAGTCCATCGATGTGTGGCCGACTTTGTGTTTCACCTCGGTGGGTCTCTTGGACGCAAAGAATGTCGCAGTGGGTTTTGCGGTGAACATCGGAAAGAATTTCTGATTTGTCTTGTGAGAACCCTTCGATGTTGACCGAGACTACGCACAAAGCCGGTTTTATAAGTGGACTTTGGATTGCCATCGTGGTGAAAGGATTAGCCAGTCAGCGTGGGTACTCGCTGACTGCCCAGGGTGCGCCGGACGTATAGTAACTCAATAGGTACGTCGCTCGGGGAGGCTCCTTTCATGCACCCCAAGATGTTAGTATTGGTATGGTTTTCTATGGAATACAGATAACCAACTAGACGATGACAATTTGCTATGTTGGCGGAAATGTAATTGTTTCACAGGACATACTTTGCTAGATGACTTTTATTAGACGAATGGAAATTGCGGTTTAACGAAAGGATTTTGTTTCGGTAATATTTATATGCCTTATTATGCTTCAGCTAAGAAGTTTTCTGATGATTGAAAAAATCGATCGTATGCACGGGCCGTAAGTTAACAAGTCTTATGAGATGTTTATCAATTGTATGTTAATATCTATTAATAACTGAATGATCAACAAAAGCATGAGCACGTGTTCTTCGTAAAAAAGAGAAATCAATTTATTATCTATACTAATATTATAAAGCTGAAGAGTTTGTTTGTTTGGTTGAACGCGCTAATCTCAGGAACTACAGCTTCGAATTGAAAAATTATTTCAGTGTTGGCCCATTTATTGAGGAAGGCTATAGGCTATAAAATATCACGTTGCTACCAATAGGAGCGGAGCATTAATCAAAAATCTTACGTAGACGAAGTTGCGTGGGTCAGCTAGTGTCTTATAAACTTCTTTGTCATTTACAGGCGTCGCGTTTAAGTGAAAAATCGTTTTTTTTTTTAAATTAGATTGTACTTACATTAAGATCCAATTTGAAAAATAATCCTAATTAAAGTCGTAGCTTAAAAATAATTAAAACTACGTCATTTATTATTCATTACAATTGAATTAGTAAGCATACTGAGATTACATACATTTTTGTATTGTAATTTTGAATTTCAGTTACTCGTTATTCTAAAGTATTCGCTTACAAATAAATAAAAGAAAAAAATAAAAGTATAGTAGTTTATATTATTTTTGATGTTGAAACCATTATGTAAAGTATAGTATTTATATTAATCGCATTAATAATTAAAAAGATTATGACTTCTGCGAGATTTATCTCCACAATCATCCTAATTTATATTTTAAGTTTCTGATAAATCTTTTTTTCAATCGAATTAGTTGATCACTATCTACTTTTAGAATGTTATGGTCCACCTTATAATTATAGGACATAGTTAATCTTTGATCTCATTTCGCAATAAATAAACATACATTTTCATTTTTGTCCTAAATTTTTTATCGCCAAATCGGAACACAGCCGGCCGCTTGCTCCAATAGCGATTCCAGCTTGTAATCCCAAATTTATGGACACCGACAAGCTGATAAAAAATGTATCTCGACCCTTATTTATCGGCCTCCGCACAAATGACTTTGGAATGTTTATTTGCATGTGTTCACTCACTTGTTTGGCTTTATTTTGTACTATTGCCAGAGAAATGTAAATAGGTAATTCATGTCAGACTCCAAATAAGAGCGCTAGTTAACACTACACACACACTATACTACTGTTATACTTAGGTTTTTGTAAATATTACGAGTAGAACATAGCAATGCATATACGTCTAATAGCAACTAAGTACCACGAGATAATAGAGAAAACAAATTTTCCGAGATATGAGACCTAGCTATTTTTCGCCCCCTTAAACTCCTATATTGCAACGTCCATCGAAATCGTTAGAGCCACGTATTCGAGAACGTGATTACATACAATTACAAAATATATTGCTTTTTTAATACTATAGGATTTGTCGTAAGCGCCAAGACAGTGGTCTCTTAACACTGGTAACGTACGTAAGTCGATGCCAAAAAAGTCAATGAAACAAACAATAGTAATCACCGACTTCCGAAATTAAAGTTATTTTCCACTTGTTTAGTGTTTTTTTGGAAGTCTGTTATTTTTTGCAAAAACTTTTTTATTTTACCCTTTTTACCCTTTATTTCCATTTCACGAGTCCATTTTGATCCGTCATTTTTCACAAACAGCAATAGGTATCTGACGATGCCTAAACACTGAAAGCCAAGTAATAAAAGACAAGACGTCTAAAGCTTCGCCATAACAAACCTACTTGAACATAGAACCTCTAGATTTAACATAACCAAATTCCATCAACTAATTCATATCCATTTAACAGAAATAAATCCCTCAAAGCTTGAAGGAATCCGTGCAGATTTCCAGAGGGTCTGAGCTCGAGAATTAATTAGAGCCAAAATTAAAGGTATATCTCGTTGCTGCAAGAGTTTCGGGAACATTTTCACGTTTTCTAGGGATTTTCATGGCGGGCTCAGTCTGTGGCTAGGTACGATTGAAATTTTTCGAGTGGAAGCGACAAGGCTTACCCGAGACTTGGATGTTGGAGGGCTAGAAATGGCATGATGACAGACTTACTGTATGCAATTTTGTTGAGTTCCAACGTAGATGATTAAACATGTGTAATCCAACGAATGTTATAAATGGAGGTGCAGTATCTATAGCTTTGTCATCATAATTTCATCCCGAAAATAACACGGTACCTGTGTGAATCTTCATATTGGTAAAACTACAGTTCCCTTAAGCTGTTAACTAACTTTTGTTATTTACAGCAACGAAGTTTTTGTGTGTATGTTGCTATTTATAGCGATTCATTTTAGAAATAATTCTTTAAGCAAACTCAAACTCAAAAATTCACAGGCACTTTTGAATGTCAAAACGCAAAAAAACTAAGCTACAGTCCCAGTCACAGGGTATAATAACTTGTGAAAGTAATGTAGTTGCCCATTCGAAAGCGTAGATCTCTGTGGAGAAGAATGGGCAAGAAACTCCATGAACACTCTTTTAAATCATTATGTTGTTACAAAGTCTCGGTTACATCATTCATGTCGAGATTAAACATACATATATGTGAGAACGAGGTTAAGGCCGTTAAAACTAGCATATATAATATATACATCGCAAACCTAACAGGCTAACATACATATATTACATCACCCCTTTAACCCTGAAGGGTTAAGCAGAGGGGTACGTTGTCAAACTTCTTATCATAAAATAAAATCATAAAACTGTCATTTTCATGCCATATCCAGTATCCCACCATCTACATAACACAAGTACTTTGTAGTCCACAATAAATAAAGTGGTGAGACCCGCCACCGCTGTCTGCAGTACAGCCAATTGAAATTTTATCCCGGCTTTATGCCCATAGGTACCAATAAAATGGAGTAAAATAAACAAAATATCACCTCTCGTGTGGACTGGTGATTTAAAATCATAACCTTTGGATATTATTGGGGTATTGGTAGGGTATATCATTATCACGGATTTGTTTGGTATCAGTTGGCTTTTTAGAGTATATTATTTTCTGTAGCAACATACAATATTTTCTTTTTTGTTTCTAATAAACGACTCGGTTGCTTACGTCTTTAACTGAAAACACAATAGCTTCTGACGATGTTAGTTATCAGCTATCATGAAGATTTTATGTTGTGTGAGTGGCAACGCCCTAGAAGGACATACACTGACCTTATTGGCGAGGTTCTTCAGAAAGGTCAGGTGCGTAGTACTCGCAACCAGAGCTCTTGTATGACCAGATGTATGAACGTGGACGAGGCAAAAGGAGTATGTAAGGATCGTAGCAGGTGGCGTTCTGCGGTTTCTGCTTACCCCCATAGGAAAAAGGCGAACGGTAAGATAGTTCAAATCTGTCACTCTCGTAATCCTATTTCATAATCTTACGGCTCATACAAAACCACACATGGAATGATACCAAGTTAGTTACAGAGATACTATCTTCATTTTATGTTCAAGGTATTTAATAGTTTCACTGTTTAACTTTTATATTAAGTCCACGCATTCAAACTAAGCTAGCTTCAGAATTAGGTTTAAAAGGATACATATTTCAAACTTTGAATTAAATGAGCAAATATTTTAATTCAAATATATGTATAAAGTTCAGTTGAATACTGCTGACCTTTTGGTACGAATTCTGTATGTATATTAGTATGTTTAAATAAACTAATTTAAGTATGTACACACTGGATTCACAAGTTGTTCTAGTTCAACAAAGTTTTAAGAACTAAAGCTGAAAAAACATGTAGGGCTTTCAAACTTGAAGCGAAAATACTGATTAAATAAGATTATAATATCATGAAATCTACAAGAGGTTAGGCAGAAGAGTAACTTAATCTCACTTGTCTTAAATTTCACCAGTTACAATTCAAGTACCATGTAATAGGCGGCGAGGAGGTCGTGGCTAATGATAACAGCCGATCGGATCGACCTTCAGGTTAAGGCCCGCTTGCCTAGGTTGGTCCGTGGATGGGTGACCACCCGTTACATACCGAGTTTCCTCCGTGCCTCCGAAAACACGTTAAACCGTTGGTCCCGGCTGTCATTTCAAGATCTTTGACAGTCGTTAAGTTCCTAGTCAGTGGCCCGAAAGACTGGTAACTAGTCTTACCAAAGGGAGTGAAGTGGCGTATCACCCAGTACTAACTGGTTTGGACACTCCAACATAGTTGGGAGAAGGTAGGTGATGATGATGTAATAAGGTGTGAGCCTATTGCCTTCAAATTCTTTAATTACTCAACTGTGGCGCTTGCAAACATCGGACCATTGAGGCAGTCGGCTTTTAATCTACCACTATTTTATTTATAATTTAAACTGTTTGCAAACAAAGTGGAAGCTGCATTAGTACCTTTTACGGAACTCATAAAAAGAAAAAAAGGCATCACCGCAAATACACTCTGTATATTCAGGGCAGATTCGCCCTATTATTTATGATACAATATCTTACTTTACTAACACCCCTGAGGTTTAAAATCAACAGTTACTCATCCCCATAAACCACATGTGGGTTTAAAAAATATCGGTTACCGCCGGTTACTGCCGGTTGCCGCCGGTTGCCATCGCACTCCAATATCCATTAGGAATGACTCAATATCGGTAAAGGGCCGGCCCTCTGGCTGAATACAAACTGCGGCAATGCCCCATTCATACTACGTAATACCTCATTTCTAAAGCCTTTGCGGTGGCGCCGATGTTATCACTCAATAATGTTTGGCTTTTTGAAAAACGTGCCCTTTTTATTTTATGATCTAATTTGAGAGGAATCTGAGGAGTTTTTACTGGGGACATTTTTTTTTTTAAGTTTTCATTCCTTTGGAGACGGAATTTCATATTATCTTTGCAAAAGGCAAAACAATAGATTCTGTCATGTTTTTGTAATAGGTAATTATTCAAAGTTATCCTAGGCTAAGTACCTTTTCTGACAAAGGGTCGAACATTAGGGAGTTACAGTTGTTATGCTTCAAGAAATGTTTCTTGCTACGACTGCAGTCTAATGCAGACATAATTGAAAGCTTCTACGGTTAACTGGCGTAGCAATGCTACGAAGCTACGAGAACCGTGCTACGAGAGTCACTCCTACACGCAAATGATGATTTCACACAATATCTACTCGTCCAAATGATTTTATTGTTATCTGTGAAGATAAAAATTGCGAATTTTACAATATACTAAGGTACCATTATTTTCATCCAAGTCGACGACTCGAAAAATTATTCCGTCGTCCTTACGTCTGCTTCAATTCTTACTCAGCATTTTTAAAACATTTTCATACAACTTTAGCTATTTTTATTACTGTCTCCATAAATTCGCACACGTATAACTGTCGCGAACAAGTCTAAACAAGCTTCTAAGACGTGCCACTTAAGGTGAGGAGTTGACTCTGCAATAAATCATGACACATTATCTTTGAAAATGACAGAGGTGCGACTGATGTATGAATTATTTATTAGTATGACGCGGCTTTTTATCCTGAAGAATGAAAGTTAGATAGTTTTGAGAAGAGTGATAAATCTATGGTGATATGGAAATAAGTGGCACATGGAGTGCTTATAGGACCAGCACGTGCAACGCGGAAGGCGTTGTAGATCTTTGACAGCTGTTACAGGTAGTCAATGGCCCGAAAGTCCGATAACCAGAATAGAATAGAATAGATATTTATTTGCATAAAACATGGTATACAAGGGTGTTAAATACAAATTGAGGAACAAGCATGTTTACTAGGATAAAACGTAGCATGCAAAATTATAAAGACAAGTTAAGCAACAACATCGATAATCAACAAGTCAGTCAGTCTTACCAAACCGTATTACCCAGTATCTGGGTTGTAGGGGCTGACCCCTATCCTATCTGGATAGGCATGTAAAATACTGGTATTCAGCTGCATCCGGTTAGATTGGAAGGCGACCCCAACAGTTGGGACTTTTCCACAGAAGGAGAGACAGACTTACTTTAGCATTTATAATGTTAGTATCGAAGTAAGGATGTTGAAACTTGAAACGGCTGGCCAGGTTTACTATTGTCACAAAATTAACGCCTACTCCCTTATTAACCGACTTCCATAAAGGAGGATATATAATACATATAACTTTTAGTGACAACGGAAAATAAATACTCGACAAGAATTTGTGTCAGATACCATCATACCACAACTAAACAGGCTGAAATAAAAAAAAAACTTAAAATAACGGACTTAAAGAAAAAAACAGTGAAAAGTGGTAAATAACTTTATTTCCGGAAGTCGTTGGCAAAAAGTCAATAAAAGAAACAAAACTCACCGACTTCCGGAAGTAAAATTATTTTCACTTTTTAGTATTTCATTTGTAACTTGTTCCCAGAACTTTTCCAAAGTCAAGTAGAAAGCCTAGATATTCACTAGAAAGTACTCGTACTGAACATATTTATTTTGAACGATTATTATTAGAACCAAAGCAAATGATCTAGTTCAGTCAATTATAATGGAGCTACTGATTTCGGGGCTAAAATATTGCTGTCGTACAGAAAAAATATTTTTCGGTAGATTGTAATAAATCAGGTGCATCTTGATTGATTGACCTACTTTCGGACAGTAATGAAGCTTCTTCTTCTTAATTTTACATAAGCGTATGTTACCCTCCCATTTAAGCTCAGTTTAGTATCTATTTTTATCTCTATCCTTACTTAAATAAGAATAAAGGTAAAAGTTAAGTCGTTTTAATCCTCTTAAGGGGTCATTGTATTCATTATAACGAACAACTTTTACTATGGGACCAACCCTGAAATCGCAAAAAAAAATCAGCTGTTCAGTACATTTATGTTCGCCTAACTCGTCAAAATGTACTGAATAGCTGATTTTTTTACCAGCTAAATAACAGCTTTTTACTGAATGCATGTGAAAGTATATCACATGTGTTTTAACCCAGGGTTCCAAATGAATTAAATCTGACTCCAAATAATGCGTATATTCTTGATTTATAATAATTTTATTAGTTCTATACAAGTTGATGCTATGAAAGATGGCGAGCTAACACCGTGAATGAATGTAACGTATGTAAGACCGTATGAAGGAATGAAGCAATCGGTGCGAGATCAGTTAGGTACACGAACAACATGCATTCAGTAATAAGCTGTTATTTTGAAATTACAAACAGACACTTCAATTTTATTTATTATTTCGTATTGATAGGCCAGTCACCGTAGACATAAAAATCGCGTTAAATCGAATTTTTTTTTTTAGATGATGATGATGTTTAGGACAGATACCAATTGTGTAAAAAAAAAAATTGTCGAAAGACCTGTGCTAATTGCGGGCTGAATATGAATCATGTACCATTTTCTAAATCACCAAAAACTCAATAGTCAAATACATCTCGACCTAGGCCTAAAGCTTGTTGTGGGTGTAAACTTATTAAAAACAACAAATAAGAGATTTAATTATAAACCTCTTATTTGTTGACTACCTCTTTGGTCTAGTAGTCGTAAGCTTGAGGTCCTGGGTTTCGCTTCCCGGGTCGGGCAAAGTATTATTGGACCATGGAGTCTGGATTTGTGCCCGATTGATATCAATAGGCACGCCCCCTATAACATAGGCCTCAAACATAACTGGCAAAATGTGGGTGTACTATTAGGTTCACCTCTGCCATACCCTTCGGGAATTAAAGGGGTGATATTATTATTATGTTTTAAAACCTTAACAACCATAAACTACAATTTAAATCTAAACACGATTCGTCATCCATTTATAATCAAATTTTCTGCTACCTTCACAGTCGAACGATTTCAATGCATTATTTAGATGAAGAAAATAAACAATAATATATAAATCAAGATATGAATATCGGCAAGTAATCTTATTTTTTACTCTCCAATATCGCTAACAAGTTCAAAACGCATTCATAGAGAAATTGCTTACTTATTATGATTCATGAATATTCAATACCAAATTGGATATTGATAGAAAATCCATTTAATTTTCTCAAAAGAGATTTTCTGCACTAATGAGGTGGTTCTGTACTAAAGTGTTCTTTACAACATTTTTTATTTAAAAAGTTTCTTTGAATTCTGATTGCTGAATGCCTATTAGCAGTTTTTTTATTTGTTTTGAACAAGTTTATTTCGATCCAATTACTAAAAGTAACTATGATTAAAGCTGATCTGTGAAGATAGTTGATAATACCAACAATAGTTACGTACCATGAGAAAAAAGTGCGGAAATCACGTTTTCTTTTATTTATTTTTATTTATTTACTAGCGGATACCCGGCGTGTGCTACTACAATGGACAGAATGTCCTTAATGCATTATTTTGGTGATCTAAAACCATCTTCGCATTATTGCCTTTCGAATTAAACAGGTTCGGAGATTCACATCCATCGATCCGATCCTCATCGATTGGATAGTTTCAAGTCTATAACGGACATAGGTATTTTTTTTTGTGTTATATAAATATAGATTAATATAGGTTCACCAACAGCTTCTATATGCAACATATTTTAAGTACTTATAGGTTTTATCGATCAGAAATGTTATTACAAGCGGGAAGCGAAAAGCGGATGAATTTCCATATTAAAATCACTATCGTACCACTCTATTACTGCACTATTGTGCACATGATGTATGTTTTCCTAACATCACGCGCGCGATTTCTTTTTTGACGGGCGTACGAAAGAATGCCGAAGGGTGAACGAAGCCAAAAATGGCGGGAGTGCGAATATAGAGGGGGTGCGAAAGTGGAGGGGAGTGCGAAAACGAACGAGTCGATGGGAAGGGCGCGTGCTGGTCGGAGCTCAGGTGAGTGATTGATAGTTCTTATTTTGTTTACTTTTTCTGAGTTGTGTTGATGATTTCCTAGCAAGTGTGTACTTAGGTATTTCCAGATTTTTTAGGAAATTGATTTGAGACGATGATCTGCTTCAGAAGGTTTCCAGGCTTCCCTGGCACTTTGTTTCAAAGCAATTTTATTATTATTGCGGCCATCTGAAGGTTCGGTCAAAACGGTGAACAACGTAAATTGCAGACGCGGCTCCTCACTCCGGGCTATAACAAGGTACTGAAGTACCTGTCAGTGTCCAGTGTCCGCAGCCGGTCCGCAATATCTCCGAACTGGTTTGACCAAACGTTAACGTCTTCAAAACGGTTTCTTTTGTTTTCTACTGATAAAACGCACACAGACACACCTAATATAAATCAATCATCCAATTGGATATAAACACACTTAAAAACAAGCTTAAAACATTGTCACCCACACACCCACGTAAAACACAAACGAAAACCAACTAAAGGGTGCTACACCAATTTACAAGAAAGAATCTCTTCAGAATAACACGGATATTAACATCCATCATATTATTATATTATGACTAACTGTTATTTTACGAGCATCTAATGGGCCGATAAGGGTATTTTATTATTCCCTGATGGCTTATACCTGTCTTAGAGCGTTATACGAACGATGCGTTATGGCCATACATTGCGGCGCCAATTTCGCATAATGGACCTAGCTTTATTGTCTTTGAAATGGTATTAGAAGGCTACATAAATCTGATAGTTCGGTAGTTTATAGGGTGTTTTGTTTTGAAGGTTTGGGTGAATTTAAAAGGGAAAGGTATACGTGGCTAGAGGTGGAGCTCGTGGCTAAATAATAACAGTCGCTCGGGTGATGTTTAGGTTAAGCCGCGCTTGCCTAGGTTTGTCCGTAGATTGGTGACCACCCATTACATAGCGAGTTTCCGTCGTGCCTCGGAAAGCACGTTAAGCCGTTGGTCCCGGCTGTCATTTGTAGATCTTTGACAGTCGTTACAAGTAGTCAGTGGCCTGAAAGTCTGACAACCAGTCTTACCAACGGCTATCGTATTACGCAGTACTTACTGGGTTGTGGAGATCAGAACACTGGTACATTCAGCTGCATCCGGTTAGACTGGAAGCCGACCCCAATATAGTTGGGAAAAGGCTAGGCAGATGATGAGGCATACGTAGCTTTGAGTAACTTAGAAAATCAAAAACTAACTGCAGAAGCGAAAGGACTATGTAAAAACCCTAGCTGGTGGCTTAATGAGTCAGAGATTTACTTACCTACAAAACGTAAAACTTAGAAAAACAACAATATTGTTCGGTGGCAGAGACCAAACATTTGTAAGAAAAAACAATTTCAATTGAATTTTGAAAAATGTAAGTAATTCCACGAATAAATGACATCATTTTTTCTATAACTCAACGGGTTTCAATTACAAAAGCTTGCCCCAGTTTCGTTGTATCATGTTTGTAAATAAAATAGGTAGAAAAATATTAAATGTACAAAACAACATAAATACTTTACAAACTACGCGGTATTTCATCACAAAGATCGTTTATACAAACACATACAAAAGGCACACCTACAAATATTTTCTACGCAGTAAATTGACCTATATAATCTGACCTCAACAACCCTATTCAGAGTACATAAAGGATCAGTTTCCCTTGAAGAAATATTACAAGTTTCTCACAAAGCTTCATTTAATTGAACAGTTCTTCATGTGGAAACAGAATCCATTATAACTTAGTACTAACGGCTTAAAGTTTAAACCAGTATTTAGTCTTCCTCTCTATTGAAATACTTTAGTTAGAAGAATCATAACTATTCAGTGAACTTAGCTACATATTATCACTAACCTTTTTTTCGTTAATGCGCGCAGTTCATGTTCAACAAATAAAGTTTATTTCTAGAACAGTTTTATTTAGCTACAATAGCTGTTGCCAGCGACCTTCTTCCGCGTCAAATTATTATAAAATATAATATTACCTACTTCCCTATTTGTACCGGATTTTTTAAACAAATACAATTTTTTTGGAAATTTATGTGAGAAAGTTACTCCTTATAACATCTGATGTGATGATCTGCCAGCAAAACTCCCTTCAAAACCGGTCCAGCAATTTCGGAGTTTAAACGGAACAAACAGACACACAGAATAGAAAAAAATATAAATTAGTACCGTATATTATACTTTCATAAGCATTCAGTGGGAAGCTGTTATTTTGAAATTACAAACAGACACTCAAATTTTATTAATTTTGATATATGTAAGTATGGACGATTTTTCATAGGTAATGACAACAACGCTTCCTTTCTACCTACCCTGCGATTTTTATCTCACTAAGCACCACTACAAAGGCTAACTAGTTTTTATTGACATAGAAACCGGAACAAAATGAGCACAAAAGACAAACGTTTGACTTACTTCAAGCTTCCGCAAGAACGAATAGCTCAGAAATTCTGTGCAGTCACTATTTTACCCGATAATTCCCGCTGTCCACCACCGGCTTGTCCACCTGTGGTGGACAGCGGAACAACTTTAAAAAAATTCTCACTGTCCTTAGATGGTGGACAAGCTGGTGGTGGACATCGAGAATCATAGCATTTTACTTACAAAGGGACGTTCATTTGAACTTAACCTTGTAAAATATCAAACATGCATTTTAACCATCTCGTTCCCCTCGCCTGGTCAAAAATCAATATTGTTGCTACGCAGAACTTTGTTTGTTAAGCAGAATCCCTACAAAAAAACCATGCAATTTGATTGAAACGAGACTCTCTGTGAAAGCCTATAGTGTCCAGATTATTTTAATATAGCGGCTAGCTAGGGGAATGAATGCCGGAGGGTCAGTCTGTAATTTTATGAATCCGTATACAGATGCATTCGAACGCACACATGCAATTTTGTGTGTGTAGTGATCAGGGACCATATTGGTTACCCATTGAAAGGGTTTTCGTTAGGGTTTTTCGAAGCGGTTAGTAAAAAACCCATACGATATGGGTAACCCTTTTGAACGGCTTAATAGACCATTTTGGCTACCCATTGAAAGGGTTTTGGATAGGGTTTTTCTAGCAGTCAATCAAAAACCCATACGATATGGGTAACCCTTTTGAACGGCTTAATAGACCATTTTGGCTACCCATTGAAAGGGTTTTCGATAGGGTTTTTCTAGTAGTCAATCAAAAACCCATACGATGTGGCTAACCCTTTTGAACGGCTTAATTGACCATTTTGGCTACCCGTTGAAAGGGTTTTCGATAGGGTTTTTCTAGCAGTCAATCAAAAACCCATACGATGTGGTGTGGGTCATCCTTGTGAACAGCTTAATTGATCATCTTGGTTGCCCATTGAAAGGGTTTTTGATAGGGTTTTCTAAGCAGTTAATCAAAAACCCATAATATTTGGATAACTCTTTTGAACGGCCTAAGCACGGTAATATTATCTATACAGTATTGTACACCTACAGCCGCGCGGTACGTAAACATGCGATAGGGCTGCCCGCCTCCAGCATTTTAATTACATTTGCCTACTTTGTGTTTCCATTTAGTTTTGTGATTGTAAATATACTTTTTTTTTATATAAACAAATAAAATACTATGTGAATTGAATAGAAAGTGTTCAATAAAAATGCGTGTTGTTTTTTGATTGGTATTTGCTCTTTTTTTCCGGGAGATAAAAGGAAATACTTATCCATTAAAAAGACACACATTATGTACCTACCTACTAGTAAGTAAAAATATTTTATAATCTTGCCTTTCAGAGTTTCCAGGCAATCTAAAAAAAAATATCTCTGGGTGCGTTATTGACGAATTCATGCAACCAGAAACAGCACAATATATCCTACTCGTCATTAAATATGTACTTGAACTTATTTTTAGTGAAAAAATCACGCGGTTGATGTTAAAAAAACAACACACCGTCCGTTCGTCACCACCGAGATCGAGGCGCGTAGGTATAGCTCGCGCTTCGTCCGTTTGTATGAAGTTGGAATACTGTATAGATAATATTACCATGGCCTAAGGGACCATTTTCGTTCAAGGACAAGTAATAACAAAACAACAACAAAAATATCTCGAGTTTGCGGAACAGTTTCATTTGTGTGAGTGAGCTTTCACGCTGCAGTTTATGTGACATAATTATAACATATTCAGTAAAACGCCATCTTTTGCAAAGAGCTCTAAAGAAAATGATTAACAGATGGCTACTTCTATGGGATCGAATTGATGTAAAGCTTCATTTATCTTTTTTTGTAGAAATTACGTGATTTATGAGTGAGTAGACAAGGAAGTTTTGATTTTTACTAATCTTACTTCAGTCAAAATCTGCCATTTAACGTATTTTAGTGATTGTTCGTTTCATAATCGTTACCTATGCTGCAATCTATGATTTTCTTTACATGACTAATTATAATTTGTTCTAGTTTAGACCCCATGGTAATATGATCTCTCGTTGAAGGGCATAGGTTGCAAAACGGAATAGCAAGCGTTGACCGGCCGCGCAGTACGGCGGCGGCGCCTTTGAGGCTACTTACGAATCTGCTTGTAAACAGGAATCTATGATCATTATTGTTAATAGAGTTCATTTTAGCTTCGCTGGCCGGATACCGAAATGACTTAATTTTTTTTTTATCATGTCTGTTCTTGTTTATTACTTTATTACTAAAGTAAGCGCCAGATAAACGTGGAATAAAGTTCATTGCCCTTTCCTTAATTTCTCTGCGTAGGTACGCGGACAATCAATTATGAATCGCTTTTCATTAATAAAAAAAGGGAAGGATCACGATAGATGTCGATTCAGGACAGCTTTATGTCATTATTATTGTTTTCGGAATTAAGTATGTCAATAAATGTATGTGGTCCATGACCGTTATTCCACGTTTATCTAGCGCTTATTATAGCGACTCGCGCCACTTCGTCTGCGTAACATTTTTAATTGATGTTCTGGTCCTAAAGGTCGCAACGTGATGTTATATCAAAGTTATATCAAGAAAAATATGTTGATGATTTATTTTATTATAAATCAGTAAATATACTACTATTTCTTCAGCGAATCACATTTTGACAAACATACTACCTGATCTATTACGGAGCTGCTGGAGCTGCTATTAGCAAAAAACGTAACACAATTTGAATTTCGCGGGTTTCTTTGTCGGGGGTGGGCGGGGGTGCCATTAAGCAAAAAATAAAACTTATTGTGTTATGATAGCTGATTACTTTGAAATAAAATAATAAAACTGGAAATTTAATTTTTATTATCCCCTGTCCTTACTTCGTTTAAACTTTAAATGATGGCCTTTTGCTTTTTGCAAATATTTTAACATTTCTATAAGTATATAACATTTCGTTCGCAAGCAGGTTGCTTTGGTTGGCAATGAATTTAAACTCTTCAGCGATTAGCTGTCCAAAAATTTCATTTTTATTATTATCGCTATCGTAAAATGCACATTCATTCATTACATTTAACCTTATTTGTGTCATAGTCCTATACTTACAGTCCTCCAACGCAGACGTCTTTTAAAGACGTCCTTATGCCTACGGAATAGAAGTCAAAATCGGTTGAACGGACTGTAAAAAGTTTTAATTACATGTCTTATCTTTTTTCAAACGACATTTTTAATAAAATAAAGACAAAACCCTCCCGGGTTTGAACCTGAAAACCCGACTTACGTCCCGGCCCCTGAGATGAGTAAGAGTTTCAAGATGAAGAGAACGCTAGAGCGAGCGAAGCGAGCCGGATCTAGAGAGCCTAAGGGAGCTTTAAAATTTAAGCTATAGCATAAGCTATAAGTTATGACAGAAATAAATCAGGCGTAGAAACTTCTGGATCTAATGTAGGTGACAAAAACATTCCTGCTGATGTTTTTGGCAATTCGTCATGGATCTGATTGACGTGTTGAGATTCGTCATCAGAACTTCCTTCACTCTCTGATATACTTAGTAATATTTTCTACAACCAAATATAAAATGATTAAGTATAATAAAATGATACAAGGTGGACTTGGATGGATTTTCAGCATAAACTATCTACAAACATCATATAACGTCACGCCTGTATTCCCCGAAGAGGTGTACCTAATAGGCTAATAGTAAGTACCCACATTCGTCAGTTATGTTTTTAAATCTCATGTAACAGGGGGCGAGTGAGCCTATTTGTAGGCAATACTATTGCCTACAAACTATCGACAAACAAAAACTCAGACTATCTACAAAGTACTTTAATATTCAAGAAAGAACTAAGTAATTACCTTTGCTCATTTTGAAGTGTGGACCTTATAAATCAATTAGCTTGAGACACGCAAACGCATCCCAATTGATAAAAAAGTCTACACGCTACTTTCGGCGCGGATAGATCAAAGAATGCAGCGGGCGCCTCAAAAACTCAAAATACGCAAATATAGTTCTATTGGAGCTCTCGCTCGTACCTACTCTCGCTATTTGTATAATACCGTCTAGTGAATTATACGCAATGAGCGCCAGGCCGCCATTCCCGTACCACCGACCTAGCACAAGTTTATTAAATAACCCGAACAAAACCCTTATAATATATGGGTTTTTATAAGGGTTTTGACCCTTTCACTGGGTTTCTAGTATAGAACCCATTCAATGGGTTTTCATGTAACCCTTTCACTGGGTTTCTAGTATAAAACCCATTCAATGGGTTATCATGAAACCCTTTCAAAGGGTTTCTAGTATAAAACCCATTCAATGGGTTATCATGAAACCCTTTCAAAGGGTTTTTAGTATAAAACCCATTCAATGGGTTATCATGTAACCCTTTCAAAGGGTTTCTAGTATAAAACCCATTCAAGGGGTTACATAATGATAAGGGTAACCTCATAAACGGCTTACCCCTTCGAAAGGCTTAACTCTTAACCGGGGTTGTACGGTCCCTGGTAGTGATACCTACTGCAACGTCAAAGGATTAAAATACTGAAGGGACTGCTGTTCATTTTCGCTGGGCGATGCCAATACTAATGCCTAAATATTATTGCACTATTTGAATTTTATCTCACGGCACTGAGCTGAACGTTGATAATGCAAAAACGTTTAGATGTCGTTTGCGGCCGATGAAACGGAAATATGACTCGTTTTTGTTGCGAACATGATTATCGATTGTTGATGTGATGTGTAATGCATTCTGATTAATGATAACGTGCAAACTCCTTTATACAGGTTTTTTTAATGGCTCTTAGAAGTAAACTTAGAATAGTCCTAAACCTATAACTATCCCACTTATGGGACGCAGATATTTTTATTTATTTATTTATCTACTTACATTTACCATTACAAGCTAACCCAATGCGATAAATGCGCCTTAATGAATAATAACTTAATTTATACTTATAACTTATACCTATACGAGTACTAACTAATATCTATAACTAATGACAAACAATGCATTCCTTGTGAATTCACTCAGAGAACAATAAAATAGGTCCGTCTCACTCGCTATATATTCTCTACAAGAGGCTTTGTAGCTGGCTAAACGTCAATCAAGAAGGT
The DNA here is from genome assembly GCA_964057025.1 of Standfussiana lucernea. Lineage (NCBI taxonomy): Eukaryota > Metazoa > Arthropoda > Insecta > Lepidoptera > Noctuidae > Standfussiana > Standfussiana lucernea. The sequence continues at coordinate 6,283,631 of OZ059794.1, read as the reverse complement.
ATTTAACTCCATATTCACACAATCATAACACTAGTGATCTTTAATACAAATACTATTTTAATGCGCATAAAAAAACATACTTTTTTATTCAGTACCCAAAATAGGAGACCAACATTACGAATCATAAAGGGTGGCTTATTATTGTTTTTATGTAAAAAATATATCTTAAAATTACACCTTTATTTGCAAAGTAAACGATTTATTTTACATACTGAACTTTGTTTGTATAACAATAGGACACACGGTGCATAACTAAATAGGGTCATGTGTGTAGTTGAACTTAAAATTTAAAGTCCGCTTAGTTACTCCAAGGTTTTATTTTTACCTGCAGTAACTAAGCGATACCTAGTAGTATTTTGCTAATGTTTGGTAAAACGTTTGTGATCCTTTTTATGCTTTTGAGGGTTCTCTAACTGAACAAAAGAAAAATAAATCAAGTAAGTAAGCAGCAATGAACACAATAAAAATCAGCCACGTGCGTGTCAGGCCAAGTGAAGGGTTACGTAGTCGGGATTTATAATCATGGACAGTAAAATAAAATTGTGATTTAATAGTATTTCTCGAAGTAACTATGAAAAACAAGTTATTTTTATGGTTTTCTAAGAGTAAAATGGCCGTGACACATCCGACAGAAGGACAGACAGAGGGGACGAAATTACGAGACTTTTATTTTGCCACTAACCACAGAACTATAAAAAGCTAATTAACTAAAAAACATCTCATTTAAATTAAAATAAACGAATACTTTGCACTCCTTCGAATAAATAAATAAAAGGCGAAAATACTCAAATGGCCATTTTATTTAAATTAACCAGCGAAAGCAAATTATGAAGTAGTGGAATTATAAAGGAGTTTATCTCAAGTGTGCGATTTCTTACTAACAAACTATCGTCGGGGGATGTTTTACACTGAAACCGCGCTTTCATAAAATATTATTACACGTTTCATGATATCGGTGAAGATCTTTAGAAGAGAATGAACGACAAAAAAAAGGTGTAATCGGTACTTTTCTTTGAACTTTACCTGCAGAGGCGGTAATTTTGCAAATTTCTAACTGTATTTTGGGTGAAATAACAGGCAAAGTGGACATCTTTATGGTCAGAAATGAGGAATACTTCGTGGTGCGTAAGTTTTTCTACTTTTCGTGTCTTGGAACGATAATAAATAAAAAAAATATAGAACCTAACAAACCTACAACCTTATTTTACCCGTAAATATTCTTCCGCTTTGCTTATTTTTTTTCTCATAAAAGAAAATGGCTACTGACCGCTTCCAATATTTCTTCTTCTCGTGTTCATAAAGCGACAATCATTTCATTTGTTACATAAAGAAAACAGAAGATTTTTAAATAAAAGTAATTTCAACAAAAAAATGGAGCTTACAACACAACATAAGCACAAACGTTCTTATACGAGTTTTCAGTTTACTCATCGCAAAATAACTCTTTTTCCACTATCTATGTCTACATGGAAGTTAAAAGAGAGGTTCACACACAAAGTAACGTTCCGGCTCGGTCACGGCCCGTATACGGTACATAAATATTACGAAGCAATCACTGTAAATAGTACTATACAAACAGGTACATCTGCCGGCCGTCTGATGCCGGTGTATATGGGAAATTGCCAGAACGTTTTATGTTGGAAGTACTTACTCATAAATAACATAACATGACGCCTTATAATCCCCGAAGGTTAGGCAAAGGTGTACCTAACAAGCACAACCACATTTCGCCAGTTATGTTAAAGTCCCTTGTAATAGGGGGTGACCCTATTGCAATCAACCGGGTACAAATCCAGACTCCGTGGCTGCTATATAAGAATGAAAACACTTTAACCGAGCCGGAAATTGAGCCCAGGACCTCATGCTCAGAACGCGCTTGCACCACTAGACCAACAACGAGGCAGTCAGAAATAACATTTATTTGTACTAAAACATGACGCATAACATAAGAAATCACACTGGGAATACGCGAAACCTCCACACAAGACGGGCATCGCTTAGCATATGGGTGTTACCACACCGATCGATCGACATCGGTCTACGTTGATTGATTGGTGTGGTAGCTTTGGCTGATCGACGGATACCGGGCGATAAACAATTGATCGACCGCCGATCGATACCATTGATCGACGTTAGTAAAACCGTCGATCGACATCGACAAATCATTCTACTAACGATCGATGGCCTAGATCGACTATCGATCGATTGGTGCAGTAGAAACTATCAATCGACGTCGACGAATCCATTCTACCATCGATCGATGGCATCGGTCGACGATCGTTCGATTAGTGTGGTAACACCCTAATGCTGTGTCATCATGGGCAGTAAAAAGTGACATCATTTGGTAGCTGTTCTACCAACTTCTGAGAACAGACCACCCGCCTTTAGACTCCTTTTAGTTCTTAAATGATCAGAAATTACGCTTTGATTAGGATACATTAAGGGTGTCACATCAAGCATCTTAAACACATTCTACATGTTAAAAAGAACTTGTTACAAATAAGGTGAAGGGAAAAAAGGTCTTACTAAAATATTTTTTAAAGAAGAAAAGACTTCTTCTTTAAAAAATATTTTAGTAAGAACAGAATTTTCTCAGTGAATGAAACTAAAAATAGCATTCAAAGAAAAAACGAAGGTCGCAATAATTATCTTTAGAATCTTTTCACCTTTGATATCGTTACGGTACATTTTGAACGTGCTTTTAGTATCTTTAAATTTAAAACCACTTGAACTTGCTCATTTTAGACTCATCAGTGGTGCATATACCTAGTACTAACTGGGTTGTGGAGGTTAGATAGGCAGTCGCTCCATGTATAATAGTATTAAGTTGTATCCGGTTAGATTGGAAGCCGATCCCAATCATCAACTTCTTGATCTTGTCCCATGTTACTTAGGGTCGGTTCAACACGTTTTTTTCTTCCATTCTACTATGTCAACCGTCACGCCCGTATCATTTACTCCTTTTTCTTTCATACCAATCCTCATACAATCCATCCACGGTCATCTTCTCAAAAAGCCGACCCCAGTAAAGTTGAGAAAAAGCTAGGCAGATGAGTGGTGCATACTCGCCTTTGAACGACTTTTCCGCATCGCGAGGTATCCCATTATTTTGCATATACCTCCATGCAGACGCTATTGATTTTGTCTGTGTTAGGGGGACAGCTTGATAATCATATTATATTGTGTTTTAAATATATTCGCCTGGGGTCCCGTACAGTACTCCTCAACATACATATAAGTGTGTGTGTAGATTTTGACCTTGAAGCGACATCCCCTCGCGAATACCCCCTGTGTAACCCTTTATAGCGTTTCATTATTTGCGTAATACAGGCGTCTGTGTGTTCTAATGGTTCTTTATAATGAATCTGACATTGAAATGAGTGTTTGTGTATATGTATATCGACCGACCACGTTCCCACAGAGTGTGTGCTGACAGGTTTTTTGTTTATCTCAAACCGAGTCCCTCAGGGAATACATCTGTGGCATATATCGCTATCTGTGAAAATAAAAAGAATTTATTTTGTTTTTAGGCCATGGGCATACATCATTTGGTGGACACCGATTTCCCTGTTAACCGTCATGATAGTGTCCTTATCCCCCCAAAATCAAGCATTGGAACGGTCAATTGGAGAGACCCTGATTCAGTAGCCAAATGTATGAGTTGATAATACAATGATTGACAAAAAAAAACTAATATTCAAGCACAAAAATAATCATTTATTTTCAGAACATAACAACCTATAGTCATCAAAAGATTAGGCAGAGGTATACTTTTAGTACCTACACTCATAGTTGGCCAGATATGTCTAGGTTCTGTGTAATAAGGACGTTTTTTAAAACTAGCATAAAAATTAACCCTCTAAACACTCGTAACTGCAACAAAAGCAATAGACCTGTCGAAGCGCGAAAGTTTCCTTTAAATAAAAACTTGGGTGCGCTCCTAAGACGCTTTTCTAAGTGGCTGCTAAACCCGTAAGAAGTACTCAGGGTACTTTGAGTACTTTCAGTTACCCCCGGCACCTTGCATTTTGTATAAGACGGGAACATTTTAGATTAACTTGCTTTAATTATAGTCTAGGTAAACACGGTTACGTGACGCGTTTGTAATCACGATTAGTAATTAGGGATATAGCGAGGGAGGATTCTGTTTTGGGTGCGGCATAGTGGGAGCGGAGAGCGATTTAGTAAGTTTATTTTGATTGTGACACAAACTCGTGGCTAAATAATAACAGCCGCACTGATCGATCTTCAAAGTCTGACGAGGTATGTCTGTGGATGGGTCACCATCGTAACATACCGGGTTCACAAAGCACGTGAAACGATGATGCGGCCTAGGGTGGAGCACGCTTGCCTAGAAGAAACCGATTCACTCGAACATGACCAATTTTTGATCGGTAAGGCGTAACAATCTATTCATATCCTTAGAAATAGCCTAGACATTCTCAATTTAGATTGAAACTGCTTTGTAAAGTTACACAAATAGTTATACATATAGGTAATACTATTGACATTCAACTGGCACAGTCAGCGAACTGAACAGTGCGGAGGCAATACGTCTAGGTCCAATGGTCGTTGAGACTGACGCGGCCTCAAGTGGTGACGGCGAATTGGCAAACGTAGGAGTAATAGGGACGTATTCAAATAGACTGGCGATTTCCTGCGGTATCTAGTGGCGCAAGGTGGAGGCGGAATTCAATGGGAATAGGAATATAATAGATAAGGAGTAATATCGTTTTCGTACAGTTAGAATGATTTTAATGAATATGGACTTAGACATTATTAAAATACAGGGTGTTTGAAAAGTGACGTATTATTATTATCAATGAATCGCATGCGGAACTGACTAAAACAAAAATAACTCGTATTGGTCTTTGTGTAACCAGAAGGAATACACGACAAAGATGACAAAAACGTCAAAAAATGATGGTACAGAACACAGGACTTACATAAGCTAACAAAAAAATCACTTGAACCAACTTATCTTTATAGTGGGGAAAACATAGAACTAAAATAAATGATCAAGTTTGACATGTCGATGCAAATTTTCTTGAGAAGCAATACCACCTTGAACTGCACACTTAAAGTGGTCATACTACCAGGATTTTCCCCCGATGGCAACTATGTCGTATGCCCATCTCGCCACCGGATGACCCACATTTCTTTTTCCAGTTCTTGGTCGCCATTCGGTGACACCCTTAGTCTACCTATACAAATCTTTTTTACTTATAGCTAATCGCTCGCACTGCACCCACGCATATCTCTGTTAAATCACTGCGTACGAGTCAAGAACACATGTTTAAGAAACTTTGTTAATATTTAATGTGTATGCGAAAATGGCGTTGATTTGTAGGCACTTTGCGAATAATTTCGACGCTGGGTGGCCGCTAATATCATAATTTGACAAGCATGCATGCCGTAGACGGGTTAGCTAAGCAAAAGGTTGATAATATATTTATTATTGGGAGTTTAAACATTGGTGTTGAATGCGTATTGTGTGTTATCGCGGTTTTCACTTTGATTAATTTTGTGGAGGACGTAAATTAATGAGGCTTCTAAGTCATAAATAATATATTCTTGTAAATGTAGAATTGATTGTCGTTGATTTTAAAACATATGGCTTACTTTGTATTTACTTCTTTTAACACATTTTGTAATCGCGCGATTCAAAGTAATCCTGATGATTTTCAAATGATGATAACAATAGATTAAAAAGTAATTTTAATTAATAAAAACGTTTCAAAGACACCTTTAACTTTGAAAGCATTTGCCTTCTTACACGTTGATCTTTATTTTACCAAGCTCTATTGCTCTAACAAAGACTGCACGCTTTATTTATCAGTACGGTAGAAATCAAAACATCGTCATAAAGCTCCACTATCCCATAATCCAACACACCGTACACATTTTAATCATTAATAGGTACCTCCCCAAAATCATCGAAGCCTGAAACAACAGATTTATTAACCGCAGACTGCAATTACCCCACATGACAGATTCTACCTTAAACGTAATTAAAGGGCGAAAACGTAGATACAAAATTAAATTAAAGTAAATCACATCACCTCGAAGATTTACTGAGATAACTATGAGCGTTCATCGTGAAATCGAATCAGTGTTTCGCTTTAGCGGTTTTCTGTAAGGGAGGTATCGGTTGCTATATATAACTAGTTGAAAGCTATGTAGCTACGTGTCGTTTTGAATTGATGTGCTTGTAGTTAAATGAAATTCGCTATTGATACTTACGACATAGTATTGTAGAATCATTCCCTCTATGTCGATTCTCGCTATGTCGATTCAAAACAAATGACATCTGTTTTAAAAAGTTTACGCTTGACCTCGAGGTTGGTCAAGTACACTTAAAACAAAAAGTGAAACGCTTTTAGTTTGACAAAGTTTGAAACTTTGAAAGTACAAGAGAATATTTTTATTTAACACGTATTTCTGGAATTGAAAAATTCATTTAGCGGTTTTCTGTCAGGGAGCTATCAGTTTATACGTATAGCAAGACTCGTAAGTCGTAAGCTACATGTCGTTTTGAATTAGTGTACTTGTGAGATAATTTAGTGAAATAGATTGTTACCGCGACATGTTACATTCGTTCGTAGTTCATTCGTTAGTTCTTAATAATATATAAGAATACTTTTTAAGGGTTTGCGTTGTCTGCCAGTGAATAAACTAATAGCATTAAGTAAAGTTATCAAAAGCATTATCAAAAGTACATATGTATTTTAATAATGATGACATGCTCAAATTAAACTGTTTTATTTTTAAATTAGGTTCAAACAATGTTAATATAATAATTCCTCACCATTACAATATAATATTGTCTAAAATAAAATGTTCCAAGGTATAAATATGCTTTTTATATACCTACTTATGTCTACTTAACTAGGTTTCTATTTAATGTTAGGTTTATATAATACTAGCTTATGACAGCGGCTTCGCCCGCGTGGAGTTCGATAATTGACCCACGGGATCGGTATACCGGGATGAAAAGTAGCCTATGTGCTATTCCAGACTAAAACCTATCTCTGTTCCAAATTTCATGCAGATCAGTTCAGCCGTTCTGGCGTGATTGAGCAACAAACATCCATCCAAACTTTCGCATTTATAATATTAGTATAGATTTTCATTTTCCAAGTTTCTATAAAGTTCATATTATTTTTAAAAACCCGAATTCACACTACATTACACTGCTCATCGAACATAATTAAATTTATTTGTCTTCGTCTTACATTTTTTTTATGGAGACGCTTTTATACAAAAGACACCTTTAAAGACATGTAATAGAAGCATTAAAAGAAAAATATAAGTACAATAGATAATAAAAACATTTCGTTATCAACAGTCTGGTGGTTCGAGTGGTTTTTCTCACACAAAAAATTGCTTCTCAAATAAAATTTGAAGAGGTTTATAAGTTCTATATTATTAGGAGAAAGTCTAAAGAATATTCTTACAACTTTGACACTTGGGTTAAGTGGAGCAGTCACCGGTAAATTGGCGAAGATTTGATAAAACCAATGTTATCTATTTTCGAAGTAAGTATGTTCAATTTTTCGCGTTGATTTTGCTATTTTTACATGAGGTGTGCAATTTATTTCTTTAAGAGGTTTTTAATGATTTTATCTTAAACAGAATGTTTTTCAGTATCGATCAATATTCAGGTCTTCTATTGACGTATTAACCTAAAAGTAATTGCCCATACATAAGCTAAATAACTCAGTCACATTAACATAAGAAAAAATCTCTACACAAATCCCAAACCCATTTCAATAAAAGCTAACTAAAAAGAAAACTCAGCTAAAAGATTGAAAAATATTACTTAATTAAATTTTCCATTCGCACAAACTAATTGAAAATGCGGCGCAAAGCGTTTGAAACCTGATTTCATATTTTCACATTCCGTCGGCTTTACGGAACAAGTGCGAGAAATAAACGCGAAAATCTCGAGAACGTCTTGATTTCCCGCTGTGGGGTCCGGGATTAAGATCTTGAATCGCCGTTATCTACTGATATAAATCTTTTAACACTCATTCGGGGTTTAACAGATCTGGCCTGAGTCTCGCTAACTCCAACAACTGCAATTAGCTTCAGTTGCCAAAGTCCCGGTAATCTCGTAAACTGGGCGTTTATAATTTAAATACGCAAATGGGTGTACCGCTTTCAAATAAATGTCTTTTATTTTTGTACCATTTTATCTGGCGAGCTTCAAATGTAATATTAATTTTCTCCAGACCATTTTTTCTACATATGAAACAGAGATTTAACTAAATCCACAAGGAGAAAGTTTAAATCAAGCTATTATTTCTAAAATTCAACTTTTTACCAAGTCCTTGAATAATAAATTAAAAGTATAAATCAAAGTTTAGTGTTGGATTCGAATTTTAATTTAAAAATAGTTCAACTAAATGCAGTTAGAATTAATACTAAATGAATAACGGCCAGGTCGTGTACTCCTACGAAAATTTTATTCATCGATGCGTTAAAATGTAAGACGTAAGTTCATTATTCAAAATTAATAATCCGCTAAATTAATTTAAAATGTAAACTTTGTCAGGCCGCCTTTAGGTGCAGGTAACCGAAAATCGCTTTTACAGGGTGTTTACATTATTCGTTTCATAGAATTAATTATCTACGCGCATTTGGTTTGCTTCGCACAAGTTTTTAATAACGATAACTTTCAAAGTTGCATTTTTAATGTTAGTTGAATCCCTTAAAATATCACACTTGTATTTTTAAGCAGAAGTAATGTTGAATTTAACATGAATTTTGTAAGTCTGATTTTAGAGATCTGATTTTAAAATTACAATATGTTAAAATAATTTAGCTTGGTAACTTGATTCACTCTGCAAGTGTGCGGACTCTAAAATAAATCCCATAATTATTTTAGTGAAGTACTTTTTTAAATAAAGTTGTTCTTGGCCTATAAATGCTTAATTACTTAAATATTTTAAGATTACCAGCTGCTGTTAAAAAGTTTTATATATTTTTTTTCTTTTAAACTTTGGTTTTTGCCAGTCACATTTAGGAACAGCCTATAACTCCCAAAGAAACATCTAACGGCGCAACAAAACGCACAGTCAACATAACTCTACCCCTTGACTTACAACTGATAAATCAACCCTAAAACAGCGGTTATAAATTACAGTTATAAGTTTATAACAACCACATTTTAAACTATAGCAGAATGTAATAAATGAAGACACGCATCGATTGTTTAACGACATTTATAATTAAATTGTTGTCGCTGACGTAGGCATTAAAGGGTTGAAAGATTTAGTTAGCGCAGCGAAGGCTGTAGGGTTAATGTTTATGTTGTGCGTTAAGGGTTATTGTTTAGTGTAGAAGTTTTAATTATTATAAAGATACGTTATTTTAGTTTTTTTTTTAAGTTGGTATAGCAATGGATGCTTCCATTCTAAAGATAATAAGAGAAGATTACAAAAGTTTCGGGGGGGGGGGGGATATATAACAACAACATTCTGTGTCATTTGTCACTTTTCTCAGGGGCGATAAAAATATCAGTCTACGTAATACACTCCCGGCAAACATAGAAAGTAAAATTAAACAAAATTTCCTACCAGAACTCAAGTAAATTAAGTTTACATAAAAAATCATATCACGCTCTAATTGTCGCCAAGAGATAGCAGAGAGCGGAGTTTTGTCCCCTATACCAATATTGACACTACAGCGGTCCCTTTACATCTTGTCTGTTGTTCAAAGCAGATTAATGTTTGTGCCCGCTTATTTGCCCGCTTCTTCATAAAAATGCCCGAACAGTGGCCCGGATAAACAAGGGCAACCTTTAATAACATTCCACGTTGGATTTTGTGATGTTATCGGTTGTAATCCTTTCTGTGGTTTGTTGAACTGGATTGGTTGTAATTTATTGGTATTTTTACTTCAAAACGATTGTATGTTTATTTATTTATTTCAGTTGTTATCCATAATCTAACATGAGTTGTCCTTTGAATTGGTTTGAAATAATTCGCAGTTCCAAACTTAAAACTTTAAGAGCGTTTGTCAATGAAACGAATGCGATCTGCGTGAACGGCGTTCAAGAACTGACAGTGTCAATATTCTATGGCAATTGAGATACTCACGTAATTATTAAAGTTACTTTTTAATCAACGTTTAAACGTCTTTAGACTTTAAGCATATTTTATGAATAAACCCCTAAAAGTACACATAGAGCTTAAGTCTCTAAACAGTTTCCTTTGCATTTTAATTTTCATCAATAAATACTGCAATAAAAAACAATATCAATTTAAACTGCCATTTAAAACCCACAATTTTCCATCTGCCAGATCATTTTCCTTTTAATATAGTTAACCGGCTAACAATATTGGAAAAACCAAGAAATCATAAGAGTTTTAGAGTGGCCGGGAGCAAACACCGTGTTTGAGGATTTTAATAAAACTTACTAGCCTGTATAGTCCCACAACTGGCCATAATCCCGCTACCTTTTCCACCCAATTCTGTCTGATTAAAAAGTCTTTAAAAATCTTTATCCAATTTAAACTGCCATTTAAAACCCACAATTTCCCACTCAACAGACAATTTTTCCTTTAATATATTTGCACGGAACCGGCTAACAATATTGGAAATACCAGGAAATCATAAGAGATTTGGAGTAGCCGGGAACAAACACTCTGGAGACATAGGAGCCGTAATCTCCGCGTCTGAGGATTTTAATTACTTATTGGAAACTTGTGGCCGGCGGCTGTATAAGAGCTCCTCAGCGCTTTATTGCGAGATTTCGAAACTTGACATCAAATTATGTACTATTGGTTCACGATTTTATGTGAAAAAGAGAACTCCATCATCTATGTTGGAACCGGTTTCTGGTCTAACAGGATACAACGAAAAATTTTTTTTTGCAAAAAAAATAACTGACTTCCAAAAAAAAAAAACACTAAAAAGTGGCAAATAACTTTACTTTCGGAAGTCGGTGCCAAAAAAGTCAATTAAACAAACAAAAGTCGCCGACTTCCAAAAGTCGGTTATTTTATGCAAAAAAAAAAATTAACCCTTTTTATTTGTGGTATCTCACACAAATCGTTGTCAAATATCAATTTCGCAATTTATTTTACTTTAATGACATATTTTTTCCAGCTGTTTTGATTTAAAAACCAAACTACTGAACCGATTTTGATGAAATTTATGGGATCAATCGGAAAGTATATCATTTCAGACAAAAGAAGATTTTTTCAAATCGGTTCGTAAATGACGAAGATGTGAGGTAACAAATTAATAAAAACAACCGAATTGAGAACCTCCTCCTTTTTTTAAAAATTTGTTAAAAACTAGTTTTGCTACGTGGAGAGACTGCCTATTGAAATGAATAAAATGGTAGGTACTAAAGTGCAGAAGTTCTGAAAAAGATATCTGACTACTTTTTGACTTTGACTTTTTTTTTGACAATGTAGTCTGTCTAACGGACTTCTTAAAGGCAGGTGTGTACTTTTTTTTACTTACTTTATTATTATTTTTTACTTACGCGAAAAAACTTGAATTAATTGTTACTTTTCTGCCTTTTTTTCATCCTAATAGTAAAACGATCGTACACTTTTTTCTCGAAGAAACTTTGAACGTTTTAAGCCGAAATACAGTTTCGTGATGAGTCCTCCAACCAATGGTAAGACCTCTCCTATGTCAATATAATACAGGATGTGATTTCGTCGGTGGCACTCGTCAACTCTACCATGCTTAGTATCTAGAGTGGATTCTTAGACATCAAAGTGATAGGTGAAAACTATTTGTAGATATCTAAGTATGTGGAATAAGATAGGAACTAGATACCCGTAATAAATATTATATAATATAATTGAATTTCGATATGGATACCTACCGAGTAATTCATTTTACTATAGTATTCTAATAGTAAATATCTTCATTTTCAATATTTTTCTGTATTTTTTTAAAGATTAATTATATACAGTTAAAATAATTTGTCTTTTATAATTGAACTTCCAAGAAACCGGAATAAAATAAAATTCTCAACAAAAATATTTTATCCACGCATTTAATTTAATAAATAAATCACCAACGGCAACGCCTCCATTTATTTTATGTAACCAAAACTCCACTGTGATGAATTTTCACTTAATTTGAACAGAAAAGTGGTTTAACAACTGACATTTAAGCTTAAACAAATGGAAATTGAAAAATGTAAAAATACAATATTATTCTAAAAGAATTCGAACAATGAATTTCAATTTGACATTTCCACTTTTACTATGAGAGTGTTGTGTTGCTATTTATTACATTTGCATGACTATTAACTCGTCCCTGCTTCGGTTTGTGCGGACAAAACATCAAGTTTTTGTTATTAAAAGCAAGTCTAACAAATTCATAATGAATATAAAAAAAAAACCTTCAGTAATACATTTTCAAAATTACCGCATCAAAATAGTTGTTAAGGACAAAAATGTGGTCAAACAGACACACATGAAAAATAAAGATAAGGTTATATAATGAAAACACGAAGTTGTGTAAAATTGTATATACAGGGTGTACTTATAAGAATTGTTTGTGTGTGTGTGTGTACGTGTGTGCGTTTCTCAGTGCCAATGACTTCTTTCAATACAGGTTTGCAAATATTAACATTGGGCGCTTTGATCTTAAGCAGTCGACGCTCATTTCGTTACAAACGTGTGCCCTTAATTAAGTTCAAACAAGACGTGCTAATCGAAGCGAGTATGTCGCAGGTATTTACCGAACTTGGTGTTTCGGGGGGTCGGAGAGAGTACTGCATCAATTAATGTTGGAAAATAACTTTCACAATTTTGACTTAAGTTGTGTAATTAATGTAGTGCACAGTCAAACGTCAACACTAACAATAATAGCTAAAAAAAGGTAGCTGTACAACACAACACGGCAAGATATTCTTTGATAGTGGTTTGTACAAGACAGACAGTAAATAAGTTAGTAGATAAAAACCGTATTTCCTTTAATAAAAAATAAACTAAACCTTTCCGAAAAAAAAAATAAGGAAAAGTTGCAAAGAATATACCACTGTAACGCCATGAATGCATTCGTAGTTTATATTAATAGCTAATGTAAGATCCACCAACATTATGAAATACGAATAAAGATATGAATATTATTACTTCAGATTTTAGTCAAAATCGAAAATAAACCATTTCTTACTAAGCTGTAACATTATCTGATAGGTTGGTTACCTTAGTTTATTTACACCGTAGGACGCAAGGTAATATTGGCAAACAAAGAGAGGTATCGCTTACTAACTAAATTTTCAATGTCTACATCAATTAGAACCATCTGCTCTCCAAATATTTTAGAGTAAAATATGATCACGGTTAGACCACGCGGTAAATAACTACATTTTGCTCAAAATACCAGACTTTTAGTGATACAATTTTGGCAATCCTGAAAATCTAAATTAGCTAGCCAAACTATGTATCGTCACTTTAGAGTGAAAACCTCGGTAATGCAGTTTTAGCTATTTTTATCATAATAAATTTTTGGAAAGAAAACCTCGCAACGCACTACCTAATTTCACATAAAGTTTAGTAACCCGTTATTATACTGAAATACATATCTTATGCATCTGAAAATGTATCCAAATTGCACCTTTAAATCTGTGATACTAAAGTTTTAAAAGGTACAGTATTTTCTTCCTTCTGAAAAGTTACCTTTTTCGCATATACGAGGTTTTCACTCTAAGGCGACGCTTTATGTACTTACACACTGAAAAAAATGGCTAACGATACTGTGCTGATTGATCTTTAAAACTGATATTTCAAGCAACTATACCATGCTACCAGCGGTCGTTAACCCCAAAATATCTCATAAAATTAAATTTTTTGTTTAATTGTGTTTATTATATGTATTATTATTCTTACATTTTGACTGCGTAGGTACACTGCGTAGGTCACTTTTGTAGGAAACAGCTGCTTTTTTTTTAAATTACCGATGAAAAATTTCTATGTGGGGCGTTCAGGATGATGTAGGTACTCAGTACGTGGTTACCGTTTTCGCGTCGGTGTCCCTACCACCCCGTATAAACCCCCTAGAAATGCGGCGTTTTGCTAGCTAATTTATTTCGACCTTGTAATTTTTCCGTTTAAGTGAATAAAAGTGTAAGCGAAAAATGAATCCGAGAGAACATAAAAAAGGAATCATTCTGTACATAAACCCCCAAACAACATAGACGAAAACCAAAATACGCCATTGCGGTAACAGTTACTGCAAATACCACACAGAAATTAACCCTACAACCATCAAACAAATCAAAATACCAGTCAATCAATAATAGCTACTCATCTACCGCTACTCAATCAACTGATGATCCCAGAGCAGGGGTAGCCAACCGTCTGATTGGCAATTAGCCTGCCTGCCCAGGTGTCTGCAACCTGAGCTCCGAATCCTCTTTGTCTAATGCAACGCCCCATCAGCATTTACCAAACAGCTCCCGGCTACAATCGCAATCGAAAACTAGATAAGGTTCTGTTTTTTTTACATCCCTAAGTACCATTACAAAGAATAGAAAGAACTCAATTTATCGAGGATTAAGACAACGCGAACTCAGCGAAAAAAATACGATTCGAAATGTATAAATAAACACATCTTGATAATTTGTTTTTAAGTCTAGACATGTAAAAGCGATTTGTAAACTTTATGCGTAATTAGGAACAATTTTCAGCGTAGCTTTTAATAGATTTATAAAAGTTAGTATAATATTCTCTTGAATGATGAATATTTCGTTTAGAGGAATAAATTAATATTACAATTTAAATGGAGATAAGGTAGGTACCTATTAAATTATCCTGAGCACATCAAAGGTATTAAACTAACTTTATTGCTTGTCTCTTAGATTGACGAAGTATTCTTAATGAGGAAGACCAAATTAATAATAAATTAATCCATTCAATAGTCATATAAACCTATAATTTTGCAGCTATATGCTCTTCATATCTGAATTAATGAATTATCAGATCTGTTAATTTGATGGTCTGTTGTAAAAAAAATATGTTGGCAGAAAAACATAATCTTCTCAAAAAATTTAATCTGCATAATGTAGCGTGTGTGACAGCGTTGTTGAAATACGCAACGGATTCTGATTTACACAGTCATCATCCGAAAGTTTTATGTTTATAATAGGTACTTATACTAGAGTAGAATCAGACTGTCATATAGCAGAGAAATTTCATTTCGACAGGACCATCGTTTTGTCAAATCGCAAGAGCAAAGCAAGGGCGGGTCGTTACCTTGTACCTAAATAAAACTAACTTCAATTATAATCACCTACTCTTACAAACTATTATGCAAAATATTAGCCCCCAAAGTATGATTAATACCCCACATATTGCTCTACATATTTCCGTACCTACATTAAGGTACTTCCAAAGCCTTTGTTCGATAAGATTTCGGGCAATTATCTTAATCGGATTACGTTCATTGGGTACAGCGACGTCACCAGGCAACAACAACTAGAGTAATCCTGCTGTACTTAATTGCCCCTATTTGAAGGTTTGCCCCTATTTCAAGGTATGACGTAATAAATGTGGAGGGAGTATGTTATTGTTGACCCGGAAGGAAATTTGGCAGACTCGGTGACGCGTCTTGGGTAGGTTGGTACTCTGATTAGTGATGTCATATTTCATCTTTGTGGGGATGAGTCATAGCAGATTCGGTTTTTAGGGTTCCGTACCTCAAAAGGAAAAAACGGAACCCTTATAAGATCACTTTGTTGTCCGTCCGTCCGTCCGTCCGTCCGTCCGTCTGTCAAGACCGTTTTTCTCAGGAACACGTGGAGGTATCAAACTGAAATTTCTATATGATACTTAGTTCTACTGTCCCTGGAAGCTGTAGAAAAATCAACCTTCTAAGTCAACGCAATCAAAAGATACAGCCACTTAGGCCGCAACTTTCCGCAAATTTTCGAAACTCGCACGGGAATCAAAATCTACAGGGTACTTCCCGTGAACTTAGAATCTTGAAATTTTGTACGAAGTCACGTCTTATAGTACAGATATAGGAAAAATTACGAAAACCGTAAATTTTTAGTTTCGTCATATAAAACAAAGTTATATACCCACAGGTTTGTACGGAACCCTCGGTGCGCGAGTCCAACTCGCACTTGACCGGTTTTTTTTGTTCGAATTTGCGTTGGTACGTTATATCTTTTGAAGCATCTTTCAGAAAAACTTTTTTTTAAGACAAACCTCAGTGTTCTTTGGGACTAAAATGAAATAGAGCGTGGCGTGCTTACTTCTGTTTTCTTCGGTTTCATAAAATTGAACTCGACCTGTTGCTGCCCAACATTTGTGACAAAGACCTCTTTCAAGCTGCGCCACAAGATCCCGTTCACCACCTTCAGCATTCAGTCTGCCCTAGCTACTCGCCGGTTTATCTAGCTGGGGTTGTCCTACGCTACGATTGCCGGTACAAGATTTCCACTTCAGGACTCATTTGCCCCATCGCCCATCAGTCTTTCGAAAAACATGGTCAGCCCATTGCCACTCTAGCTTTTCGGTTTAGATTGATAAAACTTACCAAAAAAATTTTTTAGAACCATAAGATAATGATATACATATATATGTTACGGGCAATTTGATAAGTCCGGGCACTATTAATAATGGCCGGTCAAAGTGATAAATTAATCACTTTGCCCGACGCTCTTGGGCATTATTAATAATGGCCGGTCCTTATTAATAATGCCCAGTTAATCACTTTGCCCGTAACATATATATCATCACGCCTGTAATTCCCGACATATATAGAGATATACTCACATTTCACCAGGTATGTTTAAATCCCATGTAATCGGGCACAAATCCAGACTCCGTGGCTTTTACTGAGAAATTCCTAATGGAAAACCCAAACCCAATAGAACTTTGCCCGACCTGGGAATCGAACCCATGACTTCATGCTCAGTAGTCACTATAACAACGAGACAGTCAGTCTAGAACCAATAGACCACAGAAGCACGTTTATAACCTGCATACTACAATAAACGTCATTTCTTTTACCAGCAGGTCAAAAATTCATTTCATTGTAGAAAAATCCTCAAATTGTAAAATGGTGTAAAATAAAAACTAGTAACCAATTTACTGAATACCTTTTATTCCACGAAAGAACTGATACCTTTTATAACCTGTCTACTTAATTATCTATCTTCAACGTAACCTTTTAAAAGGGCACAGGTCATAGTGTTGTTGACGTGTCATTGACATCGAAGCAAATGCCATGAGCTTATCCAGATCTTATGTTTTCAATATGCGAAATAATCCTTTGATCAGTGCTTGAATATGTTTGTTATTATCCTTGAAGAAACAGGGGTATGGCAGATAGAGCCAGGTTATTTTGGATATGTTGTCAAAGACGGGAGCGTGTATTTTGGCTTTATGATTTGTTAAAGGTGCGTGTAATTTGGAATACAATAGGTTATTACAATTTCAATTTGTGTAAAATATATAGGTATTTCATTGCTCATATTTGATTAAATATGAAATGAACAATTGCAATGAAATAAGAGGACTGATAATTTAATTTTCTAGTTTCAAGAATTGACTAAATTATTTTGATGTGTAAACAATACTGATAGTAAAAAGTAATTTAAAATACATCATCAAAAAATTTCAAACAAAAATGTCATATGTACTTTGACAACTGGCTTGAAAATCTGACAGTATCATTGAATTCTTTATTCAACTCTTCAAAAGCAGCTCCGAGATCGTTATCACAAAAATTCACAAAACTTGCTGATATGTTGGCAACACAAAGACTATTCAGGCGCTCACAACACGGCCGAACGACCCCGAAGTGCCCCGAATTACCCCGAACGCAACAGATGAAGCCTATATTGATAAAATGACAAAACCAAATGCGTAAAGACTTAACCCTCGGTTCGCGAGCGAAGAATTAGACACGGTTCATTGGTTTCTCAAGAGGTGATGGAACTGATTGGCCGGCTCAACTTAACAATACACTCTGTAGACATTGAACAAGATTATAACCTCTAGATTCCGCACAGAAAATTACACCGTATCTTTTACAGCATAGAGTTGGAAGTATTTTGTGTGGAGTGAGCGTGGTATTTGGACCATTGACGAAGAATCATCGCATCTGCTTAGACGGATTTTATGTTTCATTGATTGGCATTGTTAAGTCCATGCAACGGTAATACGCCCCTCTCGAATGTTTATCAGAAGATTTTGGGTAAATAGACACAATTATTTGATAAGGTTCGTTTTTTGACAAGGGTTGGGTTGAAGTACCTCTTCTGATGTACTTTAAAAATAAAAGTGGGATTGTTGTGCGATTGTGTCCAATGTTCAATACAGTATTTGATTTGTTATCCACTGGCTTAGCATAAGACTTGCTTGTTACAAAAAAGCGAACTCAAACACAATCTGACTATAATTATAATTAAGTTTTGAATATGATCCTAATAACACTTTTGACTTTCGCCACTCAGCACACGGGTCGAACAATAATTTGTTCGAATGCTCACGACCCGCCTCCCGAGTCGTTTTTATACGTAGTTGTAAATGACGCGCATACTCGTAAAAACTGATTATTTGAGCTTAGCAGCGAAAGTGTTAAGTAAATACCATTTTAGCAAAGTTTCTCAGAATCAGAAACAGTACTTTATTTGCTTTGAATGTAGGTACAGGTATAAGATGTAGTACATAAATTAATGAGATCAGCTACAGTCTACCTTACGGCAAGCAAATTATTATAAATATTAAAATAAACAAAATAATGTCACAAAACAAAATAGAAATTAAAGTGAACGTACATAAGTCTTCTCCGTGATTAAAACCAAAAAAACCAAAACAAACAAAAATTGACTTTGATTTTAGTTTATTTTTTATTTTTTTCTTTTTGATTTTTAAAACCAATCATTTAAATATATGTAGAACTGTTACTATAGGCAGGACAGCGCGACAAAAATCTTTATCTACTCGCTAGAGCCAATTAGTTACTGTCGGCAGAAGTGATACGTATCATCCGTGACAACTATGTAATATAATAATTTCTCCTTACGCGGCAAAGGGTAGAAAAGTATGGAAGCGGCTTCTTTAAATGCCAAATTTTATCCCGGGATCGCGGAATTTCATATTTTTTTGCGTGAATAAAAAGTAGTACTCAAAAGTATAACAAATATTTATAATCTTTTTAAAAATCAGGATAGATTTTTGTTAAAAATAACAAGTAAAAATATACTACAACTACACAGTTGAATTCAAATTTTGCTGCTGAAATATCAATTAGGGCAAATGGATTAGATATGCCTGGGCATAATTTGTTTCAATTAAGACACTAAAACGCAAAAATAACTATTCATTCAAATAAATTTGGACTTTTCACGTAATGACGCGCGCTTCATCCTAGTCAACACTCAAACTTTAGGTAAATATGCATCCGAAAATCCGATCTCTAATTATAAACCTCTTTGGTTAAAACCATACTTAATTTAGCTCTAAACCTATGAACGACATTAATAAAATCAAAGCGAATGGTTCGGGCCAAAGCTCGCGTTTGCGTCGGCTTGCAGGGTGATTTGACATTCGATGGACATTCGCTGTCCGCTGTAGCTCCGTATTCCCCTCCATATAAGTTATGCATGCCTGGTACATATTGCGATGTATTTACGTTTGCAGTGGTTGGTTTTTAATTAATTTATGGGGGGTTCATATTTGGTTTTGGGTGGAATGTAATGGGATACTGCTTCTAAGTTCTATTTACAGTCATAGTTTTGGTGGTTGTAAAGTTAGTTATGTTAAACTAACTAGTAAATAGAAATTAATAGTAATAATAATGTCGCTTTCTAAAATATTTGGTGGACATATATTTTTTAAAGTTTTTCCACAACAGAGCTCTTTTATAAGGAGCTTTTTGGGAACTACCACCACTGTAGAACTAAGGTGGCCACGTGGTATCACCGAGACTACTACTGTAAGTCGTGATCCGAAACCAATCCGGCACATTATTGTGTGAGAATTTCATTACACTGCACTTAAGTCTGATTTCAAACAAGAATCAAGAAAATAATACGAAATAATTACGTACTTACGGACCTACCTACTCATGACAAATAAGGCTAACAAAATGCCAGGGTACAATCATGAAGAATAATTACTTCCACAATAGTAACACAAGTAACATGATGCTTACAAGTATTGCATGATACGATACGACACATGCGTACAATCGTGCGGAAAAACATAATAACAATGTCCTTTCGCCTGTATTTAATAGACGCAAGAATAATGCACAAAGCGCTTATTATTTCGTCTCAAGAGGGGAATTATTATTATACTCACGGTCCTACGTATTTTGTTTATGACTGTACTTGTGTGTGTGATGAGAAATTGGATACTTATTGGGGTGAAACTGGTCGAAACATTCATAAGTACACTGACCAGTTATTTTTTTATTCAAAAGTGAACCCTAAACAATTCAAAGAGAGATTTATGAAAGATTAAAGTGAGCCGAACGTACCAATTTGTATTCATTCTTTTGAGGTACAATACAATGAACACAATTAATAATAAATATACATACTTACCCGAGAAACTATATCGAATCGAAAGGGGTTTCGATTGCCACAGAAAGCAGGGTAAAATTACTTAACAAGTTTTAAGAAGCCGAATCGAGAATCTCGTTTAGACACGTGTGTGAGCTTGGGATGAAATAAGTAACATAATGTGTTATGTTATGATTTAGTCAGCTCCATGCTGTAAATCATAATCACATCACATCACTATTATTATTAATTATTCCCTTTTCACCTTCATCAGAGACTGTGTAAAAGTCTACGCACAATGGGTGTCAAAAGGCCGTCGAGACCGGCCCAGAAAGGGATGATGAGGCGACATACATAGATGCGTACCGTGACACCTGGTTTGAATTGGCGCGATAAAATTGGGACAGTAAAGGCTAAATAAAAAGCAGGGGCTAGCTTTTGCCCATGGCTTCGGCTTCGTAGAGTTTGGAAATAGTCCCACGGGAATGTAAATCCGGCATATAAAGTATCCTCTGCCCTGACTCAGGACTTGGTCTACTTGGTCTACCTGGCGTTTTGTTCTGTTCGTTCAGCCATAAAGACATGAAAAGAAAACAATGGATGGATATAGACAGCCAGCTCTCTTATGCACATACCTATTAAAGGGAAAAGTCCGTCTATTTTCTGAGTAGCAGGCTATTTGCAGGCGCATCCACGACACAAAAAAAATCACGATCGCCTTTCAAAATTCGCCACCCGCTCACCGCTAACTCAATACTGCTTCCATTTCAGACTTTCAAAAGCTTCCTTTCAAAGCCAATTTCGTCCAAAATCATATACGAACGTCGCTCCAACTAAGCTAATTACTACGGAATAATGGACAAACGTTATTGGCGACCAACCATGGCCATTAATTGTATACAAAGTTACCTTTGTTGTAGCGAGCAATATAATTACGGGCAATAAGCCGCGTAGCTCGGTAGACGAGGCCTCTGCCTCTAATGCTCACCCAATGTTTAGCAGATGGGCTATTTGGTATCAAAGTGTTATGTGTCAGCTTATGTGGACGTATTACTGTGTGGTAAGATTCGTAAACGGACTAGTGTAGAATCAAAAAAATGATTGCGCTTTTGTTGCTGGTTGTACTTTTATTAAAAGATCTTTTTGAATAAAATTGTTCTAAAATTTAATCATAAGAAATAAGGATTATACATTTTTAACTTTCTTGAGGTCTTATGATAAGTGCAATAGCTTTTAAAGCGTTTCGTATTTTTCCAACGATATTTAACAGGAACGACATTAAACTTTTCAAAAGTTTATGAATCCATAACATTATGCAGACCCTTGTTTTTTTTTCTATTAGAAGGAGATCTCGTGGCTAAATAATAACAGCAGCTCGGGTCGATCTTCAGGTTAAGCCGCGCTTGCCTGGGTTGGTCCGTGGATGGGTGATCACCCATACATACCGAGTTTCCTCCATGCCTCGGAAAGCACGTTAAGCCGTTGGTCCCGGCTGTCAATTTAAGATCTTTGACAATCATTACAGGTAGTCAGGGACCCGAAAGTCTGACAACCAGTCTTACCTAGGGGTATCGTATTACCCAGTACTAACTGGGTTGTGTAGGTCAGATAGGCAGTCGCTCCATGTAAAAAGTGGTATTCAGCTGCATCCGGTTAGACTGGAAGCCAACCCCAACCTAGTTGGGAAAAGGCTAGGCGGATGATAAGAAGGAGATCTCGTGACTGCCAGACCTACGTCATTTCATAAAAGCAGAAACTTTTTCTGTGGAAGTACCTTAATAAAGGTAAGAACAATTGGATATTATGAAAAGTCGGTCGTAGTTGCTGTGGGAGTAATCAGGTAACAAAGGTGTGCTAAATAGCTGTTAAGTTACGTTATACTATAAGGCGTGAATTTTTTTATATAACATTAGGGCGATGATTGATTTCCTCCACAGCCAGACACTTTGTGTGGTGAAAAACCCCCGCCAGACACCTTTAAAGTATGTTAAATTGTTAGTGAACATACGTAATTTTACAAAAAAAAAGACTCCATGTATTAACTATTTTACAAACTTCTTGAAGACTCTTTCTCAACTACTTCCACAGAAATAGGTTTCAGCTTTTATAAAATTACGTAGGTCTGGCGTTCATGGGATCTTGGTCCATGACTCAAATTTTACTTACTATCGACGATACTTCGTCAGTCGCTCCACAGTTGCGCAACTGTGCTCTCCCATAATATGGCCGCCGCCAAATGGTATGGTGTTTACCAAACACAATTATTGCCCGCGTCCATTTTGCAATATGAGATTTAAGGCTCGAATTAAGTGAATTAGAAACTGGAGAGAGGTCCTTTGCCCTCTGATAGGCAGATTTGATTCCAGTACCGACTTCCAAACAATTTGCAAGTAATTTGAGTGGGGGCTGGGTACTGGTTCGCGATAATTCGATCGGCGGCGTAGGGAGAATGTAAGGTAATTATTTAAAAATATACAATGGAGAGTGGCTATTTTATAGGGCCAACCTTGCATTTGTACTGGTGAAACATGCTGAAATCACTATTTCTTTCTCTCATTGTTTCGCACTTGTGAATGTTCAGTAAAAGTGACTTTTACAGCTCTAGTTATGGTACTAATTTTAACATGCAACTTTTTCTCCAAATCATATTCATATATTCATATTCATTTATTTGCGTTCCACAAGGTAAAACAAGCTGATACAAAAGGCTTAGAGCTAAGAGCCGTTGTAGACCCTGTTACGGCACAGCAAATTATTATTTAAAAGGTGCATTTATTACCTAAAGTTAAAAATCGAAATTTTAGAAATTAAAAAATTAAAATAAAATTATACATGAAAAAAAAATATTATTACATTCGCATAAAAATTAATAACAATAACATAAATAATTCTATTTTGGTACGTGGGTAGATATTTTCTAGTCTATATCCTACTATTAATTACATTAATGAATGAATACTATTAATACATTTAGATAAAAT
The DNA here is from genome assembly GCA_964057025.1 of Standfussiana lucernea. Lineage (NCBI taxonomy): Eukaryota > Metazoa > Arthropoda > Insecta > Lepidoptera > Noctuidae > Standfussiana > Standfussiana lucernea. The sequence continues at coordinate 6,260,150 of OZ059794.1, read as the reverse complement.
TATAAATACATATTTATTATGAGATCATATTTTAGGATTACAATAAATTATTAACAAAAGATGAGTTTTACGTGTAAGTATCACAATTATCATATCGTATGTGAAGCAAACTGTTTCAGAATGCCTAAGAGAATATGACACGGTGGCTGATGACTAAAATCTAGTACATTTTTTAAGATATTCGCAACCCAAAAAAAAAGACAATCGAAAAAGAAAAAATATTAGCTAAATTGGAATTCTACATATTTGTAATCGATAATTTCCTCTGTCTGTCAATAATGAAAATCCCTAATTTCCTCAAAAATTAGAAAGAAGGTTTTAGGTTAGGGGTCCAAAATCTCAAGTATAAATGACAATAGGCCAAATCAACTATTAACTAGCCGTTTACGAACGATTTAGGATGTACTCGGTCAGTTGGCGAGCGAAACCGTGGGGTGGAACAAAAGTGTCCCCAACAGAACCCCGGGACGATTTAAACAAGGGTTTTTGCCCCAATTACTTACGGATGCGTAATTATTTCCACCAAGAAATAGATTCGATAGATAGAGAGATGAATTTGGGTGGGATAGATGTGGAGATACCATAATTGTTGTTTGCTCATTTTCCAGAAGATATTTTGAATTTCCATTTTTTTTTTATTCAGTACTTCTTAGGAAATTTCCAAAATTATTTCGAAATCAAATTCAAAGTAGTTCTGTTTTACGTTTGCAGTCAATTATACATATAGATACTGACGTCTTTTGCATGTCCGTTACTAATTTCATATAAATTAACCAAACTCACAATACCACAACAAAACTAAATTAAAAGCCATTTCACAGCTTCCGATAAACTCCATCTAAGCCCGCCGCTAACCAGATATTAAAAACCCATAATCCACTACGTCTAAAAGTTAAACCACCGTTAGAGATTGCCTCTTCACAACTTCGCGATCCATAACTACGCTGGTAAACATTAATCAGTGGTTAAATAGAACCTTTACCGCTCGGAAAACTCGTGCTTTTCACAAATGCTTCCAATCAGCCAGTGGCCTTTCATTTCCAACAATGGCGTCGGATAAAATGCGAAATAAGATTCTTAGGACTACCGCCCACCGGCGAGTTTATGTAGCGCGTTTAGTGAACGCGTTTTTGAATCGCTGCTATCGCGCGTTAGTCGTATTTTTAACGCGCGCCAGATGCGATGAAAACGCGGGTCAACATCGTTTCTGTATCGATGCAAACGCGTGACTGTTATCAAGACGGAGTCTATTTTGTAACTGTAGCGTTCACAGGCATAAAGGTGTCGATGCTGAATCGCGGTTGAAGCGTGACATCATCGTGATTGTAGCGATGCAAAATCGTGGTTACCTGAGAGATGGGTAGCCAATAAAAGGCGTATCGTAGCTAAAATCAATCATTATTTCCTTTAAAATTACACTGTTTTATTCTTTACGCGTTGTCAGCTGTCCCGGCCGTCTGTCTGTATAACCTTTTACTATTCTTCCAAATACGAAAATAGTGTTTATCTCATTTTAATGATAATGTGCCAGTCAATTGTTAGATACAGTGGTTACGTCTCTACAGTACGCAGCCAGCGACAGTATCGGGCCGCTTTGCTACTGCAAAATGTCGCGGTGGGCGAGTACCCTTAATGAAAACTATAGTCTGCTGAAACTACCCTCGTATTAATCTATTATCGTTAAATCTGCTGCAGACGCTATTAAAGGTTTTAACGATATAATTTTGACTGTAGATTAGAGCCATTTGGAGATCTTTTTTAATCTTGTGATTTAGTTCAGTGTAATTACTTTTTTGGTTTTATTTTACCAATTTAGCTGGGTTTGGTCTTTGGTTTTTGTGGCTAGTAATAGTAAAAAAAAATCGTTTAGGTTTTTTTTTTTAATTTAATTTTGTTTTATTGTCTCTGATTAGTTAGATAATAAAATACAAATAAACATTTCTACAACTAGATTGTTTTTGGATATTTGCTAATACAACACACATTTTACATATATCTTGCCTTTTCTGAATTGACAACAATTATAAACAACGTTCGGGGAAATTATGAAATCTTAAAGGTTCCCCTGGTCTCGAAATTGAAGAAATTCTTTTTGTGTTTTTGAAATATATAAAATTAAACAGACTGCAAACACAATAACCTCATTGGTAGCTATGTGTTTGAGCTGTTTGAGGTTGAAACGCTAGAGCCATGGGGTCCGAGTGCGCACCTAGTCTTTCGGGACATAGCCAAGCGATTGGTCGACTCTTCTCGTCACCAGAGGGCTGGCCTATTTTTGGGTCAAAGAATCAGCATTGCCATTCAACGTGGCAATGCTGCCAGCCTTCTGGGCACTATTCCTGTTGACAGCGAAGTGGACGAATTTTTTGACGCCCTTTAATGCTTTTCTTCTTTTATCTATGTACATATTTGTATTATTATTTTAGGATCAATAAAGCGGTATTATGCGTTTTTCAGAAACATTAACTTTTTATTTTGAAAAGTAGCTCTCAGCGGTATTAATTATAGTTTACTAAAATGACAATCTGTCCCATTTTTTAATCCAAGCTCGCGTAATGTCGCATTGCAAAGGGATTTAATCGTAAATTAATAATCCATCAATCAATCATTTTATTGTCAGGCAGCCGATAGATAAAATACACAAAATAATTTTAAAACAATAATAAACTAATACATAATATTTAATAACCTTATTAAACTATAACTAGACACGTACCGTTGTTGGCGACGTGTTTCGCTGCGAGGTGTCGTGTAACCGACTTCGGAAACGTCGATATACGACACCTTTCGGCCAAAAGTCCTCTTTAAGGAAGGTCTGTAGATCGTGGGTTGGAACTCGTACCACGAACGACTTAAAGTTGATTTTGTGGTGTGTTGTGTGTGTGTGACTCAGACAACCATATTTTTTAGTTCTTTTATGAAACATAATGCTGGTATTCTGAGACAAATCTTAAATATTTAAACACATGCGAAGCAGCTTTTTTCCTTCCAACATTATTTTTGCAGAAAGGTAATTAGGATTTTCAAACATGCTGTAAACAACAGCTGTGTAAAGCGCTTTAGGATTTATTTAAATGACTTTTTATATTTTCATGTGCTTTTCGTGTAGGTCGGTAATGGTATAGAAATTAGACTGTGATTTAGGAACGGTTGTCAAAAGAAAGAATTCATGGTTTAGTCAGTTTTATGGGAACCTTCTAGTTTACACGGAGATATTAGAGGTCAAAGTTCCAACATTTTCACAATTTTTTTTTTAGAAATACAAGTTTTCAATGTTATAACACACTACTGTATTCAATGTATTCATCAGCATAATATTTCGAGTGCGGTACATACAATTATAGTCCTACCGAAAAATATTTCACTAAAAAAAATCCATTCCCAACAATTAATTTTTGCTTGGAGTTAGTTTGATGTACAGAATGCTTGGTTGACGGCTTTGTGAAGAGTCCGTTTACACCTTGTATAAAAAAATACAATTTTCCTCCCATTTCAATATTAAGATTATATGTTTTTCGTAACAAATATGAGAATACCACTCAAAAATAACAAAAGCATACCGTATTGTATGATAACATAAAACTTTTCCGAGGCTTTGACGGCTTGCGGCCGGAAATGGAAGGGACAAGGGCAGCCGGATACGGTCCGGGGTGGTCGACTGTGACAACTAAGCAAAAACAATCTAACTGGCCATTTTGAAAGGAAATTAACGTACGTAAATCATGATAGTGGGTATACATGTTGATGATAACTTACTTACGTTTGAAGGTTCGTCTTTGGACGTTTTAATCCCACTGCAACTGCGTCGGATCTCGAGGAGGAGGACGAGGAGGTCTCGAGTTCGAACCCAAGACATTCACCTGTGATTTATCGGAATTTTATAATTATCACTTGCTTCGGTGAAGGAAAACATCGTGACGAAACCAGCATGTTTAAGAGATATTTCTCGACGGCATGTAAAGCCAAGCCAGAGGCCCATCGGCGGCATAAAAAATCTCACACCAGACTAGGCACTAACCACACGATAAAGAAGAAAGATCCAACTGCGTGTTTTTTACCTGAAGATGAAAAAAAGACGCAACGCTTTACCCATACCATATTAAAAAGGTCTTAATAAGGAAGATTAAAATGATTGGGCATAACGTTTACAAATTACGCAGATTTTCTATTAAATCCAAACTCCATAAAATAAATATTAGCCACCCTTTAATTCAAAGATGGAAGCGAGACACAGATGTTTACATCAAAAAATATGATTACAGAAACGACCACGAGAAATCCCTTAAGCGCCCCCGCTACCTTCGCTTTCAAATAGCAAATGATCTGAACAAATAATGCCCGCCATACATCTCTGGCTACATCTTAATACACTGGACGGATCAAAGGTCCACACACGGAAACGCTGCGAGCTTAGAATAAACCAATTATGAGTGAAATATTAGGGATCAGTCCGCCCCATGAAAGCCTTTGATCACACGTCGCTAACTGCTTATATTTCTTTGCGGCCTCAAGCGAGAAAGGAGAAGCCACCAAAGACCGGTCAAAATATAAGCGAAACTCTTAATAAATTACAGAAATTGGTGGCCACGAGACTAATACCCCCGGAATGGGGAATAAGCCGGTCATAACGTCGGTTAACTGCGCGTGCCGAGTAATCATTTTCGGACAGGATATTTACTTCCGTCTGTTCTCCTGATATACGGCAACTGCCCCGCTTATTAAAAGGATCCGTGTTGAGAAAATAGTCGCGCTACTGCCACGCTACTGCAAATAAAGAGCACCTAAATCATATTGTATACGTAATGAAGTTGAGCTCCGAAAGTAACAGAAAATCGAGTGTAAATAAATTAAATGCGACCAGCACGATGACGGCCATCGCTCCATTTTCAATTAGAGTGAAAGCTGGGGACGATATGGATATTTTACGAAATGGGAAAATAATCGAATTTCGGCTGAATAATGAGAGGACCCTCGGCGTATGTCGATGAATGGCGACCAGGAGAGCATGCGACACAAAGGGTATTTAACTCGTACTTAGTACTTTTTGTCCGCCACCCCCCGCCGCGCCCGCCCGGCCCCAACGCGATTATATTGTCGTTATCGCCCTGTAACGTATGCAGAATAAAACATGTATTATCTATATTGCCAGCATCCATTTACCCGGTTTCGTTCGCTGCTAATCCTTTGATTTATAATAGACCGTTGAAATATAGCCGTTGGCCGCAGTATATTTAAATTATTCCAACAGTCAATTAACGAGATAGCTTTTGGCGCGATGTAGGTCGCGATGCGTGCACCGGGACGTAACAACCAGCTGAACTTGTACACAGAGTTATTAAACGCGAATTTGCGGTTCACTAAACAGAATGAAACAATTTTGGGTGTAGGTTATTTAATAAAACCTCGTGTATGCGTAAAAGTTGGAGAAATATCCGCGTATCTACCCGTGCTTATTAGTGAAGTCAAACACACCTTTTTAAACTAGGCCCCCCGGGTGTTGCGTCGTATATTTGAACAGGCAAATTCCCTACAAACATTCTATTGATACAAATAATTCTCGAGAGAGGGAGGAATATATTTCACCGGTGGTTTTTGTTGAGTCAACGCGGGCAGAAAAGTTAGTTAACTAACTTTTTCGCGTTTCGTTAAAAAGTGGCGAGGATTAATGCGGGCGTCGGCCGTAATACTTATTTACAATAATCCGACTTGTGGGAGAACTCCGCATGAATTGTTAGAATAAATTTCGTTTTCAGACGTGTTCTCCACTAGGGCTGGATTACGGTCGCACGATTTATCGATATTTATTTGCTCGAGACTTTTTTCTTTAGTTATTTGTACGTTACTTGCAAGTGCCCACTTGTTTTAACTTTCTTGACTTGAGTTTTAAGTTTTTTTTTTCAATTAAAATAAAAACATGTGTCTTCTTCTATTCACGAATTCTTTTGCAGCTTCCAAAATTTGGAGTTTTAGAAAATGTATCAATTTTGTTTAAAGCATATAATTTTTGTAAGAGCCACGTAATTTACGACCAAAACTAAATATGCTGATAATTAGGTCTTCATTTCTCCATCTCCAAAAATCCAACCCTAATCCAAATTATCGACACCCAAAACTATACTAGCACATCACTACACAAACCTACGTATGCAGATCGTAAAACCACGCTTTAAAAATTAGAAACGTGCTCAGTGCACAGCGCCCTTTTATAATCCCCAAGAATTCTCCATAATGATACGTCCATTCGTATGGATATTTACTTTAACTTTACCTGTGGACCCTGAAATCAGGAGCTTAACTAAAGGTCTTCGGGAAAAATGGTCCATATCTCCCTTTTTTGCATTCGGATTAATTGGTATACTTATTTTCTGGATATTCCTGTATTTATTCGAAGCTTGTGTTGTTTGTTGTATCGCTTGTGTATATGACAAACACCTGTGTCTTAGGTGATAATTGCTTTAATCCTCGTTAAAATAAGACCCCTTTGCAAGCAAGTTTGTAGATGATTTTGTCTAGAAACGTAAGTGATACACAAACTTAATTTTTCTCTTACACAAAAAGGCATGGCTTAGACCGAAAGCGACCACAACAGACCAACTAGACAAGCGCATCAACAAAACCGCCCAAAGACCATGACAGACCACAGCCAGCGACAAGACTGGTTGTCTGTGTAACTCAATGAAAACGCTTCCCATACGGCGGTGACATCGACAAGAATTGTATCTTTTCTCAACAAAATGACACATCAATAAGCATTTGTTGTTTCACTCAAGAACCTTGTCAGGATTAGGAGCGTCCCGATAGACCTTAAAAATTGAATTAATTACTTATTTTAATTGAGTTACGTATAAGCAGTGAGCCTAGTGGTGTGACCGTCGGACTGCCAAGTCATAGGTCTTAAGTTCGAACCCAGGACACGCACCTCTGATTTTTTGGATTCATTTGCGTTTTGTATATTTATCACTTGCTTCGGTGAAGGAAAACATCGTGAGGAAACCAGCATGCCTGAGAGATATTTCTTGACCGCATGTAAATCCAAGTCAGAGGCCCATGGGTGGAATAAAAATTCTGACACCAGGTTAGGCCCTAACCACACGATAAAGAAATAATATTGAGATACGTTATTACAGAATCGGATGCAACTGCGCTCTGAACTTACATGCTTAGCCTAAACAAAACAACTTTACTTTTCTTAGAATTATGCAAGCACAGCCATATTTAAGGCTGAGCCACACGCGATGTGTGTTTCGTGCTGAGCTTTTATACATACGCACAATTTGTATGGATTGCGCTTCCATAACCACCTACTTAGCAAGTCATCAATGTCTTAAATAAAAGACAAGCCACCTTCAAACCACGAAATAAAAAACCTGCAATATACGGACTCCCACTCGAATAAACAGACGCGATATACTATATTACCATATAACGGCCAATCACGAACGGGGTGGATACTATAACATTTGCATACTGCGACGGAAATCTCATGATTAACATTTTTATTAAACAAGGATTAGCGGTAATCCTTTTTTATTCGACAATTAGTGCCCTTATCATCGTGGGCAATGTCGTAAAGAGTTGAAATTGCCACCTATCGCCAGAGCAATTAACTAAATTGCTCTAACGCCAGAGATAACCAACCTTTAATTACAGTTTGACTTTTTTTTCAAGATTTTCCGTCAGCTTTATAAAGTGCTAATTGAGCCACGGATTTGAAAAGAGAAAGTTTATAACTGTAGTACCTACCTCCTAAATTACAGTGTTATATAGACTTCAGTAATCTCTTGAATAAAAGTACGTGTTCCAGCTCATTCTGAACTTTTCTAAAACTTATTTTTTTATTTTTGCAAGTAAATTGACTGTTTTTTTTGCTTGAACGCTATATTTTCTTCGTCTTCGAGATTGTTACGAACTTCTTTTAAAAACAGTTTTAGTATGAATGAGATGAAAAATGTAAAATAATTAAAGTTATAATATTTTTGTGTATAATTTAGCGAATTAGGTACATTTATAATAAACTTGATTAATGTTATCGTAATGTAATGATACACACGAAAATATGTTTTTCTAGTTTTATTCAGCTTCACTATACTGTGGTGTGTTTTTCAAGATAATTGGGCTACATACTTTTGACCTTTCATATTGAAACTCCTTAAACCTATCCTATTTAACCTTACTCTTTCGAGTTTTTCTGAAAACTATATTTTTGGCGAAGATTACTAATGCAACCAGGGTCGTTTTAAGCGCTACGCAACCGCGCTCACTGACGGTCGACCAGTTTTCAACCTTATCACTCAGGACATATGGGTGAAAAGTGGTCGATCGTCATTCAACTCGGTGGTACGTTATCATCCTAGAGACAGCGCTTGAATCACCTTCAGTGATACCAAAGCAGAGTTTGACAAATTCTCAATTCAAAAAGCTATGGTCAATCTGCAGTAAAATTTGAAACAAGATAAGCAAGATATTTATTTTTGTTGGTATAGTATTCATTGTGAAATATATATTTAATAAGCCGTTATTATTCTGGACATTGGACAGCCACTCATTTGCTGAGCACAGGTGGCTCTTAGACGCCACTACATAAGCACAAGTAAAATAGATCCGTTAAATATTTTCTGTAGATTATTAGGATAGAAGTCCTACATATTTCAGCAAAATTGTTCTTTCAAATGGTTTTAACACTTTTTTATTTATTTAAGTACACACAAAACACATAACAGGAAAAATACATAAAGACAAAAGAGCACCGCTTATTTCATTTAGAAATCTCTTCCAGTGGACCTGCGAGAGGATAGATAGATAGATAAGAAACGTAGACACAGTAAGTTAAAAGATTTTTTGTCGAAATGGTCGGAAAAAATCACCCTGAAAGTCTGTCAACCAGTCTTACCATGAAGTATCGTATAACCAAGTAACTGGGATGTCGAGGTTCAGATAGGCAGTCGTTCCATGTAAAAGCAGCCCATCAACTGCTATGGTCCACTTCACTCTGGCCCACTGCTGGATGCCCCCCTTTCCTTTGCCACACTTCCCAGTTCTGTGCCTCCCTTATCCAGGTGTGCCCTACGATTTTGACGATATCGTCGATCTAACGAGCTTTAGGACGGCCCTGGTGTCTTTGGCCTAACCTTGGCCACCATTCGGTCAAAGCCTTGCTTCATCAACCTTAAATACTTCTTAACAACATCCATTACAATATAAACAAACCCCACAGAACATTAAATTTAAACCCAATAAACTTCATTCTTATAAAACCACTTGAAATTTTATTTCTTCAAAAAGTATTAAGTTTCAATCATTCATGGAGCAAAATCATAAAGACGTTATTTTAACAATTCAGTTTTACCAGTTTCCTCCACTTTTTATTTTAACAATTTTATAATACCATCTCTTTGTGCTAATATAATAAATGCGAAAGTAACAGATCTGTTTGTCTGACTGTGTATTTGTTATTTTTTTAAGCCTCAGGGGTAAAATGGATTCAGATTTAATCTGGCACACAAATATACATCTACTTGGATTAGAACATGCAGGGTGTTGCTTTGCATCCTCGTCAAATTCAAGGAGGTAACTATGCTAACGATTCTCGATCCGAATCAATAATAAAATGGGTAGATATTTTTTTTTTCTTAATATCGGAAATCTGTCCCGTAATTTAAATTGATTATTTACGTCTTTTATGACAACCTCCTGAATTTTGACGAGGATGCAAAACTACATGTTGTAATCGTATACGATACTTTTTATCAATGGTGGTACTAGTACGTTCATATGATACCATTCCCAAATTCTAGTCTACTATAAAATAAGAGTGTTCGTCTTGAAAAGATAATAAACCATCGGTTTACGACGTAATATTTGAATGGTCAAATGGCAATACGAACGTGACCAGAACTTTAACCACACGCGTTTATTAAGATGGTGCATTCTGAAAATTTGAAACGTCGCAAATAGCTGTCAAATATAACATTTCACTGTTTATAAAGACTAATTACTCGACATAACTGATTGAAATTATGAAAAATCACTCTCATTATCATCTGCCTAACCTTTTCCCAAATATGCTGCATCCGGTAAGACTGGAAGCCAACCGCAATCGGCTTCCCATCTGCCTACCCTTTTCCCAAATATGCTGCATCCGGTAAGACTGGAAGCCAACCGCAATCGGCTTCCCTTCAGCCTACCCTTTTCCCAAATAGGCTGCATCCGGTAAGACTGGAAGCCAACCGCAATCGGCTTCCCTTCAGCCTACCCTTTTCCCAAATATGCTGCATCCGGTAAGACTGGAAGCCAACCACAATCGGCTTCCCATCTGCCTACCCTTTTCCCAAATATGCTGCATCCGGTAAGACTGGAAGCCAACCGCAATCGGCTTCCAGTTGAATACCAATATTCACATTAGGCGACTGCCTATCTTACCCTTTTACTAGGTAACACGATACCCCAAAGAAATATCACTCAATAGAGCACTAATTTATTTACACTGAATGTTTAGTTTTACGAGTAGGTACTATGTAAAAGTATTTGGGAACCCTCTTAAATTTTGATGAGAATTAAGTTATATAATGTTACTTTATAACAAAAATTTTGCGGTTTTGAACGTGTGGTGCAAATATTTTATGAAGGTATTTGTTAATTTATAGCTTAATTAATTCACATTTCAAATACTTTTGATGTGTTGTGTATTATCTTATTTTTAGAGCTTAAATCTTTATTTTGGGTTCTAAAATGTTCAATCAAATTTAATTTATTAAAACACACACAAAGTTACGTATGTGTGTACCTATCACAGCAAAATATACTTTATGGCAGATACTTTATGGCATTCATCTAGTATGCCTTGTGGCATTGAGTCCGCCTATGTACCACTATTGTTACATGAAGTTATAATAAATAAATAAAATAGGTAATTGCATCGTTAAAAGTTTCGTAAAAGAGACTTATTAGAAGAGACCTTCTAAAGGTCTAAAACGTAAATTACGAGTATATAGATAATATTATGACGGAAAGGGTCTTCGTCAGAATTTAGTGAGGTTTCCTGCTAATAAACGAGCAAATAATAGACTGCCAGCTACAGGCGCGCCGCGCGCGGCGTTGCGTATAGACAAGATTTGAAATTATAATGTTGAAATAAAATATGTAAACAAAAGTAACAATACAACGTTACAATATACATATAGACAGCATTTTCTTTATTATGTTCTTACGCGATACAAATCATAGGTATAAAAAGTTTAAATTTTACAAGGGGCGGCGGTATAGTTTCTTCTAAATATTTCTTATCCAGCAATATTTTTCTTTTGCACTTTGGAAAATACTATTTTCAATACATGTTCACATACGTTTTCCGCCTCAAGAAACCCGCGTAGGTGCACATCGCAATGCAATAAGCCTCAAACACGATATGACGTATCTCAAGAAATCCTTCAAAGAATTGTTTTATTTTCGCATTTCAAAGAGCCTTTAGATATAAAATTCTTCAAGAAATGTCGATAACCTCTAAGACGCGTCTGAATTATTCGAACCGCACACCTGCATAATAATGCATATGCCTTCGGTAAGGCGTACGAATTCTTTCTATCAAAAGTTATACAAAACTCGCGAACGATTTGGTTAGATCCGACAGATTAGATGAAGAAGTTTAGATCTGTGTTTTCATAAGATATGAATAGTTGTTGTATGATTTTGTATGCCGCTGTGGGGCTGGTGAATTGAGGGAGAGGGCTTGTGACGAATAAAACACTTGTTTTCCTTCAAAAGAGTCTTTAATGACAGACAGATTTGACAACATGCACGCAGTGTTGCTAGAATAAAATAAAAAATAATATGTTGGGAATGCCAAGAGTTGTATATACCGACCTATTGTATAATTTAGTGCATCGAATGATCGTATATAACAAAGTTTGCATACATAATCTCCAAAAACTCGAAATAAGAAGGTGGAGTTACAATTTTATTTACGTATGTATTTACTCATACTTAATTTAACTTAAATTATGAAACTGTGATCGCCAAACGAAATAATTATGAAGATTGGTAGTAAGTGATGGTAACACTATGTACCGCTGCCAAGACAACAATCAGTACTTGTCTTAACTTTTATATATGTACTTCACGAGTCATCGTTTTCAGAAGAATGTTAAACACAAGCTAGTTCAGTACCTACATAGGAACAACTTACTTTCCTGTCTATCACAACTACAATAATCTCAGGAAACCACAGAACCTGTCAAACTTACACAATTTTGTAATTTACCAATTAAAAGTAACATGTTAGCCTTACTTGGGAAGAGACTGGAACCCACGACACAGGATATCCTAGTGTGGAGTCAGTACCGTTTTATCCAAACTGAATAAAAGTTTATCTTATCATAAACTATCTGACGCATCGTATGACAACTTTAGGGTGAATTTCGCAAATAAAACTGGATGCGATTAGTCTTATTTTCATTTTTTTATATTCTTTATTTATTTAGAGGGTTTTACCTTACAAAGGGTCGTCAGCCTCATCATTCCCTAATCTAATTAATTATGTGATTAGTGGAAATAGCTAGAATTGTCATCATTACCATGGAATATTGAGACTGACAACTCTAAACGCGGATTAAACGTGCTGATCGTGTTCAGTTTAATTTGTCAATTTCGCTCGTACTTCTGGCATTCCCCTGTATCTGCCCATTTCCATCGCGCAAAATCTCCTGGGGCGTAACTCGTTTAACGTCGGGACAAACAACTATTCACGAACGTAGGAGACAATACCGTATGAGAACTCAAGTTTATTACTCGACGCGACAAAGGAAAGCAAAATGTAACATTTTCAGATGTATTAGCCTGAAGACCGCTGTTCCTGTGAACTCCCACCGATTGAACAGACCTATATGATGTGTTAGTGCTCCATACTGATACTGTTAGCCTGCGTCTTCCCACTGCTGGGCAAAGGATGGAAGAAGGAAGTCTCTCCAGTCTTCCAGTTGTTTCGATCCAGGGCCAATGTGGACCACTGGTCGCTGGTCTTGTTCAGCTCGTCCCGGTGCCCCACACAGTCCACATTACCCCTACGTCGGACAAGCGCATCGACGACACCAAAACCAGTCTTTTAGTACAAATTCTTAGTCACCTTTGCAATACAAGCTCTTGAGGGTGTTGCCTATGCGATTTATTCGTCGGTACTGAAAATCCAGGCAGTGTGATTTTGTTGGTAAGGTAAGAGCTATCTGTATATGGAGGTACATGAAGACTTCCTGAAACGGCTCATAAGTCAAAATCTTGTCAATATTCAATTCTTGAAACTGCATTTCTATAGAGTTAATCTCTAAGAAACAAATTAAACATTTTAATTCTGTTTCTAAGATGGTGTGAACAAGCTGTAATTACTATTTTGTGTATTAGGAATTTCAGTGGACTTGTTAACCAACACTTAAACAAAAACCATTAATTTTGAATCTATCTAAAATCGAAAGAGAGAAAACGACATAATTTATAGTTTTGTATCCATCGGTCCCCAATTAATCTCGTTGGTGGCGTCGTATATCAAAAGTTCGCCATTTTTGTTGGCCGCCACTGCAATCACTATAAATTCGTGAGTTATGAGCCCCGCCTTACACTGTAAGTCACACTAAGTTCGTTTGTTAGCGAACGTAAAAAGTGTCATTTTATTTTATGGCTGAAAATAGCTCATGATGAGTATTTTAGAGACAGGTGCATTGATCTGTAATTATTAGGTTCTTTGAGCTTTTAATATGTATAAATCCTATGCAAGTTTCTATTTGAATCTCATTTACTTGCCTTTTGGCACCAGTATCATTTTTATACCGGCTAATTATCGACTATCGATATCCGGCTCGAAGGACCACCGCATGTCTAAAATAAAAATGTTGTAAATATTTAAAAATAAATTAATTTCATTAAACCAGTTGCACAGACACAACGAGGTTGTTCAAAAGCCGAAATTGTGGTTTTGTTGGTAGTGAAGTGTGAACCCTAAAAACTTGTAAAAGGCCACAATTTTCTATTTGCTTCGATATGAATATAGAAACCACGTTTTATTTTTATATTCTACAAATATAAAGGCTGCGTTTTGTTACGAAAATCCATTTTACATTACAAAGTGTTTGTAGAATTGAATTTTTCCGAAGTTTTCAATAACATAGACAACACACATAGATACTTGTAAAACACGTTTCGGTTTTTATGAACATTTAAATCTACTTCAGAATTATCCCCTCTAATCTACATTTATGGAGATAAATGTTACATTCTTGTTTTTACTGACAGATTTTATAAATCTCTAGACGTATAACGCCCATTAAGCGATCCTTAGAACAATTAATTAGTATAATACGGCAATTTCAAACGCAAATCTCCATGAAGTTCTAAATGAATTATGTTTGTTCTTAAAGAGTTATCATCCTCCTAATTATCGCAGCAATAAAATTAAGAAACTTCGAGTTTAATGTGGCAACACTAAATTATACTTAAAGAATTGTGTAAAATTTTATTATTGTACTTTAATGCCATTCAGGCTAACGTTCCCGAAGGACACGCCTACTCTCTTTCGCGGCGAGACAATAAGTTTTTACGAGCTGAATAGAGGCGAAGATTGGAAAAAATTCAAAGCACTTTTTGTCGAAATTCGTAAAAAAAATGTTTTGTATTGTGAGTGGCACACAATGGTGGATGGAGGAAATGAGAGTCTGGGCGTAGCGGTGCTCAATTTAACTGGTACCCGCTCTGCCGCCCGCCCAGCCCCCGCCCGCCCTCGTGCCCCCCGCCCGCCTCCTGCTTGCATATTGTGTATATGCACGCAGTGAACAATCACACTAGAGATGTGACACTTCATTACAAAACGCTCGCATAAATACTAATTGGGCGGTTTAGAAAATATGAAGCTCGCTTAATTAGAGAGAAACTACGTTCAACTCCAATTACTCACTAATTCAAAGTTCTTAACTGAATTAACTTGAGCTCAATCTTTTAGGCACTCGAAATCATCATTTATGTAAAAACTTCTCGTAAACTATCATGTTACACATTAATTCCACTAATTACTAATTCAGTTGAGAACTAAGTGCATTACATTTCCAACTATAAATTGCAGATACCAGGATATCAGACATGTAAAGGAGGTTTAAATTCTCCAACACAAAACACGGTCGCTAATCTAATCTACGTGCATAACGCAACGCGGCCGGCCGACGTTGCTTTGTGCCACACGCTTCGCTGAAATTTAATGTTTCGCCCGCGTACCAGACCCTTTGAAGGCTCCCATATTAGCCGCCGCCTATTAGCATAAAACCCATAATGGCACCACCTAAGCTTTTAATTAATTACTGGCCAGATACCGGGAAGTTTCAACGGCATATGAACAAAACTCTCTCGTCGTATTTTTATTCAATTTGCATTTACCATGCAACACAAAAATAACATACGAAGCGAACGTTGTAATTAAACAATTCCTGGGTAAAACAACTCTCTTTCTTTCGTGGTTGTTAATTTTCCACTATTAAAATGTTATAGCAACACAAAAATGTTTAAGCAACGACTCCGACGATGAAAAACTCATAAATGTTAACGTAAAAATAATAAAAAGCATCGACTGAACAAACAATCTCCGGGAAAACTAATTTATGTGGCGCATTCGTTGGGGCTGGAGTAAGATGCTCGCGGATATCTCTCTTTTATGTTTTGGCAAAGGTTTAATATAAAAATTACTTTCCGCATTATCATGTGTGCCTGGTAGGCGCCGGGGGATCACATGGCGAAGTCGCAATTCGTTGAGGGCGCGCTTCCCGCTTCTCGATGGATTATCTCATGCGTGACAGCTGTTTCAGTCTCTGCGGCCCTGGTACTTAAGCAAAAGGCAGGTAGGGTATTGAGTGTATTATTTTCGTAAATCGTTTTTTACAGGATTATATTTTCTGCGTAATTATGATCGTAATAATGGTTAAAAAAAAATAAGTGCATTACTAAATTGATGATTGATAAATGATACAGAAATACACCGCTTGCGTTATGCATAACGCAAGCGGTGTATTTCTGTATCATGTGTTTGGGCTGATTGATGTAAAAATTTAAATTGGCTGTAGCCAATTTAAATTTTTTACCATATTATTTTAATTGGTCCTTCGGTACAACCTTAATTTTAAATGAAGTTTAACTCTATATTAATTAAAACTGTTCAGTATAACTTGTCTTCGCACTAAAAATTTAAAATATCCCGATAATATTACAAAAATCTAAAAATACTGTCAATTTCCTAAACTGTCAGGTGAAGAAAAAATCTTGCCAAAAAAAAACAGCAACGAATATAACAAGACACAACCCTACAACCCCGATCTCCAAATCTTACTTCTTTATCGCTCCATATGTAGACGTTTGATTCCTGATCCCCTCATATTCCTTTGATTATTGTATTACGAAAATCGAGGGCAAGAAAAAAACGTCGTGTTGTGCACTTTTTGACGTCACATATAATCTATTTATTGTCAGCGCGTAATGAATGATGTTTTGCATGGATGCCGACGCGAGTGTTTTGTGCTTGTTAAAAAGCACCCCGGATATGACATTGCTTTCATGTGAGTAAGCAATCAAAAATGAGTTTGCGTTAAGAGATTTTTTTTTGGGAATTTATTGAGTTAGATAACGATGTTTTGCGTTTTATTTTGTGGTTGGGCTTGATTGAATCAGCTGGATGAATTATGAGCTTTTTATAATAGGTATTCTTAAATACATTGGTATTCTTTAATACATTTTTGTCAAAGGCTTTTAGAGACAAATCTCCAAGAAATAAAACTAAACTAAGATAATATAGAAGAAATCGGATCACTTAAATGCTTGGTCAAAAACGGCATTGAAAAGGAGATTGCAGAAGGCAATACTTGCCATACCAAAACAAAAAGCCCTGTGATTAAATTAAAAAACAAAAATATATTTCATTCAAAATCCCAAAACTAAATCAAATAAACTTATCTTTCAAAAGACCAAGAGAAAATCAAACAATACTAGGCAGTTCCATCTTCTAAACTTATTCAAAAATACATCAGTCTAAGATACGCAATAAAGAACAAAAAATGATCAATTTCGCCGTGAGCTAAAAACAAATAAACGTGGAGCCTTAAGAACAAATCTGTGTTGGAATCATCCACGCACATATATGAAGGGGGTGTACAAAGAAAAGCAATTTAACAAAATAAAAAATGCTATATTGGAACACAGGAGGAAACAAATGATACGGGAAATACTTAAATCACAGGCATTGATGCGAAATTGGAAATGGTAAATTACGTATTCTGAATATTGGATACGAATGGGGTAGGCTTTCACGTTTATAACTCTATTAAGGTTGATTTAAGGATCACATTCCGAGTTCAGGATGTAGTTGGTCTTAATGAAGATTCACGATAAACGTAGGTAAGTAGTAAACATTAAAGTTTATTGTACTGCTGAAAATAACCCCCGTATTTCTATACGCTGACCGCTTGCTAGTCCTTATGGATATGCGATTGACGTTTTTAAGGGAATGAATATTAAATGTCAATGTGTTATTGGTAATTTTTTTCAGAAAAGTCAGGCGCATAGTATTCGCAGTTGTGTGAACGTGGATGAGGCAAAAGGAATATGTAAGGATCGTAGCAGGTGGCGTTCTGTGGTTTCTGCCTGCCTCAGGAAATAGGCATGAGTTTGCATGTATGAATATTAAAACAATAACGTATCACTCCCAGTTTATTTTTATCCCTAAGCAGAAGCATCACAAGTACCCGCAATTCATTTTATGGACTCAGTAAATTGCGATAGCGTGAATGATTCATATATCAAAATATTTATTTGAGTGCCACGATATATGAAAACTATAGAGCTGATTTTAGCCGTAACATAAATATTAAACATTTGCATGCACCGCTATAGCTATACGCTAAATCACAAATATGTAAATAAATTGAAAAGGCTCGACATTAAATAACTTGAAATAATATATCGGATCGAGTGCGGGGGCGTACTCGGCTGCCATTGACAAACGGCTCGGCAAATATAAGCCGAATTATGGAAATTCCATTCAAGAATCGAGAAATTATAGCTTTTGTTCGTATTTTATCTCGCTTAAGTCACATTACAGTGCACTATCGAAATTGGTTTCGATAAAATTTGCGTAACATCGGCCAAGTGGAAATAAATTCATATAATTGCGCGTTTAATGTGGCATTTGCTTGACTGTGTACATTTTTATTTCGGATTATTTTATGCGAGTTCATTGTTTATTTATTTCCTCACATGTATTACGTTTTATTAGACTGCCGCTGACGTGTGACAAAAAGAGGTGCTCAAAAACGGCTTCATCACTGACGGAGAAAGTTCCCGCTAGACGAAACTAAAGTCATAAAGTTTATGCAGTGACAACATATTTCAGAAACGTCGGGGCTTTTTATTAGACGGAGCCAGATGATTGTTGAATCCCCTCTTTCCGCGGGAGTTTAAACTTGAGCCGTTCACGGTATTGCGAAAGTTTTCAGCTCAACGAAAATACACTGGAACGCTTTCAAAAGGGTAATACGAGTAGTAGCGAGTGATTTTTTCCGCCGGATCGCGGAACCGGATTACGTTCACACACGGGGCGCCAATCAGAAACCTTTTAACTACTGCTGGAGGGATGAAAGGTCCACCTCTGCGAAGTTTGATTAATTCGAAGATACGTGGAAAAGTTTGAATATCATCTTGTTGAAGAGTTTTTCCTCGCTGTCTACTGTCTAGTCTTTGTACATCATCCATAGACTATGGATTTCTACAACTTCTTGTATTTTCATCTTCTGGCATTATAATGAGCTGAGCCCTGACTTGAGATAAGAAGGGGTAAGATGAGGTAAATACAAGGTGTAGTTTTGCAACCTCGTCAAAATTCAGGAGGTTGTAATGGAAGGCGTAAATAATCAAAATAAATTACTGTACCTGGTCAATGACAAAAACGCTGTTTTTTTGTTGTTTTAATTTGACACTATTTCAGAAGCCCTTTATGAAGCCCTTTTCAAAAGAGGAGAATCATCCGTTTATCGAATAAACGTCTGCGTTTGTTTGTCTGTGTGAAAGCGCGGTTATAGGGCTAGTATTAGACGGGCCGCGTTTTAATAAGGGTGGTGTACACTTATCGATTTCCGATATTAAGAAAAAAAAAATTAAAAATCTCCTACCCATTTTATTATTGATTCAGATCGAGAATCATTAGCATAGTTACCTCCTTGAATTTGACGAGGATACAAAGCAACACCTTGTATATATGGTTGAGTGAATAGAGATCTGTGTTTTTTTTTTTATAAATACCAAGAAATGGAATAAAAAGTATGCGAATTAAGTATGTAAAGAGAAGGTAAACACTGACATGACGGTTAATATACATATCTAGAAAAATAATACAAGCTAACAATTGGCATAAAAGCAATGATGTGATCTCATTACCATCACTATTAACCCCTGACTGTATCATACCTAATTGAGATCAGGCATATAACATACAACATACGAACAAATAAAACAGCCGCTATTTGAACTAAGAGGAGAGTCGAGATAATTAATCAAGTGTCAGCGGTTGTGGCGAATGCTTGGCATACGATGTATCAACGTTGCGTACTATACGTTACGGGTAACGTGATGGTCGCGTGAATATCCGTTACAGTATGTGTAGGAGCTAGGTAGTTTTTTTTTGCATTAGGTAGGTATTTATTTCCATAACACTATTTGAATTATAACAGGGGTAAAGACGGTTAAAAAAATGGAAGATTCACTTATTCTTCTTGTCATTGTGATATTTTTTATTACTTGACCTAGGCTTTTTCGTTTTTGGAGAACACGTTTTAAATGTTATAACTTAACTTTAGATAACTTAACAGTGAATTTTCTTACAGAAATCAAAAGTCGTTTCCTAGCAAAAATTATAATCAATGTCACTAAGTTTAATGTTCATAATGTGAGGCTGTGTGATGGGTCTTTTTTTACCTTACAACTTCGTCTGCGTAACATTTTTGATTAATGCTCCGCTCCTATTAGTTGCAGCGTGGTGTTTTATATACATAGCCTTCCTCAATAAATGGGCTATCCAACACTAGAATAATTTTTCAATTCGAACCAGTAGTTCCTGAGATTATCGCGTTCAACCAAACAAACTCTTTAGCTTTATAATATTAGTATAGATAAGTCCTACAAATGATCTCAGTGGGCATCATAAGAAGGCGGCGCAGTTAACTTCCACGCATTAGCACGTAGGTTTTCTAGTAGATACGAATACGTGTGGTTAGTGCCTAACCTGGTGTAGTGTCCGAGTTTTATGCTGCCCATGGGCCTCTGACTTGGGTTTTCATGCCGTCGAGAAATATCTCTCAGATGCCTGGTTTGGTTTCCTCACGATGTTGTCCTTCACCGAAGCAAGTGATAATTATATAAAACGCACATGAATCCGAAATATTAGAGGAGCATGTCTTGGGTTCGAACTCAAGACCTATAAAACTAAAAAGTAGAATATAATAAACTCCTTGTGTGAATATAAATAAAAAACTGTATAAAAGCTCCATTCTCCGTTCAAAGGCTTTGTTTTGGATGCTCCTACACATTCATTAAGCGCTACTTTTACAATATTTTTCTCTCTTGTTTATACAAAAAGCAGTAGTTTACGTTTCTCGCAGCCAAAGTTAGAATGTATAAATCTTTTCTTTTGAAGTAATTTGAAAAGTTTTTACAAACTTCTAGTTTATTTCCTCTGTTTCATACTAGTTTATACAATTTCAAAGAACACGTAGTTTTTTTCACAGTATTTTGGAATTAAAACTTGGCTTAAGTTTTGTAACATTCAGTGTAGACTGTTTTTTGTTTTAGATTAATTAGATCTTCTTTACTATAATTTAGCACGAATACATTTATTTTAAAAAACGCGTTTAAAAAACCTCTTGATAGTGTTATCATAGACAACTTATATTTAGTGACGGTACTTTCATACAAGCCTGGCTTTCCCTTATCCCCTACTACTCTTTATGATGTTAGGGTTTCTTAATAGTCTGCTTGCCTTAAGGGCTTGCCGAATTGTTGGCCACTATATAGGAATGCCACCAGGTAGTAAATATTGCAGTGGCAATATTGCAGTGGCAATATTTACTCGGTACATAATTATATATAGCAAAGTGCCATGGGAAAAAGGTGATTACTACTTCCACATCCATTTCTGTCACAAAACAGCTTTACTGAGCAGTGATAGTCTAGTGGTGTGACCGTTGGACTGCCAAGTCATAGGTCTCGAGTTCGAACCCAAGACACGCACCTCTGGTTTTTTCGAAACTATGTGCGTATTGTACCTATACTTATCACTTGCTTCGGGGAAGGAAAACATCGTGAGGAAACCAGCATGCCTGAGAGATATTTCTCGACGGCATGTAAAAGCCAAGTCAGAGGCCCATGGGCGGCATAAAAACTCTGACACCAGGTTAGGCACTAACCACGCGATAAAGAAGAAAGAACAGCTTTACTTTTTCACCATAGAATGATATAATCTGTTGCCGCTGTCTGCATGTTCATCATCACCTTCCTGCCCTTGTCCCATTCTACGCAACACGGTCGGCGCAACACGTTTTCGTCTTCCATTCTCCCCTGTCAACCGTCACTGCATCATTTACTCCTTTCTCTTTCATATCATTCCTCACACAATCCATCCATCTTTTCTTTGGCCTTCCTCTCCCCCTCCATCCATCAACATTTATATCCATCACTCTTTTAGTAACATGCGTTTCATCCCTCCTCATTACATGTTCATACCAAGACAGACGACTTTTTTTCATTTTTTCTGTAACAGTCGCCAATTTCAAACTTCCTCTAATATACTCATTCCTTACTTTATCCTTTCTTGTCACTCCACACATCCATCTCAACATTCTCATCTCTGCTACATGCAATCGTTTAAAATAATTAGTGTCCGACCGAAACTGGCTTTTACGACTGAAACCGAATTTCGGCAACAGTCTCAGTTTCGGCCGAAACCGAAACCGAAACTTCCCTACAAGGATCATGTCTTGAGGGAAAAATAGAGAAAACGTTATTAAAATCTATATATCACGTTATAAAAGTTACCGTATTCAAAATCAATCACACGAAAACTCACAACAAACAAAACGAACTGCAAACACAAGCCAGTCACGACATGATTATGCATGTGGACGCGGCAAAATGTCTTCGTCGCTTACTTGCTTGGATGTAATTTAACGCACCGAACATGACCGATCACAGCGCGAGAACTCCCGAATGCAGTTTCGGTTTCGGTCGTAGTTTCGGCAGGTTTGCCGCCGAAACGAAAACTAAACCGAAACGCTTTTTTTGCCGAAACTCGACCGAAACCGAAATCGAATTTTCGGTCCGACACTAAAAATAATTAACACTGTCCATCAAATGGGTAATGTTTGTCTATTTGCAGATAATAAGATCATAACATCACGCCTATTATCCCCGAAGGGTTAGGCAGAGGTGTACCCATTAGTACACCGACATTTCGCCAGTTATGTTTCAGTCCCATGTAATAGGGGGCGAGCCTATTTCCATTCAACCGGGTAAAAATCCAGACTCCGTGGCTGCTACTGAGAAATTCCTGGAAAACCTGAATAACACTTTGCCCAACCTGGGAATCAAACCCATGGCCTCTTGCTCAGCAATCGCGACCAACGACGCAGTCCTTTGCAAATAATAATAATTAAGATAAAAGCTTAGCTTAGTGAAATCCCACCATAAATCTTGAGGCAATCTGTTTCACCACTAAATTACCTTCACAACAATTGTACCGAAATCTCGATAAATTCTCAACATTTGTCTCTGAACCAACGACATTGTTTTACCTTTCACGTCGTGAAACACAAGCACAATATTAAGTAAAGCAATATTTATTTACGTGAAACCATAGAGTACGGAATTACCACGCTGCCCAACTAGAGTTACCACTCGTCCAGATTTATCCGGACATGTCAGGATTTTTGGCACCTTGTCATTTGATAAGACTTTTTTAGTGAGATTAATATTAATTTACATTAAATAAACTTCCTAACTAAATAAACAACAGGGCGTTATTTTACTTTATTTAATTTTAAAAGAAAGAAAAAAGTAAAATTTCCGCACTTTTATTTCAAATTCCCGCAGCCAGCAGATTCAGCGTCTAAAAACGGCAGTAATTTTCAAATTATTAGCGCTGAACATTCGTCGAGAGTGCATAAGTCAAATCCGTCACTTACTGTACGTCATTTGTAAGTGTCATAATGCAAGTCAACGCTGACATACAATCGGTATGGAGTTTCTTGCCCATTCTTCTCCATAGAGATCTACGCTTTGGAATGGGCAACTACAATTAAGTACTTTCACAAGTTATTATGCCCAGTGACTGGGACTACAGTTTCGCTTTTTTTTTTTTGTTTTTTTATTTTTGTCATTTAAAACTAGGCAGTTTTGGTAATGGTTGGTTTAATTGAAATAAATGCTTTGAGTTTGAGTATGGAAAATGTTGACAATGCCTCCTCTAGTAGCGTCCTTCGAAGCGTCTCCATACTCTGTGCATAGAACAAATGGTTCGCTACCATGTTAGCATTTTACGATTCTAGCTTTCTAGCTAAACAATTTGTATTCGCGTCCAGTATTGGTTGTAAAAGTTGGTTTCAGGTGACGACAGAATTTTGTCCAGGTGCACTTTGATAAGCAGACAGGGATGCCTAATCACATGGATTTCTTCGTTCATTTTTTTAAAAGTGAGTTCAATAACCTCATGAATTTTTCGTGCGGTCAATTTTTAGTTGTCTTTTTCGCCGTATCGCTTTAAATTGATTGTCTACTTCAATATTAACTGCTTTGTTGCAAGCTTTCTCTTGTTTGTAAACCTCAAAATTGTCTGTCGATTTTCAATTGAATTATTCAATTAAAGATTGGCATTTTGTATTCATTGGCCTTCTTGTATTTACCAAGTTAATTGAACATGTTAACGTTCAATGCAGCTTATCAATTTAGTCTAGAATATGTCTCTTAGTATTCTATTAATATTTGAAAGCCTATCAGTATGATTGATAGTTTTCCAATATAATGTTTACAAAGCAATTATTAGGGGCTTAATAAGTTATTGGCTTTGAAATGAACTTTCACCTCATAAGAACAATGACTCCAGCAATTAAGGTAACACTTAGAAATAACTTGTAACTTAAACTTAATTTTATGTTATCAATTATGTTAAAACTTTTTCTTGAGTTGTCGACGCGTCGGTTTGGTTTACTGTCGCTGAAATTAAGTTATGACTTATCTTGACAAAATAACAAGTTAATTTTAGAGGACAATAATCAATGAAGCGCTCGTTACTGTCTTCACCATCATGAGCCTTCAGGTATCTTTGTACCACCCACTACTGAGTATACGTATCGTCCCTATTATGTCATGCTTCCCTGGTATATGCGTGCCTCGACCAGATCATATCCGCAATAATTTGTCATCCATCAATCGCTCATCCACCATACGCTACATCAATAAACATACTTGGCTCCAAATAATGACGAATAAATTGCATCATAATTCCCATTCGATATCTTCAAACCAGCAAAACATTGCGTGACACACTGTCAATCAAAATCCCAAAGTCCTTAAAAATTCTAAAGCTGTGTTTCATAGACCTAAAAAAAATCATTAGCTCAGTAGCATAAACAACACAATAAATATTTTTGGCTTTCAAAATTAAAGACATTGCAATTGGAAGTTTACTACGCATTTACCTCGCTGATATTACCAGAAATTGTGCAAGCTGAAAATAACGATTTTCAAGCCAACTTCCGAAACCACTTAAATCTATTAATAGTGAACTGCCCGCAAATTAGGCAGATTCGATTCTACCTAACTTTGTACCAGACTTATAATTGGCCTTTATGAACTTTCTAACTTAAAGTGTACGTGGTTACTGACTGTAGCAGTAGGTAGTCGACTATAAAGGTGGCTATACACTCTCACCTATATACTCCGAGGCAGAGTGAGTGCGAGAGTGTAGAGCCAAGTCAAGCGAGGGTCACCGAGGCTAGATGAACGCTTCTATACAAGGTGTAAACGGACCCGTCACGAAACCGTCAATCAAGCATTCTGTACATCAAACTAAGTAAGTAACACTACGCAAAAATTATTACTGGGAAACGACTTTTTTGGAGTGTAAAATCTCGATTTACGGTAAAACACAATGTAACGCACTCAAAACATTGTGCTGATGGATGCATTGACTATTAAACGGGTAATGGATATATTTAAAGTAAAGTTATAACCTTTAAAAACTAATGTTTAAAAAAAACTCGTGTAAAAATTGGAACTTCGACCTTCAATATCTTCGTAATCTTCTGGACCATAGTCCAGAACAAAAAAATGATCGCAATGACGGGGAGGCAAAGTGCCTTTCAGTTTCGTTAAGGGTCTATTTACACCCGTTATACACTCTCGCACTCACCCCCTCTCGGAGTGACTCGGCGGAAGTGTATTATACAACCACCTTAGGAGTAGTAAACTGAAGAGGTCTAGGAACTGAATTAATTATTAGTTAGTTGCAAATATGCAATTGCAGAGTAAATTGAGTTAAATTGTAATATGGTAAGTAGGCGGTTTTGCAGTATTGCAGTGCTTGTTAGCAGATGGGAGTAGCTTCAATTTTGTACAGCCGAAATCATTCTTTATTTACATTAGGGTTATGTTGAGATAATAAATGTTGTGCCAAATATTTTAAAGCTGTATATGTATGACAAAACCAACTTACATTTGGCTGTCCAGATGGTCTAGTATAGCAAGCATTACTGCTGCGCTTGAAGTCTTGGGTTCGATTCTCAAGTCAGTTAAAATATAGTTATGATTGGATTTTCCTTTCTGAAACACAGCGATAGCCTAACGTCTAGATTTTTGTATACCCGGTTCGTGGCAATAGGATCTTCCTCTACTAAGGGATTTCTAATTCACAACTGGTGACATTTGTGACATTTAACCCCTGTCTAGGCCCTTCAGTGATTATAGGTGTGATGTTATGTTGTCTAACAACTTCACTTTAACATTTACCCCTCTTTTTCTCACAAAGTTCCCCCAAGACTACACACCAAAGATCTATTAATCCAAACGAAAGCAACACAACGAATTGCAACTCTCAAATATTTAGCTCAACAATGCACTGGTTGCTGCAATTGCAGCTATGTCTCACTAATTGTGAATAAGAACACTCCCCACCGCTCCCCTTTGTTAACTAAATTAAATTAATTGCGAGGAAATATTTAAATAGAGGAGTACTCCAGTCTCTGCGGCGCAATTGGCAGCGAACCTTACAGCTCTTTGTCTAGACTTTAGACGAGACGATTGTTTAAAACCGTACTCTTGTACTCTAGTTGCATAATGAGATCATATTTCGGTGTTTCATTGCTTCTGATTTTGCTTTTTAGTTGCGTTACTTAAACTTTAGTGGTGTGTTTTGGTTTAGTAGTTATAACGGAGAAATTAGCTTCTGTGTGCGTTTTCATTATTTATGTTGAAGGTATAAGGTGACTTCGTTATTGCTTTACTATCATAAGGTTGAATTTCACTTGCACGTCTTATAAGGTGACAATTTAAACATAACATAACATCACGCCTGTAATCCCCGAAGAGTTAGGCAGAGGTCCGCCTAATATTTAGTACACCCACAGATCGCTAGTTATGTTTTAGTCCGATGTAATAGGGGGCGTAATAGAGAAACGAATCGCTTCGAGTCTTGACCTTCACCAACAACCCGAACAAGCTGGATTTCGTCCTTATTTCTCCACAACCGATCATCTCCATACTATTAACCAAATAATAGAAAAATGTTGCGAATATAATAAACCACTTTACTAGCCTTCGTTGACTATGCCAAGGCATTCGACAGCATAGACCATCAGTCGGTTATTAATGCCTTGGAATCCCAAAACATAACGCATACCTATATTGACCTGATTAACACCATATATCGAAGTAGCTCTGCCAACATCAAGTTACATATATCTGGTTCAAATTTCAATATTGAAAAGGGAGTCAAACAAGGCGACCCACTCTCACCAAAGCTATTCACAAGCGCTCTGCAGGAGATTTTTAAAAAACTGCCAGATTCGTGGCAACTACGAGGCGTAAATGTTAGCGGTCACCAGCTAACCAACCTCCGTTTTGCTGATGAGATTGTATTGTTCTCCACATCTGCTTCAAAACTTGAAAAAATGGTCCTAGATCTGAGCTTAGCAAGTCTTGAGGTTGAACTTTCAATGAACAGGACCAAAATCCATCCCAATCCAGGTCATGACCAACAGCACGAAACGTAGGGTCGAGGTAGACGGGCATGTGTTGCGATATGTCGATGTATAGACATACTTGGGCCAGATAGTGTCTTTTTAAAGTATGCAAGACAGAGAAGTCGAAAGACGAGTGCAAAATGCCTGGAAGACCCTCTGGGCCCTTAGAGAACACATGAAGGGAAGCCTTCAAATGACACTTAAAAGAAAACTCATTGACATGTGCATCCTGCCCGTCCTAACCTACGGTGCACAGAGTTGGTCACTTATTGAACAACAGAAGTCCAAACTCCAGATTTGCCAACGAGCAATGGAGCGCAGCATAGTAGGTTTTAAGAGAACAGATCGCGTCAGAAACACCACCCTGCGCTACATAACTCAGGTTGCAGATGTTGGGGAAAAAACAGCAAAGCTAAAGTGGGAATGGGCTGACCACGTGGCACCAATGCACCCGGAGAGGTGGGCACGAATCGTCACTCACTGGACACCTGATGGAGGAAACAGCCGCCGAGGCAGGCCGCAGCGAAGGTGGTGTGGTGGTGTGTGTGATCTTGTTTGCGTGGTGAACGTGACCAGATATAGCACAAGATAGAGAGTTTTGGAAGGAGAAGTGTCAGTGGGAAAGTTTACAAGCTAGCAAAAAAAAAATAGGGGACGAGCCTATTGCCATAAACCGGGCACAAAACCAGACTACGTGGCTGCTATTGAGAAATTCCTAACGGAAAAACCTATGACATTTTGCCCGACCTTGGGAATTGAACCCAGGACCTCATGCTCAGCAGTCGCATTGCGACCAGTAGACCAACATTAGTGAAATTTCACTTTTAACAAAAAATCACTGGAAATTGGTGTCAAAAGTTTCGCAAAGCAATAACATAATCAAACACCTATTGCGCAAATCCACTGTCTACGACTCGTATGGATCAAATGTTCCAAGAAAACTGTCTGATACTAAGTTTACAGGTAGTATACGAGTACATAATTATTTTGAACGCAAATATTCTCGTTGCTAACAAACATTTTCATCAGTTGCTCTTTCAAATGAAGGGGATGACTTACCAAATATTCCAATGACTGCTCATAAAGTAATAATCAAACGAGTGGTCCTCCACCAAATGGAAAGCATAGCCAATAAACCTTGTGTACTGGTGTGTAACACGCCCTAGGCGCTGCGAGATATCGCCAGATTTACAGTGCAGTAGGCCGTAAATACATCGGCCCACCAACGACCACCATTGATCTCCCATTCTCCCAATACCCGTGCCCCCTTTTTTTTGCCACAATTACGACCGAACTGGAAGTTTTGATAAAGACCTTTTTTGTCATTTCGTGTTTTTATACCCTGATTGGGGTTTTATGAAACTGGTTTTTGTGGTCAGTGAGTATGTGTTATTTGAAGCCGTCGTAAAAAGCTTTTTAGGAATACAAGCTGATATTTCCCAAAAGCAAAAATTATGAACTTTCATAAATACTTTCATCCTATTTTGAACTCCTCTAGGTATTGTCTTTGTAGGGCGGAAGCTATTAGAATTTACAAGTTTGTTTACAATTCTTATAAGTAATATAATCTGGTAGCAGTAT
Organism: Standfussiana lucernea; assembly: GCA_964057025.1. Taxonomy (NCBI): domain Eukaryota; kingdom Metazoa; phylum Arthropoda; class Insecta; order Lepidoptera; family Noctuidae; genus Standfussiana; species Standfussiana lucernea. Next base: position 6,231,276 of record OZ059794.1, on the reverse strand, counting down.
TATTGTTAAGTATTCTTCTTATACTTATCAGTTATCACTTATGCATATGTGTCACGATGGGGCTGATATGATTAGGTATGTAAGACCAAAAACCAAATAAATAAAAAATAAAAAACCCCTCTCGTGGGTAAAATAATTAATATCCTTCTTCAGTGCTCTTTCAAAATTTCCTGCTTCTGAAATCCACGGTGCGGTTCGGTCAATTTAAGTTTTTTTTTTTTTGTAAAGGTTTTATTGATAACTTAAAAGCTGCCATTCTTAATGATCATTTTTGAATAAAAACATATCCGACAGCGCTAACTTCAATGCAAGCGCTATCAAAACGTAACTAAAAGCAAGTGTAGGAGCTTATGCAGTTATTAAAATTGCATCAAGTATTCCTTAAGTTTTAAAGTTTATATAAAGCAAACAAAGCACTTAGGGTAAGCAGAACTTGTCTAGATGCACCGACGACGCTTTTAGTCGCACTCAAATATTAAGCACTACAAAATCAATGTAATCCCACCATCCATCGTTTCTACTTCATTCTCAACTTGAAGATTCCCAGAAAAGCACATACCCCAAGTGCACCCAAAATTAATAAACAAAAAAATACAAGGGATGATTATTGTGTATATCACGGCTGCGCCAAATAAGACAAGTTCAGCAAAATCCCCTGGAATTTTGTCTCATACGTAAATGTCTTCTACAGTATTTTAAAAATAAATAAGCGGTACCTACCTTTGTGCTCTTTTGTCTTTAAGTATTTTTTCTGTTTTGTGTGTACATAAATAAATAAATAAATGTTTTTTACATCGAAACCATCCATCAATCAAGACTAAGGCAGTTGCTAAAGTTTATCGAGTTCAACAACTTTCCAAAGATAATTTTGTATATAGATATACCCATCTAGGATCGCAAACTATTTTGTTTTGAAATAAAGCGAGCTTATTTAAATTTTGAATAGAGATTTTTGAGTTGTCTGTTGATCAAAAATGATTGAAAATAACAAAAACTTGCTAGAATTCAATAGTTTAGGAATGTTGCTAGTAATGTTGCCAGTTTGCGAGAATGCCAGACAATAATAGTTTAACATAGAAAATTAATAAATATTCCGTCGAGCCAGTGAAAGCCAGCCCCTCTCCGATCCATACATTTATGTACTGGATCATCCTGCATTTTCCGTATAGCTGTATTTCGCTTTTTGATTCCAGTCTCTTTCCTTTTTTGCACTCTTGTGCGTGTCCAAACTGTCTGATTTTTGCAAACGTTTTTGGAAATCAGAGCTTTGCCGAAACCATGTTTATCACGCAAATGTTTTAGCCAGTTTTAGCAAATCACAAACGATTCTTTAAAATTGTTCGTTAGGAGACAGGATTGTGAATCACTTCGTTACGAGGTTGGAAACAAACTAACATATTGAATTATACAAGACCAATAAGTAATTGATTAAACTTTTCTCCTTTGAAAAAAAAAAACAACTTTTTTTCCGTTTTCTCCCATAAACAATCGTCCCTTTCTAACACGAGTTTTATTGTACCATCATAAACGGCGGTGCTTATTATTTTCCTGTCGTAAAACAACAAAATAATACTGTAACAATAATGGGAGCACCCTCTAATCTCGACGCGACGGATTCTCTGCGCTACAGTTTTATTATAGACGCATTGTGAATCATTTTTATATACATGCGGTTGTTTTATTGCTAAATGAAAATATTACGACGAGTGTTATATGATGTCATGTTTTATGTCGTTTTATGGATACATTGTTGCGTGAATATTTGCAATTTTTTGTGGGTGAAAAGAAGATTAATAAAAGTCTATAGTACTTTCGCGAAAGAGCCAATAACACCGAATGGTCCAATTGAAATAATTGCTGTGACTTTGACAGTAAATTGTATTATAAAATAAACATAATATTCTTCTTTAGATATTTCCTTTGTGGTTGCGTGATTCGAGGTTATAGAGTTTCTTATCCTGCAGCACTTCTTTAATCGTATACAAAGATCATAGCATTGCAAATACATTTCTTTTTAAATCTCGTTACATTTCAGAATGCTTCTCCACTTCTCATTAAAGGAAGAGGCGAAAGACGCAAACCAATACATTTTATGAAAAACCCTGAGTTTTCCGAGTCCTCGTAAAAGTTAATTTTCTGTCTCTTTATAAATAGATGCATACATACAAATGTCTCGTATGAGAAAATAACATTAAAAGTAATTAAGTGTGTCGACAGACAAATTTCAGCTTTACTGTTCGGGAAATAAGAATCTAAGTTGAGTGTAAGAGGAATAGATTTGGGGTGCAATATTATCTTCACATCCAAATAAATGAGAAAAAACTGGGGTCCGGTGGACGAACTTTTTAATTCGTAATTACAGGACAGCGGCCAAGCTTTAAGCACCATTAACTTTTTTCCTAAATGTCTATGTCGTATGGGGTTCCGTACATAAACGAAATTGGACATTTTATTGTCCAAATTCAAATTAGTTTCTACTGCATGTATTGGGGAAAATCTCTTTGAATCACATAGAAAAACTTTCATCAATTGAAATACTGAATAGGTACTTTTTTGGGAAGCTTTTTAATACTTTTTGAGCAAACAAAGAAATCTAATATCACCAACTTTCCACGAAAGGATCTATTTTCTACAATGTTTACCTGTTTAGGTATAATATTTACTTTTTAAACATTTGACTAAGCTTAAAATTAAGAGACTAAGCCCCTAAGCTGTCGTCTTTTAGGACTTTAGTTGCCAAAGGCAATATTTTTGCAGACATAAATTGATAATAAACAAAATATGAAATTAATTAGTTAGCCTAAAATAAACAGAATAGCTGTTTACTTTCAAGCTCATAATGTTCAACAAATACACTTATTAATTTATAAGAGCCAAAGCGACAAAATTCAGCGACATTATTCGACAGCAGACATTCTATCAGCGATAAAGACGATGATAGATAAATCAAAAATGTATTAAATTGACACAAACTACTGCAAAACTAGTACGTTTTAGAAATAAAAAACGCTTTTAAAGAAAGAAAAAGTATTGATTAGACTCGTATAGGACAAAACATTAAAACAAAATTAAATAACAACAAAAACAATAAGACATAATTATATTAAACCCAATGGGTCCTGTACGAGGCCAAAAGCGTTGCTGTAACATGTAAAAATGTCACAGCGCTAATATTCTAATATAGAGCCCAAGTGATGCCATTGTCCTAGGCCCTCCTATTATTATCTTTACCCAAATAAGAATATGTGATGATCCGGAAACAAATCTTAAAAATTCGGCTTCTTGAATGAGACTCATCAAGTCATCATTCTGACAGAAGCTTTTTTACCTTTGCAAGTCTTCAAAGTCTTTGCAAAAAAAAAGTGTCTAAAAATGAACAAAGGTATAACTTAATTCCTCCCAAATCCGTTTCATTATGCGGTGTTTATCTCTATTTGAGGTTCAGAAACTGCGTCGTAAGCAGATCTCGACTTGACAATTTTATTGCAGAATCCGCCGTATTATTGAAAGAGTATGAGGGTCCTTGGGACCCCTTTACGCTAGTTATCACGTTTTTTTGATGTGTACGCCTCTTTTGGGCCACTTCACACGATCTTTTTGCTGTTTACTTACTGTCATATTGGATGTGGTCGAATTGGGTGGTGTAGGCTGTTATTGTGTCATTTTTTGTGGTGTGGAAGAATTTGAAGGGTCCCGTTTTTGACGGTGTTAATTTTGTGTTATCAAGTCCTGAACATATTAAACTTTTGTTTTGCAATTTTACTTATTCGTCATTTTAAGCCAACAATTACATAGGTAGGTCTACCTAGATCTTTCGCCAAAAAACCTGCATTTAGGCCAAAATAACCCAATAATCGTTTTGGAATCTCTAATCTAAGTAATATTTGATAATCTAGATACTCGCTTCAAAATTATAAGTCTAGCATGTAACTATGATTGTGTATATTGCGCATTAAATAAATAAATAGATTTCACTAAGATTTCCAGTGTCGCTCAAATCTAAATGTCAGTGTCAGTAAAGTGACATTTACACTCAAAAAAATATGTATCAACCATCAAAATCCACCCACTCCAATCAAAATTGTTACCCACCTACACTTGAAAGAAAATTGCGGTCCGATTTTCAGAAATCAACGTCAGGGGGCGACGCACTCGACACGTGTCCTCAAGAGTTGTCCCCATCTTACATCTAACTGTCCTCAAGTGTCCGCTTTGATTTTCCTCACTCCTCTATTTCGAGCACCGTGGACACGCTTTTTCAATTTAGTAAATAGTTCACAAACACGATTCTTTGACAACGGACGCATTACGTCGAAGGTACTTTCAAAGAGATACTAGAACTAAGGTATCAGCTGAGAAGAGACATTAATTTGATGTTCTTTTATGAAGTGGAACGTAATTAGAGTCAGAAGACTTGATGAATGAGATTTAATTTTGATTTAGATAATATTTTGCTGAAAAGAATATTATTATGTTATCAACTTTTTGTGAAAGTATTATCAACGTTACTTAATTTGCTGTACCTATCAATCTTTGTTTAATTGACACATAAGTAAGCTTCCAAAAGTCGGGATGCACAACAAGATTGATACAATCATCAACTTGACATAATTATCTTATCATAATAAACGATCCTATGATCTTTGTTGTCCAGATACATGGGTATCGAATGGTTCCTATTTTATATTAAATCAAAAATTGAAAAACTATCTAAACTTCAACACATCAGAATGAATACAGCAACCAACTTTCTAAAACAAAGGCACAAAGTCACAACTAATTCGTCCGTGAGCCTTGCTCGCAAATTAAAGTATTTCCTTTTTGTCAGGGCTTTAAAAGACATCACCGACATTGTTCTCACCACAGTCATTAACTTTGAATTGGTTCAACATCGGTGTCTTGACAACTGCAACTTTTATTTTAAGTTTGTTAATTTTGCTTAAGTGACGGCTTTTCACCATTTTTTAAGTGTTTGTAGATCAGTACAAATAGTTATTTACACGCATGAATTCAGTACAGTTAATTTGTCCTGTCTCTGAAGCCCTAACCACCGCTTGGACCTTGCTATCGACATCGGCGGACCACTATTTTTAATATTAGTAAATAAGGAGGTAACTTCTGAGATGACGAGTAATAGAGAAGTTTGGAAGAAGAAGACATGCTGCGCTTAACCCAAATAAATTGGGATAAGAGCAAGAGAATGATGATGATGTTTTTCTACAGGTAAAGGGTGTTTTTTAGAGGTGGAGAACTTTGAATTAAAATCAAACTCTGAAAAATGGTATTAAAATCAATGAAATTACTTAACTGAAATTTTAATGTCATTTATCTGTCAATATGATTACGGGTATGTGGCTACCGCGGCAGGCGACTACATGGTGAAATTTGGAGGTCCAATTTACACATATTCTACGCAGTAAATCGGGCTGTATTTCCGTAATAATGCGTGAATGTTGGCTCCCAAGTGCTCGATTATTTCTGATATCTCGGCCAATACATGCGACTTAACATATTGTGAGAGAAAATAATATAATGGAATCAAATCGCACAGCCAAGGTTAACAGGACAATTTCGTGAAATTGATCACTCATCAAAGGTTCCAAAAAGAAGATGGTTAGAACGTTATAGTCAACGGTAAGCGGTACAGATACACGATTACAAATTTTTCGTGACTAAATTGTAAGGCATTAATGTTGCAGACACGTGGTTGGTTTCCTTCCTCGATAAAATGAAATGAAAAAAAAATGTGATGAAAAAATTAATAAAATATTCAAATAATAAAATAAATTTTATCAGTCGCCTTAGGTATTGACTTGAATTCACAGGTACGTATATATTTAGATCACTTGATTGTCAAACCTTTGAACTCCTCCTCGACTGTAAACTAATTTAAGTCGTGTTTGCCTGCTGATTTGAACTTAAAACACCCTCTAAAATAGTTTCTTTTAAAATAAAATTCTTCAAATTACTCTAACAAAGAAAATATTATAAAAAGTTTGTTAAAATAAGCCCGTTGTAGACAAAATTTAAGTCAACTTCAATTACATGGCTAATCATGAGTTTATTTCAAATAAAATGTTAATATACGTGAAATTTTCTGATAAAAAAATGTAATAAGAAATATTATAATAAGTTTGAGTCATAATTAAATTCTTAATACCGTCTGTACATAAATCTGTATGACGTATAAATGTGTTATTTGAATAATATTACAATTTGGAATCGCTGAAACGTCGACTGAGGCGGGGTCCACATTTGCATATGGATAGAATTGATCCACAAAATCAGCGATATTGATACAACGCTGTTTGCCTTCCATTCGCTATAATTTTGTGCAGTAACACTTTAACGGAATTTATCCTTACCTAAGTACATAATCTATACATATATAATATTATATTAATACTATAAAGCTGAAGAATTTGTTTGTTTGTTTGGTTGAACGCGCTAATCTCAGGAACGAAATCGAATTGAACATTTCTTTTAGTGTTGGATATCCCATTTATCGAAGGCTATAGGCTATAAAACATCACGTTGCGAACAATATGACCGGAGCATTAATCAAAAATGTTACGCAGACGAAGTTGCGCGTGTCGGCTAGTTATATTTATAAAATTCTAGGAATTTGTTGGTTTTAATTTTAAAGGCAACATTAATAATCAAACTTTTTGTTCGAGTTCGTTATTCCAATCGAATTTAATAAACAAACAAAGCAAGAGGAGTTTGTTAGGTTTTTACGTTACCCCATGAGACAAAGCGTGAGTTTATGTATGTATAGCATTATTATAAACCAACAATAAAACATAAAACCATCATTCATTTATTTATTTATCTTTTATTTTCAATAATTTCTTTTATATTCGTCGGCAAAATCCAAAATAAGCAAGCGCTTTTCCAAACACTTTCACTTCCACAGAAACACCTTTCCGCTGCTTTCAAGGCCGACATCCAACCAGCTAGTGACCCGCGAAGCTCTTCATAATGCAGTTTTCACGTATGTTTTTCTAAGTTTATGAACGTTAGAGGGAAAATTTACAGCGAATACTCGAGTTAAATCTTTTAGTTTTGAATAACGCTCGTTTTTTTTCAAAGATTAGCTTTATGGGTAAGCTGGCCTCAGTCTGATAACGCCTTCTTGCTACTGAATCAGACTTTAAAATGTTTGAGAGTTGCTTTTCTATTCATATCACGATAAATGGGAAAATAAAACATATGGTGCGTTCACTTTTGTGTTTTAAGATGACAGGTTCTTTGTGAGCTTTGGAAGATTAAAGTAAGCGTTCGTTGTAGTTGTGGTTTTCTCTTAATGCGATGGTAATCATTCTGATTGGTTCTACAAATTAAACTTTCGCAATGTACCTACATTAACCATTTTCTATCTTTGTTTTACTTATAAAATAGTAAATCACCGCACGGATCGGGTTAAAACTTTGAACACAGATAGCTATTACGACGTGGGCATCCGCTAAGACTGCCTCAGGGTCTAGTGGTCGCAAGCGCGACTGCTGATAGTGAGGTCCTGGGCTCGATTCCCTGGTCTGACAAAGGGTTATTGGGTTTTTCCATCATGAATTTTTCAGTAGCTGCCACGGAGCCAGAATTTGTGCCCTGTTGATGAAAACGAGCTCGCCCTCTATTACATGGGACTTAAACATAACTGGCGACTTTGGTGTACTATAGAGTACCTATACCTCTGCCTAACCCTTCGGGTATAACAGGCGCGATATTATGATATGTTATGCATTTGCTAAGAAAGTATTTTGGAAAACTCAACTCCTTAGCGGATGAAATAGGGCTTGAAAGTTTGTAAGAAAATCCGTCGCCTTTCCAACTGGTACGTGTCGGCTAGTCTAACACATTATTTAAAGAGAATTCACTCTTCTTAAAACTACTTATTAATTTTCACAACATAATAAGCTTTTAAGTCTTATGACAGCTTAAAATTCAGTAAATGAAAAATAACATAACGAATATTGTTGTTAAAATTACTTCGCGCCATATTTATTTCAGCGATGCCTGTACAAAAATACCAGGAGTTCATGAAATTAATGAGGGTTGAACAGTTTTAGGCTGACCAAAGGACGAGAGGCATTCGCGACGAGCAGAGGAAAAGTTAATAACGCTTGAAGTTGGCCGCCCCCGGCAATTATAAATTTATTCGTCTGCACTCCCCCTGACTTTATTTATTTTTCTAATTATCGGGTACAACACAATCGCTTGGTAAATTCTAGTGTAGTCTGGATACTTTTAATTTGTATTCCCTTTGGATAGCGAAGGCGATTAAAGAGTTTGGTGCTAAGAACAAATGAGTACTTGAGAAATTATGTGAGCAATTTTCTTGTAGTTGTAAAGATAGTTGACGTTTTTAGGGGTTTTTGTTTTAAATAAAATTTCATCGTACAATTTGGAAGGGAGAGCATTAAAAGCAACATCATAGTCTACCACTGGACTTATTTGTTCAGAACAAATTTTTTCGTAAATTTCGTACAGCAAAGACAAAAATTTAGGTAATTTGTAGTCGATTGTTTACTTAGCTTCGTAACTTGTTTTCTTTTTTCTGTTTTTGATGTTTTTTTTTTTAACTCTAACATCGGTAATCGCTGTTATTTTTTAACGTCTTTTAACTCACGTAGCATTAGTCGTAAGCTAGTGATAAGTGGATAATGGTGTTGGTTGTACAATAAGTGCTATTATTTTAAGTTTAAATATAGTGTATAACATGTCATTGTACTACTGATTTTTATCGCTAATAAATAAACAAAGGACCGTGGTTTCGTATTTCTTCAATAGGATTGACTTTTTGGTAGCTTATGTCAGTGCCATCATCATCAACATCATCAGCCTACAGCAGTCCACTGCTGCACATAAGCCTCTTCAATCGCACGCCGCTCAACTCGATTTTTGGTAACTCTCATCCAGTTTTTTTTTTTTCAGTTGCTACCAATGCCATATATTTTTATATTTACCGTCATCGGAATGTCACTTGGCCCTCAGGCTTTTGATTTATCGTATGATCATTATAATCTTTTACGATTTGCATTATATCTAACCAGAGACTGATAGAATCAGTGACTTTTACAGTGACGAAAAACAAACAAATTCAAATTAAAACCAATTTATTGAACAAACATCCTTATTCGTCCTCATCGTTTTCTTCTACGATACAGATTTCAATGATGTGGCATGACATTTTATCTGTCTTATCTATTATAGATAACTGTATACGGTACTCCCCACAGAAGTCATGGCACATGATATCCTTCATTGAGTCCAATGATATCGTCAGACCTTGAACCTCGAAGACGCTCTGGAAATCAAAATATGCTTTATATATACATATAAAGGGTGTAAGGGACATCGGTGCACTAACGTTTACCATGAATTCAAAGCATGATTGGTTTTTTTGTAATAACCTACAAAAAAATTGACGCTGGGTGGTCTATGATGAATTTTTGTTAGTCGTTTTTGCGTCGTTGTCGTTTACACCGTGTATGTTAGACTCGACTTGTCCCACGGCTTTGGCAGTGTGTTGGTTGGAAATTGTCCCAAGGGATCAAAATACCGGTATAAAAATTTGTGACCGACAGACAGACAAATTTAATAACAATATTGATGCGAAAACTAGTGTGTGTGACTAGTGTGTCTCTGTGTATCAATCTGTTTGTAGTCTATTACTGCTGAACAGATTTCTGTGAGCCATTAACCTGGGTTAGGATATTTTTTACCCCAGCAATACGTACCCATGGGATAATTTCGCTACTTGGCCCGCGTGGAGGTCGAAAAAGTAGTCTACAAATTATATAAAAATTCTAAACTACTTACAACAGGGACCGGGCAGCTACTGATGTTCAGTTTCTCGAGGATCGGAGTCCATGGCGCATCTTCCTGCTGCAGGCTACTGCAAAAGTTTACCCGCGTATTGTACATGTATTCGTCTCCTAGGTCCATCATTTTCCATATGTCTATTTCAATCTGAAAAATAAAACTTGCTTTAAAGATCTAATTGATTTTACGTGTTTTATGTGAGTTAGTTTAGTTTTGCAAGACAAAAATCTCTCTCGTTGATAATGAACTAACATTGATCATCAATTTACCACCCTTGCAGAAATGCACACATTGACGTCGATAACTTTGAAACATTAAAATCAGGTTTCTTTCGAAGACCACAGACACTTCAATTAACGCTAAAAAAGGTTTGAGTTCGACTTGCAACACATTGACGATGGTAAACATTTTGATCCCTACATTACGCTACGCGTGGTTATTTTTAGAAGTATCAGGAACAGGTGGAATAGTCATCTGCACGATGACTTTGGAAAAGGGAGGGTCTTCCTACCATACGAGTGTTGTGTCTGGTGGGCTACTGGTTTCTGTATAATGGGTGTAAATATAAATCGACGGTTCCTACACGTGTGAGTGTTTAGACATGTCGCTTTATACGTAGGGACTAACTTTGTTTTAAATATTTCACGACCCTCGTACTATTCAATGCATCCATCATCTGCCTAGCATTTTCCCAACTATGTTGGGGTGGACTTCCAGTCTAACCGGATGCAACTGAATACCAGTATTTTACATGGAGCGACTGCCTATCTGACCTCCACAACCCAGTTCGTACTGGGTAATACGATACCCCTTGGTAAGACTGGTTGTCAGACTTTCGAGCCACTGACTACCTGTAACGACTGTCAAAGATCTACAAATGACGGCCGGGACCAACGGCTTAACGTGCTTTCCGAGGCACGGAGGAAACCCGGTATGTAATGGGTGGTCACCTATCCACAGACCAACCCAGGCAAGGGCGGCTTAACCTGACGATCGACCCGAGCGGCTGTTATTATTTAGCCACGAGCTCCTCACTATTACACTACTCCTAACTATTCAATGCATCCATCAGCACAATATTTTGAGTGCTTTACTTTGAGACCTATCGTCGTAAAACGTGATCTTTCAGCCCTTGCTTATGTTATTTGCGCTGATGACTCTGAACTTGCCATGTTGAATACGTCAGTGTAGGTTGTATGTTGTGTAGTAGATGTCGCTTCACACTCCAATCAAAACGATTCGAGAAGAAGAAGATATTTACTTACATCATGATCAGAAGAAATTTCCAGTGACGTTTTGATTTTACCGCTTAGTTTAGCTGCGTCATCACCCTCGTCGCCTTTCAAGGAGCCAAGTTTAAGTTCATCACAGTCCAGAAAGTCATTGTCGAAGTTGTCACAACTGAACACGCTGTCAGTGATTTTTGGTACGTAGTATACCTTGGGAATGTTAGAAAAGAGGTTACATGTGAGGGTTTGAGTTATCTAATTTTGTTCTTATAATATAAGCTGGTTGATGGCTAAATAGGTACTTTTGAAGTTTCCCAATGGGAAAAAAGTGTGTTCACTGTTTGCCTCGTGAAAAGCCTAGATTAGGCATTTTACCAGCTTTTTTAAAGTTTTGATCTTATGTATATGTAGTGACATTTTATGTAAAATATTGCAAAAGCGAGAAAGGATGGACAGTAAATTCACCGTAAACAAAAAATCTCTACGATATTTTCAACGCACATCAGAATTGAAAGGATCATGTTTTTTTAATTAAGTTCTACCATCATCAAAACACATTTTTTTTGCCAAGGTCCCTCGACTAGACATCCAGGATTGAAAAGGCACCGCGTCGCGTCGCGCAAACGGTTACCAAGAAGTAGTTACGGTTACTCAGTACATCATTCTGAACCCCCCCACAAAATTTAAATTTTGTGTACCTAATAATACCCCCTCAGTTCATTCAGTTATGTTTAAGTCTAATGTAATAGCCCCCTATTGCCATCAACCGGGCTCAAATCCAGACTCCGTGGCTGCTACTGAGAAATCCCTAATGGAATTACCCAATAAGACTTTGCCCGACCTGGGAATCGAACCAGGGACCCAAGCTCAGCAGTCGCGCTTGCACCAACTAGACCAACGAAGCTGTATAAATTTTTCAACGGTAATTTAAAAGGAAGCAGTTGACCCACACGGTCAAAGTGTATGGAAGAGCTGACTTTTAAATAACTTTACTTTCGGAAATCGGTGACTATTGTTTGTTTCATTGACTTTTTTGCCACCGACTTCCGAAAGTAAAGTTATTTTCCACCTTTTTTAGTGTTTTGTTTGGAAGTCGGTTTTTTTTTGCAAAAAAGTTTTTATTTTACCCTTTTTAGTTATCGTATCACACACAAATCCTTGTAAAGTATCAATTTCGCAATTTCTTTTACTTGGATGACATTTTTTCCAGCTATTTTGATTTCAAAACCAAACTGCTGAACCGATTTTGATGAAATTTCTATGGGACCAATCGGGAAGTAGATCCATTCAGATAAAAGAAGAATTTTTCAAATCGGTTCATAAATGACGGAGATATGAGGTAACAAACACAAAAAAAAAACACAACCGAATTGAGAACCTCCTCCTTTTTTTGAAGTCGGTTAAAAAATACGTGGTAACCGTTTGTGCGTCGATGTCCCTTCCATCTTGCATAGCTAGAAAACTGTATACTCACATCTCCATTCGTCCCCAAAAACACGGAACTGAATGTGAACAAAAATAATATTGGAATTTTCATTCCCACCGTACCATAACTCATGTTCAATTGAAAATGTCGCACTGTAAAAACGAATAAGCGTTATTACGTGTCGGTATAGTTTTTATATAAAGTCCGATAGCAATCACTATTGTGGCGGAACATGGCTGATGGCAATGATAGTCGCTATCAGTTGTACCAGGGTTGCATGTGTTGTAAACAAGTATGTCGCATGTTGTTAGCTTGTTAGCCACTGTCAAGGACGGTGTGAATACTTTCCGATTTACTTATCGAAAACTTTTCCGTAATTTGTTTGTTATGTTGGTAGTAATTAGTAGATGTTTTTTTTATTTTATTATTCTAGATGATTGCAAGATTACTCTGGCTTAAGAATCATTGCTCTGTATGATAAATCAGGCGCAAAGAATTTCCTTGTCTCAGTCTTTTGACTTCTTTGTCTAGTCTACTTCCAAGAAACTCTAATTCCCTAGTCATACTTTGATGTTAATAGTCTAAGCTATTTTTCGGTTGGTCCCTCTGAAACGGTTTTTGTCCGACGCAATAATTGCGAGAAGTAAGTGGCCGCGTCGTATTTGTCATCAGAAATTTCTAGAATTTTGAGCTATGAACACTGCAGCTTTCCAAGAACTTCTGTTCCTAGACCATATGCTATTACTGGAACCTATTAAAATTACAACTAACTTTGTCTAGTCAATATTTTCTATCATCCGAGCCTAATACTAAGAATGACTAAAATAGAATACCTAACGGAATACTAGGTACCTTTTTCCCTATTAACTTTTCGTTTTCAACATTTCAAATAAAAAACCCATGTTTATCTAAAAACAGAGTCTTCGCAAGTCGAAGTCAAAATAAATACTTCATTAAATGTTTATTCTCTTACCTAAAACGAACAAAACGAGACGAAACTTCTACGAAAGTATCTAAACACAACAAATTCTAGAGAGAGCAACATAAAAACACTACAAAGCAACAAAGGTCCAGAAAAGGAATGTACAAGAAACGTTCGCAACAGACATTTTGTTACTTTTGTATTTACTCGCATCGCTCACAAGAGTGTATTGTACTTAACATTTTCTCAATGAAGACATTACATGATTCCTTTGTCTTCGAGTTTTTCTGAAGGTTTTTCAAGTTTTTTTGGTTTTTTTGGTGTTTGTCTATTCACTATACGGCGTTTTTTTTTTGTTTTGCATGGCGATTATTTTTTAATTTAACTCCATCGTTTATTTCATTTTTTTTTTAATAATTACTTGAAGTTTAAAATGAGGCCGTTTTCATAAAACTAAAAGTTCCAAATTACTATATTGGTACATAGAAATTACAATCAATTCAGAAAAAAAAACATTTTTATTAGTTGCTTACTGATCACTTAGCCATTATAGGTGCTCGTGACTACAGTGTGTGACTGTATGCGAGTATAGATAATGGGAAATTTATTTTTTAATATATATATAATTTTGATATTGACTAGATAGTATTAGGCAGCCACTAGTAGTAAAATACAGGTATTGAAATGCATCCGATCCTAAAATTTTTTTTAAAAGGCTAGGCAGATTATGTGTACCTACGTTTTTGGGATTAGTTTTATTGTTTGCTCAAAAAGGGAGCTTTTCCACTGCCATATTCGACAAACAATCAATCGATTAACGAAAGCTATCGCTGTCTGCATCGACAAACAATACCACTTCAATTTCATTCGATACTGCTGTTTCCGTGCTTGTTACAATGTTATATCTTTTGTTTTTTCTATCAAGAGGGCTTGGACATTGGACAAGTGGCCGCCGCTTTTAGAGCTTTCGAATTGCTACAGTGACTTTCAACCGTATTAACATGAGCTTTTCGGTAGTTACGTTGTGGAATCACGCGTTTATTTGGCATTTGGAAATCCATGGTATTAAATATTTAGTTTTAACTCCGCATTTACATCCAGGATTGGATGCAAGATGCAGCACAGCCCCGCAAGTGCAAAAATTAGCATGCCATGGGTGTAAAAAGACCCTTAACCTGGCTGCGACGCACTTGTTCTGCCCGTCCGTCACTGGGGTCATTTAGACCATACCTGGGAACCTTATAGTAACGGAGATATTGGAGGTCAAAGTTCCAACTTTTTCACAAGTTATTTTTTTTATACAAGATTTTAATTATTTACCAGTACGACCCCCTTACCAATGCATCCATCAGCACAATGTTTTGAGTGCGTTACATTGAGTCCTACCGCAAACCGTGAATTTTCACCCCAAACAAAAAGGTCGTTTCCCAGCAATAATTTTTGCGTGGAGTGACTTAGTTTGAAGTATAGAGTGTTTGGTTGACGGCTTCGTGAAGGGTCCGTCTACACCTTGTAGAATATCACTTTGTCTAAGATCGGTGTTCAATGTGTCAATATCACAATGTTGCCATGTTTTGTAGTTTTGAGACAATGCACGAGTTCAAAGAAATTAAAAGAATGATTCGATAATTAATTAAATGGTCCAAAAATTGGTGTCGAATTTTTTGCCTGTGTTTGATTCTCAAATAAGAAATCTGAGAAAAAATACACCGTAAATACACCAGCATCCAAAACACATTTATATTTCATGAGAAGAACAAATGGGGCGGCCTACACATTGTATATCATTTCCAATATAGTAGTTTTATGTAAATGGCGCCTACTTTTAAACTGTCGTAATTTTTATATTCCGATTGGAGTTCCCCCTCGTGAGTGTTTGTTATCTAACCGAGAAATGAATGAATGTATTCACAGTTTTGATTTACTACGCATTTTCATACAACTTTGTGTTTTTTTTTTTTTTATCATTGGAACTTTTTCTGTGTTTTCGTTCGGTATTTTTTATCGATAAATCTGTTAGTCTGTTTACATTATGTGCTTCTCCGGTAAGTTCCTCTCGATGCTGCAGTGCAATATTCTAAATACCACATAGGAAGTTTATACAAGGTGTAAACGGATCCTTTACGAAGCCGTCAACCAAGCATCCCGTACATCAAACTAAGTAACCCTGCGCGAAAATTATTGCTGGTAAACAACTTTTTTTTTAGGGTGAAAAATCACGTTTTATGGTAAAACCCACTGTAACCCACTCAAAACATTATCCTAATGGATGCATTGAATAGTAAACGGATCACAAAGGTATTTAAAGTAAAGTTATAACCTTAAAAACTAGAATTAAAAAAAAAAACGTCTTGGGAAAATGTTGGAACTTTGACCTCCAATATCTCCGTAACTAGATGGTTTCCAGGTATGGTCCAGAACGAAAAAAATATCGCAGTGACGGGTTGAACAAGTGTCTTTCGGCTTCGTTAAGGGTCTATTTACACCCTTTATATCAGGGGGCATCTCGTCGTGTGATTGACCGCGCGAATACGCCATCGCCGCGTGCATGTATTTCTAATTTGTTCGGAAAACCGAAAACGCCCTCTGTCGGTGCGACCACACGTTCAATGACATTCTATCAGCTATAAACATTAACATACATTCATGTCTATGGCAGACATCTAGGCCATCAGATTCGACATCCGATCAAAATAGACGCTCGCTCGACAGTTGCTTCGGTTAGGGCGCGGAATAGTTACAATACGCTACGTTTATAAATGTTTTGTTCTAACATTGACTGCTATACGCATATGCGAGTTTTGGAGTAAAAAACATCAAATAACAAAAGTTGATCTTCATCATCATCTGCCTAGCATTTTCCCAACTATGTTAGGGTCGGCTGCCAGTCTAACCGGATGCGGTTAAATACCGGTATTTTACATGGAGCGACTTCCTATCTGACCTCCACAACCCAGTTAGTAGTTAGTACTGGGTAATACGATGACCATTGGCAAGACTGGCTGTCAGACATTCGGGCCACTGACTACTTGTGATAACAAAAGTTGAAATGTTAAAAATAAATATTTTCCTGCACACACATGTAACAGGAAGAAATGATTCATATTCGCTTCAAACGTTCCCAGCGGGACGACCGGAGCTGATATCTCGCGTGAAGCCGAACGTCTTGAAGAAATTAATTTTGCATGCTTCTCGAGCATACACTCGCCTTTTTGTGAACGGGGAAAACACACCGTTGTTTGCGGTGCTAGTGATTTTTCTTAGATCATTGTTATTTTTTAGAACATTGGTTTAGTACTTAGTACATAGCCGTCATCTACGCATTCTGTACATTAACATAAGTAACGTTGTAGATAGACAGATAAATAGAATATACTTTATTAAACACCAAAATTGATACACAGCTATTTGACAAAATTACCAAGTCTATGGGTACAACGGCGGTCTTATCGCTGATAGCGATATCTATATAATTATACATTACAGTGAAAGGAAATGTTTTACAACTAAGCCTCTAAAAGACACAGGTGACTGGGCTTGTCTTACTGACAACGGCAAAATATTCTAAAAACGGACAGCCTGGAACATAATCGATTTGTCAAAAAAAAAAAAGGTGGAATGCAATTAAAAGTGTCAAATTCTCCGATAATCTCAAATGTCTAGTATGTGCTTCTTGGAGGAACTTAAACGTTCTTTGAGATAAGAAGGGGTTTTAGGGATAGAGAGAATACTGTAAAGCAGTGACAAAAAAGTGGCATCCCAGCGAAGGCAGATACGCAAACACGGGAGCTTTATACGAAATTCTGAAACGTGTTCATATTTACGCGATCCAAATATAAATCTGATACAAAAGTTTTGAAGTCACTCAAGCTTATCTAGCTGTGCTTTAGTGAGATCTGGATAGCTGACGTCGGCATAATCAGGAATTGGAAGAAGGAGGGATTGGGCGAGCGCAGTGTTAGTGGCAGGTGGTAGAAAATTGTGTAATTTAGTTACGTATCAGAGTCTTAACGTAGATTACGCAATC
Organism: Standfussiana lucernea; assembly: GCA_964057025.1. NCBI lineage: Eukaryota > Metazoa > Arthropoda > Insecta > Lepidoptera > Noctuidae > Standfussiana > Standfussiana lucernea. Next base: position 6,213,847 of record OZ059794.1, on the reverse strand, counting down.
TTCCTCCAACTGACGCAACAGACATCAATTTGTGGCTTACTACTTGCAAATGGGGACCCCAGGAGAAGTCTTTATCTATGTTTATACCCAGATCTTACATCGAGTCACTGTAAGGAATAATAGAACCTTCAACAACAATTGAAGGAAGCTGCAACCAAGTGATTCTTGAAGAGCTGTAGACAACATTGACCTGAGTCTTCGGGGGGATACAGGGTTAACCTTCAAACCATGAGCCTATGCCATAAGCCGTGCTCTGACCTGGGAGTCTTGACTAAAGACGAAAAGAGAGTAATCGGCATTGGGAAGAGATGAAAGATTAAGAGTTGGAGAAACGTTGATTAACACTCCTTGTGGGATAAGCTCTTCGTTAGATGTGTTCAAGAAAGGCATAAGAGAACATTCCCTATCAATATAAGCAATATGTGTGTATATAAATTTTTATATGTGTGTTTATCTTTATACAGGTTGTCCCATGAAACCTGTGACAAAAAGGTGACACTTATACCCATCGATTGTATGCTCCGCGATATTTTGTAGTTTTTGAGGAATATTTTTTTTCGAAAACGAAATAGTGTCCCCTGATCACAGACCTACGCTGGTACAGATGGGACATCCTCTATGTATTGTATATATAACGTATATCATATTATATGTATTGTGTGCTAATCACCGATTCGTTTGGTTTATAAAATTAACTATATTTTGTTTAAATGTACTGAATATGCACATAGAAATATCCACTTATGTAAATCTCGCAATTAAAGTAAGGTTTATTCATAACAAAAAATCACACCTGAAATCATCGAAGGGTTATGCAGGGTTGTACCTAATAAGTACACTGACATTTCACCAGTTATGTTTTTAAGTCTCATGTAATAGGGAGCAAGCCCATTGCCACGAACAGCCACAAATCCAGACTCCGAAGCTCCTACTGAGGAATTCCTGATTGAAAAACCCAATAACACTTTGCCCGACCTGGGAATCAAACCCAGTACTTCATGCTCAGCAGTCGCGCTTGTAACATAAAAATAAAGTGAAGACAAGCACAAACTGAAGTTTTCAGGATCTAGCATCCAATTTGATACTCACCTTAATTGCATTGACAGTTTTTTTACGGCAACCAACATCGTACCGATGTTTCTATAATTACTAAACTTATTAATAAAATCAACATAAACTAAATTAAACTGTTGAAGGACAATTCAGTTCAAAAACAGTCAATTACTAGGTCTGCGGTTCTGCGGTTTTGCAAGTTCATTTGGTGCATAATTAACTTATTAATATTAATTAAAAGCTAGTCCTTGCTGGGTCACTTTGGATATATCATTTAAATTGATTGAATGCTGGGAAATACAAGCATGTTATAAAAATCTATTTTTAGAAATACATCTAGGTGTCAACACATTTGTCCAACGTTATTACAACCTATGCTAAATGTCACAATTCCTTAAGTGTCGGATTAGCTTTTGAGCATTGATAGCTAAGTTCATTTGCGGTTAGTATACCTACACAGAAACTCTAAGTACTAAAGCCAAAAAAAAACTTGCTACCATTGAACCACAGTTTCTCTTCGACTACATCATACTGTTCTGGGGTCCAAATCATGATGAACATGGAGAATATTTCAATTCTTGGATTTCTAGATTATCCCAACTAAGATCGGACGCCACAAATCTTTATTCAAAATAGATTCAATTATCACATACATACGTATCAAGTATTCTATTAAAAAGAAAAAACAAGTAACTACATCTGTATGTAGTACATTGAATTATTAATAAACTGTATTAATTAGATAACTCAAGTTCAATGAATAACATTCATTCATTTCTGCATGCGATACGACATTACTATTGTACGTAAGTATTTCCTACTATACTTTTTTGAACTCCAAGATGTTTGTATGTTCTTCCCAGCTTGTTCGTAGAAACACACACATATATGTATGTTTATCCTTTTGCTAACAGATATGGTGTATTTTCGCATGTTCGTGGTAAAAAAAGTCATTGACAGCGATTTTGAGCCATTAGCGCCGTTTGCGTAGTTCAACTGACACGGACGTATTGTTGACTGTACTAAGAATAGAATAAGGATTGCACCACAAAGTTCTGCAAGAGAATAATATGCTTGTAGTGTTCCTTAAAATCACGTCGTGAAAATACTTGGCAGGTCATACGTAAAACGTGCGTCATTTGACGATTTTAAATAAAATGCTGTGAATTGCGATATGAAAAGAGCGACTTCAGTCCCGTCAAAATAAAATTGTTACAATTTTCTGTGAAGCCAAGGAGATCTCAGCCGTAAGTATATGTATACTTAGGTGTATTCGTACCTACATAAAATTCGGTTTTCCTCAGTTATACCTGTGATATTTTTTTATTTTTCGTAATAATACACGTATTGATTTTTCTTTTGCTACTCGCCTTATAAGAAACGTGTTAAAATATTTTCATTACACATAGCTTAGGCATATTACGTGGTATAATATCATATGAAGTCATCGATCGATCAATGTCAATTAAATGTGACCTGCGACAAATGTAAATAAACCTATTAAAATATTCACACCTCAATTTTTTTTTTGGAAATCGATTTAGCTACGGTATTTATAATATTGATCTAACAAGTATCGTTCGTAAAGTTCGCCGGGTCAGCTATTAACTACATAAAATCAAATCAGATCTAGTTTAGTTTTTTTTTCACGTTTAGTTTCATCATCATTATCATTGGCAGCCTTGTTCCACCCACTGCTAAGTATAATCCTCCACTCTTTTGTGTCCTTCATGCCTGGTCCACGCGAGTCTCAATCAGATCTTACCAACGATACTCCCAAAATTTAGTTTAGTAAACAATGGGGGTGCACAAAAATAACTAGTCCACCATCTTTGGGAGTCCGCCATATTGGATTGGAATGACGTCACTTAGCTAACCATGCATTAATATTCATTTACTAAATTAAACGTGTATGCAAATTTTCAGCTCAGGCGGTTGGGGATAGCTGTTTTAAAATTCAATTGCAAGATTTGACCTGTTAAACGTACAAACATAACAAGTTAATAAATAAAAATATGAAAACTGGTAAAAAAATAGCTCATAACAACGCCCAGAAAAATCGTCCAGCAAACTAAAAAAATCGATTTCCACGTCAACAAAAATTTGCATACAACCCCTTCGAGTTACCAGGAGCACATACTTTGAAAAGGGTAAATGATTTAATTATGCGAGCCCAAGTGTTAGCGCGCCACTTAATTTGATAGCTAGCGACACCTATATGCAAATGATACGTTACGACTAATTGAATATCTTTGTTCCAAAATGTTTGGGGACTCCTCGATGACTTTTGGACCCTTAGTACGTTGGTTAAAACATTCAAATGTAATCTAACTTACTAATTTGACGTCAGTGGGTTAAGTTCTATATGTGGAGGCGGATGTATGAAGTCATTTTGTAGTCTCTAAAGAATAAGAATTGATCCGGTGGCAAGTGTACAGTGACATCATCACAAACCATAAAATAATGTGCAATGTGTTCTAAATAAATTAGACTTAGACGACCGTCATCCTTGCAGCTGAGAGTTAATAGCGATTTATAGGTACTTAAAATATGTAATTTGTACCAACCAGAACCTACCACCATCAAGGACATTTAAATGTATTTACTATGAGCGGGACAAAGCAATAAAACTTAACTACTTGCAATAACCAACCGGTTGATGTCGGTAAATGTGTAAAGTGGCAAACGTTGATCGGTTCCTTCTAGGCAGGCGTGTTCCACCCTAAGCCGCGTCATCGCTTCACATCCAGGCATTAAGAAAGCATATTTAGCATTTAAAAAAAGTTTAATTCATCATCAGTGTAGCCTTTTCCGACTATGTAGGGGTCGGCTTCAGTCCAACCGAATGCAGCTGAATACCAGTATTTTACATGGAACGACTGCCTATCTGACCTCCACAACCCAGTACGATGCCACTGGGTAAGACTGACTGTCAGATTTTCGGGCCACCGACTACTTGTCTAAGATCTACAAATGACAGCCGTAACCAACGGCTTTACGTGCTTTCCAAGGCACGACGGAAACTCGATATGTAATGGGTAGTCACCTATCCAAAGACCAACCTAGTCAAGCGCGGCTTAACCTGAAGATCGACCCGAGCGGCTGTTATTGTTTAGGCACGAGCTCCTCAAACGTACAATAATTTTTGGGAATTCACTAACACATGGGGTCATAATTTTCTCCATGGCATTCCATCTGACAGCTTATCAATAGCATCTAAGATCTATAGAGAGAGTCCATATCCATAGTTTTAGATGGTGACTTCCCAATAGGGAAAAGGAAAAACCAAATTCGAGCGTTTAGTAACTAGCCTAAACGAAGAGTTAGACTCATCATCTATCTGCCGTTGTCCCATATTACTCGGGGTCAGCGCAACCCGTTTTTTTCTTACTTACTTTACTTCTTTCTCTTTGATATCTTTCCTCACACAATCCTTCCATTTTTGGCCTTCCTCTCCGTCTGCAATTGCATCCATCAACATTCATAGTCATCACTCCGCTAGACACATTCGTTTCGTCTCTCCTCATCGCATGTCCATACCGAGACAGACGACCTAAACAAACTGCCAGAATACTCGTACATAGCAATAAAATATCTGTCTATTGTCATAAGTATCGATCCGGGTCACAGGTTCAAAATCCAAAACGTTGAACTATTGCGGCGAACCCATCCTAAGAGTACGGTCGGCTTAATTGGAAAGACTGACAGAAACATTACAAATGCATCACAAATTGCTGGCATTATTATAAAAGAATGAAAACTATTTTCTACCTCAGAGTCAGCCAGCTTTTGTTTTATTTTATATTTTTGTGTCGGAAAAGGGAGAAGTTTTTAATTGATGGCAACACTGATGGAGTTGACGTGTTGGCTTCACTGAAAAGTTTTTGATTTATGCCTGAATCTAGTCAGCATATCATAGTCTATTACTGGACATAGGTCTTCCCCAAGCTGCACAACAGCCGACTTTTTGAGCTTGTTGGTCCATCCAGCTGCGATCATCACCCGCAACGCTTTTCGATACTCGGCGTCCATTCCACTACTCGTTTGCTCCATTAACCATCGGTCCTTTGAAAAAAATTGCCAGCCACTGTCAATGCACCTAGCTTACTCTGCCAGATATTTCGGTACCTCCAGTAATAAGAACCTCAACAGGGTTGAAAACAAACAAAAATCATCTTAAAATAAATGTATTTCATTAACATTAAAAACGAAATTTGACATCACGAGTGACCAAAACACCGGATTTTCGACCAGAACCCCTTCATATGAGTGAGAAGTCGAAAGAGGTCTGGACTATCCTGAGAAGACTAGTAATATGGCATTATACATTTGTATTTTCAAGCGTAGATTTTATCCAGTCAATGTAATTGGCTACTGAGGTGTAGACACCTGGCCAGCCATCTCTGCCGCAGCCGTAACCGAAGGAGACAATACCAACGGCCTCCCAGATGCCTTCAGGTCTCCTCTTCATGAGAGGTCCACCTGAGTCTCCCCTACAGGCATCCTCAGCGAACACTCCTCCAGCACAAAGTTGGTTTTCTCCTAGAACTGCTCCAACAGTCCTGTATTTGCTCACGCATTCGGCCTTGTCGAAGATTGGGAGACCAAGCTTCAGTTTAATGGGGCTGTTCTTTCCTGCAAATAAAATAAAATAGGTTATAGAATTTTTGGTTGTTGGTATCAGTTTTCTAGTTTAAGTAGGAATTACATAATAAAGATGAATGAAAATCAGTCCTGGGTTCGATTCCCGGATCGCACAAAGTGTTATTGGGTTTTTCCATCAGGAATTTTTTATTAATTATTTATAGTATTATTGTTTTCCATAATCGTCCCCCTCATAATATTTACCTGCACTATTACCATTTATACTAATAACGCATGTCATATCAACTTATCAGTCATAGCTTTTATTGGCCATAAAATAAGTTTCCATAAGTAACACATTACATAATCGATACTTGACATAAGCAACATTTTATATAATTTAGAAACGTTTATTGTTTTGTACAATAAATAATGTGTAGCGTGTAGGCGTAACTAAATATATGTACAAGTACAGCAAAAACTTAATTCTAACCTAATATTATATAAGTTAAATTATAGTACAAATTAAAAATTAAGACGCCAGTACAAATAGACAATTTTGTTATTAGATATTTTTTATGTAGTTATTAGGAATGCGGACCGGTTACCTGAGCGAGCGCACGCGCCTTGTATAGCTATCTCTTTCAAACATGCGCCGCTCGCAAGCATCAGTCGAGAAACCTCACTGGTCGATGCGCATGTCGCTCCCGCTCGTATCCGGTAAACATTCGGCAATACCTCGTGTTTATATATGTATGAACTTTAACTAGTGCTTCTAAAGACTTGTACCTAGACGTGCTACGTCGTTCTACTGTGCCTATCGCTTTCTTTCTGTGCTCTTCATTTCGCCTTCTAAAAATATACATATCCTTTCCGTAAGCTGTGTATTCGCTTTTACTGCAACCCCTATACTGCTTCATTGGTGACCCCGACGAACACGAAACATGTCGACCGAGCCGAAAGACACACAAAATGGCGGCTCCAACGAGCCACCTAGCACGTCGCATGACATCCAGCGAGTTGGCATACGAGTACCTCCTTTTTACCCGGAGAAACCGGCTTTGTGGTTTTACCAGCTGGAAAGTCAATTTTTTCTGGCCAACATAACTGCCGATACCACCAAATTCCATCATGCTATGGGGCAGTTGGATCCCATTTACGCATCGGAAGTGGAGGACATCATAGCTGGCCCACCAGCACCCAATAAGTACGAGCGACTGAAGTCGGAACTCATAAGGCGACTCTCTGCGTCCAAGGAGAAAAAGATCCTCCAGCTGGTCACGCGTGAGGAACTGGGCGACCGAAAGCCCTCCCAATTCTTGCGCCATATCCAGCATCTTGCGGGACCAGACGTCCCGGAGGACTTTCTGCGCACCATGTGGTCCAGCCGCCTGCCGAATAATATCCAGACCATTGTAGCCTCGCAGTCGAGGGCTACTTTGGACGAGGTTGCAGAGCTGGCTGACCGCATCCACGACATCGCAGCCCCCAGCCCGCACGTAGCGGCAGCAACAACATCAGGTGCTTCCCCGGATTTAAACTTTCAAGTAGCGGAACTCACACGCCAGGTGCAGAAGCTGACGACCAAGTTAGACAGGATGTCACGGGCGAAGACACGAAGATTCAGGTCCGGAAGTCGCGATCGCAGCAATTCCCGTTCGAGCCGCTCCCAGTCCAACTACCGGAAATACCCAGTGTGTTGGTACCACGCAAAGTTCGGAGAGAAGGCAAGTAGCTGTGCAAAACCGTGTGATTATAAGCCTAAGGGAAAAGAATAGGGCAGTCCGTGATGGCGACCGACGCCTGCCCACATCCCGGTCGCTTGTTTATAACCGACCAGCGGACAAAAGTGCAGTTTTTAATAGATACTGGCAGTGATATTTGTGTTTTCCCTCGAACATTAGCAAAAGGTAAACAAAGCCAAACGAACTATCAACTGTTTGCCGCTAATGGGTCTGTAATAAATACTTATGGTTATGCTCATTTAGTTCTTAATATAAACTTGCGCCGCGACTTTGCTTGGCGATTCATTGTGGCAGATGTAACGCGGGCCATAATAGGTGTAGACTTTTTATCCTATTATAATTTAATTGTAGATGTTCGTAATAAATGTTTAATAGATAACAATACTATGCTCACCACCGCGGCTTCGGTCGCTAGTTATTCTGACGATGTATCTTCGGTGAAGGTAACGTCGGGTGACAAAAATGATTCTGTGTACCATGCTATACTAGCAAAGTACCCTGACATCACTCGACCCTCAGGAATGCACCGTACACCTAAACATAACATAATGCACCACATTCGAACTACACCAGGACCACCAGTATCTAGCACACCACGCAGGTTAGCGCCAGATAGGTTAAAGGTTGCTAAATCAGAATTTGAAGCCATGTTACAAATAGGTACGTGCCGGCCATCAGAATCTCCATGGGCCTCTCCACTTCACCTCGCTCTCAAGCGGGACAACAGCTGGCGCCCGTGTGGTGACTACCGGATGCTTAACGCCAGGACAGTCCCGGACAGGTACCCCATACGCCATATCCAAGACTTTTCCCACAACCTTGCAGGATGCACTGTCTTCTCGACAATAGACCTGGTGAAGGCGTATAACCAGATTCGTGTCAATCCCTGTGACATCGAGAAGACCGCCATAACAACGCCGTTCGGCTTATACGAATTCCCATTCATGACGTTTGGACTTCGAAATGCCGGACAGACGTTTCAACGCTTCGTCGATGAAATGCTGCGCGGCCTAGATTTTGCCTACCCTTACGTTGATGATATTTTGGTCTTCTCAAAAGACCAGGTGACCCACGTCGACCACCTGCATCAAATTTTCTCCAGGTTGACGGAGTATGGCATGGTTATCAACACAGCAAAGTGCGTGTTTGGAGCTGCGGAGGTAATATTTCTGGGTTACAGCATTTCGGTGAATGGCACCAAGCCCTTGCCAGACAAGGTACTGGCCATCAACAATTTCCCCGTTCCAAAAACCGTAAGAGAGTTACGCAGGTTCCTCGGAATGATTAATTTTTACCGCAGGTTCATTCCCGACGCTGCCACACACCAAACACCATTGAACGCTCTTTTGACAGGTTCCGTTAAGGGTTCCCATCCCGTACATTTCACGTCACGAGAACAAGAAGCCTTCGAGGCGTGCAAACGGGGTCTGTCTCAAGCTGCCATGCTCGCTCACCCAGACTGCGAAGCAAAACTTGCCTTGGTTACAGACGCTTCGGATGTAGCTATGGGCGGCGTGCTCCAGCAGTTAAAAAACAATACGTGGCAACCTCTAGCGTTTTTCTCACGAAAGCTGACTCCCTCGCAGACCAAATATTCCCCATATGATCGCGAGCTCTTGGCGATCTACGAGGCGGTCAAGCACTTCCGTCATATGATCGAAGCACGTGACTTTGTGATTTATACCGATCACAAACCACTTACATTCGCATTTCATTCCAGGAAAGAGAAATGCTCTCCCAGGCAATTTCGCCACCTAGATTACATTTCACAGTTTTGTACTGACATTCGGCATATTTCAGGGAAGGATAATGTGGTAGCTGATACTTTATCTCGTATCGATGAGATCGTTTTACCTCTCGATCTGCAAAAGCTAGCTACCGCACAAAACACCGACCCTGAGCTGAAACAACTGTTGAACGGTAATAGCTCACTACACTTGGAGAAGGTTAAACTACCTGGCACACATTTAGAGTTGTTTTGCGATGTAAGTGGCAGTACGCCACGACCATATGTGACGAAGGAGTTACGTCGACAGGTTTTTGAGAGCCTTCACTCTCTCAGCCATCCCGGTGCCAACGCCAGCATCCGACTAATCACCGACCGCTATGTATGGCCTAGTATCAGGAAGGATTGTAGGGAATGGGCGCGTACTTGCTTAGCATGCCAACGGGCAAAGGTTCATAGACATGTGTCAGCACCGTTGGGTACGTACAAGCTTCCGCGCGCTAGATTCAGGGACCTACATATTGACCTCGTCGGACCCCTACCACTATCGCAGGGATACCGGTATTGCCTCACAGCAATCGATCGTTTTACTCGATGGCCTGAGGCAATACCCTTACAGGATATTACAGCCGAGACGGTAGCAAAAGCCCTCCTTAGCGGCTGGATATCCCGTTTCGGCTGCCCCACGAACGTCGTTACTGACCGTGGGGGGCAATTTGAATCAGCCTTGTTTTGCCACTTATCGCAGATAGCTGATTTTCAGCATAAAAGGACGACGGCCTATCATCCAGCCTCCAATGGGCTCGTGGAGAGGTTTCATCGGCAGCTCAAAGCCGCTATAACCTGTCACGCTGATAGCAGCTGGGTCGAGTCCCTTCCCCTTGTACTATTAGGTGTGCGCAGTACCTTCAAAGAGGACATAAAGGCAACGCCAGCTGAACTGGTGTATGGGGAAACACTGCGTTTACCAGGAGACCTTCTCAGCCCAGAGGACCAAACTTCGTTTGACGTCACCAGTTATATTGCGCGCCTACGGAATTTCGCAAATAATTTGCAACCTACTCCAGCGTCACGTCATGGTGGACGTCGATCACCCTTCGTTTATAAGGATTTGGCCACAACAACACACGTTTTCCTTCGCGATGACACTGTGGCCAGATCATTGAAGCCTGCCTACACTGGTCCTTATGAGGTCATACAACGTGGAGACAAAGTTTTCAAGCTAATGGTGAAAGGTAAGATGGTCACAGTATCGATTGACAGAATAAAACCTGCCTACATACTGCGTGATCCTGAAACCACAACACACTCAAGACTACTTCCACTACCACATACCTCTACTCACACACACGCCCCAATCACTAACTCACCACAAAATTTCACTCACACTCCCACTCACAATATAAGTGACGAAGACTTACCTGAAGCCAAAGACAGCACGGTCAGAGTAACTCGTTCGGGCCGTAGAGTGAGATTCCCAGACTATTATCGCCCGTAGGACGGTCTCTGGAGGGGGGTGGTGTAGCGTGTAGGCGTAACTAAATATATGTACAAGTACAGCAAAAACTTAATTCTAACCTAATATTATATAAGTTAAATTATAGTACAAATTAAAAATTAAGACGCCAGTACAAATAGACAATTTTGTTATTAGATATTTTTTATGTAGTTATTAGGAATGCGGACCGGTTACCTGAGCGAGCGCACGCGCCTTGTATAGCTATCTCTTTCAAACATGCGCCGCTCGCAAGCATCAGTCGAGAAACCTCACTGGTCGATGCGCATGTCGCTCCCGCTCGTATCCGGTAAACATTCGGCAATACCTCGTGTTTATATATGTATGAACTTTAACTAGTGCTTCTAAAGACTTGTACCTAGACGTGCTACGTCGTTCTACTGTGCCTATCGCTTTCTTTCTGTGCTCTTCATTTCGCCTTCTAAAAATATACATATCCTTTCCGTAAGCTGTGTATTCGCTTTTACTGCAACCCCTATACTGCTTCAAATGTAATTAAGGCATTTGGTCTGTAATCAAATGTTTTAATACAGCAAACAATCTTTGGACAGTAAACAGTTAGTCAAAACCGAAACGGCTAGATTAGGTTAGGTTAAAACTGTGACCACACAACGCGCAACGCCAGATTTCCTCTTTTGCAAAGCAGGCAAAATACTTAGACTAGACTATACTTATTTTTTTTTTACCCACATACTACAGTATTAATTGTGAATATGTTAATAGTTATAATTATGTTAACATGATCCTAGCATTAAAATTTCAGGCGCTTGTACTGAACTAGCATTGTTGTGCTGGTATGGGCAAATGAACATTATGGTGAATAAATGTTATGGAAAACGACATTATTGAAAATGAAAAATATAGCAAATAAATTTATTGATTAAAATTATTATGACACTTGATCGATAATGACCAATGAAATTTGTGAAAATGATTTTAAAAGTGATTTCACGATTATGGCAACTGAAGCTTATTTCTTATGAAATTATGGCAAATACGAGTACGGTATATAAAATTACTGCATTTTAAATTATGGCAAACATAAGTAAACCATCAAAACACTCCGACACACATATCTTCGATTTTATGGTTCCGGGAAATGCTGTTTTCCTACGACGTCCCTTCATTTTAAAATGGCGTAGTTGTGTTATTTATATAGAAATATCATGCTAGTATTGACATGTGTAAGTACTAAGTATTTCTATAAGAAATTGACCTCAAGTATTGCGTCATTTATTAGATTAAAAACAGTACTAAACCAAGTTGTATACCAAAATAGTAAATTATTCTAGCAAAGTAGTCAATGTGTTTATTCAAATATAACTTTAAATAGCACTAACATAGCCTGCTGACATTTTATATGCAAAACGATGTGCCTTTGTTTACTCATCTCAATACAGCTTCTAAGACATTCAGGTATCAATTAATGAATTATTTATATAGGTAATGATCCCAACCGCTGAGACCTCTAACCTCAATTCAACTGATAAGAAAAGAATAGATTACAGAGAAAACCTTGTTTACTTATGTAGTATAGAAATCCCGTTTTAATTCTCAGAACAATTCGATTTTCTAGTATTCTCTTAACGTAAGTACTCGTATTTATGTCATCGTAAGGTTTTTCCGACGACCTAAAACATGACATTGAAGCGAGCAAGCAGTGGTGTTTTATTTACCGATGTAAATTTAAGGCCTGGAACTATTACTGAGTAATATTCATCCGAAGAAGTTAAGTAAGTTATAATGTACCCAGAAAAAAAGTAATGGCTGAAATAGAAATGTTCTAATCTGCATACTAATTTAAAAAAAAAAACAAATTTGTACACCTCACCAGGTAAAACACATATACGGACCTATTCTACCCATGCATGCTCAATTTGTATGTAAACACTTGTTTTGAACAAATAAAATATCTTTATCTTATCTTAAGAAAATCAAAAATCACCTTGTTTGACCCAGGAATCGAGCCCAAAACAAGATTACTCTAACCTAACGCTCGTACTTTATTTTTTATTAATAACTTAAAACAACAAAATATCAAACAAACCGCATCACCACAGTAACACACCACTTAACTAGTTCAATCGTTCACAATAACAAAACGACAAAAAAAGGCTTTAACATTAAACCGACCTTGCGTTTAAATTATACGTAAAACCCGATACAATTGATTGTAAACTCATTATTCTTAGAAATAGCCAGCGGTAAGGTACTAAAATCGATAGCAAATGAATGTTTACGTACCATTGAGGGTTTTTCCCCAGCCAGCTACGTGGACATCGTTCCCTGTTTCCAGGCGTTCCCTGTTGTTAATCAGGCAGATGGGCTGGACGTAGTCTGTAAACAATAAACCTTATTTAGTATAATCATCATGGATCAAGTGTTATTGGGTTTTTACAGTGCGAATTTCTTAGTAGCTGCCTAGAGCCTAGATTTATGCCCGGTTGATGGCAAAAAGGTGCAATTATTTCAATTAGTAACAAAACCTAATTTTATAATTGTTATTGTGTACACTGTCGCATTAGGGAACCCTGTATTGCTAATCGTAAGATGGAGAAAATAAATAAAGTAAATAAACAAATTATTACAATATCTGGCGAAATATGTTACGTGTCACACAAATTGTGTTTAATTAACCAACAAACGTAATGTTTGTACGTTTGTGTTAACTTAAGAAATGAATAAAAAAATTGTAAAATGTCTTTCTTTACATAATATTTTAGCAACGAAATTATCTAAATCTAAAATGAAAAAGATTACGTTATGAGTCAGCCTTGAAATTTATCTGATAATTAACCGATAATTATCAAAGACAATGGCTAAAATGATAATTTCGAACCCTGCTTTAAAGGCAGTTGTTAATTGTCAACGCCCGCAGAAACCTATCAAAATTATCGATTGATAAATTTATACTTACATGTATAAGCAGCCCTCCTCGCCATCCTCACGATACCGATATCATCTTGCCTGTTCTTATTCTTATCGCTGTACCCAGGGTGAGCCTGCGCAGACGCAACCGGTATCTCTTGAGGAGGATCAGCGCAGACCGAGTCTACGCAGTCCACATCTTGCTGGGTGTCGTACTCTCCTAGACGGACTGTTGTTCTAAAAGAATAGAAAACCAAATTATTCATTAATATCGTCATCAATTAACATTGAGTCTGTTCCCCTTGACAGGGTTGTCAAAGGTGTAAACAGGGTGTAAAAGGACCATCCATGAAGCCGTCTACCAAGCGTTGTATAAATCAAACTAAATTAAACTGAGCAAAAATAATTGCTGGAAGAGGATTTTTTTTTGGTGCGAAAAATCTTGTTTTACGATAGGACTCAATGTAACTCACTCAAATATTAGAGTAATTTTTGGTTTAAAAAAATATACATATATACGACAATAAATTAAACTGCGTATACCTCATGACGTTCCCAGTCTGCGTACAAAAATTCATTCGATTATATCCAGTAGTTTAGTCACAGGACATTATTTTTCATATTCGGTATTTTCTAATGATGTAGATTAATAGGCTAGCACTGACAGGTTAACGACCCCCGCATCGGTATAAACACTAAACACATGTTGCCAACTCGCTATTTCAAAAACCTTTGCCAAATTCGTTCCTTAAATGTTATTTCCAGACGCGAATAAGTGCAAATTATACCTAAGGTTAGTAAACCAATATTTATAAATGGTGTTGTATTTTGTAAACCGTTTTATGCTATTTAGTTTGTTTGAATTTTTTTTTTCGATGTTAGGATTTTTTTTTGATAGTTTAAACATATTCCTATGTACTAGTATTACCAGTGTTTTCATATATTGTCGTATTGTCGGTGCCACCCTGTAAATATAAGGTCTAACAATTCATACACGAAATATTTTCGGAGAATCATCTAACGGCTCTAAAGAAGCCATTTCAATGAAAAAAAAATTGTCTAAGTATATTTTTATAAAATAAATAATTTAAAATTACAAATTGACTGATTGATTAATTGATTTTTACAATTGTTAATAATTTAACATCGATTATGCTAGCTCCATCAATCTAGCGTAAAGGATGTTGAAAAATAAGGAGCCAATATTTATTCAAGTATTTTTTTATATTATTAGATAAAAAAAAAACATTGAAATGGCTTCGTTATAGCCGTTAGATGATTCTCTGAAAATATTTCGTAAATGAAAAGTTAGACCTATTATGTATATATAAATAAATAATATATACTTAATCGTGTTAAAACCTTTATAATAATAGGAAGTGACATCCTTAAAGATAATAAAAATACTATACCCTCGCAAATAAACAAAGTACAGATGGTCTATTGTTTTCCTCAAACATAATATAATACCACAAAACTACGTAATTATTATTTATCTGTTTTCCTCACTATTCTGTTGGTACAATAAAATCAGCAAAAATAACTTTAATTTGGTTTTATTTTGAGGTCTGCGTCATTTATTTTTACGTCAGCCTATAATTGTAGTCAAGAAATTTTCCATAATAATCTTTAAAAACCATTAAAAAAATGGCAGATACCAGACTACATGTGGGTTGAAAACCCATCTATTAATAAAAAGTAATAAATTTGTCAAGTCAATGTATGTTTTTTTTTATTTGTAATGCTAAATTGTAATTAAGTTTTATTGATGTCCGAGAACTACACTTAATTAAAACAATCTAAAATAATTGGTTTGGAACTACGGAAAATCTAGCTGGCATTTACATATTATAGCTACACATTACCGGTTACAGATATGTGGGTACATCAATATTGAATAATTATAAATAAGTGTTATGTCGGTACTATAAATAAATATGATTTGCAATTTGCTCCAATCTAACTTCTTTATATTACGGTATTTTTAGACAAATAATCAGGTAGTCAGTGGCCCGAAAGTCTCACTAAATGGTATCGTGTGGAAATCGTAGTTGGGAAAAGGCTAGGCAGATAGTGATGATCTTTAGATAAATAATTAAATGAAACTAAGCTTCAATCCTTTCATAGCTATTTGACCTCTGATTTTTTACCAAAATTACAGTGAGTTTTAATTTTGGTACAATTAGATTGCTGTCATGTTGCTGTCTCTGACAAGTCTGTCAAAACCACAGTGAACTTTATTCTCGTTTTGGTAGGGTTGATATTGAGTTGTAAAATCCACCAGAAAACAAAAGAAACAAATCACTTACAAAGTTCCCACTTCTCTCTCAATAGCTCCTGTGATGCAGTGCCCTGCAGTCAGAACGTAACGATGGTTGATCAGAACACCACCACACTGGTATGAAGTAGTTCCTTTGCCTGCAAAAAATATAAACAATATATTCCATCGCTATTTACTCAACTATCTACTTTATCGATATGCACACTAAGTTGTTTGTTGTGTGACTATTAGAATCTGAATAGAGCGGAACTTTTTCGTGCATGACATTGAGTTTTTTAAGAGGAGGTTCGAAATTCGAAGCTTTTTTTTTTTGTTTTTAATACTTTTTAATTTTCTCCGATTCTGATTTCAAATATTTGGTAGAAGAGAGACCGACGCTATAACGGTAACCACGTATTCAGTACACATATCAGCTGCTCCATACATTTTGACCGTTTTACAGTTTTGTAGAAACAGCTTTTTTTTTTAATAATCAACCAAAAATTTCTGTGGGTGGTTCAGAATTATTTACTGCATACGTGGTTAGTGTCGGTGTCCCTTCCAGCCCGTATAGACCACTCCCCCAAGGTTAACTTCCATAGAGCGTATTTTAAAATAGAACCAGTTTAAAAATAGCACTATACAAAACTGTGTTCTTCCAGAGCAATAAAGAAATGTTCTGCTTTGTTACTAAAATGTTGTATTAATAGCATATAAACCACTATAATTATATCCAGCAGATGTATTCTTATGAATGATAATCTCTAACAGGCTTTAATATGGATCTTATGAAGACGTCTATACTCTATAGGTACTACTGGGATCACTGACGATCTGCCACTTTCACCCTTATGCCTTAAGTAGTAAGGTTGAACTGCCTCGTTGGGCTATTGATCGCAAGCGCGACTGCTGACCATGAGGTCTTGGGTTCGATTCCCGGGTCGGGCAAATTGTTATTGGGTGTTTCCATCAGGAATTGCTCAGTAGCAGAGCCTCGGAGTCTGGATTTGGGCCCGGTTGATGGCAATAGGCTCGCCCCCTGTTACGTGGGACTTAAACATAACTGGCGAAATGAGGGTGTAACTATTAGGTACAAGTCTGCCTAACCCTTCGGGGATTACAGGCGCGATGTTATGTTATGTAAAAAGGTTGAAAAGTGGTCGACCCTCAGAGATTTCGGTAGTATCTTCAGCAAATTGAACTTCAAACAGGTTTTAAAAGCTGAAATGTTACAAGGTCTACGAGGAGACAGCATCAATTACTTAAATGGCCCTTTTGGGAACATCTACTCGTTCGCTCAAGACATTCGACTTTCGGAAATGAAGGCTCTTGATATATTATATGAACCTGTAAGTTGAAGTCAATTGGAGAACATTTACTGTAAATTTACGTTTTTTCTTTTGTCAAGCAGATAGATTAAGTAATGCCAGATTCAATTATTCGACAACTAGGTACAGTACTTTCACAAGTTATTATGGCTGGGACTGCAGCTTCATCCTTTTGTTTTTTAAATTCAAAGGTGCCTGTAATAGTCTAATTGAAATAAATGCTTTGAGTTTGTTTTGAAATAATAAATGTTCGACACTATTTATTTGTACCGGAAATTAACGATTTTATTGATTCTTATATCCGGTTCCGTATAGATATCCAGTTTCAACTATCTTTGCCATACAAATCAGCAAAAATATTTGACTATTCTCTTCTGTGCTTATTGAAGTAGTACATGATACTTCAACACCAAATCTTTTCGAACAAAAAGCAACACCTTTTTTCGCCAGGGTTTAAAAAGTAAAAAAACAAAACAGTACTCACGAGTTCTATATCCCAACAATGCCATCCAGGGGAACTCATCCAAGTCTGTGAAGGTTCCTCCATAGATCCTGTCTCCATTGGTGTCCACACCACACTGGTTTCTTGGAGCTGGTGAAGAGTCCTCTTGGTTGTACGCATTGCTGCCCTGGGTCGGCGGCAGGGTTGGTCGTTGCTGTTGAAATTGTTTAAAATTAGTGAGTTTGGTGGAAATGTGGTACAGGCCTATCATTTAACTAAGATGGCGCCTGAGATATCAGCATGATACGGGAGAGGTGTTGACGCCCGGCCGTGAGGAACTGGTCTCTCAAAACACGTCACCAAACCCTTCGTACTAGCCCAATAGACACTACGTAGAGAGCCTTGTTCTCGAAGGGAAGCCGGCCGGTTGGCTTCTTAGGTGCCTTCGGGCCTGCAGTCCGGCTACTTCAGGTACCATTTCATTAACAGTAAGCCAGTAGCAAATACAGTAAAGTAGTAGTAGTAGTCCATTGATAATTTCTGTTTTTTTTTTTTTTAATTATTATTTGGGACAATCCCGTCACACTATTCCCAAACCACTGCAACTCCTGAAAGCCAGAATCAACAGTGGTGACCACCAGAAAAGCGCCGAGACAATGAAGCTCGACGAAGTCCCAGAGAAACGATCATAATTTCTGTTTGTAAACCTTGGAACATTTGTTTCATCGAAGCATATTATCACAAGCAAGTTAAAAGAATTTATGCAAAAAATGGTCAAAGACAAATCCAACTTTATTGCCAAGTCAATTAATACCCTCCACCTTGCTACATTTTCTCGTGTCTTTATTAGAAGTAAATGTTCAAAAGGTGTTCCAATGTAATGTATCATTTGTCAAAGCTTAGCGGTAATTCCGGTTCCATCGATCAGCAACAGGATTAAAGAGTTATGGCCTTTTAAAGTAAAGGTTGCCAAGTCTATTATCTCGAAGTTATTTCCTTATAAGAGCTCATACACACGGTTTCCGTCATAACACACGATATGTCATGACGGATTGACGTTCACAGTGCGTACCCGATTTTCAAAGGACGATACGCGATTTAAGACGCGTCCGTAATTTTTCACGATTCGTGATGCGTGTGAACGCAGGCATTTAAAAAGCATTGCTGCCGTCAAAAAGAAATGACGGATCGTGAAAAAACACGATACGTCAAAAAAAACGAATCGTCGTCGTGTGAACGGGCTGTAAGTTAGGTATTCAGTCAGCTGTTCATGGTTATTATTACTTACATAGAAGGTACGGTTAAACTTAGCGGACCGGATTAAGGACTGGATGCGGACAGACTTGGACAGATATTTCAGTAAAATAATGGGTGTAAAAAGACTCCTAACGAAGCCGAGAGACACTTGTTCATTACTATAATATATATTATATAATATAATTTTTTGGTGCTGGACCAAACCTTTTAACTACGGAGATATTGCAGGTCAAATTTTTAACTGTCGCACAGGTTTTTTCTTAATTTTGCTTTTTGTTTTTTTCTAATTCAAGTTATAATTTTACTTGAAATACCTCCATGACAATGCTTCCATTAGAACAATATTTTGAGTGCGTAAAATTGAGTCCTGCCGTAAGCCATGATTTTTCACCCCTGTTAAAAAAGTTGTTTCCCAGCAACATTTTTGCGTAGTTTAATGTACAGAAGTTGACGACTTCGTGAAGGAAGGGTCCGTTTACACTTTGTATTACGTGTCAGGTCAAATCCTGTCCGGTCCGGTGTCAAGTTCGGTTAGCTCCCCAGTGCTTTCGGTCTAAGCTTTCGGTAGCTTATGTCAATCCGATATTTTTGGATCTTGATAGTTATCGCTAATATATAATATATTAATATTATAAAGCTAAAGAGTTTGTTTGATTGAACGCGCTAATCTCAGGAACTATTGGTTCGAATTGAAAAATTATTTTAGTGTTGGATAGCCCATTTATCGAGAAAGGCTATAGGCTATATAACATCACGCTGCGACCAATAGGAGCGGGGCATCAATCAAAAATGTTATCTTTTATCACTTTGTCAAGGATCCCAGGAACAGTCACAGAATCAGATGGTCTACAAAGTATTCTCTCTTACCGCAGCAGGCCTTTGCGTCGCTGGTTCCTGTTGGCTTGTGGGCAGTGGCCCGCAGCACACCCTGGGCACATACCCTTCAAAGCCGCATTGCGATCTTCTCAAGAAGCTGACTACACTGTTAGTTAGTGGCCGCTGCTCGAGGGCATTTCGAAGGTTCGGACATTCATATAGAGACACGCAAGAACTTGTCCTTCCAAGTGGGGTTGTACAGCTCTCTGACTGACCGACTGAAAGAGAAGAAAATGGGATTAATAATAAAAATAGTTTATTGGACTCTGTAGATTATATCCTAATACAATAAGGGATATCTTCTGAGATTATTATTTATTGTGAGTTCGCGATATCTCGACGCTGTTGCACGATGATCACGGAAGAGATCCCATAAGTGACCGTGTAAGTTTAGTAATAAACCGTGACAGCATAAAACAGTGTTTAGTAAAATTTTGTCTACTTATGTTTATACCAAAAGAAGGCTGCTAAGAACTTAATGAACGCCTGACTTCCAGGCTAGGTAAAGAACCAGTATCTAGGGAAACAGTTCACTTCCATGGGTTAAATTAAATGGAGTGGAATAGAGTGGTCATTTGTTGGTCTTTTTATTTAATACTAGCTTTTGCCCGCGGTTGTGTTTGCTTTATTGTGAAAACTATCCCACGGAAACGCATTTATAGTCAGTGACAAGATATCTCTTACTATTTTATCAATATTTTACAGAAATGTTTGCATGTTTGTTTAGCCGTAAAACTATAACAAACCTACAGAAACTGACTTGCATCCTAATATAATATATAAACGAAATCAACCCGCAGGTGTCTGTTTTTAACATCTACGCTTATACAATACAATTTTACGGGACTTTTTAAGCGCTCCGGAACAGGGGGCGTCGGGTTTTTTTTGTTTCGTCCATTTTTTTTTCAAACCGTCTGACAGGATACAGCCGCCGGAAAAATCAAACGCAAAAGTAGTCCGATAGAAAATTGAAGAAAAAGTCTTCCTATTGGTGCCCTTGCTGATCAAAAACTTGATTTTTTGTTCGTACGTACTCATAAAACATTAATATGATGATGTTACTATCAAAAGTCGATTGTTTTTAATAATTTGTCTTACATGTTGTAAGTGCAATTAAACTGATAACCTTAGCATCGTAACGTCACAAGGAAATGTGTGTTATGACTATTTTATCTCAATAATACCTACGATTGAACATTTAACGCTTACATCTTTATAAATTATTATTCCTTTAAATCTCTTCACCATTTAGTTTTTTTAATGTCTAATAACAGATACACAAGACACGGCACAAAGTGTTTGGCATAGTGACTGAGGAGTAACTATGCCAAACACTTTGTATTAAAGTGAAATTATAAGTGAAGACACTTATAGTAAAAGACCACAACAAGCACAATTGCAATGTTATTCATTTCTTATCAGACAAATAGGCGCCTGTCCTTTATAAACCTATTTTCCATTATGTAAATAACAGAACAACTCTTGCAATACATCCATTAATTAAACTGATGCATGTTATTATCGATTTATCTTGTTTCATAGTACGTATTAGCTAGTTTACACGTGTTTGCAGTGGCTAGAACTTGGAATTCCCGTGTGAACTGTTCTTTAATAGGGTCACCCTACGGAAAATTTTCACTATTTCCTAACTTCATGGTTGTAAAATTCATTGCAGTTAGGTTTGAAAAATGAGGAGTGCTATTGGTGTTATTAAATCTGCATCGAGGAGTTTCTAAACAATCTAATTCATAGTAGTAGGTAGGTATCTGTCCATGTATATATTTAGACAATATAAAAAACTAAAAAACTACTATTTGAAAACTAGTTTAAAAATCAAACACAAGACTAGCCAACACCCAAATGTGTGTTTTTTTTTAAACAACTAACGGCTGTTTTCGAACGTTTTTGAAAACGTGAACTTATGATATTTGTCTTCGTTTCACGGATGTCAACCTCATTTTTTTAAATATATGGTTATGGTTTTAAATGTATGGTATTTAGAATGGATACAAAGAAAATCCATTGCTAAGCTATCGAAACTTGATTTGACTTAGCAAAATAATATCAACTAGTAAACTAAACCCATATGTTGTAAACAAACCTATTAAAAATGGTTAGCCATGGCGTCTTCATAAAACTGGTTACCTACAACAGAGTAAAAAAAGCAGTAATTGCCTACAGATCGGTACAGGACAGTACCACAAGGCAAAATATATCAAGAGAACATGAATACTGGTAGGTTATTGACGTATACAATAAACTGGTTATGGCCGGCTTAAGGTTAACGTTACTAGAAAGAGGTTTTCTGTATTTTTTGCACTAGTTTCTGATGCACTGAACTTGAAGTAGCAATATCTGTATTGTTTTGTAAAGATAGAAATAAAACTAAACATAAGACATACAACATAAAACTGAACTTATTCTTAGCACAGTTGGAATGGAAGAAAGTATACAAGGTGGAACACCGACGCAAAAACGAAGCGAAATTCTGAACTCCGCACATATTTTATCACAATATCCTAAGACATGGCTAAAAGGTCTAAGCAACCAGGCCATAAAACTTAAAAAAAAATATATCACCAGTATTCTTTTTTTAAATTAACTGTTCCATACTTTTTGACCGCGAAGATATTACTGTAGTTTTGTAGTGATGAAAAAATGCTATGGGGGGGGGGGTTCAGAATGATGTATTGAAAACGTGGCAACCGTTTTAGCGTCAGTCTGTGTCCCTTCCACCTTGAATTGGGGAACACGTCCTAAACTCCTAACCTATACCAACGAAACAAATAACCAATCAATAATATACAGGTAGGTTTACACTGCGGTCGTGAGATACAAAGATTTTATACGAAGATACTTGCATTGGTATTCCTACAGTGAACTCAATCCAGCTACCTTCCATCTAAGCATAACAATAAGGATATCTGTTATCTTGGTATCAATAAATTTGATTCGAGACGTGATCGAGCACTGCAAGGATTTCTAAATAACAATATTACCTTAAGACTTATCCTAGAACAGAATTAACCAGGTAGGCACTTATTATTGGGTAGGTATTAGGTACCTAATAAACCATTAATTGAAGAGTTAAAACTGCCAGTAGCCAATTATAATAATAATAAGAGGTATAATTATTGCATACAAAGTGAATCCTAATAATATAATATGAAAATGCTGTTAATAAGGAATTATAGGAAAATTTTAAATAATACAACTACTACTACTATACTTGTTATAATTGGTTATCAAATGGAACAAACAATCTTAGTATTCGTAAAAAAACAAACAGAAATTCCAAAACTATGTAGTTATAAAAAATTGTCATACGAATAAAAACACACATGACTGCGGAGTTGTAAATTAGAAAAAAATACCAGTTTTTAAGGCGAAAAAAATTAAGACGTCGTATGGCATATTTAAGTTCTTTATTTTCCTCATATAAACAGATGAGACTCTAATAGGAACTAGCTAATTTGCTTCATATAATCAACATTAATTAAATGTAATCAATCTACCCCACTATCATGTAGTGTAGATAGATCTTAATCATGTTTTTTCTATTTTAGAATCACGTTCTAAAATCACAAAACAACGTGACATGATCAGTTTGTTTAACTCTTGTTGCATACAAAATGTTTGATCAGAATATTAGTTCGAAACTCTAAAATATATCACAATAAACCTAACCTAACCTTTGTACAGAAACGTTAAGGTCTAAATTCGCACGTGAATTCTCAGTCAAATGATCCTAAATTATACTTACGTACTGAACTCCATAGTAAAGTAGACACAAAAAACACACAATTTTTCCACATTTTTTTACAAATAAATTAGCACAATTTTTTATAATAAATACACTGTCATCACTCGGGAATGTTTTATTGAATAAATAATATAAGTTTTTTTGAATAAATAATGTATTATTGTTTTATTTAATAAATAAATAAGTTTTATAGTGATGCGACCAGAACGCAGTGGTCGGCTTCAGATACTGGTTCGTGGAGGTCAAGTCCGTACATTAAATACTAACGAATACGTAGTTTTGTTGTTCCTTGTACCGTTCGCATGATAAATTCTTATTATTAACAATAATAAGAATTTATCAACAACGTCATTTGCAATAGTGACGTTGTTGCCATTTTATCCTGACATACGGACGCATTTTTGTTGGATTTCGGCTATTTTTCATAGGACAGGTTATTGTTTATTTAATTTCTGGTATTTTTGTATGGTTTCATAGTTATGTGGTCTATGCGGAAATCACAAAATATTTAATTCTCCCTAAAATCTTTCTTTTTCCTTAACAACACGTAATTACTATCATGCAAATAAAAAAACATAACACCATTATTGCTTTTATTGGATATCTAAACAAATTGTTTTATTATTGCCGAAGTACCCATTCCACGTTTTATTTAAACAGAATTAACCTTTGATACCATTTACTCAAAACTCAATTTTCCAAAATCCCCATACCCTACCGGGAATCACAAATGACCACGACGATTATAAAATACATAAAACAAGTTATGACGTTAACTTAGTGTTAACCAACTTTACACAAAAAGTACATAAGCCATTCATTAACACATGACTTGCTATCTCTACATACATAACTGGATATTCTTGTTCACGAGTATATAACACACATAGATACGAACATTTCTCAAGATCCGATAGTCAGGCATGACTCACGGATTTACCCGTGTTTTAAAAATAATATAATTGTACCTGCCGGTCGACGTTATAACATTAAAACATGCAAAAAAGTTGTTGTAGTCAGGTTCTTTTCTGTTCACAGTTTTTTATTTGATTAACCACTAAATATTATGATGGAAAGGACTTTATTGAATTTGTTTGTTTTTTTTTTGTCTGGACTGCATATATCTGCATCATTATTATCTTACGGTTACCCTCTCATTCTATTTTATTTGAAGTCGGCACGATTACATATATAATATAATTAATTTATGCCGAAGAGTTTGTTTGAAATAGTTTGAGTCTCTGGCACATCCTGTTGAATTAAAAAAAAAATAACTCTTGCATTTGTTAACCCAATTCCTCAGTAAGGTTACAAGCTTTTTAACATCACGCTACTAGACCATAGAAATATTTAAAAAAAAAACTTGTTTATTACATCTATGTATTAGACCATTTTTATTGTTCATAAACAGAGTGTTTTTCAATTTTGATTCATAGAAACATACACGTATATATTTTTATTTATTTATTAGCTGTGCCCGCGGCTTCGCTCACGTGACCGCGTATTCTTTTGGCATTGTCAGGGTACATTACATGGGAACTTGAAGTCATGGTATATTCCTAACATCCTCTACAAATAATATACTAATTAACTGAGTTACTGTTAATTTAAACTAAAACCTGTTAGTTCTCTTTGTTTTAAGTATTAAAAGAACTCATAGTCAATTTCTGGGGGGAATCAATTTATATTGCCATCGGCACGCTAAGAAGAAGTTTATGAACGAAAGAACTTATATGTGTATTTATATTTAATATTGTAAGTTCAGTTAGGTAAGGCCCATTAACACGTTTTTCTCTTCCTATTCTCACATACTATCGTCTGCATTTCTTCTTCATTTCTACTTTTGGAGGTCTGCTGGCAGAAATTTCTTAAGAAATAAGCAGTTTCTTTGTACTCAAATATTATATGTTATTTCCTGTGTTGTCTCCTGTGTGTATACAAATAATAAAATAAATAAATATCTATTAAAAAAACTCGCTGTCTGCAACGGCACATCTCTATAAGCCATCATCTCAGAGTTAGTTAGTCAGAGAGTTTATTCACATCAATTTCAATGATAGCCATGTCATCTTTCACTCAATACATTCACACTCTCTTTAGATACCTCTTTTATGATTCCCATCCACATTCATCATCATCATTAAGGAGCTCGTGGCTTGTTATAAACAGCCGCTCGGGTCGATGTTTAGGTTAAGCCGCGCTTGCCTTGGTTGGTGCGTGGACGGATGACCACCCATTACGTACCTAGTTTCCTCCTTGCTTCGGAAAGCACGTTAAGCCGTTGGTCACGGCTGTCATTTGTAGATCTTTGATAGTCGTTACAGGTAGTCAGTGGCCCGAAAATCCAAGACCAATGGGTATCGTATTTATTACCCTGGACTTACTGTGTTGTGGAGGTCAGATAGGCAGTCGCTCCATGTAAAATACAGGTTTTCAGCTGCATCTGGTTAGACTGGAAGTCGATCCTAAACATAATTGGGAAATGGCTAGGCAAATGATGAGACATCATCTTGATTCACAACCTTGTTCCACCTACTGCTCAGCATAGGGCTCCTTCCCATTTGTACCATCCTGCCTGATCTGCGTGAGTCTCAACCAGGTCTTACCCGCTATCTTCTGAATGCCTCCTACCCATCTGACTGTTGGTCTGCCAACATTTCTTCTCATATCTCTCGGTAACCATTTAGTGAGGGCTTAACTCCACCTTCACATTCATACTTACCAATGAATGAATTATGTGAATGAGGCTAAAAAGGAGTGACTACTGAAAAGACTGCTAAAAGAGATTCATGGAAGAAGGAGATATGCTTCGATGACCCTGTGGGCACCCCAAATAAATTGAGGTAAATTCATAAGGAAGATAATTTTTTTGCAATAAACTGACGCAAAGGATATTTCAAAGCAAAGTATAGTTAAAAATAAATTTTGGGAATTCCAATTAGAACGGGTGAAAGGGAGACGTGGGACGTATCACACACCTATACAACAACTTATGCGTGAAAAAATAAGTAAAAAATGTGATGCTCGGCAGGCATTAAGTAGGTATCATAAAAGTATACCGCTGGACAAAGGCTAGGCATTGTGAGGTACTTAGACCGGCCCTGCAGTTTATTTATATGTATAACCTTTTTCTGTCCCACTTCTGTGCAATTGCCTCCCCCATACCTTTCCAAACTGCTTTATGTGTGGCCTTCTCCTGCCAATCAGGGAACGAGACCAAATCGTCAGACCAACGTTTCTTGGGCTTCCGTCGATTACGACACCTGTCTTCATGCCTCCACTGAACCTGCACTACCATCCAGTAATTCATAGCTTGTACAATGGACATTAGATTACGTTCGAAAAGATAATTTGCACTGGAGTCTTTAAATACATTTATATTTACCTGGTTTAAATACAACACAACAACAAACCGATATTACTTTATCTATGTATATAATTTTATTTAAATCGATTGATCAATTTGATTCGCCTTCCTTTCTTGTATCGATAGGATTCTTATCACCAACACTTGTACGACAGTTCCGCTCTAAATGCGTAAACGACAAAGAGAAATTGATATCATGGCTTCAGTTTACAAATTAATATAAACATGGTTTTATTTTTCTTGAAGAATACTTCAAGAAAAATAACATTCTAAAGAAATATCTTTAGAATTTTTCAGATTTGCCTTAAGTAGTAAGATTGGTTAAAACCAAAATAATGTTTTTTGTTATTAATCTTCTCAAGTTTGATCTAGAGGTGTAAATTTTTTGATACTAGCAACATACTGACATTGTTCGTTCTTTATTCGAATTGCAACATATATCCCAATGCTTGACCAATTCTTCTCCCATATTTCATCCATAGGAAGTGGTGATAGGGCGCATTGGGGAACGTTCATAATTCATATTTTTTTTCTTATTTGAATACTTTTGAGTTAGATAAAGAAACTGCCATCATCCAGTTGATACTCATTGGTTTCATCGAAGCATTTCATGACGACGTTGTTATTAGTTTTTAAACTGACATGGCACTAACACTATCATTAACTCTGAAAGCGGCATATTTCAGTTTATCCGTGACCATGGTGCTTGCAACAGCGCCGATAAGTTTCACTATCTGGACACGCGTAAAAATCTTGGCGTGTCCGGATGACGAAATAATAAGTGATACTAATTTTGAGTTTCACCAACTGGACACACGTGTGTCCAGTCTTACGTGTCGAGTTGGTGACTAACCCGAAATATCGGGAACTCAAAACAAATAGTAAACATGGTATATATCCCGTTTTCAGTGTTAATGGAGACGTCGTTATTTTCTACGTAATGGCATTTCTGCCTTAATCCCTCTCCATCTAAGAAAAATATATACCTATATAGCAGGACCTCTAACCCAGTGCCCAATCAACCAAATTCTATCCCAAGTGGGACGCAATTTCCTCCTAGCGATTCGTTTAGCTATTAACAGCATTAACTTTCTGGTCTCGTCTGCTAATCACGTTGGGTCCCCAGTTCCGTTCTACAGCATTTGATTATAAGCCTGTAAGTCGACGAAATAGTTCATTATCTTTGCTAAATATTGGCTATGTTAGGATAGGAAGATTTGATTGGAATTATAATTGGCAGTTAAGGGAGAATAAAATGGGATTTTAATGGTTTCAGAAAGTTTCTTGAAAAGATTTGACAAGTACGCTGTGTAAGACCGAAATAATTATGCTGTCGTTGTGAACTTTAAATAAATGTAAAATGGGTACATCTTTTCTTGTAAGATTTTGATAGTTAAGGTTTTAGATTTGATAAGAAACATGTCCTATCTAGGTAGGTACATAGGTATGTATCTTTGTTGTATATGTAACTCTGTAAATAATTGCTTAGGTAAAAACCGTCTATCAGTAACCACAACTCATGCATTATTTATGAAAAATCACATTTGCGATTGAAGTTTTGTAACAATGCAATGTTGTGTACAGAACCTCTCAAGTGCTTCTGCACTTGAGATAGTTGATTGAAGTACAACATGTTTTTGAATAACACCTGTATTAATTATTGACAAAACAACTTTAAGCTCTTAAAATATCGGATACCCGGCATGTGCTGCTACGCTATAGAGCCTAATGTTATGTTTTAGTGTTCTAAAACCATCTTCACATTATTGCCTTTCTAATGAAACCAGGTTTGAGGCACTTTGGTTGGATGGTTTCAAAGTCTATAACAGACATAGGTAGAAACAATGTTTGTCTTTCATATAGATCGATTCAAATTCAGTACATGTTTTTAATACATAACAAATGTTTATACATATAGTGGACAGAAAATCGTAGTATTGTAAGTGAGGCACGTTTTCAATCGAACGTTCGGACCGAGGCACCGAGGCACCGAGCGCAGTCGACCGGGGTGTATCCTCGAATCATGGGCAGCATTTATTTTTGGAGTCATTTATATTTATTGCCAGTTTATAAATACATATTTTTGAGAGAGGAATTCTTTGAGTAATACGTATCTTTGAGTATTTTATCTTTCTTTGAGTATACGTATCGTATAATTGAAATGTCTGTTTATAATTTCAGAATAACAGCTTTTTACTGAATGCATAATTATGAAAGTATATACGTTACCTATAACAGATTTTTTTTATTTTGTCTTTCTGTTGCTCTGTCCGTCTGTTTGTTTCAGCTAATCTTCGAAACGGCTGGACTTAAAAGGAGTACCTAGGCTACTTTTAATTTCGAAAAAAATTAGGGTCCGTGCAAAAAAAAAATTAAAACCCTTGAAATTGTTAACAAAATCCGATTCAAATAGGGAAGTAATATTTTTATAACAATTTCACTCGGACGAAAGTCGCGGAGTACAGCTAGTTAAAAATATAAATCCGACCGTTGAAGTCTGGGGTCTCCAAAACTCGCATAGGTTGAAATTAGCTTGGTATATTCATCTGCCTAGCCTTTTCCCGACACTTTCGGAGAAAGCTTGACTTGCGGTCTTACCACATCAGCTGAATACCTGAGCATACTCTTTCCCTGACCTCCAGAACTCAGTGACAGAGTGACACACGATAGACATTGTCTGACTTGACTGCTTGTCAGATTTTGGAGCTTTTGACTCCCAAAATCAGCTTGGTGTACTTGGATGTGAATTAACTACATGAATGCTACTGATCCACTAAAACTAAAGCAACAAAAATTAAACGAATACAATGGTTCTCCTACATACTAGGCAAGGGCTTTAAAAATTACGAAATAGATATGATTCTAGAAAAAAATATGGCTACACAAATCAACCAATTGCATAGATTATGTCATTCATTCCCACACGGTAAAAATCGGTAAAGTACCTACCTCACATATACCTAACTCACTTAAAACAAAATCACATAAGATCAAAAATCCCCTTTCCAGTTTTGTCTCACATAAAAAAGAACATGACATTACACTCAAAAGGAACAAACAAAAATTGCAGATTAAGAACGGTAACAGCAAATTTTTTAAGAATAACCCTCGGGCTCCGAAGTTCAAAGATGCAATGATAAATTGGCGATCGTGGCTTCAAAGATTCTTTCTAGCCTCTTGGACTGTTTCAAAAGCTTTGGTAAATAATTCCGTAGACTAGACTGCTAGTCTTAGCGATATCGTGGTTTCGAGTAGTTGTAAGCTGGGATATTTGCTGTTTGTTCGAAAAAATTTGCTGCGGGTATTTTAGAATTTGTTTTGAAATTGTTACCTGTTTTTTTTAGTGTGATATCTTGAACACTGAAAACGGAATATTTATCATGTTTACTATTTGTTTTGACAAACAAACACGGACCAAGGAGTCTAGCATGTATGCGAGTCATTGAGATAATTAAACTGAAAGGCGCAACGAAAGTGAAGGCGCGCGCTAGCCGCGCGCTCAGGGAGGATGGAGCTTCGATCTAGGTCGATCTCTCGCACTCCCGAGGCGTCTCGTTTCCAATCCGTGAATGCAGGCGCGCTCTGAGCATAAATGCTGGGACCCGAAAGATGGTGAACTATGCCTGGTCAGGTCGAAGTCAGGGGAAACCCTGATGGAGGACCGTAGCGATTCTGACGTGCAAATCGATCGTCGGAACTGGGTATAGGGGCGAAAGACTAATCGATAGATGGTTTGAGTTCCCGATATTTAGGGATTTTCGTTCCCGACACACGAAACTCACTGTGTCCGCGCGCGAATTTTGTTCGGCTCTTTTTCGGTTTCGGTCGGCGACCGGACACAGTGGGTTTCGTGTCTCGGCAACAGGATCGAGTGATTCTCATGATAATCTTGAGGTGTTTATGCAAGATGAGCCGGAGATGGCCACACACAGGATGAAGTGGAAAGTTATTGGGGTGACTTTAAAAAAAAATGTCCGTTTGTTATTTTTATTTTGTAATGGTATTTTGTAGTAGAGTAAAGAGAAAGTAAAGAAGTCGAAGTTATTATCAGATTTATTGTTCTCATGTAAGTGACGATTGTCTTAATCTATACTAATATTAAAAAGCTGAAGAGTTTGTTTGGTTGAACGCGCTAATCTCAGGAACTACTGGTTCGAATTGAAAAAATCTTTTAGTGTTGGATAGCCCATTCGTCTGGGAAGGTTATAGGATAACATCACGCTGCGACCAATAGGAGCTGAGCATCAATAAAAAATGTTATGCAGACGAAGTTGCGCGAGTCAGCTAGTCTGAAATAAAGTTCTTTAAACCAAATGTATTTGGTAAAACATGCAGTCAAACTTGTAATGACTGTTTTCTCAGTAAGTACAAGTTACGTACATAAACTTGCTAAATATACCTTGCAAATGGTCATCGAGCATTACGAGTTACGACAGAAAATGACATCACTGAGTGAAAAAGGATTGACGCTACAATTTTGAGAAGTGCTTGGATTCTGCATTGCCTCATTAATACGTTGATGACGAATTCATACAAGATTAATCAGTATTATTATGAAACATAACCACAACGCAATTATTACTGTTATTTCCCTTATTCCACCAATTTTTATTATTCATGGTGCATTGTCAGTTATCAACAAGGTAATAATTTTTTTCCGTTATTTTTGTAATTAGATTAACTAATTTAGTATTGATTTCCATTTATTTGTGTGTTCATAAACACAAATAAAAATACGCAAAACTTGTATCCCACAATAAGTGCGTTTGGGCAAAATATAATGCTGCCAAAGCCTTACTTAGGGCTAACCTACTAGAAACTAACCAACTGTTAATCAAATTCTTATGAAATGAACACACATTTGTATAACCTATTTTAATTACATATTTTATATAAGGTACGTCTGTAACGAGAACACATTCCAAAACAAAATATAAACATTTTAATCTCTAGTCTTTTTGGTCAAGAAAAACACCTTAGACATTTGCGACAGTTGAATGTTGATACCCAATCTTCGTGGATTTCAGAACATCAGCACACCTAAATATTTTACCCTAATTGAGGTAAAAAGCAAATTAACGAGTTCGTAATGCAGTTACAATGCTTAAAAAATCAGTTATGAAAACCAGAAGCCGGGTAATCACATTCAATAATGCCCATAACATCCACCTTTGCAAATAGGTAAATACCTGTTTTTTTTAATCGGCGTTCACACCTCTACATAAAAATGGATAAAATTCCAAGTGTTTTTCTATCCTCAAACAAATAAGTAAGTACTTACGTTAAAAATCACCTTTGCCAAATCCGACAAGCCTTTTATGCTTAAATATATTGAGAAAATATTGAAATATATATAGAAAGAGATTGCGGCCATGCCTCAGTATCAACGGCCACTGTCAGACAAGTTATCGATGGCTCCTAAATATTATTTATGGTCGTCTCAGCCGGTTCGCTCCTAGTACTGACGCTCCTTCTATATTTGCGCAAACACTTACGGCCATCTTTGATTTATGGCGCCCCGGTAGATTTTGCGAAGATTCTTTACAGTTTTTGAACAAAGAAGTTGGAAACTATTCTTGTTTCACAATTCCTCACTTTTTGTTAGATAGATACTTTTCTTTCAATACTTCACCTAACTTTGGAATATATTTTCTCTCTCTATCTAAATGTAGAAAACCACATCTGTTTAGCCTTCTTAACTATGTTAGGGTCGGCTCCCATTCTAATCAAAGAATGCAACTTAATACCAGTATTTTGTATGGAACAACTCCTTATCTGACCTCCACCAGCCAATAACTGGTTACAGTTTTAAAAATTATATAAGTAGATTCTTAGAGACATGCCGCCTGTCATATAAGCATCGAACTTTGTTGTTGTTTTATTTCTAAGATTTAAATTGTATTTATTATGCCATTCCTAATTTTTGAATAAATATATTATATTATTATACTTCTCCATCGAAAACCCAACAGAAAAAATTGCACGTTCACCACATTACAGCTAAAAAGCCACAAGATTTTCACCAAACTTTAGAATCACGGCACAACTCCCAACTGTCATTAGAACTTTTTCATCGAAACATTCATTATTACAGCGTTTACTTTGAATAACATTTTCGTTAAAAGCTTTTTTCTCCACATTGATATTAACGAGAGTAGTCTGTGTATCGAGAGTTGGACATAAATCAAGGGATGGAGGGATGGGATGCATCGTTTGTTTAAACGTCCAGTCTAATAAACGATGGATTTCTGATTGTTGGTCATCTCGATCAAGCCCATCTGGGGATTTATATACGAGGGAAGGTATTGTTTTGATTGACAGCAGTTTCATTGAGTTCTTTGGGAATGAAGATACTTTCATCGGTATTATTTGGCGACTGTCTTCAAATAACACCGTGCCGCGGAAAGCACGTTAAGCCGTTGGTCCCGGCTGTCATTTGTAGATCTTTGACAGTCGTTACAGGTAGTCAGTGACCCGAAAGTCTGACAACCAGTCTTACGAAGGGGTATCGTATTACCTGGGTTGTGCAAGTCAGATAGGCAGTCGCTCCATGTAAAATACTGGTATTCAGCTGCATCCAGTTAGACTGGAAGCCGACATAGTTCGGAAAAAGCTAAGCAGATGATGATGTCTTCAAATAACACCGATGGATTTAACACTGATCATTCAATTAACTCTGTAGACATTAACTACCGACTAAAGCATTACCAATATCTCTTACTGATACTGTTAGCCTGCGTCATTCCAGTTGTTTCGATCTAGGGTCTTTGTGGACCACTGGTCGCTGGCCTTGTCCAGCTCGTCCCGCCATCTGCCAATATCCATAAGGATAAAAAAAAATTGAGTTCATCATCTTCTAATTGACTCGTTCTTCATGAGAATAGTGCTTTTTTAATAATCTCAAGTTACTTTGGCTTGGCACTATATGATTTTCATAATTGAAAAAAACGGTATTTAATTAATTTCCCATTAATTACTAAACATGATGCACAAATAATGACGTAGTTATCCTTAATTGTTAAAGAAACACCTTGAATAAAGTTGCACTTGTATTACTGCACTAACTAGTCAAAGGTCTAATGCCGCGTCCATGACCTCAGGCGATGCCACTTGGATCGAGCAACACGCGCGTTTTTCACTTGTTTCCTTCCCATGAGTAGCCGTCTTCACTTCGCAAGAAGAGTCGCGGAGTCTTATGGCATGGTCTAAGCATCTTCAGTCATTGTTATAAGCTTTTATTAACTTGCCTTGTTAGTTAGTTAGTATGTATTGTTAAAATCTTACAACTGGATTTCAAACCAGTTCCCCCAACGGATTGAGCTGAAATTTTGAAAAAACCTTTGGTTCTGGTGACAATACATTTTTATGACAGACATGCTTTGATCCTGCAGCCAGGATCGTCTCTCTCACGAGAGAAATCTCAACGGTTACTAGCACGGACACGAAACTTTTATACGCGTTTTATTTTGATAGATAAACCTATTTTTTTTCCATTTAATAAAAGCTTTTTTTGTTCTTTTTAACAAAAGTTTATTTTATTTCTTCGCACCACGCGTGTTGCTGAGCGTGTAACTCGTGGCCAAGCATTTACTTCTTCGAGTATGAATAGAGGCCAGATACAGGAAAATATACCATGGGCAATCCCCCCAGTTAACTTCGCGTTCAATGACCGTGATTATAATGGTTTAGCTGAAGAATGCGACAGACCGTGAATGCATATTACGCATATTCTCAGAATATTATCTGAGTACGCGAGAATTGAGCCCTGATTATGTTGTTATAGGGATTTTCTTGTGCCCAGCATATTTTATGATCTTTATGATGGTGTTAATTTCCATGACTAATGTAATGAGTATTGCAATTTAAATTGTTCTATTTTAAAGAACGTTAGATATCTACTCTCGATCTCATTCCGTCTTGCCTGTCTCCCTCAATTTACAGGTTACCTGTAAATACCTTATATTTTTGACGTTGAAAGTGATTGCGGAATTGTGTTGTTCAGTGGATTTGGAACGTTTTTAATTCATCTAAAACTATCATATAAAACGTGACGGTAACAAGAAACGAAATGTTTGAAATGGATTAAAAATACCTGTTTACTGTTTCTTTAATTACATAAGTTTGTTCAGATATGTGGATAATTAAGTACGGATTAATCTGGCAGATAAGGTCATAGATAGATTTAAGTTTAAACATATGAATGCACAAGTGACTTTTCTGTCACAGAATGTTTGGAAACAAACGCCTTTGAGACCTCGCCCTTTGTCCGGAAAATTCCTAGCCCTAGACGAAGAGCTAGACAAAACCAAAATCAATTTTATATTTTCAATACAAAATAAAATAAAACATTACCATCTACAAACTTTGCGTCTCGAATCTATTAGCTTCGTGTCTCGAAGCAACGGAACCAAAGGAAATAGGAATCATTATTTAATGTCAGTGTTTAACAAGATTGCCTCCCGCAAATGGTCCGGTAATGATTCCCGACGATTTCAGCCCGCAATGTAAAGCTAACAAGTAAATTAACTTTGAGAGCCATTCGATTTTATCGAACAAACTTTTTTTTATATTTTTTTAAAGAATTTGTTTGGCAAAAACTTGGTAGTGAGATGGATGACTAATTGAGTTTATATTTTGTACGGTGTTGTTTATTTAGACAGATTTTTTTATAAGATTTCAATAGATCTGCAGAAACTTGCGGGTATAACTTGCAAGCTCCAAAGCTTGAATGTTAATTTTGGTTGGTTAAACTTAATACTAACTTAATACTGTTTGTGTGTCCGATTGGATCTTCCTAACTTCACCATGGATTAAAATGCGGTTTACCCACCATTAAAAGAATTTTAAAGCACGTATTCCAGAAGGTTTATTGTATCTATCAGTATTACCAAGAGGTTTCGTCTTACGGGGTTTTGGAGGTCAGATAGGCAGTCGCTTCATATAAATACTGGTATTCAGCTGCATCCGGTTAGACTGGAAGCCGACTCCAATATAGTTGGGAAAAACTAACATAGTTGGGCTAAGCAGATGATGATACCAGAAGCTTTATGTGTATAAATCATTTCAATTTAACTTAGATATATCACAGAACTTAGATATATCACAGAAATCAAACGTTTGAACATGTAGCCACAACAGCAGATTACACCTGCGCGAAGTCAACAGCGAGCAAATGTGGTGATCACTGATTGCATCTCATTTTGAGTATAAACACTAACCAATGAAGCTTCCCTATCATCCTTTAATGACAACCCCAGAATACCGAATATTTTCATAAACACAAAACGAATTAAACACACCAATACATTTTCACTAGCGAAACATCCATTATAGTAATCAAATCCTACATTAATAATCCCATATTGCATTCCCAATGGCAACTAATGAGGACTCCGACCGCTCTCACCGATCAATTTCAATCCATTTTCATACATAGGTGGGTACAGTCACAAACATTAACGCGTGTACATTAACCAAAGTCGCCACAG
Source organism: Standfussiana lucernea (assembly GCA_964057025.1). Classification (NCBI taxonomy): domain Eukaryota; kingdom Metazoa; phylum Arthropoda; class Insecta; order Lepidoptera; family Noctuidae; genus Standfussiana; species Standfussiana lucernea. Next base: position 6,177,574 of record OZ059794.1, on the reverse strand, counting down.
TTATTTCAAGTGAAAATCGCTGTTGAATTTTGCTAAGTATTGACAAATTGATGCTCGTGACTGTACGCGGGTAATTTGTCGATGTAGAATCTCCACATCCAATATAAACGTATCTATAATGTCTGTCTGAACCTTTATAACCTTTGATAGTTTTGTTGTAGGTAGTATGTAGATTTGTGTATTTTGACTGGGTTTCGGTTACCGTGGTATGGACATGTGATGTGGAGGTATGGGGAAAATGTTGAGTATGAATGTAGATGGCTATAAGAGTAGAGGAAGACCAAAAAACGATGGATGGACTGTGTGAAGGATCATATGGCTAGAAAGGAGTTGACTGCTGAGATGACGAGTTATAGAGAAGAATGGAAGAACAAGACATGCTGCGCAGAACCCAAATAAATTGGGATAAGGGCAGGAGAATGATGGTGATATCGAATTTTAGGGCTTCATTAGGACTCGGGTATAAGGTTGAAATTCTTGTGGGATAATTAGATGGAGTAGCTGTTGAGAAAATGGTTGAAAAGTACGTATTAGAAGGTTTGAACTAAGGCTGCGTATATACGCAAGCTCGCACATATGTGCGAGATGGAACTTTAAAGTAATCTCTTTACTTAGTTAATACCTATGTAAGATGGAGTTAATAAACGTTTAACCACAATTTAAGATGAGTTTTCTAATAGAAAAACCATTGTATGCGTTGCATCTTGCCTCACCGCTAATCTTTTTTTCCGGTAAATCTTATATGTATTTTCCTGAGAAAAGAAAACAGAAGAGTTAACGTCATAAGTAAGTCCCAAGACCGCAAAGTATCTGGTCTATGACGACCGAAGTAAAAGGCACTTTCCAATAGGTACTTTATTATTATTTTGTTGCGTTTTAACTTTGTTGGTGTCCCCTTCGAGTCTAACCACATGCAGCTGAATAGAATGGACCGAAAGACTAACTCATCATATGCCTAGCCTTTTCCCAACTACGTCGGGGTCGGCTTCCAGTCTAACCGGATGCAGCTGAATACCAGTATTTTACATGGAGTGACTGACTATCTGACCTCTATAACAACCCAGTTACTGGGTGACGCAACACCCAAGACCCGTTATCAGACTTCTGACTACCCATGTCTGTCGAAGTTCCAAGAATTACAGCTTAAAGCGCTCTCCGCGGATGGTCACCAATCCAAGGACCGACCTCGACGAGTGTTATTTAACCTTGAAGATCAACCCGTGCGCAACTAGCCCCATGGGTTTTTTCAATCTCGTGTTTTTAAAATAGCAAATACTCGTTTAAAAGCCGTCAACAAGTTTCTTTGAATCTAAATTCTTAGTATTCATTATAATCAGGTATTGAAATAGGATCAGTCTCAGTAACAAAGATGACGAATTGACTCAAACGAATTAATCTCCAGCAGGCCTTATGCAAAGTGATCAATAAATTGAAATCAAATATCTTTATCCTCTGACGGATGTCTGCGGTTTAAATTACAGTTCAATTGAGTTATCTGAAGTCAATTAATTCTAGAATGTTATTCTAATCTATTATCTTGTAATTTATTGGAGTAGCCTTTTCATCCAACGCAAACGTTCTGAGTTGAATATCAAATACTGTTGGACGCATTCTGAAAATTGTATGGCTATTGACGGTTGGCGCAGTGACTGAGCTATTGGTTGCTCGCTGCGTGTCGCGGGTTCAAATATTTCTTATGGCCTACAGGTAATTGTTCCAGGTCTGGCTTTTGTGCATGTGATTTTAAATGTTTGTAAACGCATCCACGATACAGGGGAAATTCCAACTATATACTTGAAAAAAAATGCCCAGTAGTCTGTCTCTCATTATTTTCGGAAGTCGATGCTGGCTTTAGTAAGTTCCTCGTTCAATTTGTTTTGTTACCGACTTCCGAAACTAATGTTATTTTGAACTTTTTAGATGTGTTTTGAAAGTCCATTGTGGTTTTTTGTTTCTTCCTCCTTTTTTGAAGAAAATTAAAAAGCAGCTGTTTTATACTTACAAAACTGGTAATGATACGGTTAAATACCGACGAAAATCAACATTGTTAGTTGTAGAATTTAAAAAAAAAATGGTAAAAGTTTATGACACTATGTCTCTTCCACCGTGTATTATCCTCAAAGACATATCCTCATCTAATCTCAAAAACAGACAACGAAAACCCCTTCCAAAAACAAAGACTCCCCAATTACTGCAGGCATCAGGTGGCAACTTGCGACCTCGTATGCAATTAAAACAAAATATCACATTCAGGGGTCGCTCTTACCACCTTCCACCATACACCACCTCAATCTTCCTTACTTTATAGCCGCATAAAGAAACCTAACGTTTTAAATGCAACGTAAATCGTTTATACGGTCGTATGTGCTTTCCAGACATAGAGGGAATTAATAAGGCCATTTCGGAGAGCGATTCAGCAGACAGATATCCAATCTCATAGTAGAATAAAGCTCCCAAGATATATAAGGAGACATTGAAAGTTATCGATTTTAAAACTCCGGTTTTGTGTAGTTTTTCTAAGTTTTATTGAAAATAGAATTGAATAGGATCGTATTGGTGCTGTTTTATTTAACAGTTCTTGGATGTGAATAGGAATTTATATGGTTTTGTATTGTGATCTTACCAAAATTGTATTCTTGAGTTGAGCTCTTTGACTAAGAATTTTATTTGGTGACATTAGTTCTAATACATAACAAAGTCTAGTTATTTTAAATTACTTTTCATCGTCTTTCTATAAAATGTACTGAAAAGGCCTAAACACTGCTAAAGCACTTGCTTATCAGTAGGCAAAGCTTAACTCCTAACTAACCATCTTGAAAAATAGAAGCACCCATTCTCTTCATTCAGGTTAGGCACTAACCACACGATAAAGAAAGATGACTATGTTGGTTTAGGCATAGATCCCTCTGAAACTTTATCTTACTTAAACTTTCACTATCACTTACGGAATATTTTCCGCGATTAATGTTTAAATTGAGCTCCCGATATTTCGACGCTGTTGCAAGCGCCATGATCACGAAAGGAAGAGAGTCATCTCGTGATCATGGCGCTTGGAGTCGATATATCGGGAGCTCAACATAGACATTAATCGCGGAAGATATCCCGTAAGTGATAGTGAAAGTTTAGTTATATACCGTAAAAGCTTAAAACATTGTTTATCTTACAATATTGCATTAATTTTCATAGTAGGTAAATCCTAACATATTCACAACAAGTTTACCACTATTTTGTGAACAAATACTCCACAATCTTGAAAGGTTATTAATCCCTAACTTCGTCTACACCTCGAAAATCAACCAAAACGCTTATTACGATCTAATATTAATGAACATAGCACTTGCCAAACCAATTTACCAGCTGTAAACCGGAGTCTGATTGCTAACGTAAATCTTAAGGCGCTGTCTTATCTTCTTGATCCGAGGTGAAAATATCCTTAGTAAGGCGAAATTCAAATGTGGCGTTTTATTGACACTAACTATAAAAAGAAAGTAAAATGTAAAAGTAAAAATCCACCCCTCTCAGAGCACAGTAAATACGGACACTTAGATTGGACCATCAAAGTTTCGGGTACTCAAAAATCCATTTGAAAAATACACGTTTTATAACGTAAGGATTTGGCACATTGTATTGAGAGTCGAGTTTACCTTTTTCCGCTGTTGCAGAACAATTTCGCATGTCATTTATTTTTTGTTAACTTATTTACTGACCTGGTGGGTTACCATTATATATTATATTAGTATTATTCCGAGAGTGGGTAAGAGATGGCGCTACACAGCTGTCTAGCGCTGTCACTTTCCCACTCTAGGAGTGGTCCTAAAACATTCAAGCACTAACAGATCATGGTAACCCCCCCAGCTCCTGCTTCGCATGACTGGATAAGACATCGAGATCAGAATAGATACATAACCTTCCGGAATTATTCTTTAAACGATGATGAAAACCAATTGTGCAGATTTATATTTGTTTTGAAATGGTGCATCGACGCCATAGGTACGGGTTCACCTCCGTCTATTCGAAAACTACCAGAAGCTCACCTAACTTAATTCTAATTAATTAATTTGGCTTGCTATGACTTTTTTGTATAGATCGTTGAGGCCCACGATTATAGCAATAATGTTTAATGATTCCAAACTAGTATTTCCGTACGCAAAATACGCGATTTGGACGTGGAGTTACGTGGAGTCATTTAGTATGTTGCGGCCACCAGCCCGTTATACTATACTAGTACATCCTACACATTCTCTAATTAAAGTCACACAGGCACCCAAAATACCCATGTAATATCAAATATGAAACGCACGTAATTTTACCTCCACATAGCTACAGCTACCGGCTGAACATGTAACCAGACGAAATTGCATTACGTGTGACGCGACAGAACACTGCGCTTGGTCGCACAATATGTCCACGCCCTTATGTCTACACAAGTACCTACGTAGATGCATAAGAACATTGGCCATTAGAAAAGGGGTGCGTTTATACGAGAATCATCAGCGGATAGCTTTTATCGTAGTTAAAATCTAAGGTGGCATAAGAATTACGGTTTTATGACCAAGGGTTCTAGAATTCAAATGTGAGTGGCTCGTTTCCTTTAAATAGCTGCTTATAAAACTTAAAGTGTATTTTTCTTGACTTGTGTGATTTTGTTAGCAAATAGTACGTTTTGATATAAGTGGGAAAAGTTTGTTGTTGCGGCGGAGGCGGAATACACACACGAGACGCCAGGCGAGGGTGTTATGGAGCCGAGAACTGCAGTAACAAATGCCCACGTGTATCAAACGACGGTTTTCAATACACTTTCGAAGAAATATAGTAATAATAGAACGAAAATTATTATTGTCATGAATTATTAGGAAATAAAATGATTTGCTTTTGTTTCCCGCGCTTTGCTTTCGCCAGGTTGAAGGAGAAGCAAAGGTATGAAGCCGCTAAATACCTTATATGAAAAAAGAACAGTTAAAATTTATTACTTTTTCATTTAGAACACAAATAAATGTTAATTTGTTGATAAAAGCAAACTATTTTATAAATAATAATGTTTATTTACGATATTCTGTTCATAAATAATTAGGGAATTGAACAGTTTTTAATGTTATCTGTGGCAAAATCAGGAAAAATAAAACCCTCGTGTGTGATAAATGAAAAAAAATCACGAGTGTGAAATACATTGCATATTGAACCTAATCGTAGTGCTATAAGAGCCAGTTTTCGACAAAGTGTAGTAAAAAACAATTACGTAATTAGATTTCAACTTGAGAATATAATTATATACAAATAAATTTCGACGTTAGTCGATTTTATTAAGCTCAAACCAATGCTCCAATCAATATATGTTTAATTTCTAAAAGTCAAAACGTCTCACACAGAAAAATGATGCGAAAAGTCGACGATTTTCTTGCTGGCTTGGACATGTAAACTCAAACACACTGTAGTCCTAATATCAACATTACAACTAGGATATTAGTTATAAAACCATGTTATTGTACAATGTTTGTGTAATTCTCATATAACTGCTTTGTGGTTAGTTTTAATCGCAAGTCGTAACCGTTTACAGAAGCAATAATAATTTCATTTTGGTTATGTTCGCGACGGGGATCAAAACATTGAATTAATGTTCTGCGTGAAATCTTGTTTGCGTTCACGTTAAATGTGTTTTGTTAACAACGTTATGCCGTTTTCGTTATAAAATCTAAGTAATGCCTCTGTACTTCATGTACTTACTAAAACTCGATTGTTGTTAAGACGTATTATGATTTTAAGTATGAATTCTGAAGACTTAACATCATAGGACATGTAGAGAATAGCAAAATTGAAACACAAGTGTTTTGCAATATTGCATGTAGATTTTTTATTTGTGAATTACGGTGATCGCACCGTACTGCGTTTGTGGATACAGTACCTTAATAATAAAAAAACAGCAAAATAGATGAAAATGGATCATAACTAAGTCAATGTCGGTCTAGATCCAGGGTAATATTAGTCATTGAGTCCTTAACACTAAAATAATTCAAAGTCAATCAAAGTTCACTACGCGACTTACGTGTCACCGTCATTTCCAATGAAAATTACGAACAACTTATTCATCAATACAGAATCCATTTCAAGGCATTACACCTACTCATCCCACAAACCTTGAACGCAAGTCCATAATGAATCAAATAGTAATAATTCAAAACGTAATTCGATACGGAAATTCTATTTTCATACAAAATGTGAGTAATTCGGTTGCGCCTGCCAGATATTGCGTAGCACGCAGTAGCAATGCGTCGGATGATGTCATCCTGCAGGGGTTGGACGATGACGTCACTTTTATCCCCTAATTCCTGAGAGGAGGGTAGTGAGCTATCGGGTCACGCCCTACTAATAATTAAAATATTTTGTTGCGAAACTGTTACGTAACTTTGTTATATTTTAGTGGTGTATGTATGTTTGTGAGTTTTCGGTGTTTGGGTTTTTTTTTACAATAAAATTGTTTTCTTAAAATTGTTGTTTTGTATCAGAGGTGTGGTCATAATTATGTAAGATTGTGGTATAGACCAACAAAATGAACCATTTTCTCCAAGGGACCAATATCGTGATCTAAAAAAAATATCAGCTATCCCATGGAAATTTTCAAACCTGGTCGACTCGAATGTATGGGGTAATTATTATTTTTATATCTGTACCATTACACGAAAAAAACAGTCGTGTCACATTTTGTTTCAGAGATTTATTTAGAATATAAAAGAGTACCTATCTAAAAATAATTACAGCCTTTCTTTAATGCACCCATAGACAGTATATTTCACTGAGGAAAGAGCGTGTTGATTTAGTTAATAAGTTAAATAATTACCAAATAAAATTAGAAGACAGTATAAAAATTTATGAAATTGATACTCGGCATTTGCAGGCTGAAATACAGGTACTTCAGGACTCACTTAGTTCCCTTTCCAGTAGGTATGTGAGTTCTCAGAACCAAATTAGGGAACATATTCTTGCAGCAAATGAGTTGGTAATGTGTCAATGTAGTTGTCAGTCAGTTACCAACCAAGATACTGTCCAGCCTGAGGTAATGGAGGACCCGTCCCAGGCTGAGAATTTATCTCAGGACTGTGTACTCAATCAAGATTATTTACAAGTGGTACAGCCTGAGATATATGATAGTCATAATTGTTCTTGTTCAGTAATGTTCTCAGATAGTATAGGAAGAGGTGTAGGTAAATTAGTTAGTAATAACCTGAGTTTTCCCAATCAAAATCATTGTATGCCAGGGGCAACATACAAACAGATAATGGCATCAGTAACTAGAAATGTTTATAATATTAATACAGACATCACTATATTTATTGGAAATAGTTCAAAAATTAAAAAAGAAGACATCACAGACAGTGTAACTGAATTGTTAAAGTTGAATTGTCGTAAAATAATATTGTGTGCTTTCCCATACTTAGAAAAATTGTCAGGCAAGAAAAACAATTATATTCACATGCTGAATGAGCATGTTCATTTCTTAGTAGGTCACTATAGTGACAAACTTATATATCTTGATATCAACAGTTTTGTTGGTAATCTTAAGTCGACACGGGGTAATGTGTATCTACCTATTAGTTGTAGACACAAAATAGCTCGGCTATTAGTTTTTAATATTCACTCAGACATAAATAGTATGTCTATGTTTAGTTCTATTATTAACACTGCGACTATTAGTAAGAATACTAATATTCATTTTTGCAATTATTTTACGAACGAGGATCCATGTGTAACTACAGAAGATTCTCAAGTAGGGTCCACTAGTACTAAGGTTTCATTGTCTTGTAATGGCATAGGAGTCTTGGGGCTCACTCCGGATGCTCATTTAAACTAGTTAGTAAGACAACAGAAGATACCAGTAACAGTAATGTTACTTTAACCAACAACACAAAGGTACCTTCTTGCTCCCAAAAAGTTAGATGTAAAAAAGGGGCTAAGCAGAATTCCATGCAATTATTTCACCAGAACATTCAAGGCTTCGCTTCAAAGCAATTAGAAATTGAATTGTTTTTAGAAAAAACAAAGTTTGAAATAGTTTGTTTCACTGAACATTGGTTAAAAGACTTTGAAATGCTCATTAATTACGAAAATTACAGTGTGGGCAGTTGCTTTAACCGGAAATCTAAGATGCGTGGGGGTTCATTAATCTTAGTTAAAAATTGTATTAAATTTAAGTCTCGTAATGATATTGTTGATCTATCGGTTGAGCATAATATTGAACTGTCTTGTGTTGAGCTAGATAAGCATGTAATAGTGTGCGTTTACAGACCCCCAAATTATCAGAACTACTCTTTATTTGAGTCAGTAATGGAGGATGCTTTAGCAAAACTTGCTACTAGTAATAAATCACTCGTTATCTGTGGTGACTTTAATGTTAATATTTTAGAGAAAAATTCAAATAGCAGTAGATTATTACATCTTTTTAAATCATTCAATTTGTTAAACGTGTTCTCGGAACCAACCCGAATTACTAAAAATACTGCTACATGTATTGATAATGTTTTTTGTTGTTGCGACTACTTAGATAAATCCATTGTAAATTACCTTCCTTCTGATCACAGTGGTCAAACCGTTGTTTTCGAGTCCTACACACCATTACAAAAAATCCAGATAAAGTCTAGACAAATAACACCCAGTAATTTGAATAATTTTAATAATAACTTAATTGGTAATTTAGGCATTCCGGGATATATTATTGAAAATGTAAATCAATTTTATGAGGAATTCTTTTCGGTAGTTTACACGGAGTTTAATAATACAATAAAAATGAAAACTAAATCTATTTACCCAAAGTTTTTGTTCAGTGAATGGGCAACTAAGGGTATTAGGAAAAGTAGGGAGCGATTGTTTGAGCTGTACGGCCTCAAGCCTTACATTAATTCAGAAACTTTTAATAAATATGTTGCAACATACTCAAAAATTTTTAAAAACACTTGCAAGGTTGCTAAAGCCTTATTCATTAGCAACAAGATTAAATCCGCAGATAATAAAATAAAGACGGTTTGGAAAATTATCAATAGTGAAACTAATAGAAATAAAAAATCCAATAGTGATATCACATTAGAAACCTCACGTGGTGTTCTAAGCTCTAAAAATGAAGTTGCTCAAGAATTTGTAGATTTCTTTACCAGTATCCCACTTAAAACTACCGAAACCTTAAATTCCTCACCCTTGCTTTCTATTGGTTTATTAAGAGCAAATGTTTCAGCCTGTCCGGTTGAGTTTCAATTTAAACATATAAACCCCATAGCTGTCATTAAAGCCTTTAAGGAAATCAAAATCAAATTAACAGAAGATCTATGGGGAATGTCTATTAAAGTTTGCCAAGCTATTATTGAGACTATAGCACCGTACTTGGCTTTAATATTTAATTTGTGTGTGGACCAAGGCGTCTTCCCGGACCTTATGAAATACAGCAAGGTGATACCACTTTTCAAGTCCGGGGACAGTAAAGACACCAATAACTATAGACCCGTATCCGTATTGCCAATTTTTAGCAAGGTGTTTGAGAAGGTAATGCTTAATCAGATGCTTAACCACTTTAACAACAATAAGATCTTACATGAGAAACAATATGGTTTCACCAAAGGACGTTGTACGACTGACGCCGGTGTCACCTTATTAAAACATATATTCACTGCGTGGGAGGAGGCACAAGATGCCATAGGAATCTTCTGTGATCTCTCGAAAGCATTTGATTGCGTGAGCCACGAAACCCTACTCCTTAAACTTGAGCATTACGGTTTAGGACAACTTGCGCTCAGTTTAGTGAAGTCGTATTTAAACGATAGACATCAGCAAGTACAAATAAATGGTGTCAATTCAATGGGTTTAAAAGTAAGGATGGGTGTACCACAAGGCTCGATATTAGGTCCTTTCCTCTTTTTAGTCTATATTAATGATCTACCCCATTTATTTAAAAACCAACCACAAATGGTGTTGTTTGCTGACGATACTTCTTTAATATTTAAGATCAACAGACGTGCCTCAAATCTTGACGACGTAAATAGCGCCCTACTGCAGGTCCATAATTGGTTTACCGCGAATAATTTAGTATTAAATGGGAAAAAAACCAAGTGCATAAAATTTACTCTACCAAATGTCAAAAGTAGTGATTGTGACATAGTATTGGATCAAGAGAAACTAAAATTCGTCGATGAAACTGTTTTCTTAGGGATCACGCTCGACTCAAGGCTACAATGGGGTCCTCATTTAACATCTCTTGCAGGACGGCTGAGTTCAGCAGCATATGCTGTTAGAAAAATCCGTCAATTTACTGATGTAGATACCGCGAGGCTAGTCTATTTTAGTTATTTTCATAGTATAATGTCTTACGGTATTTTACTATGGGGACGGGCTGCAGACATCGAGTCTATATTTATTCTGCAGAAAAGAGCCATCAGAGCCATATATAATCTACGTAGGCGCGATTCTCTAAGAGAACTGTTTAAGGAAATTAACATTATGACAGTACCTTGCCAATACATCTATGAAAACATAATGTACGTTAGAAAAAATCTGCATTTATTTAGTAAAAGAGGCGACAGACACCACTATAATACTAGAACCAGGGACCAACTAGTTCAGCCAGGTTTCAGGCTAGCTAAAGTAGACTCATCTTTCATGGGGTACTGTTTAAAATGTTACAATAAAATACCTCTCCGCATTCTACAACTGAATGAGACGAAGTTTAAATCTTGTATAAAACGCACACTATGTAGGCAAGCATACTATAAGTTGGGAGATTACATTGATGATAAAAATGCTTGGCTCAATGCTGGTCCTGCTCCACAACCATAGGGGCAAACTAATTGATTACTTTGTGAAGTTATTGTGGAAGCTGCAGAAGATTGTAAACATATCTTTGCATTGTATAGATTCAGTCTCTTAGTATTATATAATTGCATAGCACATGTGTGAGTTCTATGTACGATAAAGCTACCATTTACATCTTTTACTGACTCGAATTTGCCCTGGCGGTTGAGAGAATGTCATGCTCACTCAAATGTCTCGCTGATGGTGGCGCGTGTGTCGGGTCGTTTAGTTCCCTCCAAAATGGTTGAGTTGAATGATGGCTGATCCATGCGTCATGTTCGTGAACGGGCGCTGTCAGTTGTGACTGGTCATCTCGCAGCTGCCATGGATTATTGTATTTTTGAATTGTTAATTTTATCTTTTTATTCTGGACGCTCTTACTCGCACGTCTTGCTACATCGTTCTCACATGTATGTTTAATCTCGACATGAATGATGTAACCGAGACTTTGTAACAACAATGATTTAAAAGAGTGTCCATGGAGTTTCTTGCCCATTCTTCTCCATAGAGATCTACGCTTTCGAATGGGCAACTACAGTACTTTCACAAGTTATTATGCCCTGTGACTGGGACTGTAGCTTAGTTTGTTTTTTTGTGTTTTGACATTCAAAAGTGCCTGTAATGGTCTAATTGAAATAAATGCTTTGAGTTTGAGTTTGAGTTTGAGTAACAGAAAAACCTTTAGAATGATCAATTCAATAGAATAGATCAATAGATTGCGCCCACGAAGTTACAAGTTGTAAGAATGAAACTCTGCTATAATAAAAACCAAAGGCGTTGGAGACTCGTTCACAAAGTATCTCGCGAACAGTGTGGGAGGGGGGGAGCTCAATCAGAGAGATTAAAGGTTCTTTGAGAGCGTCTGATAAGCTATGCCATTACCATTAAACAACTACTTATAGCTTGTAAATGTATGTAGGTACCTACCTACTAGGTTTATATTTGTTTAGGTACTTTAGTTACAGTAGTATAGGCACAGAATACATAATAGTACAAGTCTAGTGGTATTAATAGGTAAGTGTTTGAGTATAAACTACTTTTGACCGGTTAAAACTAGTTTAACAATAAATAACATTTAGTTAAACACTTATTAGGTTTTTGTTACCTTTTGAGCAACATGTTTTTGTAGTAATTAATTATAGGTTTAACGAATAATAATAAATTATACCTGAAGCGTTCGAGGTGAGGAGGAGGTGAGGAGCTCGTGGCTACATAATAACAGCCGCTCGGCTCGATCTTCAGGTTAAGCCGCACTTGCCTAGGTTGGTCCGTGGATGGGTGACCGCCCATTACATAGCGAGTTCCCTCTGCATCTCGGAAAGCGCGTTAAGCCGTTGGTACCGGCTGTCATTTGTAGATCTTTGACAGTCGTTACAGATAGTCAGTGGCTCTAAAGTCTGACAACCAGTCTTACCAAGGGGTTACCTTAATACCCAGTACTAACTATTACTAGGCAATCGCTCCATGTAAAATAGGTACTGATATTCAGCTGCATCTGGTTAGACTGGAAGCCGACCCCAACATTGTTAGGAATAGGCTAGGCAGATGATGATGACTCGAGGCGTTCTGAAACAACATAATTACCTATATTTAATAGAGAAAACGCTTTTTAATTTAATCAGGATTTTGACTGACACCAGTCAAAACTGGTTTTGACCAATTAACAGTTTTCACTGTAACGTATGAATCTTTAGGCGTTTCAATTTCAATAACGTTGACATGGAAAATTTGTAAAGAAAATCAAATGGCGATGTTCGTTCCGATTTTGGCGACGAAACAATAGATCCTTGTACACTTTAGAATTGAAATGTCCAATTGAACCTTTGAATTTTTTGTACTGAAGATAATTTTGGGCCAATTGACAATCGTTACATAAAAGACTGTACCTAATGGTTGTTTTAGTATTTCTAATACCTTTTCAATACAGTTCCTAATCCAAGTCAGAGGCCAATAGAGAATATCATAAATAAACGCTTAATATTTATAAAAATATTTGCTTTTATCAACAAATAAAATTATTTGTAAAAGTAAATTAAATCATAGTTTCATAATGATTAATTACAAAATTACTTTGCGTTCCATTATTTTATATCATCGTAAGTGTATTGAAAAACGTCGTTTGTCACTGTAGTTCACGGCTCCATAACACCCTCGCCTACGGCTAGGGTTTCAGTTCCGACTCGGCTGCAATGACAAAGTTTCCCCACTTGTACCAAAATGTACTATTATTCATTTGCTGTATTCGTTGGTCTGTTATGTTCTCATATACATATCTATTACAGGAGTCTTGGCACTGAGGTAGGTAATATATTGCGTATAATAATTATAATAATTATGTGTAGTAATAATTATTATTAGTTGCGTATTTCAGCAGTAGGATGTTATAAACGATAAGTTATTTCATGCCTGACTTTGATGATAAATCATCTATATTATGGTATGACAGTAAATGTGTTTACATTGAAATTTTAAAAGGCTATTAATCTTGAACCAGAAGAAGAATCCGTTGAAATCATTATACCATTTACAACCGTTAAAAAATGTAATCTAATAATTCGTCCGCAAAAATAACGTAACATGCCTGTAATTCCCGAAGGGTAGGCAAAGTTGTACCTACAGAACTCCCACATTTCGCCAGTAGGGGGAGAGCCTATTGCCATCAACGGGGACAAACCAAAACTTCGTGGCTGTTACTGAAAAATTCCTCATGAAAAAACACAGTAATACTTTTCCCAACCTGGGAACCGAACCTGAGGCCTTGACCTCATGCTCAGCCCGACGCGGTTGCGACCCCCAGACCGACGAGGTAGTGAAGAGTATTCTGTTAAAATTACTTTTCATAAAACCGTTTTGTATTATTATACAAAACGGTTTTATGAAAAGTAATTATTACATACTTTTTTATGTCATTGTAACAGTTTATATTAAATTAAATTAAATCTCTTACTGTTCTTCTTATTATTTATCGTCAATTTCTGACCGTCCTTAACTTATAATTTTATTTTTTATATTACAATAAAGAAAATTGCCTTATCTAATCAAAGAATATTCCACGCTTGGCACTTTGGCAGTTAAGTTGGCGATCAACCGAGTTAGTACCCACTGAGTAATGCGATACCCCATGGTAAGACTGATTGTCAGACTTTCAGGCCACTGACTACCTGTAACGACTGTTTAAGATCTTCAAATGACAGCCGGGACCAACGACTTAACGTGCCTTCCGAGGCACGGAAGAAATGCGGTATGTAATGGGCGGTCACCCAACCACGGACCAACATAGGCAAGCGCGGCTTAACCGGAAGATCGACCCGAGCGGCTGTTATTATTTAGCCATGAGCTCCTCAAGCACTGACATGAAGAAGTAATTTGAACTTTGTTTCTCATCTGAATTCAGCAGCCATGCATTTTTTCTGGCGAGAAAAGCCTCTACACGTAATAAACCTCTGCCTAACCCTCGAAGTGTTCAGGCGTGATACATATGACAGTGTATTTTGTACTCTATTGCATTAGGTGACCCTGTAATGATGTCGTAAGAGTGAGAAAATAAATTAAATTTTTCCTCAGTGTCGAATTTATTACCTAAAATTGATAAGGTGACCCAATACCGTTACGTATTATGTACGAGTATAGCGTCAATATAGGTAGGTAAGGTGCCCACACTAATCATAAAAATACTGTATATATTATGCATTCGAAATGAAAATGTTATGGAGACGACATAAGAAAACATAGATTAGAAATTGATTCAGTCGTTTGTTATTGCGCAGTGGCATTGAAGTTCTGTACATACTGTAAGTATTATACTACATACTATAAGTACTATATATATGGTCATGCCCATTGATTCTCGGTAAACAACCATACCTAAGTCACAATTGTATATGCTTGCGATAACGTTTATTACGTTGAGGTAGGTTAGTATTGCGAACTACGACGTTACGTAAAAATAGAAGTACGTGAACGTAGTATACGACCGTAGCGAACTGCGTCGTTTGATAAAAATAGGATTGTGGTAGGGCTTGTTGTGCAATTCTTGCACTCATACAACTGAGTCTAGAATTTTCTCTGAAAGGAATACTACGCAAACAAATCAGTTGCATTTATTATACTCAATTTCATCTCAGTTGCACTCTCTCTTCCATTGCTCTTAAGGACCGATGGGACGTCTATCCGATACGACCGGAAAACTGGTGCAGGACCAATGGCTTACCGTGCTTGTCGAGGCACGTCTAATATCACGTATTAATATCGTCAACTTCCAAATTCCGGGCTAAAACTTACCTCAAACGACTAACTAAGATTTTCTTAATCTTTTTTTCTTTTTCGTGTGTTTAGTGCCTAACCTGGTGTCAGAGTTTTAATGCCGCCCATGACTTGGCTTTACAAACCGTCGAGAAATATCTCTCAGGCATACTGGTTTCCTCGCGATGTTTTTCATTCACCAAAGCAAGTGATAACTATGCAATACGCACATGAATCCGAAAAATCAGAGGTATCTTGGGTTCGAACTTAAGACCTTATGGTTTGGCACACCGACGGTCACACTGCCGCTATCACAGCTATTCTGCATATTCCTAATAAATAAACCAGATAGGTAAAACTCCGCTGGATCTGGAATTTGGACCCACGTGTGGCTCCACGTTCAGCAGTCGGGCATGCGCCCACGTGACAGATGGGGCAGTCTGTTGCGTGCACACTTGTGCAATAATGATATATTTCCTGCTTCGTTGATGGCTCCTCTCCGCTGAGATTGACCGCTCTATGATTGACTATTTAGGAGGACTAAATAACATAACATAACATCACTAACTTCCAAAGGGTTAGGCAGAGGTGTACCTAATAGTACACCCACATTTCGACAGTTATGTTTAAGTCCCATCTAATAGGGGCGTGCTTAATTCCTGATGGAAAAACCCAAAAACAATTTTCTTTTTACTCGCCTACTATATGAGATTTAAACATAACTGGCGAAATGTGAGTGTACTGTTAGGTACTTATACCTCTGCCCACCTCTTCGGAGATATTATGATGTTAGGCATATCAACGTTCTTGAAACTTTAGAAATGCCAACAGGAAAACAAGAATACTTTTCCTAACTTTCTTGGGAAGGTAATACCGCTACGTTTCCTATTTCAAGTTAGCTCTTTAATTTCAGCAAAATCTTTTAGTCCCTATATTTGCATTTCTGTCTAGGTAGTCTTGCTGAGAGCATGATTGTAGCCAATTCTGCCAAATAGAATAGCGTACATCGAAACTCATTCCCCGATGCGAAGGTATGAAAGTGTAGGTTTCATTTTATTCTTGTATCATGATTTGGATTGGATTATAGTTTTTTAAATAATAAATTATATAAATTTTTATTATTTATATTAATTAATAATAATTTTATTATCAGAATTGGTTTTTGTTTTCATGTAATTGATTTCGACTAATGGTGCAATTTTGTTGTACAAGGTCAGGATGTAACTCTATAAGTGCAATACCTTTTAGGTGGTGATTTAAATCATCACATTAGACACCATCGCATCGCTAAGGAAAATGCGTCGATTTTATTTTTTATTGGAGTTATTTCTATCTTCATACTAATTGCGTCAGCCGATTCCAAGTCCAAATGTTGTTTTTTTCGACGTATGGTTCTGTGCTTTTCGAGTTACACCTTGTACTGTGCATGTTCCATTATTTCTCTTTTATTCTCTTGCCCCGCGATTCTACGTGTACCTATTTCCCTAAAAACTAGGTGCCGACTAAATGGATGCCTAAATAAAAGCGAACCGTTCGATTTTGGGCCCACGGTTTAGCGCCAAAAGACGAATTTCCAATACTGCACCAATATACGGACATTCAATGAGGTGTCGCTAGAAAAAACTAACTCTTTTTTTCGTGTTGGTTAGTTTATCGTACAAATGTCTTATAACAAGGTGTAAAAGGACCCTTCACGAATCCGGTAACCAAGCATTCTGTACATCAAACTAAATAACACTACGCAAAAATTATTGCTGGGAAACGCCTTTTCTTTGGTTTGAAAAATTATGGTTTACGGTAGGACTCAATGAAACGCACCCAAAACATTGTGCTAATGGGGGCGTTGAACAGTACAGGGGTCATGGAGGTAAATATGGAATAACGTTATGCAATTTAAAACGTTGGAACTTTGACCTTCATTATCTCCGTAACTCAAAGTTCCCAGGTACGGTCCCAATCAAAAAAATATCGCAATAACGTTGATGGGAAGAGCAAGTACCCCTCGGCCTCGTTAAGGGTGGTTTTACACACGTTAAATGTTAAATCTAATGGCTTTATTTCAGCATATACGTCTAGCTACAGTGGGCAGCGATAGTGCGCACTCTTAGCTTGCCACCTTTGTGATGAATAACATTGCTCCAGTCAGTAGCCGCGTCAACATCAACCAACAGTATGCAACGTGGGCCTTCTCCTCAGCACTTTTAAGACCTTTTATTTTTCAAATGATAACACATACAAGGTGTAAACGGACCCTTCACGAAGCTGTCCACCAAGCATTATGTACAGTCACGAGCACCAATATGTATACACTTTGCTAAATTTAAAAGCAATTTTCGTGAGAAATAACGATTGTTACTTGGATATCGGATCTATTTCATAAAAATATGAGTTCCAAAATGCTATGTTAGTAACAACTAAAGTAAGGAAGTCTCAACTTTTCGTTTCTGTTCCATGGACTTTAGGCACATTAGCTCTACCTATTCCGATCACTGGTAATCAGTGGTGAATTTGTGATTGTGAAATAAGTGTTTTGTGTTAAATAAAGTTTACGAGTAGTGTTTAATTCGGTGGTGTTTTAATTTATCCCATACCCAGCTCGTTACATTACTTTTTTCCACCCAAGTGCGTACATACAGTAGTATACAGTACACACTCGGGTACTCTGAAGATATAAAATTAATAACAATATTAAGACATTCGACGTCACCAAACAGCATTGCGCTGGCGTAAATAATCTTTTTAATATTATTATGGAACTATATATTTTTTTAGAAAAATAATAATGTTTGTTATAGGTCTATATTAAAATTTTCATTTTAACGGCCGTGTCAACATCCAACAATAGCAGACAAGCTTAAATTTCAACATTGATTATTTTTTAGGGTTCCGTACCTCAAAAGGAAAAAACGGAACCCTTATAAGATCACTTTGTTGTCCGTCCGTCCGTCCGTCCGTCCGTCCGTCCGTCCGTCTGTCAAGACCGTTTTTCTCAGGAACGCGTGGAGGTATCAAACTGAAATTTCTATATGATACTTAGTTCTACTGTCCCTGGAAGCTGTAGAAAAATCAACCTTCTAAGTCAACGCAATCAAAAGATACAGCCACTTAGGCCGCAAATTTCCGCAAATTTTCGAAACTCGCACGGGAATCAAAACCTACAGGGTACTTCCCGTGAACTTAGAATCTTGAAATTTTGTACGAAGTCACGTCTTATAGTACAGATATAGGAAAAATTACGAAAACCGTAAATTTTTAGTTTCGTCATATAAAAAAAAGTTATATACCCACAGGTTTGTACGGAACCCTCGGTGCGCGAGTCCAACTCGCACTTGACCGGTTTTTTTTATATAAACGAGTAACTGGATAGACAAAAGAGGTAACTGTATAGTTATCAACAAGGATGCCTGCACTTCAATGGACAAAATTGTCAGCACCTTTGTCCATTGAAGCGCAGGGATTAGAATGAGTAATCAGTAACTCCTTTCTAATCCCATAAACCCAAGTGTTTAGTAAGGATACAACAACATTACAACATTCAACAGCCGTCACAACATCAACATATAACTAAACCCATTGCTTTATACAGTAAAATTATTGGTAATTGTTTACTTTTTTATTGTTTTAGCTATTGCCTGCACTTCAATGGACAGCAATAGTGTTTACTCCTTGCAGGCCACTCGTGTTTGTGAACTACCACCCGAATGGCCGGCATGGACAAAACAATATTGCAATATTCAACAGCCGTCAGTGAACATGCAACATTGTATTGCATCGCACGGTGTTTTTCAGCACTCAACACACACTGCTCCAGAAATTACTTATTATATTGAAGAATGCTATGTTTATACAAGGTTTACGTAATGTACATTACGTTAGGACTTAGGACATGTTATGTCTTTAATTTTACTTTGTGTAAGCTAATTCATTCGTATATTTTGATGTTGTAGTAGTTAATTTTTTTTTTAATATGTCATGTAATGCTTTCCTATGAAACTCGTTACCACTTAAATCGTTTACAACGTAAGCATGCCATAAATGGTGTACAGATTTTTCATTTGATTGTATATGTATAACATTTATCGGATTAACAATTAGCTTCAGTTAATTTTACTGTGTTCTTTTGCTCCTTTTCTGCTGATTCTTTTGCGACCATCACTTCCTCGAGAAAGGAGGTGATGGCGTCCGACACACTCTCTTATATGTATGTACTGTATTGCTGCCGCGTAATGCGATCTATCTCATTAGATATCATACAATACTCGGCAGTATACTTAAAGTGATCAAAATAAAGTCAGTATTGTTATGGAAGTCAGCGCCATCTATGACATGAAGGACTACTATAAAAAAACGCGCTTACAGTGCCTCATGCGTGATGTGAAAAAGAGCTACAAAACTTGTTTAAAAGTCTGATAGAAGGTGAACAAAATACAAAAAAGGAAAAAAATACAGAAAGGCTGCTGCTGCATAATGTGGCTATCTCAAACGATATTATATTTAACCGTGTCGCACCATTTAATGCAATTTGGCTTAGTGCGGTTTTAAATAGATAAAGTTTTTTGAATTTACATACATACATATCTAGGGGCAATGATCTTTGTCAGTAGTAAGTGTTTACTCTTTTTTAACCACTTTCCCGTAGATAATTCTGGAAGGCACACTTTGTGCGTGTAAAGTTCATCGTGCAAATGACTTATTATAATTATTTATCCTACTTAATTTATTTTAGCATATATGTACATACGTCTAGATACTACAATGGGCAGCGATAGTGCTCACTCTTTTCTTACCACCTTTGTGTGTTATTCTATTACTCGTACAAAGGTGGTGGGGTAGGAATGAACAACATTGCTTCAATCAGCAGCCGTGTCAACATCAACCAACAACTTAATGCTTGCGACGAGGAACTCTGAACTATTCACACCTTTTATTTAGTATTTATTTTCAGCTGCATCCAGTAAGACTGGAAGCCGACTCCAATATAGTTTGGAAAAGGCTAGGCAGATGATGATGATGACATTTATATGCTAGGATGCTTGAGCTCCAGGAAAATAACAAAATTAAGTGATACTACCTACCAAAAAGATTGAAATGGAGATTGGCTGGTCTTTACTCGTGTAAGCGTACTACTGCCCGAGTATTTAGCGAGGATAAAACAATATTGCAACATTGAAGGACTCAACGAGGTCTCATCATCAACATCTCAGTAGCCATAGCTTCTACAATTAATTAATATTTAAAAAATATATTTATGAAATTAAATATCAACATAACATTTTATAGTATAACATAATTAACATATATTATTACATTAGAACATTGAAGAACTATTTTAACCTTATTATTTGGCTGCACTTCGATGGACAGCAATAGTGTTAATTAGTTTTTCCTCACCAGCGTGTTCGTACTAATACCTCGTTGGACTGAATAGATTGAACAATATTGCGACATTCAACAGCCGTATCATCGTGAACAAACGTATTTTTTATTTAAATTCCTCTTAAAATATGACTTTATTAGTACCATCATGAACATACTGATTTTTTTTAAATTCGATTTAAAATGTAACTTTATTTGTACTAAACATGTTTATTATTAGACTGTGTGTAGCATTTATAGCGGATGCCTGCATTTCAATGGACAGCAATAATGTTTACTCTTTTGTTTCCACTTTTGTGTGCGTACCAACATAGAGGAAGGAAGAGACGAGACAATATTGAAATGATCAACGACCATCTCAACATCAACAAACAGCCGTGCGCTGGTTTGGCGCGTGGTCTACTTCTCAGCATTCAGTAGCCACTGCTCCAGCAAGTACTTAAAAGTTATTTTGTTGTTTTTAGGAAAGTTTTAACATAACATGGACAGCAATAATGTTTACTCTTTTTTCACTGCTTGTGTATTTGTACTACAACCCTAGCGGTGAAAATAGATAAAACAATATCGTGATATTCAACAGCCATTTCATCAAGAAAAATCTGAATGTTTTAAATTGCTTCTTATTATTCGTGTGTTTCTCTTTGTACAATAAACTTATTTCCCTTATTTATTTCCTTTACACATTGCTTACATTTTTAAATTTTTCTTAATTAAAAATACAAAAAAAAACATTGAAAAAAAAAATGGTAGCCCACCGGTATCGGGAACAGGGTCCAAGCTACCGGCGGTCAGGGCTCCAGAGAGAGGAACGTCCTAACAATACGAGCCGTGTCCAGGAGAACCGCTTTCTGAATCAAGCCCTTGATCCAGCTGCCTAACGAGAGCCTCCTCAGGTATTGGTCGAGGCTCTTGGCAATTAAGCCATTGGCTGAAACGACTATCGGCACAATGATCGCTGAGTTCACATCCCACATGTATGTTGGCAACAATAGACAATAATAAACAAACTTATTATTATTATTCATTTATTATTTTATTCCTCTAAAAATATCACCTTATTTCTGTGTAACATGTTTATTATTGGACTGTGTGTACTGTATATCATTTATAGCGGATGCCTGCACTTCAATGGACAGTAATGTTTACTCTTTTTTGTCCACTTGTGTGTGCCTACTATTTCACACAAGAGGACGAATGAGACAAGACAATATTAAAATCATCAACGAACAACATCAATAAACAGCATTACGCTGTCATGGCGTGTGGTCTCTCAGCTACCTCTTGGCATTCAGCAGTTATTGCTCCTGCAATAACTTAAGTATAGTACCAGTAGTAACTTTGTTGTTTTTAGGAAAGTTTTTACCTTATTATTTGTTACAGAAGGCTGCACTTCGATGGACAGCAATGGTGTTTACTCTTATCTTACTTACATTACTATCCAAGGGGTGAAAACACATAAAACAATATTGGGACATTCAACAGCCGTGTCATCAGGCAGAAAGAGACGAAACAATGCCAAAATCAACTGTTGTGACAACAGAACTTTCAGCATGTCGCAAAGACTCAGCAATAACTCCTGCAGCAGAAGATAAGATGAGTGGTTAACTTAAGCCCTAACAAAAGCGCATGAACGTAACATAACGTAGTTGGAGCGAATAGAATTTTATTTATAAGAATATTATTTGTTTTTATTTATTTTTGCGTTTAATTTAAGAATTGTTTTTATTTAAAATTAAATCACCCATAGATGAATCCTGTTCATTTTACCATTTTATGCTACTTTTGTATTATTATTTTATGATATACATTACTAGCTGTTGCCCACGACTTCGTTCGCTTGGAAATTTTGATGTGTATATGTGAGACTGCCTCTTTGGCCGAGTGGTCGCAAGCGCGAACGGAATCTGGAGTTGTGCCCGGTTGATGGCAATAGGCTAGCTCCCTACTACATACACCTCTGCCTAACGCTTCGGGGATTGCAGGCGTGATGTTATGTTATGTGTGAGAACTGACAGCCTGATCAAAATGTAATAATGTGGGTGATGACTACAAAAGGCGTCCTTTTCAGGCGCTGTATTTGTGGGCGGCAGAGGTCCGAAACAAAATTAAGTGGCGTTGAGGAGGATATGGTTTAAAAACTGGAACATTATGGTGCTATACATTTTTTTTTTTCTGAAAGTGAAAATTCAAATGCCTTGCAGGGCGCTAGTTATTTATTTATTCCAATACCGTTCTGTATACAATATTAAATGACTTATTATTTTCTGTCAGCACATGCTAGTTTTAGGCACTTGAAACTCGTGAACAACCAACATATAATTGACCATATGAGAAGCATGGAGTGCCCGAATGAATGCCTGTCACTTTTAGGGTTTGTCCCTGGGATTTGTTGTTCGTCATAGTAAAAGTCAATTTTAAGGGAAATTGCAACCTCTCTAATTTAAGTGGCAAGTTATTTGGAGTAATGGGTATGCGGGGAATTAAAACGCTCTCTCCTTTAGCAGATCCTGTAATAATGGTGGCTTTTATAATGTTACGGCCCAGCTCTGTGATACAAAGCCTTTGCCCAGTCTGGGTGCATCCAGGTTTCGCATCAGCTTAGCTGGAACGCAACATAAAGGTCCAGTTAATTGGAGTTGAAACAGTACTATCGTCATTAGCCGTCACAGTGTGTATAATGTGTGCACTTTTGAATCGCTGACGATCAACTACGGTCTAATTTTTTTTTGTTAATTTTCCTAACCCACTCGTTTTTTGGCGACAGCACTGCCTTCTCACACAACCACTCTTTATGATTTATATTAACCTCCAAATTGTAAAAAGAAATCGTACATGATAAGTTCATCCTATGTAGCCATGTTTATTCTTTTTGGAAATCATATAGCATTAAAAAAAACAATAAGTGAATAATGGCTGCGATTCGAACTTGGGAACCCTGGTTCACAGGGCTGTCGCTGTACCATCAGGCCATTTACTTCGGTGACAAATGGCCTAAAATAGCCGTTCTATTCTAATGCATGTTATGACAGTTGTCAGTTGTCAAACAGTTGAGGAATATGGACATAATGCAATATTGCTCATCCCCCTAAATTATCAGCGGGATAATATATAGCCTATTCCAGACTATAATTTATCTTTGTGCCAAATTTCATCCTGATCCGTTCAGCCGTTTGGGGGTGATTGAGTAACAAACATCCATCCAAACTTTCGCATTTATAATAATTATTATATATTATATTATATATATTATTAGTAAGAAGTAAGATATATTTTATTTTATCTTTCCTTAAATTTATTTTACGAGACTGAAATTGTACAGGTGCGGAACTAAAAGTCCTTATATTTCAAGTTTTTGAGAGAAAATCACCTACACGGATTGAAGAGGATATTCCGAGGTAAGCCAGTCCTCACACGGAAATATTGGTTTCAATATCGTCACAATGTTACGAAAGGACTTCCAGATAAGAAGATTTTCGTCTGTGAGACGATCGTATGGTTACAAAATTTCAGATTTTAAAATCTTCTTAGTTCCCCCGTACCTGGCTAGCATTTCCCTACATGAAAACGAAGTTCGCTAAAAAGAAACATTTTGTAGGAATAACTCTGCAGCAATCTGAAGTATGGATTACTCTGACTGATTTACATGGGACTTAAACACAACTTGCGAAGTGTGGTTGTAACTATTACTCGTATAGTTGCAGTTCTGCCCACCCTTCAGTAAAAACATGCGTTTTGTCATGTTATGTACTGTGGTTTCCTCGTTGGTCGAGTCACAAGCGCAACTACAGAGCATGCGCTCGTGGGTTTGATTCCCGGGTCAGGCCAAGTGTTTTTTTTTTAAATATCGCTAGACATTACACACAGCGCCATCTAGTGCCACACTAAGCAACGAGGCTTGTGTCGTGGACACTAGATAGTTGATATACTACATAGATACTTTTTGTTTGTAAATACATAATTATTATACATATAAACATCCATGACTCGGTAACAAATGTCCATGCTTAATCACACAAACACTTGCTCCTACCGGGATTCGAACCCGGAACCCTATGAACGTAAGGTAGCCTCACTACCGCTGCGCCATTCGGGTCGTCAGTGTTATTGGGTTTTCCTATCAGGAATTTCTCAGTAGGATTTGTACCCGGTTGATGGCAATTAGGCTCTCCCACTACAACATGAGCCTTGAACATAACTGGCGAAATGTGGTTGTACTATTAGGTACACCTCTGCCAAACCCTTCGGGGATAAAGGCGTAATGTATGGCGTTATGTTACCCAATCGATAATTTAATTTAATGTGCCTGCAAGCTGATGAATAGTTTCTGTCCATTTTAGATTAGCTAAGCTCATTATTACGTTGATTATGACCTATTAACCATAATGACTGTTTAAGACAGACGAATTAATTTTAACATGTTTGGTTTCCTGTTTGCATTAATTGTGCTTAGGCCTGTTTATCTTTGAATAGCTGATCGGCGCAACTTCGTCTACGTAACATTTTTGATTAATGCTCTGCTCTTATTGGCCGCAGCGTGATGTTTTATAGCCTATAGCCTTCCTCAATAAATGGGCTATCCAACACTAAAATAATTTTTCAATTCGAACCAGCAGTTCCTGAGATTAGCGCGTTCAACCAAACAAACAAGCAAACTCTTTAGCTTTATAATATTAGTATAAATTAGTGTAAGTTTACCAGCCGCTTATGGAAATCCACTGCCGGCTTCTCTGTACCCTGATTACTACAATCTAGATCTATTGAAGGTTCGAGTGAATCGGTTTCTTCTAGGCAAGCGTGCTCCACCCTAGGCCACGTCAACGCTATTTAATATTAAAAAAAAATTACATTGCCTTATTTTTACGCAGTTGACCGGGCGATTTTTTTCAAATACAGGAATGAAACGCAATGAGTTTTCAAGTTACTTGAAAAATATTTGGATTGTGATGGCAAGTTGACTGAATTGGGGTGCTGACACTTACGTCGTTTATTATTATTTATACACTAGCTGACCCGCGCTAATTCGTCTGCTTAACAGTGGTATATTAGCCTATACTATAGCCTTCCTCGATAAACGGGCTATCCAACACTAAAAGATGTTTTTTTTCAATTCGAACCAGTAGTTCGATCAAACAATTAACAATTAATTAACGATTAAAATAATTCGAACCAAACAAACAAACAAACTCATCAGCTTGTAGATATAGGCTAATGATATAACCAAATATTTGAAACAGTTTTTGTTATTTTAAGTATAGTATATTTAGATTTATAATTACTTCCTAATCTCTTTTAAATGACATCCAAGTTTTCCGTAAGTGATTTAGAACTAGGTAACTTATTATAACGAATTGATAGTCGTAGAATATGACTCAGCCTTGTAATAAGGCTTGCTATCTGTGATGTGCTTTTTTTGTTGGTAAAACAAACCTACCTAATAGTACACCCACATTTCGCCAGTTATGTTTAATACCCTATTGTCATCAACCGGGCACAAATCCAGACTCCGTGCCTGCTACTGCGAAATTCCTGATGTAAAAACCCAACAACATTTTGCCCGACCCGGGTATCGAACCCAGGACCCCATGCTCAGCAGTCACGCTTGCGACCATCAGACAACGACACAGTCATTCCAAAAATAAGTTTCAACAACTACATTCAAAACAATCCAACGCGCAAATAGATAGTATTTTCAACCAGTATGTGAACACGTATATAAAAGTTGGTAACTGGAGATTTCCACGTCCACTCAAACTGACAAACGTTTGAGACTCCGAGAAACTTGTTACAAAACTAAAAAGAACTCGTTGCGAAGACGTGAAGAGAGTACCGGGGACAGGGAAATGTGTTCGGTAGAAAACCCAATCGGTGTTGTCCATGAAAATGAAAACTAAGGTACGCTTGTACAGTCACGAGCACTAATATGTATACAGGTAGCAACTTTTAAAATTGATTTTCATATTGGTGCTCGTGACTGTACCACAAATCAATACCCAGCGTGAAAAGTACATCGACGCACAAACGATTACCACGTATTCATAGGAATTATTCGTCGGTTATTAAAAAAATCCGTTATCTACATCATTATGAACCCCACATACTTATAAATTTTTCATAAGTAATAAAAAAAAAATCAGCTCTCCCATACATTTTGACTGTGTAGGTATTGCAGTTTTGTGGGAAACAGCTGTTTATAACCGACTTCAAAAAAAGGAGGAGGTTCTTAATTCGGTTGTATTTTTTTTTAATAACCAACGTAAAGTTTCTATGTGAGGGGGTTTAGAATGATTTACTAAATACGTGGTAACTGTTTTAGCGTCGATGTACCTTCCATCTTGTAGGTTTTGACCATGTAGGTTTTGCAGTTTTGTAGGAAACAGCTGATTAAAAAAAAACGGTATATTATATACTCTTTAGTTCAGAATAGTGTACTGAATACGTTTGTGCGTCGATGTCCTTTCCAGCTTGTATTTTTTTTAGTGACATACAAGTATTTGTTCCGTGCGGGGATCGAACCCGCGACACGCAGCGCAGCCGCAAATCGCTTCACCACCGCGCCAACCGTGCCGTCAATCTAACAGAAAAACTAAATAATTATATTTTATTGAATCACCTTTATTGTGTTCATAAATCAACCGATCAACGACCCAAAAGCTAATTACGTCAAAGTCTATTTGAATCATCAACACATTAATTTACAAAAACAGACGTGAATAAATACTATACAAAGATAAAAAAAATATAGTTTACCAGTCCATTAGGTAACTACCGAACTAATACAGTAATTGGCATAATTATATTATAGCCGCTGATTAAATGATATAAAAACCTACGCTAGTAATGTATGTAAATATTGGAGACCAAACCTGAACTTGTCTAGCCAAAAGTTTGTTAGACTAAGCAGATTTATGACTTGAGCTAACTAGGTGGTCCAAATTTAAATTGCCACTTCGGAAGGTGATTTTTTTTGAAGAAGTATTAATTAATACGTAGTGGCCTCCTTCTTACATTATCTATACTATACTTTATATATATATAAGGTGGGTGTACCATGGAAGGCCACTCTAATAAATAAACAGTTATTATTCGTTCATATACTGGATAAATGAAACGAACGAATATTTAAGTAATACTTTGTTTTATTCCGTAAAATATAAACCACTTTTTTAAATTTCAGATATGATCAATATTGATTGAACTTAAGTTTCATTGAACTCTTAAAAATGGCCTTGCTAGGAACAAGGCTCCTTAGAAGGCCATTATAATAAATCAGTCATTTAACACTAAAAGTTAATAAATAGCCATTAAATCTACAATAAAAAGAAGTGGTTTATATATTACGTAATAAAACAAAGTATTACTTAAATATTTGTTAGTTTCATTTATCCAGTAAATAAACGAATAATAACTATTTATTTGTTAGAGTGGCCTTCTATGGTACACCCACCTTATTTTAACGTCGCCGATTTCCGATATCAATGAAGCAAGGGACCGTACTGCCAAAATAGTGGCGCGAGCGATTCACCGCCGCGTCTGTGATTTCTAGTTCGATGGATGTTTATGTAGATAGAAGGAATTTGTCATCACATGGCAATAACTACGAAATTTAAATTGGCCTTCGAAGGAGCATGGCCTTCCATGGTCCACCCACCTTATATCTATACTAATATTATAAAGCTGAAGAGTTGGTTTGGTTGAACTCAAACTCAAAGCATTTATTTCAATTAGACCATTACAGGCACTTTTGAATGTCATAAGTACAAAAAAAAACTAAGCCACAGTCCCCGTCACAGGACACGGGCACGTGTTGTTTGGTTGAACGCGCTAATCGCAGGAACTACTGGTTCGAATTGAAAAAATATTTTAGTGTTGGATTGCCCATTTATCGAGGTAGGCTATAGGCTATAAAATATCAAATCAAATCAATATCGCTGCGACCAATAGGAGAGGAGCATTAATCAAAAATGTTACGCAGACGAAGTTGCGCCGATCAGCTAGTTACCCCAATACAGGTACCTACCTACTAGGTACTGAGACATTCCCGATGGAATACCCAAGTACCTATTACTTTCTCCAACGGAACAGACGTTAGTCCTTATGATCCGCAGCAGCACTTGCAACCTCTATAGACTCTTCATCATCAACATCCTAGGCTTTTCCCAACTATGTTGTGGTCGGCGTCCAGTCTAACCGGAAGCATCTGAATACCAGTATTTTACATGGAGTGACTGCCTAGATAGGCAGTCACTCCACTCACTGCAGGTGTAGGTCAGATGACCTACAACCCAGTTATTACTAGGCTTTCCAGCCATTACGGTAGTAATGGGTGGTCACGCATCCACCGACCAACCTAGGCAAGCGCGGCTTTACCTGAAGATTGATCCGAGTTATTATTTAGCCACGAGCTCCTTTATAGACTCGTCCCTTGGAGGAATGTGTAGATTTCAGGCATGAGCTAAGGTTTTTTCGTAGCTACAAAACAGATAAATGAGAAAAAAAGTCTGTTTTATTTCTCATTTATACCAAGATAGTCTCGTAAAATCCGCCTAACAATAGATTCCCACGACTCAATAATTATCGCACCTGTACAATAAAGTTGAACTTCTGCCGAGTCAGTGCCCGGCCGACAACCAAGCCACAGTACACATATTTGTATTATCACAGTATTTCAACTAAGAGCAAATCGGAATCGGCTCACACATTTGCAAAGCAATTACACGATTTCTAAGCATGCTTCAGGTAACAGGTTACTGGTAAGTAACTCGGGATTGTCGTCAAGCACCGTTTTATGTGTGTGTAGTGCAACGCAAAGTGGAGCTCATGGCTAAATAATAACAGCCGGCCTTAACATTGTCAGGAAAAGACTAGGCAGATGATGAGTGCAACACAACAAAAAGTTTAGTTGACAGCCCGCTTGGAAATTATGTTTTTCTCATTCTTTTCTGATTAAAAATCCTTACCGCCAAGACCGTTATATTGTTTCATTACGTCGGCGCTTTTCTGGTAGTGCCACTATTGATTCTGGCTTTGCAGTGGCCTGGAATGGTGTGGCGGTCTTGACAACCCGCGTTTAATTTCACAAAAAGGGCCTATTTGATTTACTGGCTTAAATTATACTGTGACCAAGCCGTGCGACAGCCACTCGATTTAATTTACATCTCCGCACCAATTGTTCCCAACTCCAGAGAGTTCGATGAACGACGAGGCGCCGCCTCTGATTTATTTTCCCTTAACATCCCCTAAACGGATTTTAGTTCCTTAATAACAGAACTTTACAGAGTAGTTAGCGTTCAGAGGTATAAGGAGTTAATAATTTATTATACTGTTCCAAGTAAGTTTGACAAGTCTGATAGTGTATTAAGGTAGAAAGCACTTAGAAGTGTTCTACAAATACTTAGCATTTACGGTAGGTATGGTTTTCGTTATTTTTATCATTTCGTAGTTTGGATCGGTATTATGAACAGTAAGTAACATGAGTGAATGTCGGAAAATATTGGCAACAAGGAACGAGGTTGTTAAAGTCCATGACAGCCGATGAACAAAAATACATACATTACCAAACCCAAATACTGGGATAAGGGCAAGGAGCTAACGATGATTATGGTGATGCAATGCAAGCTAAGGGAGATATAAAAGATCACAAGTAAATAAACAACTATTTTGGAACCGAGGATATGAAGAAGATCAGCCTGGGTGATTACACACTTGATCAGACCTCATCCCTATTTGCCATCCCTACATTAAATAAAACAATCGTAGAGTACAAAGTCATCAAGGCTTTTAATAATATTAAAATCACCAGAAACGCTCTACAGAAATTTAATTCGTACATTCATTGCTCAAAAACCGAAATGAATTTAAATCCTTTTGAAACAATTTCGTTGTCCACGGCGATACGGCTCTTTGTGCCCAAATCGGATAAAACGTACGAAATCATAAACCCTGGCTTTTAAACATTATGTCAAATTAACGTCTAGACATCGCAAGAGCATTGAATGGTATTAATTTATTAGTATTTGTATTGGTTGTGTAAAAGGAACTGAAATCTCTCTCTAGGGATCGGGGAATTAAGTTGAAATCGCGACTGACGTGAAAATTTTTTAATTCGCTAATGGTTT
This sequence comes from Standfussiana lucernea, assembly GCA_964057025.1. Classification (NCBI taxonomy): domain Eukaryota; kingdom Metazoa; phylum Arthropoda; class Insecta; order Lepidoptera; family Noctuidae; genus Standfussiana; species Standfussiana lucernea. The sequence continues at coordinate 6,147,017 of OZ059794.1, read as the reverse complement.
ACTTGGTCGCTGCGACTCGGTGAATTGAAAGCTATGATTTTTTGTGACATATCCTAAAATTGGTAACTCATAAAAGGAAGATCTTCTTCGTTTCATCAGTTAGCTTGTAGCTTTCGTTTTCACGATGGAGATTAAAGGTGGGAACTTAGAATAAAACTGTTACGACCTTTATCAAATTATGAAATTTAATTCAATTAGAAAGAAGAAATCTTTGTATCTGACAAACGAACGCCAGTATACGGAGTCCCACAAGGCAGCGTACTGGGATCTCTATTTTTTATAATTTACATTAATGACCTGCCTAGTGCTATTGATCACCCCATGACACTATTTGCAGATAACAGTACAGTGACCATAGCATGTAATAATAAGGACATGTACGAAATTGACATAAATGAATCCCTGACATCCATAATGTCATGGCTAAATCGGAATAATCTTAAAATTAACTTAGATAAGAGAACTATTATGCATTTCACTCAATGGTCACAGAGTGACAATGCGATTGAAGACCGGCACAATGGCTCAGTACTAAAGAAAGTTGACAATGCCAAATTTCTCGGTGTAGTAATTGACGCGAATTTGAACTGGAAAGCCAAAATTGAACACGTGAGTAAAAAGCTGAGCTCATCCGCGTATGCGCTTTTCAAACTGGCCCCAGAACTTAACCCAGACGCCCTGGTGTCTTATCATGGACTGGTAGCATCAGTCGCTATGGTATAAATTTTTGGGGAAACTCGACAAACAAAGAAATTGCGCTTAAAGCACAAAAGAGATGTATAAGAGATATGTTTAACTTAAAATCAACAGAAAGCTGCAGACCGGTATTTACAAAATACAAATTATTAACTTTACCGTCTCTGTACATTTTTGAAGTAGCACCTTTTGTAAAAAGTAACCCCCAACTATTTCCACGACTATTAGAAGCGTTTCCACGCAACAGACGCGACAATAGCCAACTGTGCTTATGCTCAGCAAAAACTGCTGTAATATCGAAAAGATTTTTTTGTATGGCACCTAACATTTATAGCAAAATACCTCAGTCTTACAAAGCTCTGACTACAAATTTATTTAAAAACAAGATTTGGAATTTATTAATAGACAAGTGTTACTATAATGTAAATGACTTCTTAACAGACACCTTTTGACATATTTTTACCTATTAACATTTATTTTACCTTTTGACATATTTTCAGTTTTATTTTCATGACAATTGGACAATTTGTATTTATTAATCTGTATTAAGTATTGCAATTTAAAGAAAACAATATTAGCCGACATTAGTTATTATGTACTCAGAAAAAATAATGACTAAAAATGGAAATGTTCTAATTGTAAAAAAAAAAAAACAAATTTGTACATCTCACCAGGTAAAACATGTACGGACCTATCCTACCCTACTGCACTAAGATCTTGCATGCTAAATTTGTATATAAACGCATGTTTTGAACAAATAAAATATCTTTATCATTATGAGCATTAGTGGTTCAGTGTGTAACGGCCGCCACATTCGAGTTGCCGGGTTTAATCCTAGTTGGATCTTTACTTTGCGTAATTTATTCCATCACCACTGCTCTCAGAACAGTGATAAAAAACATCGTACATAAGTCCGGACTTCCTAGATCACAAAATTCACCACATTTTGATTACAGCCCGCAGCCTCCCACAAAGAGGCCTAGGCAATGAAAAATTATAAGCTGGTTGTGATGACCTTTATCAATTACTCCATCAATTCACGAGGACATACTAAGCCCGTCACAAAAGATGAATATAACTTTCTATCGTCTCCCCATATCTATCATTATTTCTATCCAACTCAGTACCCTACACCAGTCTTAAAAGACACAATAGGATACAGCTTAGAACGCGGTAATATTTTATGTAAGGTAAGACTTACATGAAAATATTCCGCTACTACTTCACGCATAAGCTGTGCTATATATTTTCTCAAGTTTCCTTCTTTACCTTTTATTTTGCCATTTTGTTAGGCATTTTAGTACTTATTGCTATTGGAAATAAAAGCTTTTATCATTGACGCAGAGCCCATTCAGTATGATATCTAAAGAAAGAGCTGCATCGTATGATTTCTTCAAGTAGGTGCAACTGTTTCATTTCCTGTGCTGTCATTCACTCAAAGCTTTCTTATCTTATTAATAGATTCATCTATCTACAATCATTTCCATTAACACTCTACTTATAAATAAACATTATACCTTGTCATCGACGGTTCAATTTGAACCACTCGTAACGTTCCGTCATTCCGGATTGTCATTTTTAATACCCAACACACGATTTCGGCTCACAATCTTGATCCATCGCACAAAGCTGTTGCTACGGATTTTCCTGCACGATCTCAACTTACAGATATAAAAGATAAAACTTGACTTGCTTCAAATCATTGAATACTTTGTCACTACGATTTGTAGATAGAACAACGTACTGTCAAGCCTGTTTTATTGTAAATATTGTCTAGACAAGCTCCACTCTGAAGGTAATTTGCGTTTTAGATTTTGAAAGTACCTCATTTATAAATATTTGCCTCACTGTTGGAGGATTATACGCGTGGGCGACTGAATGCTTTCATGGAACTTGTTCTATTCATCTTTGATATTTCTCAGTAAAGTTCAGTTCAGACTATTGAAACTCCTTTTTCTCATTTATAGTCGGAGGCTTTCAATTCTTTATATGGACCTTTAGTTCTGTAATAAACTATAAAAAAAATAAGGACTACAGATCTCAGTGATATAAAAGTAATCCGCACAACAATGCAAATAAAAGTCTAGCTAGATAGTAGAAATAAGATACAAAGGATCGCAAAATAGAAAGGTGCGCTCTCTTAACGAGCTATGCCTTTGAATTGATTTCACGAACTTTACCTACTCGTAATAAATTCTGAACAAAACAAAGAATTGGTTCTGAGTTCGACTTTGGTTCGTTCACAATAAACAACGGCCCATAAACTACGCTGGCCGACACGCATATTTCTTATTTTTCTTTGAAACATCTCGGAATGATATTACCCTCGCGAGCCGTAAAAGCTGGTCTATTAATTAGGGGCCGCGGCTAAGGTGGTTCCTGAACGCATGACATCATGCTCCAGCGAGTTTCGACAACACTCCTTTGTCTCCAAACCTGACAGATTCGGCGTAAATCACGCCGGTGACAGCCAACGTAACACAAATCTGAGAAAATATTATTTTTTCAAGTTGGTGTTACTCTTTGTCCTCAAGGAGCGTACGGTTGCGTCAGAGCCCATCTCGCATGCCGCTGACGACAATGTGCTGAATGATGAAATGGTTTCACGGCTACATTTGTTTGTACAGACCAAAGATAAATATCCACTCGTGAGAGCCGCACGAAAGGCGGTTTGATTAAAAGGAACACAAATGTTGATCGCTCGCTTGTAATGATATTTACAGCTATTGAAATTCATCGTCATTGAACATAATTACAGTGAAATATGAGACGATTGTTACAACGAAGTATGGGGATCATATTTCAAATCCAGTCATGAGGAGAGAAATCAAAACTGAACGGTAACAAAAAACAACACACTCTGTTTCTGTCATGTTTATATTATACATTCAAGCTTAAATTTTAACGCTCTGCCTAATCGAGACGATGACGTTAAAGTACAAGTGGAAATAATTACAACGCGTTGCGTTGTCTGTAACAAAGACGCGTCGTGTCCTGGGGCGGTGGTGTCAGGAACAGGAATAGAACGAGAGCCCCCGACTGAGCGTGCAGCCGAGGTGGTTCCAATTTACAGACGACGACATCTCTAATGCGCGACAAGATTTACATCGGTATTAATTTAAAAACATCTCTGATGACGTAAGAACTATATTTGAAGATATCATTCGAATCCCCTCGATGCCACCACGTGCATGATATATGTTTATGTCATGCAGTTTTTGCACGCTGAAAACTGAAGTGGCAAAACTTTTGCGGCGGTGAGGTTCTATAAAAATGACGTTAAAATACATTATTCACCGCGGCCAGACGAATCACGTATCCGAACTGCCATGAAGACGTTTAATTAGTACCAAACACGCGATCTTTGAGGTTTCAGAATACTGTTACTCGGTTGTAAAAGAAGAGTGGCTCCCATCACCGATGCTCGTAAAGTGGCTGCAATGAAAAAACCGTAAAACAAGGGAGAGTGCTGAGGCGAAAATATGATTTTTGTGGGTTGGTTCCTCAAAAGTAATGTCTGCATGTAAAAAATACACCTCTGGCTTTGTGAAACTTCGTGCTTAAAGAAAGAATGAAATGCATTAAATTGCACAATGAAAAACGTCTTGCAAAAATTAAACAGTAAGAAGCGAATAGCGGTTTTAAATATGGAGAAATTCAAGATGAAAATAATAGAGAGACATTTCTTTGAAAAGGCTTTCATAATAAAAGTATTAACCTAATTTGTGAGAGTTCAGAAAGTTCACTAAGTCCGATATTGGCTTCTCCTTTTAAGGATCTTTTTGATGTGACATCAAAAGGAAAACTGATCCCTTTTCCGGTTCGATACCTGCCGTCATTGTCATCGTTTTTAGATCATCGTACACTTCGACTTCCTCATTGTGATCTACCCTCATAACTTTTATGAATGAACAGATTTCTTTATTACACACGACATCTTTTTCTAATTCAATCTCGTGATCCTTCAGTTCATTTATTTATTCGTTTCAAAGTAATTCGCTCGGGAGGCAATAAGATTTTTTTTTCTTATTAAAATAGTCAAAGAGGGAAAGCCTCAAGGGGCCCTATCGTATTGTTAGTCCACCTGTATTTCCTTTGGCTAAGTTCAAAATAAGTAAATCTTATTATGTTTTCTCAATGGGCATCTGGTTACTTGAGGGACTGAGTTCATTTTATATTTATGACTGTAATACAATGGATTTTTTGAATTTTTGTTCGTTCAATGCTAGAGCTCTATGTTAATGGTTTAAGAAGTAAATCCTGCTCGTGTCGTATTTCTCATTTTGAATCTATTCTCATTTTGTATTTACTATTTTTGCGGTATTTATGCTCATTGCAATGCTCAACTTTTTAAATGCATTATGGAACGACTTCATTATCAATCAAGTTTAATACCTTTACAATTTTATTTGATTTATATTATACTCGTGGACCCAGCGGAAGTTACGCACAAATCCATCATTTTCTTTCTGGATGCACACAACGAAACCGACCGGTTTTTGAAACGATTCAAGTTATTTTTATGGGTGCTTTTGAAAGGCCTGGTTAAATCCATAACATATTATGTAGATATTAAATGTGGAAACATCGTAAATGTTGACTGTTCGCGAACTGATTACGAGCCAGTCCCCTCGCATGCTCACATAGATTTTTAAACACAGGCGTATTGAAGGGGCCCTTTTATTCTTCCTGTTAAGTACACGTTTACGACAAACTCGTAAAACACGGATCACTGAAAATTTTTGATATGTAACTCTCCTATTCAAATGTGCGCTTTACGAGGCGGCCCATTATAATTTTACTGATGTCATATTTTTTCCTGTCGTAGTGATTATGAACGGTGGATCAAAGGGATTTTTAATAAAAAAAGGTTATATCTTTTTAATCACTTCCTATTTTTATTGCTCTACTTGAGGTACCTTTAATATTATTCACCGTAGCGCTATAAAAATCTCATTTGCATTATGAAACTGCCTATGTTGATTTCGGCAAGGATATTTAGTAGACATTTTTATGTCCTTATTCGCGCACAAGTAGTCTGTATTACTTTTTTATCCGGCCATATACATCGGGTGACATTTAAAGCGTTGAAATAGTAGTCTTGTTTACTGTGAGCAAAACTTTAACAACGTATAATGACTGTCCTCGTAACAACATATGACTATAATGAGGTTAAAAAACAAAATAAACAAATCCAATTTTATTGCCAACACGAGTTGATTCAAAAATTGCTCCAATTTATAGTCACATGATGACATAAGGAGGATTGTCCAATAAGAACAAAAATATGAGCAATGAAAAACATGTGGCTTTGTACCGTGAGAATATTAAACTCAACCCGATAAAAGAGACAAAGGAGCTTTATTTCTTTGATATTATATTTTGTACCGATTATGAAACTGCGCTGATAAACATGTCCAATAACAAAACACAGAATGGTCTAATCTCGTGAACTCGGGTTAGAGTATAGAATAACGAAATTATATTTGAGTTTAAAAGTGTTTTGCATGAATAAACAAAAGCTTTTTACTAGCGAGAACTAGACTAGAGAATTGAAGAAGGAGACTAAAGAAAAGATAGATAACTTTGCCTGATTCATCTTTTCTTTAGAATCCCTCTCCTGTTTGGAGGGTTTTGCGTTTGATCAAAATAAGAAACCTTTTACCTATGAACCCAAAAACACTAGACTAGAACAGATAGAAGAAGAACAAGAACGCAACAAAGATTCAGTTAGGAAAGGTGTGGGAGTAAAGGAAATTCCGGAACCTTCAATAGAAACTTTACTTATAACTTATAGCTCTGAGTACAAAATACAAACACTGAATCACTAGTAACTTATGGGCTTCTGCCATCTAATTGAAAATCATAAATTATTATGTATTTTGTACTTTCACAAAAGCCAGCAGAGAATCTTTTGGTCCTTCGAAACGGATCTTTAAACCCATGTTTATCTTTGGTAGTCCAACTGCATCAGTAATAATAAAGATTAAATATTGGCTCGTTCCAGTTTTGGCCAAAAGTTTCTTAAGGAGGCCTCCGCAAACACAGACTCGTATTCGTTAACTGTGTAACACTTCATTGCTACTGTTTATACTGTTACCGTCTTAAGTCCGTATTTATAATCTCCAACAGGTGCAAATGTACCAGCTCGCTATTCCAAGGAACCGTCATCATAAACTTCAACAAACCCTTATTTATAATGACAGCAACTCAACTTTAATTAAATAACGTTAATGAAATAAAACATTCTTTTTGTTTTTTCGTTGCAATCGATGACATGTTTCTGCTGTAGACTTTTACAAGTGGTTCTTTATTTTCAATGTAACTGGACCTTCGTCTGGTTGTTCTCTTTTTTATAATAAAGAACATGGCGAACACTTGATCGAGCGCATAAACAATGCCGATACAGTATCGATGGCTCTCAGCATGCCAAGCACGTCTCACATATGGCACCTAATTTGCTACACATATTGTAGACACTGTTTTTACACTTTTCTGCTCGAAACTCCTTTGCTAATAACTTAAAAAATAATGACCAATAAAGAAGATAACTAAATAGTTCTCCCGTTTCGTTGAAATTTATTAAGGTCAGGTCAATAATCGTCTACAATGTGTGGCGTTGTTAGACCCACGGTTATGCAACCACGTTGAAACTTTAGCAGTGAGATTGTTCCGAGAAACGTGCTTTGTAGAAAAACATCGGAGGTTTTATTGATTCGAATACGATATGGGAACATAGCCGGGATTCGGAGCATAGCTTTCGAAGTTTAGAGGATTTCATTCGCTGATTAATCTCGATTATAATTTGCTTTTGCATTCCGAGGGTTTATTGACATCGGTAGGGCTACGCTTTCTATTAGGTTTGCTACAATAGATGAATCACGCTCATGATTAACATTCAACATATTGTGTTAGTTGAGCTTAAGTGCGTTTGATAGTTTTATTATTTATAGAGGACAAATTCATAATGTTATTGACAATGACATGACTAAACTGTTATATTCGCTTTGTTTAGTTGATTTAATAAGAACTGTGTCGTAACCTGGATGCCATACTTCATAACGAGACATTAAAACATAAAATCGTTAAGTTTTATTTTCATTTAAAAAAACGTAACATGCAGATGGTCGATCAGATGCAACTATACAATGTGCAAGCATTTATAAAATATATTAATAAAACAATCATACTGGTTTCCAGTTTCCTTGCAAAATGACCAACGAGAATGACAACGAATGTATTAAGCGAAACAAGTTATACAGGTTCAGGTATTACCGAAGTATCTTTTTTATATGGTATCCAATTTCTTTCAGTGAACAAACAACACAATAAAAAGGGGGAATGGGGATGCGTGGTACCGTGATAATGGCGGAGAGTTAACGCTTTGCGAGCACACAGAGGCACATCACTCATCTCAATAGTGAGCATACTCGTAGGTGCATGTAGTGGCACGAGTACCGAACTGTTACAACTTTCTGGGTGACCGAAAACGAACGCATACACATTTTCGAAAACACCGCAGCTGTGGCCAATATTTCGCGGCGAACTCGAACGCCCATTATTCCGCACCATAAATAATCGCACTACACAAAAACGCTAACCCTTCATTGCCTCTTCCTTTTACGATTCAAAGAAAAGAAATAAAATATGTGCGAGCCAAAACAAAGGGTATAAAACCGAAATGACAGGGCCACACGCTTTTCAAGGAGAAGCTATACAAAAAGAAAAGACTATAATTTCGCATTATGTAATACTCGGAAGGAGTTGTTCGACGGGATTCGTATGCAGCGAGCGTGGGTTAAAAATAACTCAAGGTTAGCTCGCAGATCGAGGGTCCCTTTGTGATATCAAGGTCCACCGGTTCTGCAGGATGCCTATAACCAACATATTTGAGTGTTGACCGCGTAGGTTGTGTTCATCCGAGAAATTCTCTCTCACACAATGTCGTTATTTTTTTGAATACTTGGCTGGTAAAATAACTTTAAATAATTTCTATCAAATAAATTATAAATATTGAATTCCATCCATGGAATAATAAATTGAGGGTAGGTAATTGATTTTAAATGTCCCTTTTTTGTTTATATAACTTTTTTAAGGAGTAGTTTAGTAGTTTATTCCCACAAAACGGCACGGAAGTGACAAACATCGAAGGAGTCGAGTGCGCATTTTCGACGGAGACACCATGGCTTGTCTGCGTGGAGTTTTCCGTTACTTCTTCTTTCATTATCATGTGGTTAGTGTCAGAGTTTTTATGCCGCCCATGGGCCTCTGATTTGGCTTTACATGCCGTCGAGAAATATCTCTCAGGCATGCTGGTTTCCTTACGATGTTTTCCTTCACCGAAGCAAGTGATAATTTATACAATACGCACATGATTCCGAAAAATCAGAGATGCGTGCCTTAGGTTCGAACTCGAGACCTATGACTTGGCAGTCCAACGGTCACACTAGGCTATCACTGCTTATCTGACCTCCTTTGGTAAGACTGGTTATCAGACCTTCGGGCCACTGACTACCTGTAACGACTGTCAAAGACCTAAAAATGATAACTGGGCCTTTCTGAGGCACGGAGGAAACTCGACATGTAATGGGTGGACACCCATCCAAGGACCAACAAAGGCAAGCGCGGCTTAACCTGAAAATCGAACCGAGCTGTTATTATTTAGCGACGTGATCCTCAATGTTCAACCAAGTGAGGCACCAAATGTGAAAAAAATAAAAGTTTGTGGTCTTGGTTCATAAAGAAAACCTCATGACAAAGTCATACTGTTCAAAGTCTGGGACCGCCATTTGTGGTGAACTTAGAGTTGATTTTTACTTAACATGCGCTTCAAAAAAATTGTTGTATATTGTTTATATGATTAGTGAACATTTTATAATTTTAGTTTGTTAAAGAAACATTTTTGGTGCATCGGGCGTTACCCGTTATAACGTGATTTTCTTATCAAGCTTTGAATATTCAAGCATTTTATAAAACTTTATTGTCTTTTTGGTTCTAATGGTCGGCCCCTCTGAATTTCACAGTAGGTATAAACACTGAAAGCAAAACTTAGTGCGCGTAGCGTGCATGCGTGCGTTGTGAATCTAGAAAGTAAATAATTTCCTACGGTATACGAGAATACGCACTTCAAAATCCGTTGAGGTCGTAGCACTTTTTGAGGGTTATTCTCATCTTGTTTTAACCCTAATAAAACATAAAGAAGACAAATTGATGTGCGAGGGTACTGTTGCTGCATCATCAGTTCATCACACTGCTGGACCAAGGTCTCTCCCTATCAATGTCAACTTTATCGATCCAGGGTTTTTTTTTGGGATTTTTGTACACAAATGCGACGATGTCAATCCCATCGTACTTTTACATTATATCAACTTACTTCCTAAATGATCGATCCAGGGCTTATGTGAACCACTGGCCGATTTTATCCTCCACCTCATCCGTTCATCTTCTACGAGATCGGCTGTAACGCCTTCTGGCTGTGTCAGGGCTGCACAGAGCTCCATAAAGTGGTTCTAAGATTCTTTGAGAAGGAGTACAATGATAAAGTGTTGAAAACAGTTCTTCGTTTAACAAGTCGTTTTATTTTATTTTAATTGTTAAGGCACGGAAATCCACTTAAACACACTGTTTAAACACCTGAGCTATTGTAGACAACTGCTTAAATGTTTGCCTGTTGAGTAATTTTTGTTTTTACTTTACTTTTTACCTATGGTTTGTTGAAGTTCTGTATTTCACATGGAGCGACTGCTTATCCGACACTCACAGTCAAGTTAGTATTAGGTAATACGATACCCCTTGGTAAGACTGGTTGTCAGACTTTCGGCCCACTGGCTACTTAACGGGTGTTAAAGATCTACAAATGACAGCCGGAACGAACGGCTTAACGTGCTTTCCGAGGCACGGAGGAAACTCGGTAGGTATGTAATGGGTGGTCACCCATCCACAGACCAACCAAGGCAAGCACGGCTTAACCTAAAGATCGACCCGAGCGGCTGTTATTATTTAGCACGAGCTATGAGTTTAAGTCTGAAATTACTGTTTCCTACATCCTGTCTGCTTCACTGTTTCGCATTAATGATTTGTATTTGATAAGGTTTTCGAAGAATTCAGAATAAATTCGAAATATACGACTCGTTTTGTGTCGTATTTACGATAATCTATTCCACACATACGATAATTTGCATACACATACGAGGTGGTTTATTTGTTATTTTATTTATCCCTAGAACTTTTAAGTTCTTGTGATGTACTGAATAATTGATTTGACTGCATACTACTGGGCCTTATTTATTCAATATTAATTTGGTATCAAGACATTGTCATACTTTAGTTTCTACTACCTGCGTACGGAAAAGTTTTAGGAGATTTTTTGATGACTACAGTTAACATGTGACTTTCAATTATTTTACCAAAAATCAAACAACCAGGTAGGTAGCAGCAGTAATAAGAACCCAGCGACGTCGTCCGACAACCGAAATAACAACACAGTAAGTTATTTTAAGAACAAAATTAATACATTTTCATAACAAACTCAAGTGCTAACGATATATGTAGTGACAGCAAAAAAATGCATGAATAGCATATGATACGTATTAAAACTTTTGAGTATGATCAGATCATTGATCACTTCATTGACCATCACTGATCACTGAAGTGATCACTTTATCACAGAATAGGTAATATGTAGTTTACGGACATGGGATATTTAGTTTCTAACTAAATAACTAAGTAAGTAGATAATATCATATAACAAATTTGCAAAAGCTTTCATTGTATTTTATCATCAAAATCACATACGATCCTACTTAAAAAAAAATCCTGAAGCAGGTACCTACTTACGAATAAGATACTGAAAAAATTGATACAATGTTTATTTATAGAACAAACTCAGCTGCTTTGATTTTCATACTGACCCTACATTTGCAAAGTCGGTTTGTAAGTTAGTAAGTAGATATATGTATAAATACTTAAGGCGCATTTTGCCAAGACCTTGAACTACCCTTGCAGGTGCATCCATGCATGCACCTGCCAGCATTATGCTGTGACCTATAAAGGCAATAATTAAATAATTTATTCCCCGACAATTATCCCTTAGATGTGGGTCAAATAAAAAGGGACGTTTTAAGGGTCCGTGTGTTAAAACAATGTTTTTTTTTTCACTTGATTTTTATTATATATTTATTTTATTAATTTACTATATACGTTATTAAAATTAAAAACTAGGTATTAATTAAACTAAATTAATTAATTTTTAATTCGTTTATAGAAAAAAATGTGTGATCGTTGTGTTTACCTAGTAAGTACACGCCATGTTCCCGACGGGATTTGAGGATGAGTTTCCAAAAAACTATTATAGATCTAACTTTTACTTTTAAACAGAACTGCTAGTACTTCTAACTTATCAATTTCCGAGAATACGTTGTACGAGAATCATACGAATTTTAGGAAGGTGCTTAATTGGGAGAAAAACGATCAATATCTTTTGAGGAAATTGTCACTACACTATGCACAAAGTAAGTAGATACTACTACTAAATCATCATCATTATCATTCACCTGCCCATATCCCAATTTATTTGGGGTCTTCTTCTTCCATACTTCTCGATTACTCATCATCATCTCATCAGATACCCCCTTTATTGCCATATCATCTTACTACTCAATCAATTATTATGAAGGCACCTCAAAATCCAATATTATTCCTTACTCCTGATGATAATATTAAACCGGCTCGAAGGACCATGAACAGGATTTCAAGGTCCGAAGGCGAGAACACCCAATGAAACTCACAAACTGTTTCAATCAGGACACTTTATTTTAGTCACTATTTCAGACACTTCCTTTCACACGACCCTATTATATTCATTGGCAAGAATTCTTTACAAAATACTTGAAACTGGCTCACTTTTCTGGTATTTCAATACCTAATGAAACGGCAGTGGTGTCGCCAAAACAACCGACAGGTGTCGCAAAAATCACTCAAATCATTTTCACATTTGCAACACCTGCCCAAAAGATGACCAATGTTGTGGACTTGCGAAGGTCAAACATCCTGCAATCTTTCTGCAAAAAATTTAAACCAGTTTTAATAATAAAATCTCACCCCTCTCAAAAGAATTCCCTCCCTCGTGAAAAAAGAACCCCTGCTAAATGTATCTAAGGTGATGCGACCACGGAGGTTCAACACTGGTTTGCGAATTCGAGCTCAAACTATCCTTTAAAGAAGTTTTTAATAAAAATTTGTACAGAACCCAAACTCAAGCTACGATGCAAGTAAGTACTTGACCAACATACCCACGTATTTTTTATGTTCCACTGCACGTCCGCTTGACTGCACGAAAGGAAATGGGGGCTCTATGTAAAACTTTACAACTGTCGTTTTTACACATACATACCTACCTGTTAGCGTATATTAAACTTTGTATGCATCCATAACAAAACCACTATAAAACGAAAGGTCAATATTTATTACAGCATAATTTAATGATTTTCTACATTATTTTAATCGAGTTTGATTTGCCAACGATAATTTCTTTGCAAATTCGAAATATTTTTTTATGGTAACATTAATTATTTACCTGAACAAACCCCACGATGTTTGTTCGCTATTTGAATTTTGTGACGCACGCTGCAAGACTTCACAATACAGAAATAATATTTATTTTATTTAGCAAATAAATTTTAGCTGCAAAAAACGCTCCATTCAGACGCAAAAGAATTTCGATATTGGCTTTTATTTGGCATTTTTCTGGTAAAATATGTGGTCCATAATTAGAATACATGCAAGTAGATAGCGTCCATTCAGAGTATAAAGAGCCAGATGTACAGTACTTATCCTTATTTACGTAGTACTCATTTTTGAATAAATAATATTGAATAGCTATTCAGAGGTCACACAGATGGCGAGTCTTACAGACAAAAGCTTCGTAAAAATATTGCTGAAACTCGTTTGTTTGAGAGTTGAGACGCAATTCCTTTACTAATTTCCAGTACCAATTATTTTTGGCCCTTCACGTCTTATTGTATGGACATAAGCTTCCTTTTCCCGCTTAATTTATGTTGTTAACACGCAAGAGTATGTTTGTAAGGGTACAATTCGGCTGGTGTTTCGATACACGTGTTCGTTCGAGTTCCCCTCCCAGTAAAAATGCACCTATCACCTGGCTTGGAACGTAGTTGGAATAAAATTGGGTCACACGAATACGCCACTAGTTTCTTTATTCCCTCAGAGTAACTCGGGCCCTCAGCCTTGGACCGGTCTACGGAACAAGGCGATTTTTGTTCCTTTGCTCCTTTCAAACTCTTCCCCCATTAAACACGTGCGCGCTTTGAGAATCGTCACATCAATTCACATGAATGCCGAATTCCGATTCAGGGTCTTAGTTTTTTAGAATTATAATAGTACGGTGAATTAGGGTGGTGATAACAATGAAGTTTGTACACGTGGTTTCTTGTGTCCAATGTTTACGTTTTTCTGTAGGTAATTAAAGCTACTATTTAACTAATGGAAATAGAAATATGGGTGTGTATTGTTTCTACATCTAGGATATTATTTATTTACAAAGAACATTAAATTAATTTATCTTTGCAGTTTCACCTTTTTATTGGACAAAAGTGATACCTACTTATATCGGAGTTTCAGTTACTTAGGTACTAATTTCTAATTTTCTCTGCGTCAAAACTGAGTTCCTTTTTAAACAGTAAAACTAAGAATTTGTTGCTGGCATAAAACGTAAAATTCTACTTTCAGAAACACTTAAAATTAAAAAAAAATACGGTTTGTCGTAAAAAGTTTTTTTTTAAGAAATCATATTAGAAAGGTAAACAGATTCTTACAAGAATAATCAACGTCTCAAAGAATTAGGTTTCTCCCGGACACAAAAGAATCCGGAAATCTCCCAAATGATTTCGAACTAGGACAAAGTATGGGATAAACACACTACCTACAGGCAGATGGCATGCGGCATAACTACCCTTACTTATACCTATTAGGTACAGCTTGCACATGGCCGTTTTTCCTTGCAGATGTCCCTCACTTTATGCGTAAGTCTCGTAAGAGGGTGGAAAGACCTAGTTCTTATTACGTACGTTACACAGCTTGAGCTCTGAGGAGCTCGTGGCTAAATAATAACAGACGCTCGGGTCGATCTTCAGGTTAAGCCGCGCTTGCCTAGGCTGGTCCGTGGATGGGTGACCGCCCACAATATACCGAGTTTCCTCCGTGCCTCGGAGGAGCACGTTAAGCCGTTGGTTGCCCGTTACAGTTACAGTCTTACCAAGGGGACCGTATTACCCAGTACCAACTGAGTTGTGGAGGTCAGATAGGCAGTCGCTCCATGTAAAATACTCGTATTCAGCTGCATCGGGTTAGACTGGAAGCCGACCCCAACATAGTTGAGAAAAGGCTAGGCAGATGATGACACAACTCGAGTTCATAGGAGCCGATGGACTAGACTAGCTTTTGACTTCGTACTCAACATTAAGTTTTGAGTTACCCTATATTTTTCAATAGATGGCGTTGTATTAAACTACAACACGATATTATAAAAAAATAAAAATGACGGTAAAAGATCATTTCCTGTGGTATAAAGTAGCCCTTATTTTAAGTTAGGCATCTAGCAGCAGAGCGGTGAAAACTGTGTTCAAATCCATGCAGTAGTTTTTACGTGATGCGCGACCAAACATACAGACAGACGGACAAAAATTCCAAAAACTGTTGTTTTGGCTTCTGTTGCTCTAATAAAAACCCCCCATAGTTTTTTTTCAATTCTTCTTTTTTTTTTCAAAGTTATCCTTAACCGCATCGATGCAAAATTAGATTCCCACCAACCACCCGAACAAGCTGGTTTCAGCCCAAGTTTTTCCACTGCACATAGAATTTGGAAAACCTTTGTATCTGGCCTTCGTGGACTATACGAAGGCATTTGACAGTGTGAAACATGCAGCCATATTTTCTCCTTTACAAAACCAACAGTTAGACCAAACCTACATCAATATCCTCAAAGTAATTTACAACAATAGCACAGCAAACATTAAACTCAACTTACCCGGTCAAAAATTCAAAATAGACGAAGGCGTAAATTATTTACAAGCACCCTCGAGGAGGTATTCAAGAACCTAGCAGACCTATGGTCTAGTAAAGGTATAACAGTCGGTTGCGAAAAACTCACTAACCTTCGTTTCGCTGATGATATCATCCTATTTGCACCGACTGCTGCCGAATTACAACAAATGCTCCAAGATCTGAGCATAGCAAGCCTTAAGGTTGGACTAATGATGAATCGGTCAAAGACAAAAGTCATGACCAATAGCACAAAAAGTAGGGTTGAGGAAGATGGGCAAGAAATCCACTACGTCGCGCGTCGATGAGTACATTTATTTGGGTCATATAATTTCCTTCGAAAACAGGCAAGATAGAGAAATCGACCTCCGTGTCGAGAACGCCTGGAAGAGCTACTGTCCATGAAGTCGCTGATGAAGGGAGTCCTACCATTATCCCTGAAGGGCAAACTCATCGATATGTGCATTCTGCCCATCCTAACCTACGGTGCTCAAACTTGGTCACTGACCGAGTCGCAAAAGTCCAAACTCAAGGTTTGCCAAAGGCTTAATAGGTATTAAACTCAGCGACAGAATACGCAATACCACAATACGCTCAAAAACTGCAATCGCTGATGTGGGCCATAAGACTGCTAGGTAAAAGTGGGATTGGGTAGGCCATGTCTGTAGAATGCATCAGGACCGATGGGCCCAAAGTCGTCACGCAGTGGATGCCAGAAGACGGGCGGCGTCGTCGCCGAGATTGGCCGGAGAAAACCGAACGAAGAGAAGAGTGGAAGCCTATGGGGGAGGCCTTTGCCCAGCAGTGGTACAATGAAGGCTAAGAAAAAAAAATCTTCAATGCACAGACATCGGCCTGTTACAATTTTAGTACATAATAATATGTATATTTATATAGATATTTGATATGCTTGGATGTTAATTGTTTATATATTATTTTGTATGCATTTCATGTCCTTGCGACGAATTTTTTTTTTCACTCAGTTTTTTATTACATAGTTTCTTATGTTACGCCCCACAGTTAGGACATAGGTGGAGCGATAGCGCAGGTCAGTTTATAATCATAATATATCTAATTCATTACTGAACACTATACTTACAACAGGAAACATGAAATAACTATTAAAATTATGAACTAAACTGATTATTCATAAAGTACCAAAAAGTAAAAGGTCAAATAAGTCGTTTCGGTGACTATTGTTTGTTTCATTGACTTTTTGCCACCGACTTTCAAAAGTAAAGTTATTTTCCATTGTTAAATTAGTGTTTTTTTTGGAAGTCGGTTATTTTTTGCAAAAAATATTTTACCCTTTTTAGTTATCGTATCACACACAAAGCCTTGTGAAGTATCAATTTTGCAATTTCTTTTACTTGAATAACATATTTTTACCAGATATTCTGATTTAAAAACCAAACTACTGAACCGATTTTTTATAAAATTTCTATGGGACCAATCGGGAAGTATAAAAGAAGATTTTTTCAAATCGGTTCATAAATGACGAAGATATAAGGTAACAAACAAAAAAATACAACCGAATTGAGAACCTCCTCCTTTTTTCAAAGTCGGTTAAAAAGAGCTAATATAGGTGGGTAGGCACTAGATAGGCACAGTAAAACATAACATCACGCCTGCAATCCCCGAAGGGTTAGGCAGAGTTTACTATTCAGGTAGTTACCTAACCTATGACAGATTATGTAAGTCTCAGACCGACAGCTATGTTATCTCCTTACAATACAATGTAGTATCAAGTATCTATTAATATAAATAGGTACCTACTCGTATCAGTGAAGTAAACAACTCCTCAATGTGTTTTGTATTAGACGAGAGTGAACTCTGATGTTCTGAGATGCGATAAGGAAACTGTTGGTACCTACTGAATGTACCTACTTAAAATGCTAGGCATGTTTTTAATTGCTTACCTAAGTATGTTTCAAAAAATGTTTTTTTTTTGTTTTCATACCTTGAAAGATAGTTAAAGATAAATTAAGATAGGTACCTGAAAGAAATATTTCAATAACAAGGTATGCCTCATTGTAATGTGGCGGACTAACTGCCTCACATTGTTTTTTTTTTTTTTAGGAAATCGTTGCAGCATCGAAGTCACTCAACAGCCATGTCAACGTCGACAAACAAACAACTCCGACGGAGGGTGGGTCTGCAATGCAGCATTGGCATCACTGTCCATTCCTTGACGGATGAGAGGATGCGACACCGCTCCCGCGCCCGCTACCCGCTACCGCGCGAAAGTGAAAATTCGCTAGGCACTTTCTCCCCACCGCCGGCGTCGCATCGGCCCGCCCCTCGCTGCACCGCGCGCCCCTCCGCGGCGCAAGGTCAGCCCCGCGTGCAGGCGGGTGGCGCGGCGGCGGCGGCGCGGCGACGCGCTGCGCTCTTGAAATTTCGCTTTCGTTCACTCGCGGTTATTAGTCGGCCGCGCGCGCTCCGGCAAGCATGTGTCTCGTGTGACGCGCTCCACTACTTCCGCGCACCACGTTCGTTTTCGTTGGCATGGCCCCGCGACGGCAAGGCGCCACCGGCGAGCGCGAGGCGGAGGAGGCTCGCGGGTGCTGCGTGCCAGGCGAGTGCCTGCGCCCCCGGGAACCGGTGCGCATCGAGGATGCCGTGCGCGTGCTATGCAACAACGACACGTGCGTCGCCGGCCGGTATATGCACCGAGAGTGCTTCGAGCAATGGGAAGGAGGAGTTCTCGCTTATCTCAAATCTTGCGGTCGAGCTCGCTCCTGGTCTGAACGCCAGAGGCATCAGAATTTATGGACCAAAAAAGGCTACGATCTGGCGTTTAAGGCTTGTGGCTGCCGGTGTGGTAGAGGGCATTTGAAGAAAGATCTGGACTGGGCGCCTCCGGGTGCTGCGATTCGCGCTGAGGAGGAGAAGAAGCGTCGCCGGCGCACCCGGTCCGGGCGCATGCCGGCGGCTCCGGACTGCCGCTCGCGCGCCTTCAGCCTGTCCAGCTCGGGCTCCTGCTCACCGCCATCAGCCTCGTCCGAGCCTTCGGCCAGCCCCACTCACGCTCCGACACACGCTGTCACGCCCGCTAAGAAGATTTCCAAACCAGAAATTATTTCCGACAGAATCAGGTAAGCAACTTTATCAACTTGCTTCTTTTAACTTTCTTATCGGCTATCCGTAGGTTTAAACACACACATTACGAGGATTACGAAATATGGTTATATATAAAGAACTTGAGTAACCGCCGGTAGGTATTGGGTGTTGGTAAAAACTACGCGAGAGAAAATATAAACAGTTCCCTACCTTGTTATACAAACATCGTAACACCATGGCGTTACAAATTATAAACACTTAAGCCTACGGATTCCGGAGTGGATTGAATTTTATTTGTGTAGGTTGTACACCTACGTCGTAGTGTGTGTGTTGAATGCATTTCTTGCCGGTTGTTTATATCGTATCGAATAGCAGCCCCACATAATTGGCATAGAACTGGTTGGGCCAGTGGAGGCGAGTGGAAACCGGCCGGCGCGCGGGCATGGCGGCCCAACGCCTCGCTATTGAATTTAGATAAGATGCAAGTTGCACTCCATGCACCGAACTATGTTTGGTTAACCATAGGGTGATAAAAACTTCTTACCTTCGTTGTGTACGTGACTACGAGTTCAAACTTCGAACGGTAAGTTTTTGAAGACGATTCGAAGAACTAGCAATATTTTAAATTTGAGAAACATTTTCATACGTAGTTATTTCAGGTAATGGTCAGGAAAGGTATTATGTTAATGGCAGGAAATATAAAGCATGAAAACTAGACGAAGCACAGAAAAAGGGAACTCCTCAGTATTTTTAATTTCTATCAACTTGTATGTACGTAAATATAAATTTTAAAATACTTACTTTTAGCTATCATTAACAAAACTTACAACTAAGTTCGAAGGTATATTAACGTGTCAATTTTTAGAAACACAAATAGTTATCATGAGTCATTGATAAAAACTATTAGTAAACAAACCATAAAAATATTTTGTTATCTTAAAACTCATAAAACATCCATTCACTTCCTGATCCCCGTGATTGTTTGTGCTATTGTTAAAAACAACCTTGCACAGATTTTTTTCATGTACAAAAAACCCTTTTAATGTAACAATAGACATGCCCACCATTAAAAAAAAAACCTGTAGGTTACTGTTAATCCTATTTAAATTAAGGCCATTTGACACATGCAAATGAAACGAGTTTGAAATTAGAATGTATCAAATGAAATCTTAATCACTCGTCGAATTGAATGTTGCCATCTAAATAACGTGTTGCGAAATTAATTGTCATTGTCATATTTACGAAGCGATTTAAAAAAAAACAAGGAAGGGTAACTTACATTCTGCCGCACGCAATTTGCAAACAACAATTTGTTTAAGTGAGCTTTCGACTGTCACAGCAGTTTTTTGTGAATTTTAATTCGCGCCCAAATTGGTGGAGCCTTAAAAATGCAATTTCGTCGGCTTTACTACATTAACCGCGGTTCACTGCACAGCTGGTTTCCGTTTCCTGGCAAAAGTGCGTTTTTCCCGAAATTACGGCAGCTGTCCCTTGCCCAAATTGTTGTTCCCGTGTTGTTTTCGCAAAAAAAAGGAAACACCTGACGTTCGCTAGTCATTACATCGCTTCACCGCTTCCCGCGTTGCATTTTGGATCATTTGTTATAATTTTTCAAATATTCCGTATGTTCATAATTATGGTAATTTAAATATGAGTAACGTTTAAACGATTTTTTGTGTTAATTTCATTGAACGTTAAAGCATAAAATAATTTATTTATTTATGTACACACAAAACACATTACAGGAAAAATACATAAAGACAAAAGAGCACAAAGGTACCGTTTATTTCATTTAGAAATCTCTTCCAGCGGACCTGCGAGAGGATAGATATAAAAGAAACGTAGACACAGTGTGTAAGAAGAATAACTTAACTACAAAATTAATAACATTCATAATAAAAAGATAATAAAACATACATGCTTGCTTGCTTTGCTTGCTGTGCATTTATTTAAGTAAATGAAAAATATATATATATATATATATAAAAATCGAATTTCAAATAATATAAATGTACAGTTGTACGCAAAATATTTACATGCTGTGTTGCAGACGCATAATATTATATTTTTTAAACCATTATCAAGCTGATAGAACTGTTATTTTATTATCCTTACTCGTAAGCATTTACACAGAATACATTCAATAGTACAAGCATTAGTCTATAAATAGAAAAAACACATGGATGAATGAACAACATTATCCTCTGTTGATAATAATTTTGATGAATAGAACTTTTTTTTACGCTTTATTTTGTAAAAAAAAAACAAGTTTCGTTAAATTCCTCTTCTCGACGTTGACAGATTATGCATTGATAAAATGTGGTATCTGTGTGTCATGGTGGTAATCTTATCACGCTTATCTTCTGTTGTCTGTTGATATAAGTTTTATATCACTGATATACATTCGAAATTTAGGACATAACATTTTTATATAACACTGTTGTTTTCGTACCGAAATTGGCCAATCAGAACATTGCAACATTTATTATGAAACCGGTTTTTATCAATTATTGTATCCGTCTGCTGAGGTTTTAGGACGGTAACTTTGTTTTGTAATTATAATTATTTTATTTACAGAACAATGCAAATGATAAATTCATTTACTTTGCTGCGCAACAAAGTGCAAAGTAAATTCAATGTTAATTTAATTGGATACAGCAATTTCCTCACATTACCAAGTTTGAGAAAAAATATTTTTAGGTTTAAACAGAACGACGAAATTGGGAATGCAAACTATTAATATTATTTATGATTTAATCTAAAAAATAGTGTATTAAATACAAATAATTTGAATATATTGCACATACATAATTGTAAGAATATAACGAATAATTCAACAAAAAAAAAAAACTGCATAACAGTGTATTTTAGACTAATAAAAAAAAATAAGATTTGTTAAAAAAAAGGTTAATTTTCCTCAGATTTAAGAGTCGCGAGCGGTTCAACGTGTGACTCTTCTATATAATCGAGTGTAGGTGATGGTGGGTATTTGCTTTATTGAATCGTGGGCGAACGCCGGCACATCCGACCACTCTTTATTCATTCGTTGTTTTAACTTGACCTAATAAAGATGGTATACGTAATAACCTCGATGATTTTATGCGCGTTATTTAAGTTTTACACCTGTTGTACAAAAATTGCGTCGGTCATTCGTAATATTGTGGTTTTATTGTTTTAGAAGGATATACATATAATGAAACGACCGATTCGGAATTCTCATTCTCTTTAAATTTTTTGAATGACCGATGCACAATTTGCATACCACAAATTTTCAATTAAAATAATTGAACGAAACGCTTAGAAAGTATTTTTATCTGTTTCCCATTTCTACAGCAGACAACTTTATTTTAACATCACCTGTTTAAAAAAAAAACACAAAAACAGATATACCCGTCATGATAAATCTTACGTCATTAGGCGAGGCACCAACTACCTACCAATAAGATGGCTTAAATCGATTCCAAACAGAACAAATGAAGCAGTTCGTATGCGTCGGCGCATCGTTTTGTTTTTAATATTGTTACTAACGCATAAACACAGTGCATTATGTCTCGAGACTTTATATCGGACATAAATTTTAAATTCTATCTTTTATAGTTTTTATCTTCCCTTTTTTATTCGGGATGGACGGACGTAAATTAAGAGTAATCTAAAATACCACTTTGTTTCGTTTTCTGTTATTTTGAACACTACCAAAAAAAAAATGGGACTTAAGTTAGAGAAAAAAAATATATGATCAACCTCGTCAATACAATAAACTAAAACAACAACAAAAAAAAAAAACTCAAGTTAAAACTAAATTCTGTAGAAGTGAATTTAATTTTTTTTTTCTTGTTTTTTAGTCAGAAATTCACGAACATGTTAGCATACGTATAGTGGCAACATTGAATATGACTTCTGTCAAGTTATGTCGTCCTGTTGCTATATAAAACTGAAGGAAATTACCTGTTCAAAATAAAGCCATTTGCATTCCACGTCCGTCTGAGGTGCGTCGCATATTGTGTTGTGTACACATACTTAAGGCATCTTGCATGAATTTATTGAGTAAGAAGTACAGCTGTAGTTTTGAGTACCTACTATTACGAAGTCTAGAAATTTTGATACTTGAAAGCTAGCATTGGTTGTTTTGAATTCCAAGCAATTTAAGGTTAAAGTCTTCCTTAACTTGCTCGTTACCTAGGTTAGTGACCTGTTACTGGTTATGCAGCTATGGTTCTGTATTTCCCGTTTACCGTTTCAGCCTAGATTTTTGCAACCAACTTACATAAGTTTTGTAACCAAAAAACTACGATGTTATGAGAGCACAAGAACTTTTTTTGCCATTTAATAAAGCTCAGTTTTAACCTCACAAAAAAAATGTACTTACTAAATACGAGCAACATAGAGAAATATGAGTTATAATAACATAATATCAAAAGAAACAGTGTAAAAAATATAAATATAAGAACCTTTGCATGATATTCATACGTACAATTATTGTGTTTAGTAGACGCTATAATTTTATCATTAATTACTAGTATTACTACTGTATAAAAGATAATTATAGTGAGCATTGACGGCAAGACAGGCTGCGAGCTGGCTATATTAAAGAAAAAGATAAAAAAAAGAATAATACACAATATTATCTATAAAAAGTCCTTTTTTACATAGGTAAATAATTGTGTTTATTTTTTCGTCCTAACTTTATTACCAAAGCACTTAAACAACGTTTTTTTTTAATAACTAGACAACCTTGAGCAACTAAAATGATGCTATTTAGCTTGATATCCTTATACATTGATATAATAAATATGAAAATAAGAACATACTTGTTCTACAAAAAATTTAATGCAGTTCACATTGGTCGAGAACATTTTTAAGATAAAGCAGTTCCTAACAAACCGGTTAACCGGTTCTTTAAATATTATTGAGTGGGTGTGACTTTTTGGTAAAAAAAACTCGCTTGTTTAGACTTTTAGCAGCGTGTTATTAAGTTTTTAATGTATTAATGTAGTTATTAAATTAAACTCATTATCTAAGGATCACGTAATATTATGCGTGGAGTAAGATTTATGAAATAATGTAGACTGTTGTTATGAATGAAGTGTAGTATTTTTTGTGAGGTTTTTGCGGTAAGATAATCATATTTTTTTTGTCTACGATAAGTATGTAAATACTGTGGTTTTAATTTATCTCCTAAAAGGTTATGCTAATTAAAATGTCAATGCAATATAATTTGCAAGTCCCTTTACATTCATTCATTTCTTATAATAGTTCTGATAATTATTACAGCGATGAATAATCTCATGAATATTTATTTGATAAATATCACGATATGTTTTCGATACATAAAAAGTATTTGCTATAATCACGTCGTGGCCTTGAGCCGAGCCCGACGTAAACAAGAACTTGAGACCTTGTCAGTATTGTGAATAGTAAATTTTCATTCATATTTGTAAATGTTATGGGATTTTCCATATTTTCGGCAGCAAAATATTTATTGGTCACTTGAGTGTTGCAATAGAAAACACTCATTATGATTGTGCACCCAACTACGCATTATCTATTTTAATTATATAGGTAATAAGGTAACTGTTTAGTGGTTCTTTGAAAATGACTATGTTCAGTAAAAAATTTTGCTTCGCTCAATAAAAACTAATTGGTTTAAATGTGTAAGTCTGTATACCATTACGAGCCTCGATTTTAAAATCTAGTCTAATCTGTCTGATTTTAAAATCTAGTTACCTACGATAAAATTCCAATTTCGTACACACGCTAGTATTAGCAATGTAAATGGTAAACATTGGCTAATGCTTGTCAAACTTCGAAGTAAAACTGATGTGTGCTCGGTGTACTTATTTAAATTACATTTAAGTGCAGTACATAGTTATGTCTGAGGCGCGACCACTGTGAGTCAGTCGTCAGTCAGGCGTGAAGCAAACTTGAGGAGGGGAGGCCTCTAAAGGATATCACTGCACCACGTTGAACACGTCTTCAAGTGTGTGTCAGATTTTATTGAAACTCCTTCATCCAATTTAGAAACGACTTGCAAGATGTTTCAACGCTGCAATCGAGAGACTTAAAATGGTGTAGTAAAAATATGCAACAAAACAATTATTTTTCCGAAGAACAACACATTGTTCTTCTATCTAACATTTAAAAATAGAATCGCTGAAATTGTGACAGGCGATGGCGCCGGAATTATTGTGGTCAATATTTCATTGGGAATCTAAAAATAAATAAATACGTTGCGTTGTAATAAAAAATAAACACAGCAGGCATGTTGGCTGAATAAAACATTTGCATTAAACACACAACTAACCTCATTGTACCTATATTTTATGTATTGCAGATTTAAATTGCATTTATCTAATGAGTCAATGCATTCTCGACACACTTGCGGTTATTTCCAGCTAGTTTCTTACACAAATGCGCATGATTTGCCAAGCAGCTATGAATAAATAATACCTTTTATTTTTTATGAATTGCGAAAGCAGTTATTGTTTAACATAGGCGGGAACATTTCTAATGCATTACTATTTGTTACTCATCCACTCGTCTATTGTGAATTTTCCGTAGAAATCCGTGGATATAAACACAGAGGCGCAGTTTTTATGTGTTCCATTTTCAACCGTCGAATATTCCGAAGTAATAACGTAAAGAACTCTCTTTGTACGTGGTCCAATTTGTAACAACCAGTAACAACGCCGTAATTTTCTTAGATTAAACAATGTTTTTCTGTTGTTCGTCGTCGTGGTCAATTGTCTGAAGTGTGTCTGGATTTTCCGCCAGTAAGAAGCGGTGATTTCCGTTCCCATGCCGTCGGCGGCGGCGGGGGCGCGCGGTGCGCCGGTAGCCGGCACGGCTCGTTAGCGCCGTTTTTAGGGCGTGATCGACGCAACGGCGCATGCCTGCATAAATTGCATCCAAATACACATACCCACTCGAACCCCTTTTGCGTGCATCTCTATTATGCCACTCTGTCACGCATCCATTGCGGTCGACCTTGTATCGAATTTTTGGAACACGATACTCACCTTTGCCGATCGAAACTCGGTTTAGCCGAGACAATGCTGCCTTTATACATTTGCCAAGCTTAAAAAGTGCCGTGTCTCGTCATTTTACTTGCAAATTAACGTGATTATGCATAGTGGAGTCGGGCGAAGATGTATTTACGTGTTCATTGTATGCATTGTGTGGTGTACGCGTGTGGGCACGCACCAATATGTCCCGCAGCCCCGCTCCACACGACATACATGCTACACGGGCGCAAGTTCCCCTCTGCATTCTGTTTCATGCGTCAGTCTGAGTCAAATGATCGATGCTACCCTAGGATGCACTTTGCTGCTCGAAAATTATTAATGGCTCCTAAGTGTGGCGTGTTTGCCGTTTTAAGTCGTCCTATTTTCAACTTCATCCTATTTAACAATTTATTTAAATTGAACCGAGGAACGACGCTTTCGTTTCGAGCGTTCATTACCAATTTGTACTCTACGACTGGTTGCTGCTTCGATTTCATTGGAAAATGTTTATGAAATGTGGTATTTTATCGAAGCCCCGCGTACATGGTCAGTACTGCAGTTAAGTTCATTACGAAGTCGCGACAATTCAGAGCGAACTATGCATAATTTATCCATTAATACTCAAAATGACTCTTGGAAGTTCTGCTCTCGCCAGACAGCGATGACCATTCTCGACGTAATGTAAGCGGCAATTTTACATGAAACTTTCAAAGTTTCTACCGATTCGGATTGTGAGTGCAATAAAAATAAGTTAAGAACAAAATGTAGCTTGTCGGAGCAACGAGACGAGAGTGGGTTGTCCCTTTCTTGTAGCCTGTAGTGCATCGGTGCACTTAGTGCGATAGTTGTGCTGTAAGTGTGAGCGTTTAAAAACAAACCAAGAGATATTTTCACAGCGCTGTGCTGAGCGGGAGAAAGTTCGGGTAGGTTCAGGGACGAGTTGTGGCTATTTGCGTCTCGAGGCGGGCGATCGTCGATGCAATTAAATTTGTGAACGAAGCTTTATGTTCCCTCGGCTAAATATAAAGAGGATCGCGACGTTGCCGTGCCGACCGACTGCAAAAGCAATCACTTTTCTGTGCATTCCCGCCTTTGAGACCTTCCATCCAATTGTTCCGGGCTTCGCAAGTTCGAAACCCGTACTTTGTGAGCAGTTTCCGCCTTTTAGTTTAGCTAAACACACAACTGCATAAGTAAGTAAATATTTAAATACCTACGTATTGTTTTCTTGGAAAATACATTTTCATTTAAATGAACTGGAAACCTGTTCGTGAAATTGTCGTTTACAATCGAATTTCATCCGATGAATTGCGGTTTAGGGAACTCATTTCGAAAAGCAATTTATATTTTGATGATTAAAGGAGGTAAATACTGGACGTGGATTAGGCAAAAGGAGTACATATGTACATGTGTGTATGTGGATCGTAGCAGGTGGTATTCTGTAGTTTCTTTCTGCCTACTCCCATCGGAAAAAGGCGTCAGCTTTTGTTTTGTATTTAAATATTGATCTAAATTGAAATAGCTGTAGGTATACAAGAGAATGTCATTAAAGAAGGGAGCGTAGTTGGATGGGGCAATCGGCGGCAGTAAGCAAAGTTCAGTAGTTCAATGCGCTCGAATACCGATCGCGTTCATTGTCCCTTTGTAAAGGTCAAATCTACTGTTGCAGTCTATCTAGTGTGCCTTGAGCTTTACAAATATAACAATACGAAGGCCAGGCTAACTTTAGTACGTATAAAACCTTTTTCTATAAAAACAAAAGAACGCTGCGAATGTTTCCAAGCTGTCGCGATCTCCTGAGGAATTCTTTATAGTCATATCAAACGATACTACCTGGTTATAGTAACAAATGTGTGTAATTTATAAACCTATACGGGAAAAAAAACGGATATTAGCCTTTTTAAGCAACAAAAAACGTATGCACTAATGAAGTGAACAAAATCATCACCTGAAGTGCAGCTGATGGTTTTAATTTACATAAATAATTTATTATTTCCTTCATTTTGATTATAAGAGATGAGTTGGCACGCAAAAACATTACTTAAGTAACAATTCAATCTCATTAAAATGCAAATTTTATTATAATATAATTTATGCTAATAAGGAAATGGAATTCACTAATGAATTTAGAACACAAATCAGTTCTAATCTGTTTGTTTTCAAACCAGTTATATTATTTTTATCTTCGAATCTAGAACTTATTTTAATAACACCTGAATTTGTTATATTAATGAAATATTTATTTGAAAACTGCAGAATAAAGTAATTTATTAAACTTAAGAGCACGTTGCGGATGTTTTAATAAAATATGTTAATGTTTAAAAATAAAAGTAGGATCTGCAATTTAATGGTTTATTTTTTTGTAATTCCAAGGTAAAGAAAATCTTGTTTTATGTTTTGTTTAATTTCCCCCTGAGGAGCTCGTAGAATGTAATATTTCATCCACCTATGCGATCCCTGTCTGACTTTTGACTCTGAAAGTAGCTTTGTTATACCATAATTACGATCATAGATAAAATTAATTACAACAATGTCTTCTAGAACTTAATTACGTATCGGTGTATCTTTGATATCGCTTTATCAAAAACTTGCCCACATAAATAATAAGTTTCCCTTTTACTTATAATTTACATAGGAAGTCATAAAATTATTATTCTGTTTTAGAGCTTGTCTTATCAACATAATAACTGCTTAAAAAATTGTCCATCTTAGCAATGAGTATTCATGAATAAATATTTTTTTTAAATATTTAACAAACCAATCAAAGTTATTAAAATAACAACGATAACCGGAAAAATACAATAATAATTATAAATAAAAAAAGTTTAAGCAAAAATAATTCGCAAAAACAAAAGTTGCCACAGTACAGGATTTTCAGTAAGAGAAGGGGCGGTGACACACATGTAATACTGAATGACAAACGCAACGTGTAATAAATTCTAAGTTTGTCCCCTGTCTCATTGCCTAGTCAGTTGGTCGTGCCATGATTGTTTGCAATATATTCGCTGCAAATTGCTCGCTGCACCACGAGAATGACGTTCACAGCAGATTTATAGTTGCGTCGACTCGTTAACTTGATATCGTATCAAGTATTACACAGCTATGTCGACTGTTTTTATTAAGTGCAATCGAATAGTCTGGGTATTTGTTTCACCAGACATTTTAATATTATTATCATTGTATTCAATTCATTTGATATCTGGTTAAAAATGCGCTGCGGGTTGCCAAGTTTGTGTGCATAAATTGTTGCCGGAGTATCGTGTTGATGCAAAATCACGAAATTATTCTAGAATAAAGTACAAGTCCAGACATTTTAATACCGTGAAATTAAATGCATTTAAATTTTCATGAAGGGATTGGTCACTTTATAATTATTGCGATGCCATGTGGCATTAAGTACCTACGTGTAGCGTTTTCAAGAATATTTTTGAATATGTTTCCACACGAATAGCTAGTTGCAGTGTGCAGTTGCCAAGGGTACTAATTATCATAAAATATATAAAACTCCTTCAGACACCACGAACGTAAATATGCCAATACTTCGAATAAACCACGGCGCACTTTACAGCACATTTGAAATACAATAAAATAGTATTTTATGTGTGTCAACACTAACCATACCCAATAAATACATAGTTAGGAAGGTCAATGTGTTACACATGAAGCATTTGTTCATACAACAATTGTCGCTACATTGTGGTAACTGTACACTTATATTTCCTGCCATAAACATGATTATAGTAGTAGAAATATAATATATGGTTACTGCTGACGATGAGTAATGTGACTCTTAAATAGCAAGTTGTTTGAGTTCCCTACTTGATTTCGGGCGTTTAGAACCGACATACTATCGAACTAATGAGCAAAGGCTGTAGGGTTTTTCACAACAGGATTTTTCGCACAAACGTTACATCGCACCAATAAGCATCGTACAACTGAATTATCGACACACTGTGTTCGATTTAATAAAAATCTAATCATCAACTTTAGAAATCAAGTGGAACCCAGTTATTTATAGCTTCGTTTAACACGGATTTCGATTTGACAGCTGTCGTACCAATATTTGACCATAGCATTCATACGTTTAAAATCAGCCATATAAAAAAGTTAAAACTTTTTGCAAAAAATAACCGACTTCAAAAATCTAAAATCTAATCTGCAAAAAATGGAAAATAACTTTACTTTCGGAATTCGGTAACTATTCACCACCGACTTCCAAAAGTAAAGTTATTTTCCATTTTTGTTTTTTTGGTTTTTTTTTTTGGAAGTCGTTTATTTTTTTGCAAAAAAGTTTTTATTTTACCCTTTTTAGTTATCGTATCACACACAAAGCCTTGTCAAGTATCAATTTCGCAATTTCTTTTACTTGGATAACATATTTTTACCAGATATTTTGATTTAAAAACCAAACTACTGAACCGATTGTGATAAAATTTCTATGTGACCAATCGGGAAATAAATCCTTTCAGATAAAAGAAGAACTTTTCAAATCGGTTCATATATGACGAAGATATGAGGTAACAAACAAAAAAATATGGAACCGAATTGAGAACCTCCTCCTTTTTTGAAGTCGGTTAAAAAATACAGCCGAATTGAGAACCTCTTCCTTTTTTTGAAGTCGGTTAAAAAGTGATCTCTATTTTCCACGGCCAAACATTATACTTTAAATCTCAACTATCTATTTAGTTGAATCTTTGACATCTATACACGGCTCGTGACCATCAAATTTACCTACATTTTATTTGCTCTATTTTCAGACACATTGTTTTAATTTACAAAATGTCATCTAGATTAAAAAATATATACATATAAGCAATCATAAAACAGAGATACTTATCTGCTTGTTCATTTATTAAATTGTATAAGGATAAATTAGTCGGAACAAGAAACAATGTTTAATGAACATGACATGCCAGCTCAACGGCGCAAAAACGGATCATTTTTTGTTTGTCATAAAATTAAGTCATTTAACCCTCATCGCACGTCTTGGTTAAACTCATCATACTTGACATATTTATATTGTAGCCATCTTAATTTAAAGTACATGTGGCCAGTGTTTATTTTTGTATACCTACTTTTTTACTCAAGAAGATGATTAAAAACAAACGAGTTGCATAATATGTTGCATTAACCGGTTCATTCGGATACCGGCTCCTGCTACAGTTTAGCGCTTAGATAAAATGAACGCCTAGGATTGCCGTTGCATGTAATTTGTAATCAATAATAATGACGCTTATAATCAGCAATCGCCAGTAAACTTAATAATATGACTATCTGTAATGGTACAGTATTACATTCAAGAAAATACCAGTAAGTAAACCTATTTATATGTTTTTTTTTCTATATTATTGAGGTAAAATCAATAAAATTGTTTCTTATACTAAGCTGACGACGAAAATACCGAACTGTAACCAAATTGAAGCATTATTCGCTGCACTCACATGAAAATTAAAGCCAAATTCACAACTGTGACTAACAATTGCTTTCAATTTATCATTTTCACATTCGACTGAACATTCTGAATAAGACTAATCGGACTTGATGGATATAACTCAGTCGATTCCTTCGTAGTTTCGCTACGATGCTTCGGATCTATTGATGTTTAGTTCCAACTTTGGATACCTGAATCTGTTCGAGACATTGCACTCCATTGACTGACAAGAGTACTCATTTGAGTAACAGAGACTTAATAAAGACAGAGAATGAAACACTAAAATGTAATTCATCAGGAACATTTTACGTTGCAGTAAAAGACAGAAAAAAAAGTTGTAGGTCCCGTCAGGGAAATTAATCGTTTGGGAAATTGGCACACACAGATCACAACAGAATATCAAAGAATGACAGTTGTAATTAATTAATTATATAACATAACAATACAAATAAAATAAATAAACTTACTAAAACATAATTTGTTTAATAGAGGTCGAGCCCAGCGATTCCGTGGCTGCTACTGAGAAATTCCTGATGAAAAAACCCAATAACACTTTGTACATAAAATATAAGTTGATAATCAAGTTACGTAACAATTAATTTCTCTGAAGTTACAACAATTAGTCCGTACATCGTCAAACATAAACATTCGCCATGACCGCGATTGTAAGAAAGAAATGCAGTAAACCTACTGTTACATTTGCACTATGTCGCCATAATTACGTAATGTTTCCCACACTGTAACAGGTTCTGTGATTTAAACGTTAACGTTTGCGCACTCGTAATATGAAAATTATTATTGTTGATTTGTGCCTTGCTTGCTAACAGAATAACTTAAGTGCCTGTTTGTTTACATCTTAATATAAACTAGAGATACAGATAATCTAGTTTAAGTGTATGGAGATTGGTTGGTTGTACGCGCCCACTTACTTACTTATTAGATAGTGTTTGATTTAGTCTTGTCTATAACAGATAAGTGGTAAAAAAGTATTGTTTTGATATATAAAAATAGATCAATGGAAAACGCCAAACAAATGCTTCATAAAAATAAACATGTTTTTAAGAATACCTATAAGAATATAAGACTGCGCCGAGCAAAATAATTAAAAACGGTCGTCACTGTTAAAGTGATATAATCAATAGTATTACCATAATTACCATAAAAAATATGTAATGAACACCACAAAAATGTGTTAACCGAATATAGTTGGAAAAAATTAAAAAAATTGGATAGTCTAATAAACAAAAATACGTAAAGATGTACAAAAATCTTATAATATCATGTTCGTGTTTAGTTGAATTTTGATAGTAAACTGTTAGTTTTTTTTACAAACTTGAGTTCATATTAATCTCTAATGATCATACTACAATACATAGTTTTTACATTTTCGAAATGTCGCTTAGTTATTTTATTATTATTTTTTGTTCTGTTTTGAATTATACGCAACGTAGGTACACCGGTCGAAAATTCAGTCGTCCACGGGAGCTCGGAGAGTGAAGTAGAAGCAATTTTTATAATATGACCATTACACTCTGTGTATTAAATATACCACATTTCCCTTTGCCATATGTATGTTTTTGTAAAATTGTTAAATAAGCAAGGTACCTATTACATTAGGTAATTATAGATTTTTTTTATCACAGACTGGTTCTATTATTACAATAGCTACCTACCCATCTACTCTGTCTACCTACTCATCTAGCCTACCACCTACTTACCCAGTAAAATTCCCGGGCGTGCATTCCACAATGCCAAAATTTCATAGTAATCGGATGAGTAGTAAGTAAGAGACGGATAATGTAAGTAGTTTCCTATATTGTACCCACATAATCCGTTCTATAGTAAGCGCCAGATAAACGTGGAATAACGTGGTCATTGACCCACATACATTTATTGACATACTTAATTCCGAAAACAATAATCATGACATAAAGCTGTCCTGAATCGACATCTATCGTGATGTTTTCCTTTTTTTAGTAATGAAAAGCGATTCATAATTTACTGTCCGCGTACCTACGCAGAGAAATTAAGGAAAGGGCAATGAACTTTATTCCACGTTTATCTGGCGCTTACTTATACAAACTACAAACGTATTTTTTTATATAATACTGGTTATTAGATTTAATTTTGGGATTAATGTAGGTACCTACATAAAACCATCTAAATAATCAATATTCGTATTTTCGAGTCACTCAACTAGACAACACTTTTAAAAATCCTAGGTACCTAACCAATAACTATTGTGCAACTGCAAGCGGGCCTCGAGCGAACTTGTCATTGTGTGCGTGACGACTCACACGACTAGCGCGCTCTAGTAAATACCTACATATTTTCCGCGCGCCTTGTTCGCTCGGCGCAGTCTTTTAATAAAATAATCGCGGAAATATCGGCAAAAAAAAACAAAATACCTACCTTACGTTCCATCTTACAACAATCTACGACCTTCACAGTTTTCTACACAAATAACTTTTATCTGATAATGTTGGCACCATGCGGGACCTTTGGCATTATAGGACCCACTAACGAGCTCCCCATTTAACGTAGCTGTACCTAAACGAGTAGGTATATACATGGTATATATACTCCGTTGTTGCCGAGAACACTTCACATCCTTATTATCATGACATTTAACTCGAAGCAGTCTAGAGAAGCTACCCGCCTCGAATCAGCAAAGATTTCTCGACTACTTCGAATAATTCGAATAAATATTCATGCAATCATTGTTTAACTTGTAGATTTTTTCGAAATCAAACAAAATGGTTGTAAACACGACTTCTGAATAAATAAAAACTTTGTTTTTGTGCAAAAATTTAATCATATTCCTTTGTTAGCTGAGAATTGCGGTGATTAATTTGAATATTACTAAAGGATTATGTTTATTGGCAATATTTTACTGTAGATACTTCCAGCTTACTAAACAAATAGCTCACTGTCAAATTATTACACATTGAAATAAAATATAATCATCAAATTAATAGAGACAGGACAGTTCTTAAAAGCATAATGACATTGATAAATCTACTGAACATTCGAAATTCAAATTTTACCACAAATAGGGCTGGGCAACAATAATAAATTTGCTCTAAAATAATATCATTAAACTGTTGCTAAATATTTATTTATAGCCGCGTTAGAGGCCGGACCGGGTTAAAATTAGAAGCTTTATATAGATAACTAAAAGGTTTATTTTTGTTTAATAAAAACATTAGTTACTTACTTATTTTCATGTAATCGTGTCAGACGTTGTCTTATAACAATATAACGATTAATCACCATAAACCGGTTTTGTTTGTCATTATAAAAACTAATAGCACAGATTGTGAATCTAAAGTAGTTAAAAACTAGCCTGTTATGAGAAGCTTAAATATCAAAATTATGCAATCTACCTACTGTAATTTGTATGTCATCAAATGCATTAAAACTATAAATTTATTACTTTTTGATAGAAACAAGAATGTTTAAATGACACTGTCAAATTATTAATTAGGACACATCATCAAAACAGTTTTCTAATTAACTCTTATCTAATTATCCTTCTTTGTAACGTAAACAAATTAAAAATATGGAAATGCGAAATTGATAACATGCTCGACGAAAATAAGTAAACAGTGCCAGCTCATTTCGTTCCAAGGCTTTATCGTACATGTTTATTTTAATTACAATGAATCATCACATAACATCACGGCTGTAGTCTTCGAAGGGTTATGCAGAGGTGTTCCTACCAAAAAATGGAGTTATGGTACCATCAACCTGGCACGGAACCCAGGACCACATTCTCCACAGTAGCTCTTGCCATCACTAAACCAACGAGGTTCTAGTTTTCTTCTTATTTACAATGAATCAGATAAGTCTAAAATAAAATACTGTTGTTCTGTTACGCCTGAGTCAGCTTACTTTTTTACACTGTGGCGACAGGGCTGTGTTTACCGCCATTTCACGTTTGCTTTTCTGTTTACATTTTTTTTTTACAATTGAATGACATTGGAACTATTTATTTGTTTTTATTTTTAAAGCTCATTTTGTGTGATTCCTGGTTGTTTTTATAAGCATTTTCAAATACATACATAATCGCATACTAATACGCATTTTTCCCAAGGGAGTAGACAGATAGTACAGAACGCCAATCTGACTTCCACAACCTAGTTAGTACTGCTTAATACGATAAGCACCTCTTGGTAAGACTGGTAGTCAGACTTTTGAGGCCACTGACTACATGTAACGGCTGCCAAAGATCTACAAATGACAGCCGGGACCAACGTCTTAGCGTGCTTTCCGAGGCACGGAGGAAACTCGGTATGCAATGGATAGTCACTCATCCACGGTCTAACCTAGGCAAGCACTGCTTAACGTTTTAGTATTACGAGTATTAGCCAAGAGCTCCTCCTCCTATGACTAAAATCCAAAATAATTACTTAAATTAATGTTACTCGTTAGTGCAGGAGGAGGTACGTGATATCATAGACGGTTGGCGGAATAGGTTTGAAAAAAAAAAGTTTTATGAAATAGTTTGCATTCAAAAATGTTCTTTTTTTAATGTTGAAACAACAAGTTGTAATCACATAGACAACCCTGTCTGTAATGAAGATAGCCGTAGATCGATAGCCCCGCCCCCGCGCACAATTGAACTAATAGCCTAATTATTTTTATTGCCCGTTTGTTTGGCCCAGCACATCTCTCATCCAATCTTTCAATTAAACTCTTCAACTCTCGAAAATAAATGGTAAAATAATCCGCAACTCGAGCTATTGACCGATTTAAACATCTATTCGTTGTCAATTAGGGCCCATTCTTTAGAAATTCTTTGCTCACGGAATTTTCACCTTTGTTAGAAGATAGTTGATTTAATTGGATTCACGTGATTTAAAGTTAAGTTATATTGGGAAACCGGTACCTTTGTTCATTAGCGGAATGTTCCCTGGAATGATAATGAATAAAATATTAAAATATCGAGGCCCATAGCGTATATCAAGACCTATGGGCGGCATAAAAACTGACACCAGGTTAGGTACTAACCACACGAAAAAGAAAGAAAGCTTCTTGAATATTTTATTGATAACAAAATAAACAATACATCGATCAGCCATTACAGCCGAGTATAATAATCATTATCGTACTATTCTCATCGCTTGTTTTAGCGGCCTTGATTTCTATTACATAAATCGTGCTCATCGCATTATATTAAGCATTTTTTGTAAACGTATCTGCTTGGAAGTTTTGTTTGTATAAAAACAGATCCATAACATCAAGTCTGTAACCCCCGAAGGGTTAGGCAGAGGTGTACATTTTATTACATCAACATTTTGGGTCAAGTCAATGCAGACTCCGTGGCTGCTACTGAGAAATTCCTGATGGAAAAACCCAATAACCCTTTTCCCGAACTGGAAATCGAATCCAGGCACTCAAGGTCAACAGTCGCGCTTGCGATCACTACACTAAGCAGTCTATCAAAGTTTTTGTTAGAACAAAATCACAACGTAAAATAATTAAGGCAGCAAGCGCGTTGTAGTTTGCTTTTATGGCAAAAATCGTGAGCGAAATAGCCGAGTCTCTTAGGTAATCGAATTTAGTGGGGCCGGCGGGTCCTATTGTTCCGGCGAGGCCAAGGTCCCCTGTGTTTACATCGCACGTTTTGGTGATGTGATGATGCATCATTACGACCGCTAAAACTCACACCTTAATGGTGGAG
This sequence comes from Standfussiana lucernea, assembly GCA_964057025.1. Taxonomy (NCBI): domain Eukaryota; kingdom Metazoa; phylum Arthropoda; class Insecta; order Lepidoptera; family Noctuidae; genus Standfussiana; species Standfussiana lucernea. The sequence continues at coordinate 6,110,083 of OZ059794.1, read as the reverse complement.
TTGCGATTGAAAAAACGAGACGTGTCAATACCGAGTAGGTGTGGCTTTCGAGCTTGTGTTACAGAACAAGCAACGTTTGAAATTGAATTGTGATGCTCGTTAAAGTCTGGGATGGGAATAATATTTGTTTAGATAAGTGACTGGCACTTTACATTTGGTTTTTATTATTTTTACTTACTGAAATTTGCGTTATACAGGGTTACGTTCAATTAGCTAGCGTAACGTGATGGGTATCGAAATCTGCACTTCTGCAGCGTTCCGCTAGTTAATTTTATTTAACCTTACATGTAGAACATGGCAAGTTCAAAATTTCAGATTAATTACTGATACAGTCTATTATAATATTTCATTTAAAAAACACAACGGAAACAAGTATTAGGTAATCTAGATGATGTGTTTGGTGTTGCCAATGACCTTGGCATGCGAATTCATAACAATTGTTCGAAGCCGCCGTAAAATTCATTATTATGTTACATTACAAGCGTACACAGCTGTAAAATGCGATTAAGATCTGTTATTTACAAGTTTCAACGATTTATATTTTAGCACAGCGTTATTGTTGTTTAAACTTGTTCATAAATGTTACTTTAAATTCACATTTTGTTAATTTAATCAAAGTTGTTTTGGTAAATGATGTAACGTGTTATGGCCACTCCCACCACGTTCTAAACGCGAGATTAATACGTATAGTTGTTGTTACGGAGATACGTAAAGTGATGTATTACGTTTGTGTTGCGGGGGCGAAGGGCCGCTGATATACACATAAAGCATTGTAATGTCCATGTTACAATACGAGATACAACCGCGATTTGTTCGGACACTTTGTCTGTCCCGCGTCTCGTGGCTCGACTGGTCGCACTAGTCGGCCCACGATCGGGGAGGGGGGACATTAGATTTAGAACAGTCGCAACTTCGCAACCGTCTTATTGGTTACCCGCGCGTAAACAAGCACTTATTGCTACTCAGTGAATCGGTAAAGCCTACCCAGAAACCGTGTAAGTGTGTCTACGTGCCACAGATGCGTTCAGAAATTTCTTTGACGTTTACTGAATACTGGTTATCTTGACTGAGAGCATGTCTGCTGAGCAACCATCGATAAATCAATAGTCGTATTTGCTTGCACATTGCATGTTAAACGTTCTGTAGGTACCAATAATTACGTAAGCGACGGCCATTCGTAAGAAATTTCGAGGCACGTTCGCTTCACGCATGTTTGAATGGCGCCCAATGGCACCTTGGAGTGTCTTTGTTTTTAAGCGTCAGTTTCCTTTGTCGTACTGTCAGTTAATTGTTCCGTCTCAAGGTCTAACTGTGGGAGTCCGTTTAGGGTGAAAATATCTGGACCGTGACCAAAATAAATGCGTTTAAATGGATCGCTGGCATACACGCATGGTTTCATTTAAATTAATGTGTTAGTAAATATTTTGTAGGTATGGAGTGAGAACGAAAACATATTTAAGAATGCTAAAGGTTTTGTTGGTGGACAGAATTAGCATATCAATATTCGGAGTCAGTGGGTAGGTACATACTGGTAGAGGTCATCTAATGTAAATTGTAGCGCTGTACCATATAAACTATTTGATTGTATCTGATACAGCACAATGCTCAATTTATGTCACAATTTAAAGCTCAATATGCGTTGGTATGTACTATTTATTTAATGTAGTTTTTATTTAAATTAGGAGCTGTGTAGCGCTAAATAAACGAGTAGTTCGAATGAGAACTTTGCATTTTCAAGGAACGAAAAAAAAACTTGAGATTTTGAAATAGGAAAAGGAAGAAGTGACTGGCAGGCTGCTGACGGTGATTCAAAAATGAATATTCCAATTCTTTTTTTGATATTCAGCCAGTTCTTTGTTACACTTTTTATGGCTTTGTATTGGCAGCTTCACAGGGATAATTCATTGTGTTACTTCATGCACGTACAAAAAACTTCATGGTGGAGCACATCAATTTACTGCAGACAATACTAGCTCAAACTTACGTGATTCTAATCTAATAATAAGGTGGGTAGGTACAAGAAAATGTTTCATTACATTTTGGTTCGTGTCAGTAAAGCCGGTCGGTGTAGGTACTCGGAACGTGGGCCGCATGAATGAGAAAGTCTTAAACCGGTTCGCAGCCAGCTTCCACGGGCTGAGGTGTCTACTTTCAAATCACAATAGACATTCGACTTATCTCAGCACTAAACCGAACAAACAGCTTCTGTATCATAAACATAAAACTGGTGTTCGTGTCTTAAAATATAAATTGACTTCAATTATTTTTTAAATGAAGTGAGGTTATGGAAATTGCTTTTAATTTATTTTATCGCTTTACACAATAAACAATTGAATATCTGCCATTCATCTAGCAGTAGAGAGGGGCTTTTCTCACCGAATATCTTTGTGTACCTGTTAGCCTTGCGATGGCAATATTTGTTAAACGCAAATGTTAATTTACGACGGCTTGATAAACAAGACAGTCTTTGGACAACAGACAACACTACGAGTGCTAAAAGCTCTTTGGTTTGGCTTAAGTCTGGACAAAAACTAAAATTATTGTAAGTATAATATGGTCAATGCCTTTTAAAACTGACTGGTTTTCAGTTTTGAAATTTGAAAAGTCCTGGTAAGTACCTAAAAGGCTGTTTTTTTTTTCGGTTGGTACCCATTTAAGGTTTTTTTTAGTTCTAAATAAATCTTCAATACGAAAAATCCGGACTAATGACTAGGCCGGATAAAGTCGGGATGGGTTGCCAAAAATCCGGACAAATCCGGTTGGATGATAGACTAAAACTAAAATGGTCTGCCATCGTCAATCCCATAGCCTTTTAAGACAAGATCCTAATCCTAAGTAAACATTGTGTACGAGGTGCGCGAGCGCAGGCGTGTCGAGTATTTTGGTCGAATGCACACACACGAAGCGGGGCGTCCGCCCGCACTTCTGATATAAAATCAACTCGACAAAAACATCGTTATTTTTATTCCACAGCCAAGGCCGCACCGCCATATTGCATTCGCTGTATCACGACAATGTTGGTCCTGTAAACAAGGTCTTTTAATATGATATCATTCGAAAATCAAGATGGTGCACTTATATTAATTAAGTATACAGTATAGGACAGGTCCAGTGATAGTTGTACAGTAAGCTGCACCGGCACTAGGTATGAGCTGGCTTCTCGCTAAACCAGGTCATAGCCGAAGTGTAACAACCGACGAGCGGTCGATGTGTGAAGTTCAGAAGTATCGAAATATACTTTGTTTTTACAAAGTGCTCGTTACTCCAATAGCGGATTATTATTTTGTTATTCACTTCGTTGAAAGAATTTTTGCTCTTCACTGTACGTATAGAGCCAAAATTCTTAATAAAGATCGTAAACAAGGCTAGTTTTTATTTATTTTGCCTTCCAAAACATCATCATCATTATGCGAGGCGCCCAATCTAATGGGATACACGTTGGCCAACGCGTGTTTTGAATACATGTTATTCTATAATCATATAGGTAGATTTAGAGCGTTGGTCCGTTGGTATGTCCATCTGTCAAAAATAAAATGCTCTAATTTTAAATTTGTTAGCGTATTTCGTGGTGAATTTGGGCATAGCAAAAAGAGGAAGCGTGATAGTCCAACAGATGTGTTTTCCTCTGGCAAGTGTTCCATTCGTCCTTTATCAAGCAATAGTTTTGGAAAAAACCTTTCTTATGTTATTAAATGCAAGCACCACACATCAGCCAGATATTTAGCACATCCTGCAGTTCTGTTCTTGATCATTGATCAGCTGGGACGATTTCATTTAGGGTTCTCTCAATGGCTAGCATTGTCTTACAAACGAAGCGAGCGAAAATTAAACTGTTCTGTTCCGTCTGGAGACCCAAACCCAAAGATTACCTTAAAACCTCACCTGGCGATTTGCTATGAATCAACCATTGCAAAAGAATTGACCCTTTGTTTGCTGTTGAAAAAAATGTTGTGACTGCAAATAACCCGTGGCTTGAAGAATTTCACTCTTATCAGCCGGAATAACATAAACATATCCCGTTGTTATGTTTACAATTTCTGTTTTTATATCCTAATTTAATTTACACGCGCAGGCATTAGGAGGCACTAAAGCGCTCACGTTACGTAACTGGGCCAGCGTCTGTTGTCGGCGGTTTTTGTTCATGAAATTAAACTAACCTATTGTACGACCAAGGTCACCCATATTAAGTCGAGCGCACTTCCGTTCAGACGAAGTCGACTCGACTGCTAACTTCGTCTTTGAATCAAAATGCCTACAGTATACAATAAAGGGACATTTAAATGCATCGCACACGGTCTTCGTCAGTACTTACGAAAATAAAAATAAAAACTTGAAGGCTTTAGTCTTACTGATTACTCTTCGTGACTGGTAAGCGACATTGAATTACATTAGTATTCAATCAATCAGTCAGTCAGAATAATCGATTAATCATTAAAATTTGATGGTATATGCTCCGATAGTCTAAAATAGTCTGCCGAAAGAATTACAAAACAACAGCGTCAACATTATATTAGCCGGTTTTTTATCTATACGCGAATGTAAACATAGTTGGTATTGACACGCCCGCCGCGATACGAAAGCCCGTATACATATAATTCGGTTGGCCTTGGCAGTGAAAAAAAACAAGTTTGTTTGCGCTACCTTGAGACTACTTTTTGCCCCACGTGTATGGCAAAAAAACTATGCATATTGTACTAGTTTACAGTTTATTAACTCAGATACGGAATATTTTTTTATTTAATTGTTTTATACGCATTACGGGCCAGATCTCAAAGTTTTTATGTCGATTTTTGCATACTTGTAATATCTTGATGGTATTATAAAAATGTTAAGAGGTTTAAGCGCTCCACAAACGAGTTTCGGTATTTTTATCCGTCTTTGTGATTCGCGATTTCCTTTATTACAGTCGTTTGTCGTTTTTTATTTAAATTATTTATTTCAAGGGCTTCCTATTTACGAATGCAAAATGCCCTTCTTGACTGAAATAAAAATAAAAGCGAAGATAAAACGTCATTTGATTAAAAATGGCGCTTGTATTCCGGTCTGCTTCAAATCCGCAAGTCAGCGCGTTTGCTGTAAATCCGTTTAACGCGATTAGGCATAAACCATTTCAATACTGTCGGCACGAAATGTGCGGCAGTACCTACACAGAAAATTGGATTTCGATTCATCACCGCAGTGAAAGGGTTAAAAGTTGGAAGACTCCCAGATTGGTGTGGAAAAGATATTAGTTGCTTGTACAGCAATTCGGAATGGGGTAAACGTGATGTCTGGCGTTGTAATAACCAAGATTACATATTGCTAAGAACGGTAATGGCTTTACCTCGGGCTACGTTGAAATGTTTTACTAAAAGATTCACAGATGGCAACTCTTAGGTGCATTTTTTTTATATTTTCTTTTTTTTCGCAGAGCCGGCGCTGGCGCTAATGGCATATTCTCCAGAAGACTGGACTTTTCTACTTTCAACCTTCTACCGAAGCACAAAGTCAACTCATATCAAATCAAGGTATGTACTCTTAAACTTCAGAGAATTACACAACAACAGAAAAGAGAAAATAACAATTTAACAACACAGGATCGATTCCTTCGAGAGCTCTAACGTCTAGCGTAAACACTTACACAGTCCTCTCAAATAGGATTTTTATGTATTTTCCAACCGAACATGAAACTACTTTTAACACTGAAAAACGATTAACTGGTACAAAAATAGAGCGACAATTTTCACACATCATCATGGATTTTTATTGAAAAAAAGAAAACTCGTTAGCAGCCAAGTACTATTGACGTCAAAAGTTTCACCAAAAATATGGGAATTGTCTAATCCTGTAATAGTCGACGAACTTATACGAAATTAATCTTTACGAACGAGATCTAGGTAGGATGAGCTCTGCGCCACTGGTAGATAGATACTCGTAGGTACTTACCTAACTGGACGCAGGTCGTAGAGGTGCCCAATAAAATATTTTTATTGCACAAAAGCTTCGCGGAGGTGAAAGTTTGCTTTTGTTGTCGCCGCCATAAAAACACAGGGTGACACTTTTCGCGATAAAACGCTGTCACGGGTGGCGCCGGGCCCGGGGGTGGTCGGTAACTCGCTAGTGTCGGTACATTTTCCACCGAATAAACGTAACTTTTCTGTAATTTAATCGCACCACAGGGTGGTTTATGCGACGCTCCTCTAACCGCCAGACGAAAGTAAAATGTCGTTTTTTTTGTGTTTTAAATAAACGTTATTTCAGTTTAATGTGGCTTTATAACAGTAACACCTGTGGCGAAGAGTAGTGTTTTATATGTGCATTTTATTATAAGTTTATTACACTTTAGAATTAAAATATTCAACTATCTTTTTTAAACTTGGAATTTCCAGCCAGCAACAACAAACATTCTCACAAATAAGAAAAAAAAAGTATATAATTAATCACATTTATTTAATGGCATCCTTCCAAACAAAATGAACACAAGCCAGTAAGTACGCTACCATATTTCGAGTTCGCATAACTTTGCACCTACTCAAGCGACTGTTTAAAATTAATGAAATTGTTATTAGTGCTTGTGTGCTAATGTATTGCATAAACCGATATAATAACAGCGTAATGTTGGTAAATTTTGTTGCTAGCTTTTAGTGAAATATTCATAAGAACATTACTGATTCGAAACGGAATCGATTAGCAGTTAACACGCCCACAAAAAAATATAATTGATGGGTTCCAGTACATATGCGAAAAGTGGATAAGTAGATTCAATAAAAAACCAGTAGGAATGCTGTTGATTTTGCAATCATTCCTTCGAGTTTGGACGTTAGATGAATCGTAAAGATTATCTGTACGAAATCGATTATTTTGGCACTTTATTTGCAAACATTATCATCGTCACGTAAGTACCCAGTTGGTTTTATCTACGAATATAATTCAGTATAGATAGCATTTAATTACATGCATTTAAAGTCAATTTATCTGCATCAAAAATCCTACCAATTATTTTACACGTTATCTGCTTAACAAGCCAAACAAATGAATGCATCTAATTTCTTCGCGCTATCAATTTTATTGTCTTATTGTATGGAACGCCGTATACATTTCTAATTAACACAAACTGATGGCAATTTCCCACAATATTAAAATGTAGAATAGAACAGTAATACTCATCATCTGCGTAGCCTTTTCCCAACTATGTTGGGGTCGGCTTCCAGTACAAGCGGATGCAGCTGAATACCTATTTTACATAGAGCGACTGCCTATCTGATCTCCACAACCCAGTTAGTACTGGGCTATACGATACCTCTTTGTGTAAGAGTGATTGTCAGACTTTCGGGACACTGACTACTTAACGACTGTCAAAGATCTTCGATTGACAACCGGGTCCAACGGCTTAGCGTGCTTTCCGAGGCACGGAGGAAACTCGATTTGTAATGGGTGGTCACCCATCCACGGACCAACCTGGGCAAGCGCAGCTTAACCTGACGATCGACCCGAGCGGCTGTTATTATTTAGCCACGAGCTCCTCAATGGAATAGAACAGTAAAAGTTGCATATTTTTTTTCATACAATTGTCATAGAAAGAGAAAAATACGAAGAACGAATAATTGAATGTCGTGTTGTGGTCTGTAGTGGTCAGGTTGGAGAAATTGATGGTCGTGCGATGGGGAGTTTACTGCCTGTCCTGTCACTGCTTACACTTATAAATCTAAGTAGCGTACTGCCGGTGAATGCATGTATTTTAATGAATGTATGGCTGCTGTATTAATTCTTAATGCAGCTGAAGCCATTATTTTATATTGATTGACACCGTTTATTGGTTACCCTAGTTAGACTGACGAATGGTGTCATAGATTTCAAGTTTTTGTATGAAAAGCTGTTAAAGTGAATGCAGAAAATGTAGCGATTGGTGGTCGTATTTAGAAAGAAACCGACAGGAATACTGGTGTATTGGCCCTTTGGCACAGTGAAGAGATGATAGTTGGTCAATATTGAACCATCGTTGTAGCATAATTCTGGTGTAGTAAGAAGTTGACCCAAGAAAGCTAGTAGGTCAGCCTGTTAATGTATTCCATCTTTAGGACCCTTCACATTTCTTCGTAATACTTTTTCATAACAAAATCCAGCGAAAATGTTTTAGGATTGGTCAGAATATTCAGTGATTCGTAATCGAGGACTTTGTTCTGTAATATGTCATGTAGAATTGCTGTTACCCTTTTGATCTCATTACCCTGAGCACATTCTTACACATATCTAAAGCCGTAAAGTTATTTATAGCGACGGTATTTATTTGCTCTTAGATAAGGCAAACAATTATACATTTTTTATGTATCCTCGAATGATAAGAGGAGTCAGGGTAATACAGAGGAGGAGAACCTGTACCTTTGTTTACGACTTGTTAAGGAGACAATTCAATGGCGACTGGTGACACCTGGCGACCATGGCCTTCTACTAAGAATTTTCTCACAAAAATCACAACAACAAACTATTTTTTTTATTTCCTAAAAATTGCATTTGAAACGTGGCCCTTGGGCAGATTGGCCAAAAACTCGCAAATCTTCAACTTTAACTGGCCATTCTTCACTGAATTGTTCTCCACGGATTATTTTGCAATTATCATTTGTGATGTGTATTTTTATGCGGCTCTGGTATGTACTAATAGTCTCCTCTTCACAATTTTACCCCAAAATCTACCAAGAAAATTTTTCGCATCCGAAAATTGCAACCAAAACTGTCTTTCGTTCGTCGTCCAAAATCGGCCAATCATCATCTTTAATTGGCCATTCTTCACTGAATTGTTCTCCACGGATTATTTTGCAATTGTCAGTGGTTATGTGTATTTGTTATGCGGCTCTGGTATCTAATCTGTACAGGCCTTGAGCCAGTTGTGTGTCAACCGACGGTCATTCCCCTGTCCGTAGTGCTCGCAGCTATTTTTGCTCGACGTTTGTTTGTTACTTATTACAACACTCAACACATACGCTTGACTGTACGCAGTTACGGAGTTATATTAGGTTCGTGAATGCATATACTTGATTGCTGTTTAGTTCTGTTTAAATTGTCTGTAAACTCGAATGTTTCTGTCTTTATAAGATGTTGAGTTGAAGTTGTTTGATTGATTTTTGAAATAATTACTAGATACTCGGAATTGTTTTTTGTAATCGTCCACTCCACTTTACTTCTATCCAATGCTCTCTTGTATTGCAAGTGCTTTTAAAGGGTTTACATTTGTATCCAGATGGTCTACTAGTACGAGTAAATCTCGCACATTGTGATGGTCATTCAAAAAAGTATGGGCTTTTCAGTATCAGCAATTAGCTTTAAATGTTAAGATCACGACTCACAAATTAAGTTTTCAGTCAATCTTGTCGTCTCTTGTTGCTAAGTAGTCTGACTTTCTCCAGCTGAGTAGGCAGGTAAATCTGGACATATTAGCTGAAAGTTGATCCATGCCTCTCGCGTTTTATGAGGCCATACTCGGCCGATTAACAAGGTAGAAGATTTAAAAACATACCAGTGCAAATTTATTCAAAAACAAATTAAGGACAAATTTATTGAAAAACAAATTAAGGACATATTTATTGAGGAAGGGCTATTACAGTATTGAAGAGTTCATCAGTTGTCAAATGACAATCATGTATTATGCGATATTTTCTATTATTGACTTTTTATTATTATTTTTAGTAAGTAAATTTTACGTTATATTCTGTAGGTAATTAAATGACAATTAGGTAATTTAATTATTTTCATCTTTTGACATTATATTTCTTTATTAATATTATTATTGTAAAAAATTTGTAATTGTTGCTTTTTTATTATTATTAGTATCTAATCATAATTAATCTAATTTTATGTTATTTTGTAATTTATGTCTTTCTACACAGTGCATTTTGTTAAGAAATAAATGACTTATGACTTAAAGCACTAACCCCCATATCTACGAGTATAAACAAGTGAAAGTGTTTACTTGTGTAAATGTAATTTTTTAAATGTAGTTTAGTAATTGATTGAAGTTGAAACTGTTGAAGTTAGAATTCTTAGCTTTGCTTTCTTTGACGGTTCTTACTTCTTTTAAATTCTTGTTTATTGCATAAACAATTTCTTTAACTTGACTATAGATACGGATGTAAGGGCTCATTAACCGAGATGCGGTGCGTCGCGCGGTGCGTTATGCGGCGCAGCCCGCTTTCAATTCAAACATAATTATGGCGATTTAGGGGAGCGTTTACGGAGAAGCGACTTTACGCATCGGGCGGCGCGTTGCGTGGCGACTGGCGCGTCGAGCGGCGCTCGCAGTGTTGCCCGTTGCATCACCCGCGGCATCCAACGCGGCGGTGGACGCGCATACACAGATCAAAAAAAGGTTGCGATCAGTTTGAAATATTTTTTTGTTACGGTAGACGATGTTATAATTTCTTCTTCTTCTTCTTAGATGCTTTACTTATAAATGTAGAATAAAGAACAAAAATAATAGAATATAAAACAATAAAACAAATTCAAACTGATCGCAAACTTATTTTGATTTGTGTATGCGTGTCCACCGCCGAGTTGCCCGCGGCGGTCGACGGTACGCGACGCACCGCGCGACGCTCCGAGCGACGCACCGCGCAACGCGCCGCGTCTCCGTAAATGAGCCTTAAGTATCTTCTTTAGCAATTTGCTTACGAATTATGATGGGAATATTGCTAAATGAACATATAAAATGGCATTATAATTACATTAATTCAATTAGCCAGCTAGTTTGCCAAATAAGTATTTACTATCTGAATGAAGATTTTTTTTTTTCTAAAAAGAGTCGAGTCGGCCGATCTTCAGTCACGATTTTCGAACCAAACCAGACAGATATTCAAAGTAATTTAGATAGTATTTTAACATAGATAATCAGCGACGGTAATTTAAATGCTATTTCGTGCTATACTGACGCGCGAAGTGCTACTATTGTGGCTGCTAACGTCCGCTCGTGCACCGACTGAGGCACGCGAGATAATTTAAAACATTTTCTTCACTTATCTATCGCATAAATAACGCGACCGGTATTGTCTTGTAGCCGACTCGTTTCGCGTGAGAACACCCCGTTTACTCGACAGGGGAAACTTCATAACTCTCCGCACCCCCTGTATAATACCCCCAGTTCCACCTCAACAACACCGTTTACATGATCTTTTACTTATCTCGAACTGGTTTACTTCGATCTCTAAAAAATAAATCACGTCCGCTCGAGTCCGGCAATAAAATTCAATAGGCATGCTATAAAATAAATATCGGTTGCTTCACTGAAAAAAATGCAGACTAACTAAGATAGTACCTTTTCTCTTAGTTGGCATTAAAATGTTTGCAATAATTATTCATCTATTTACTTTAAACAAGATAGCATAGTTGCCAGAACATTTTCATTTTAGTTAAATCGATAAATATTCACATGTTCAGTATAATCAACGGTGTTTGTTACATCATACATGCTTTTGTTTTATTTTACTTCTTCACTTTTATATATCAAATAATAACTTAAGTTCATGGTAACAAGCAACTTGTTAGCATTATACAATTTAAATAATAGTTTTTAACAACGAGCATGGTTGAATAAATAGGCTGCATAGTTAAATCAAGCAAGAGAGGTGGTCGCATCTAATAACGCTTTGTAATGTCAACTAAAGGCGATGCTCCCCGCACCTCTCCCGCCCCCCGCTTGCTCATAGACCAATAATTGTTCCATTTGTTCGTAAACAAACGCACGCGTTTTGACAAGTTCGGCCGCCGGCGGCGTCTTGTGTGAAAATTTTGTATTTAACATATTTTAAATAGTCCTGAGAGCTCAATTGAAGACATGGAGGAAGTCGCCGAATTATTAAAGACTGCCCAAGGGCTGCCCAATCTCATCCCAAAATTTTCAGGTAAGAGAAATCATGCAATACCTACTTAAACTTAGTACCTAGGTATAAAATGCTATTAAATTTGTAAGTAGGATTTACAGACCACACCTTTATTTTTAGTTTCATCTTAAATCACTATATTGCGTAGGTAGGTACCTATCTACTAATAGGCGATCATGCGGTCAAACGATAATAAACAATAACTTTATACCTTGTACCTACTCGTTATGAAATTTATTTATTTCACCAGTTCACGAAAAATTTACATTGTTAATATAGAGCAGGCGATCAACATCCGAGCCTTATCAGCGTTGAGCCCAGCCGACGTCTAAGATATCATCCCTCAGATAGAGCCAAGTTAATGAGGTGCTGGAGAGCTTGGAATTCAGAATTTATAGGCATCAACAATATATCTTTACCGGTAAGTTTTGTGGATGTGTGCAAATAAATTATAAATTGGTACCTATTCTATGTGATAAACTCCAAACGTTTGTATAGCTTGTGTAAAGTATTCTTCTACCTTTGTTTTAATTTAAATTTTTCTTATTTTGTTCACATATAAGTCGAAATATGTATTTACAAATTAACAACATAACACCTCAATAGAGTGATATAATAATATTTTAATAGTACCTAATAATATTATTTGAGGAAATTACCTACTCCAGACTCCAGCAAAATATTTATTTTACCCTACAGTGACTGACCTTATTTTTTTTTGCAGAATCTAGATTTGTCGGATTTTGAATTTGGACAGGACCCAAAAACGTATATTTTGTAGAGGAGAAAGAAAATGTGCCCTCAAGTAATGTTGCAATTTTTTTAATACTGGAAGAAAATGTACAAATAGTGCCCAAGTTGATCAAGGAACTCAGGGTGGGGTATGTTTCTTTTAAACTTTTCTGTACAGTCACCAAATTGGTTAGGAGATGAACAATTTTCAATATAAATATTCTGATCAGTGGAAAAAAATATGTTACTTTAAGATGCGCATTATAATTAATGTAAGTATGGTGTGTAATGTGTTTTGCATAAATAAAGTTACAATTAGAAAAAATATTGTTGTTTGATTGCTATATGATTTAGTATAAGGTGGATTACGCTATGTATAAAAATATCTGCGCATAAATAAAATCAATAATCTAATTAATTGTCGATTTATAGCTGGTTAAGGTTTTTTCGAAATGTTTTCTTGATATGCGCACAAAATAACAAATATCCAGATTCACCCCCGTTTGTACCCACTGTTTACAGAACGGTGGGTACAAACATGTTAATATTGAATACGAGCTTAGTTACATTAATCAGTTCATCACGGTTATTTCATGCACGATTTTAGTTGAAACAAAAAACAGTAGGTACTCCACCATAATTATTGCAGTAAAGTTACTTCGTTGATATGCAAAAGACACTGACTTGGTTTGACGAATACTGGTAGTTCATATGACAATGACTCATGTCTACGACGAATATGAGATTAGTTGAATTAATTAGTTTATCACGGTTACTTGATGCAAGATCTTAGTTGAAACAACATAAGAATTTCATTGATCTGATAACGTTTCACAGACGTCTTATGCAAGATCTTAGTTGAATCTACAAGTTAAGTGTGTTAATGTGACAATGTCTAATTTATAAACTGGCAAACATTTCAGATAATTTAATTAAGTGCCCGTGATTATACCAATACATTACTTAGTAGACGGAACTATGATAATTTAACTAAGTTGTCATAGCTTCAGCAGTCAAGATCTTAGTAGGCTCGTATGCAGTCAAGATGCGTGATCACAATAAACAAGATGTTTGTTAAAGCAAACAATTTTTTTTTCAGTGTTCCTACTGGAATCTAATAACCAAGTGAAACGATACGGAGATACTGGTACTGAGCTGTAAGCATGATTGATAACGGAGACAAGCGAGGCACGTTTTCGCAGAGCGGCATCATTAAATCCCAGTCCATTTCTTCTATTTATGGTGGCCCCGCTGTCTGCCAGCATATTGATTGCGGCGACCGGTTGCACCGCTCGTAAGACCCAAAGCCGGGTGTATGAATTTATCGCAGCGGTAATTTTCACGTCCACCACGCATATACTTACTTATATCGCGTCTCGTGATCAAACAAGGCCTAACGAGCTGAACGACTTCATAAAATGTTTTGCAGATTTTCATTTGGTTCCGACTCTTCAAGCGTGAAAGATGGCCATTATCGCTAACATCAAACGGGAGCTTTAAATTTCGGACGTAGTTATAAAGTGATGTGTAATTCGAAGAGCACGTAGGAAGATGTGGCGGACGCGCGGTCGTCCATGTAACTGAAGCCGACGGAGCCGCGGCTGCAACCTGACACCGCGCTCAAGGCCTTCCATGTGGATTAACACCGCGTTTTTCTTTAAATCGTCTTGTTCAGCGAACGAAACATTAGCTTAACCTTTTTTTTGCGTATCGGCTTTAATTTTTTGCCAAACTATTGTAAGATAAATGCTCCTATAGCCTTTGAAAAATAATTTATACGCCTCACGATAAATGACTCAGCTCGACCGTGAGTGGGCCTAAGTTATGCTGTCATTCCGTCTCTTCATCATGTGCTGATATACTGCAAAATGCATCTCGATTTTCTCAACGGACCGTAAATGGCAAGAAATGAGAAAGTAGCCGTTTAATAGATACAATAGGGCTGGCTAGGTCTCGCAGTGCAACTTTCCTTCGTTGCAAAAAGTGGTAGAATGATAGCATAGCACGACGTGCAATAAGTTCTTACTAGTTCAGATATCGGTCGTTTCGTAAGAACTCGATGCACGTAATTACTCCATTACACAGATGCTTGATAAATCATTGCTACTAAAGTATGACGAACGAATCTCTTTAAATCAGAAGGAATTTCCGAACATGCAGTGATGGTATGGTGCAACTGATAGTGTATCTTGCATTTTCTTGGTGTTTAGCTTTCGACACAGCTGGAATAGGCTAGCAGACCTATAAAAGGCAGCAACCGTGCGAACTTTAGCCAACCCGCGGCTTGCAAGACCGTTTCGTGTAGTTGTGATCAAGTTTTTATGAAGTTATCGCAAGTATCCACTTGCAGGACACTATTACCGTACATGGCAGGGCTCGGGAGCCGGTTTTTCTTAGCATCGTACTGTTGAATTCAATCTTGATAAACATGCGCCTTGTTTGCGTACATTTAGGAATCGTTTCGGCTTAATATTTCGCAGTAGCGCCCATAATTTTGTATGGCTTTCAATATCGTGTTCTACCGAAACTTTAGCGTATAAATTGATTTCTTTAGCGGTAGAATATTAGATTCGTGAGTAATCTGTCGGGTGGTAAATAGAATGCGTATAGCCGAGTGCTGAATATCCGTGGATAATGCACCGCGCGTAGACCACGCGGGTGCGCGCGCGCAGCGTGTCCCGCGTCGCCGTAGCTCGCTTCGCCCACGCCCTGCGCGTCTCAGATCGACGCGTGCGCCAGATACGAGATTGAATGAACTACTCGCTTCTTTTCAACAAAAAATCCTTTAGTTGATTTTAGCAGTAAGCACGCTTGTACTTTAATTTTGTTATCATAACATCACGCCTAACTTCCCTAAAAGTTAGGCAGAGGTGTACCCAATAGCCAGTTATGTTTAAGTCTCATGTTATAGTGGGCGAGCCTAATTGCCATCAACCGGGTACAAATCTTACTGAGAAATTCCTGATAGAAAAACCCAATAACACTTGGACCGACCCGGCAATCGAACCCAGGAGCGCATGCTCAGTAGCCGCGCCCGTGACTCGACCAACGAGCCAGTAACGAGATAGTTTTTATCATGTTTTATGAAATAATGATTCATATCGAGTCTACTTTTATTTCAAACAAATCTGAATTTTATACGAATAACAAGTTTCACCACTAATCTATGAAAATAAATATTCGTGTTTTGCTGCAGATATTATCGCCCATTTATTTTTACTTCTGAAGTTCTTTTTATGTAAACTAAAGATTATGCGCTCTCGTAAGTTTACGTAACCATCAATCAGCTCGTTTTTCACAACATTCTTGGTAAAAAAAAAAACGTATTCGTGCACACATCCCTAGAAACGTCTGAATTATTCATCAGGGTTTATCATAATCCTATAGACTTTAACAGTAAAGTTCGCAGTAAAAATAAAAATAGCGTTTTTCCGATCCCAGAGGAAAACGTGAAGCGAAAATCAGAAATAAAGAAAATTAATAAAGCACTATAGCGGGTATATAAAATGGTATTTAACTCATAAAACCTAAATTCGTTCGTAGTATTTTATAAGAATTTCCAATTTTTTTAATGGCAAATTTTCTGCTCAGATGCGTAGAAAATTTAAACATTTCATCGTATGAAATTCATAGAAGCAAAGTTGTAACACTAGTTGTATGTTACTAGAATAGAACTGGAGCGGTCAATGAACTCACGCAGCTATTATTGTCGCGATAACCACGACAATAATGTTTGGAAAACACGAGCAAAGATTTCAGGCCAAAATTGCGGGTTTTACTAACCAATTAATAATATCAAAGATTTACAAACGCGTAGATAACTAGACAAGTTACATTACATAAGTACCAGGCGCTCAGACATCGGTGACAAGTCGTTGATCGTGAGTAGGTTGGCTCAGTCAACGTTCAGAGCCAGGACTCTCAATTAAGTACTGACAGTAATATTTGTACCGCCTGCTGTTCTTGCTGATTTAAATGTTGGTTTAACCGAGACTTATGAACACACTGCAATAATATATTCAGTGAGATTGATTTAACTATTGAAACAAACTGCAATTACAGTTAAGAAGTTCAAAATGTCTGATAAAAACGTTGAAATAAAACATTGACCTAATGCGTCTGATTTCAGTGATTCATCAGCTTCAGCTGCATCGATACTTCTTCATAATAAATGGTTTTAGATAGATTGGTAAATTATTCTTAATCGTCGTCATTCATCTTCAGAAAATACCTATAGCATTGTTCTAAAATAATATGGAAAACTAACCTGAAAAGTAGAAACCGGGTTTGTAGACAAAAGGTGTTTTATGAATTCTTTAACCTTAGACATTTGTAATTCCCATAAAATATTTATTTATGCTCCTTCGGAAACCCTTTGTAACCTGGTTAGAATTTCTTGTGTCCTTTTCTGCTGCAAACTGCTGTTCTCACAGGGCAAAATTTGGAATCACTCGCTATGCCTTTAAAAAAAATCTTCCACCTTTTATGTGCCCATTCTCCTTTCAGTGTCTTCCCAGTACCCCTCTCGTATTTTCCATCCCAGGTCATAACTCCACCAAGATTGGTATCCCCCGTCCAGCTGGCAACACTGGCAACCCTACCAACAAGCACTTGGCTCGGCGTTAACCCTGAAGTTGGGCGTGGGGTCAACGCACGCGCACGACCCAGTTACAGTGCACGTCGCTGCGCCGCGCCGCTTGCAAATCTCTAGCGCATAGAATCACAACGACTAATGCCACCATATTGTGTGATTTGATTTGTTAAGGTTAGAGCTGATATGCTAGTTTTAGCAGCCGCGATCGAAAATTACAGCCATGGTGGATTGATCGCGTTTTGGGGTCTCTCTCTGCGTTTGGTCCTGCAGATGCCTAAGCCTCTCTCAAACCATCCAGCACCCAAATATGTGTGAAGGCAGTCACTGTATCAATCTTCCGAAAAGTGTCAAAATCGAGAAGATCCTCAGTCTCCGTTACTGAACGTTGACTGCTTGGCTCTCATCATTATCATCATCAAGTCATCATCATCGCTGTGTATAACCTCTTCCCTTTTGTGCCATGTTTCCCTCGTATGCGCGAGTATTAGCCGTGATCTTTCTTCAATGTCGTCTATCCATCTGGCTGTTGGTCTGCCAACACTTCTTCTACCGTCTCTCGGTAACCATTCAGTGAGGCCATCTGCACCTGCATGGCTCAAACTAATTCCAATTGCCGCCATGTGTGATTTGATTTGTTACTACGCTCATACGCGGACCCTGTTAGCTACGGCTCAAATGCTTTTGTTTTTTGCCAAGCTCTATTCAAATGATGAGGTCCTGGTAATGTGGTGATAAATTGTGCAACATTATTATAATGATTTGACACCTCTTTAGTAATTTGTTTTAATTACCAACTGCTGGTAGCGATGATTTACTTGTGATTTTATTTCATTTGAAAAAAAAATTACTATCTTACTACTTACCGACGTAAACATGACTAGGGGTCTACTGATACATCAAGCACAGGCATTGTCGACTAGGGACTGTTAGATGTTTAATGATTATAGCGATCCTCTACCAAAAATCCATCTGTCTTCACATCCATCCACAGCTTCACAACGATCTTATCCATTCATGACCACTTAAGGAGATGGGTGTACCCGTCCATAAGACGACGAAGTACTAATAATAGACACACATAAATTCAAGATGTGTTCCATCTTACATAATGTGAGCCGCTGCTTCTAACATCAACAAAGTATTTAACTCGCGAGTTTCCTTATAAAGAATGTTTTATGTGTTACTTTATTAACAACTGCGCCACATAAGCTATTCACATAATCAAGACCTAATTGCGAGGTGTGGTCTGGATACGTTATTGCTCCAACTAATTATTATAACTCGAGATAAACTTGCGTGATCGAGCCCGTGCGAGCGCCCGAACGGTCACGCTCGACCAACCACAATCTTATGATACAAGTTTCATGGATAAAGTGATTGCCAGACATACGAAACTAGCGATTTATCATGAGATAATGTTCTTAGTTTCACGAAGCTCGTGTGGAAAAGTGGAGCAACTGGCCCTTACCCGTTGGCCTTTTGAAAGTACATTTTCGGAATATTTTTGGTGCTAATCCACGCCGTATACTTTATATGGAAGCATTTGCGCAACAAAGGTTTTGGGATAGCGTTTATACCAGTTTTCTTGCGACAAACCGTTTAGCTGTTCCTATAAATTAGGATAAATTGCACGGCTATTTTGTTTAATCGTGTCTATCTATCTTCAATCAACGTCTACTAAATGTTCTATAATTATAGTCGTATTTAAATTGAGAGGCGCTTGATTTAATCGCGCTGTTATTTGATTATAGCTGCCACCGCCCACGTCAGTGTAATACAAGCTTATTAAAGACGTAACTTCTAATGATGCACTACGAATTTTATTTTGAGTAATCCAACCTCGAAAATAATAATAACTTGACAATTTATACACACCTATTAAAATAATAATCTATATGTTAATGTCGAACAGAAACGTCATAACTCATAACTTTATTACAGACTGTATTTTATCCTTGCATTAACCTTAATAAATAAAATATTGCGACTGCATGAAGTTGTCGAGTTTAAAACAGAGAACAACAATAAAAATGGAACGCTATTTTTCTTATCAGCAACTTTCTTTTTATCTATTGTAGCAGGCCGTATATAGAGCAAAACAAAAAATATAAAAACAAGTGAAACAAGAGTGGCTTACGTGACCTTCGTCCGAGTTATGACAGTTCTCCATGCCTTAGGTCACGATTCACGTCTACGAACATGTAAGACGCAGAAGAGCTATCTATATAATACCTAAAACAGTAGTTATACAAAATAATTACCATGAATAACTACTCTAGCGATTACAATGACACGTTGTTAGTCAACAATGCGATATAATTGACGCAGCCCTATTAAATAGCCGAGATAATTCATGCAAAGAATATGAAGCTCACAGAACAGGACATTCAGACTATCAAAATAAGTAAGTTGCAATTGCCAGGGATTTGTTGCGAAGGGAGATATTCGAGTAGAAGCGGGAATTGGGAGGATCGCGCCAGGGCCATTAGCCGTATTGTTATTGCCAACATTCCCAGTAATGAACCGCTCGTTTTCGTCCTTTAATATTACCGCTTTTGCTCCCCTTACTGTAATAGTCCTCCAGCTTGATTTCACTTCATCTCATCGGTTCTGTATCCCTCTAATTAATTCCTTTATTTTCCGAGCGATCGTTTTTTTTGCCAGATTTCAATTTACAATCCTTAATATTATGAGTTTCAGTCGTGTCTGTCTGTATGCATGCTGATGAGGCATAAAGCTCGGCGATATTGGCTTTTCGAGTGCCTTTATAGTCTAGGTAGAGAAATTCACCGCAGTTGTTTTTCCAATTCGAGCTCCCTCTGACATTTTTCCAGCGGTTTCCTCGCGCCATCCACGCCAGTTGGTACTCGACGAAGGGCGATTTACATGGAAACTTAGTAAAATATTCACATCAGTTGCCGATTGTCACGTTATATTGAGATATTCAAACTTTCTCTCCGTCGGGATTGTGCATCTCATCTGCATAATGAGATGCCCGGCATTGTGTTACAGCTGCAGCGGCTTATCATCGCTGCTTTGAGATTATTCATATCAGACAAGAGAAAAGTACGCTCTTTGATATAGGTGTCCAAAGTACAAAACACGACCGCCCTCGTGACGTAACGAAAGATATTTCCACACTTTCGCCCACGAATCTCGACGGCGGCGGCCGAGGTGAAGTTCAAGACTATTTATAAAACGAGCCGAGCCTTACTTGGCGCCTATTGATCGTGCAGAGAGCACGCACCCCGTATTACGGTAGGTTAGTAAGCCCGCGGCTAGCGGCGTTCGTAGCTCCCGGAACGCGCCGAGACCAACCGAAATTTTACATCCCCGGCCGTATTGATCGGACTTGACATTGAAATTGTAATAGACGCAAACAGCTGGGAAGTGAGGGTGCGTGCCGGGTGCCGGGCCTCCCTCACGCAAGCCTGTCTTGCCTCCCACGTTCCGCCCGGACGACCTTTTCCGATATAGATTTTCTCGTTTTTCTGTAAACAAAAAACAAAACTCCCTCGAGTCTTCAAGTTTGCCGTCTAGATTGAATTGTCCATTAAAGTTATTCATCGGCGTTCAAAAGTAGTTGAACGTTTGTAACGTCTAGTAATTATGCACGAGAGCCCTAAGACGGGCGCTGCGGTGTTCTAAAATCTCATTTATATTCAATGCGGTCGGAGTTTGAATGTTATCTAAAATCCGTGTTTAGGTGTTGGTCGGGATTGCTCTAATCTGGAAACTAAACACATTGTTGAGTTAGCCGAAGCTTTGTTCTCCGACGGCGCTGAGATCCTGTAGTTGTTCCTACGCAAAATGAATCCTGGAACTTGGCGGAGACAGTCAAGTTTGCAAAGTTTTTAGTCGCACAAATAAGTTACTTTATATTGTTTGCGTCTCCGTTGTTGAGGAAAATAAATAGTGCATGTTTTATTGTGAGTTTATTAAATGCACGGCCATGTTTGTGAACAATTGGCTGGATAAGATTAGACGTACCTTTGGCGTTATCGGTAGGTATTTTGTCACGTAGTTTTCCATTACAATGTGTCTAAACATAGTTTTATCGTTTGAAATACATAGGAATACGTCTACTTAGGCTTGCGTTATCTTAAGGTTTCTTATCACTCACATAATATGTCGAGGCACTTCCTGGGCGACAGCGACAAGTTCCACCGCTTGCCTTCGTTTCCTGCAGCCAGCTATCTTGGCAACACTTATGCAGTCATTGACAGCGGCAATAAACTTTCTTTTCTGAAAACAAGCTAACTATGAGTTTTTCCCTAGTTTCTACTCAATTACCACCGTGGGCCTAACTAATCTAAGCACCCGTTTCACTGATACCAATTTTAATAGAAATAAAATAATTTGTCCAGGTCAGGTGTCTATTACAGGAAGGTTAGATCTTTTATCAAAGAGTCGGACACTATTGTTCCTCTAAATTCAATGGACCGTTACAAATTCCAGAATTCTGTAAGTCACAGCCAATCTAACACCCGTATCTATAGTCAATTTAAAGTAATTACTTAAGCTTAAGTAATTACTTGTGATTTTTTTTTTAATCGCAATAGTCCCCAATTTAGACGAAGTAACGTCAAAGAAAGCAAAGCTAGTAATTATAACATTTAACAGTTCTAACATCAAGCAATTACTAAACGACATAATGAAAATCGTATCTAAAATAATGACATTTACTCAAATAAACACTTTGACTTGTTTGTAGATACGGATGGAAGAGCTTTGGCAAAAAAAAAAAACCTGACCTAGCTGATCCCGCTATAGAAAGGGATACTACAGTAATGAATGAGTTAGGAAATTAAAAAGAGAGATGTTTGAGTAATACGAGATCCGCCTTTGATTCTAGGTCTTCCAATTTGTTCTGAGGGAGCGATAATTTTAAATTCAATCTATCTCTAATCCGTGGGACAGTCTGCAAAGCCGATCGGGGCGCGAGAAGTTGGAGACACACCGAGATGTTTTTGCTGAATACAGATCAGTTCCATCGAAATTATTCCATTACCGCAGCTGTTCCAATAGTAAATTTCATAAATAAAAAATGCGCGCTGTGTCTGCTCCGGTGCGATTCTATGGAATCACGGCACCTCCAAGTTAAATAAGTGATCACCGGTCGGCGAAGACGTGAGCTGAACCTCGATGGCTTTGTACCTAAGTTTAGATTATATTGCTAATAGATTTGCATGGATTTGCTTCGGTTCTATTTTTTCTTTCTATTTCGTTTCCATGAATTACACAGGATTTATGAAATAAATCTACGTTGTACAGTATGACAAACATTACATTGAGTTTGCTTCCCATAAATTTTGCGCTGACAAACAAAACATATTAATCACGACGGAAACAGGAGCGGCGGCTGAATAATCAATGCTTATTCGATTATCAATAATTATGATCGATACAATTTGGCAGTTCACAAATTTTAAATAGAACATAAAGGTCGATAGATTGGCTGTGGCGGCGCGGCCGGGTGGCAGTCGGCCGCTTATCGATCGATGTCTGTGTGCACTGCTTCGCTTCTGGCTGCTGCACTCGTGTCCGATCATTTGTCTCGCTCCAATCCGCGACCTTTCCCGATACACCATCCTTGTCGCTTCGTTATTCATCGTCCCTAACCACCCGGTAGTCGGCTGCCTCCCGGTGTTCTCCCGTATTTAGACACTGCACTATCTAATTTATGTTTTAAATTGTCCGCTTTAAGTCCTTCGGGCATACTACGGTAACGAGTATATCTATGGTTATCGTTATGACTTTGCGAGAGGTAATGGGCTATATCATTATAAATTTGTCTGGCTTCTAATCTAAGTTTCGTTCGGTTCAGACGGCACCTGTTATGAATGTGGCGCAATTTCGCCCTTTAACGGTTCGACCTTTAATCTTGTTTACTATTTGTTTTCCATCTATTATTTTGTTTCTATAACTCCAATATTATTTGGAAAGGTTAAGTATTGGACATCTACTTTCAATTGTTGCGGGGCCTTGGCACGAGCTCGCCGCTAGTCGGCCAGCATAGGAATAGCGCAGTGGCATTTGGTATCACAAGCGTGCGCCTGCGGTGCAGGCCGCTTACATAACGCACCTGCCATATCGGGTCGAGCACCGCACCTCACGTTCACTCGCTCATTCTATGAATTACTTATAGGTCATAGACCTCATCCATTATTTAATTCTGCCCTGCACACTATCGTATCGATCAATGATTTGTATTTCTGCCAGCTCTGCCATCGAGTGCAACGTTTGTAATTTTGTAAACCACTCGACATCTTGTTCAAATCCTTTGAACCACTCGCTTCTTTCGTGAGTTTTTAAGACAAAATAAATAGTGTATGAGAGGTTTTTGTCTCCGCTGAAATCGCTCGGCGGAAATCTTAGCTTTTCTTTCGTAGTTCCAAGATTTAGTTCTTTTATTTCTTTGTTCGTCTGTAAATGCGCCAAATCCTTTAGCATCCCCAAGGAGTTGGCGGCTGCGGATAAAACGGGAATCGACTGCTTAAACGCTGCGAGGGCTCTCGTGAAACACTGTGCCAACACCCTCGGATCAAATTTTAAACTGGGTTAGCTATTTAACTACTTGTACGCTTACATCTTTTAGTGCGTCATTATATTTACGGTTTAGTGCAGGATTTAGCAGTGTGGGTACATCTGGGGTGTCGCCTGTCGTGACATTTACAAGCGGAGGATAATTCATGTGTTCACGTCACATAATTCTTGCTACGTGACTGGTTTCGTACAAAGTATTACACTAATACATCATGAGTTGTAGAAAAATACAAAACGAGCTATCAGGTTGCGAGGTACAACAGTGTTAGTTGTTAGTTGGCCCCGCCTAGTCGTGGCTCGGGACGATAAATCGTGGCGGTTCGGTGCCTCCGGTTAATACTTGGGATTAAGAGCGTCGAGCATCGCTGTAAACTGAGATATACATCATCCCGGTACACGCTTCGCTCTCCACCACACCTATATTATATTAATAGTCTGAATTAATAACTGCGAATCCAATTCTAGAGTTAATGACGGCATTATCGTTTTATTGCAAGCGGCTCAGCCAGGTTCATATTTCTCTCTATTTCCTTTCCACCGTATAAGTTTTATTTATTTCGAATTGATTTGTTACGGTTTACGTCGCGCCAATACGCAGATCACCTGTTTTATGATTAGTCTGATCTGCACACTTTTCCTTTGCCTCTAATTTATCTTGTGTATAAATTCCGGTAATTTCTACAGTAAAGTTGATTTTATGAATGAAGTGGTTTATCTTTATGTTTGTTAGTCATTGGCGATGTCTGCATTTATTATCGTAGGTAGGTACTGCGTCGGTGGATGCCAAATGCGGTCGCATCACGAAATGTTATATGATAAACACAGTGTGACCTTCCAGTTGTTGTTGTAAGTTAATGCTTTTTTATAGCCCTGTGTATGATAAAAGCATAAAAGTATTTACATTGTTTATTTTAATTATAATGAAATAAAAAAAACACTACGTAGGAGAGTAAATCTAGGTCATTCATCACTGATAGATGCTCTGAAGGTTATAAAAAAGCCGGCCAAGTGTTAGTTGAACTTGTACACGAAGGGTTCCGTACCAGCGTACAATATTTTTAAATATTTTATTTAAAACAAAACTCGCTTTTTGTATGGTAAAAAAGTTAAGATTTCCCCTTTCATTTTTAACTTTTTTTTTACACGTGAAAAATTGAAGCTTACCTAATACTAATTATTACGGTTTAAAAGATACAGCCCTTTGAC
This sequence comes from Standfussiana lucernea, assembly GCA_964057025.1. Lineage (NCBI taxonomy): Eukaryota > Metazoa > Arthropoda > Insecta > Lepidoptera > Noctuidae > Standfussiana > Standfussiana lucernea. The sequence continues at coordinate 6,085,159 of OZ059794.1, read as the reverse complement.
TGTGGACCAAGGGTCCGGTTAGCCATTTGGGTACGGATCCTTAAAAACAGCAAAGAAGCATATTTCCAACTATCAGTATACCACCATTCCTGCGCATACGACGATAACTCTATTAAAGCGTATCCTAAATCCTTTAGGAGCACAATTTGTTGCATCTATTTGCATATAAATGTAATAATGGATTCATTATTATGGGAACGGAATGCTAATATTCTCTCTAATACGAAGGCTAACTGCTTCAGGATAAATGTGTTTCAAATGTATTTTAGAATTAGATGTAAACAAATAACATCGTTTTGAGAATTTGAGTTTTAAGTTTAAATCGTTAATCATCGGAATCGCGACAGCTAAGCATGAGGACCTGGGTTCGATGGGCAAATTGTTATTGGGTTCTCCCATCAGGAATTTCTCAGTAGCCACCACGGAGTGTGGATTCGTGCCCAGTTGATGTGGCGAAATGTGGGTGTACTATTAAGTACACCTCTGCCTAACCCTTCGGGGATTACAGGCGTGATGTTATGTTATTAAAATATAATGAAAATAATACTTTAGAAGCGAATAGGAATTGAAGACAAGATGGACTGTGTTAAAGATGGTGTGGCTAGAAAGCTGGTGACGGACGACTAATAGAGAAGTATGGATGAAGATATGGAAGACAAGGATAAGGGCAGGAGACTGATGATGTTCATGATGAAAAGCAGAAGTTCAAAAAAAAAAACGATAATTCACGATGTGACGCATCAATCAACAATTTATAAATAATTATATACATATAGGAACAATTTAAAAAAAAAACGGTCAAAGAAAACACACATTTTTTTACCAAAATAAAAAGTTACAAAAACACCGTTTCTGTTGCCAGATAAACAAAGTTATGAGGTTAATTAGTGGCCAAGTATTTATCGGACCTACATTTGGCATGAAATGTGGTAAACAACAATTTTATGGGATTGCAATTATTGTGAAACGTAGTGTAATACAACAGTTGATTTAAGTTCTATAATTTTACAATATTGTATAATAGGTACAGGATAGGCAGATGGTATATGCCTTTGCCCAGCCGTGGGACAGAATAAGCTAATAAAAAGAAAACGATGTTGCGCCAAGCGACAAAGATGATATCTCAAAAATTTATATTTTCCGGTTTTTGTAGTTGAATATAAAATTAAGGAATAAAAGTATTAAATTAAGTAACGATATACGCAAAATAAACCTTAAATTTTTTGGCAAAAGGTTTTTTATACAAAAAAATATTGGCATGAAAAAATATGTAAGTAATGTAAAAATTAACAAAATAAGATAAATCAATGAATAATTAAAATATTTTTAGTCTAACTTATCCTGTATTTCTTATTTTTCTAGTTGAAATTCGTTGGGGTAGCGGCACGAGAATGATGTGCAGGTACTAATATGGGATTCATAGAAATACACAATAATAGACATTGTAGAATTTCTCTTCTCGTCCAAGATGATCATGGAAGCGAAATTATGATATTAATAGCTTTATTGTGATAGATAAAACCTGCGCGTGGGCAACGACTGATATCATTGTTAGCGATTGTTCCACCTTTACTATCTATTTATTAATACTGTAATAGTAATCGATAAGGATGCCGCTAATACTCAAATGAATAGCCATTGATGTGCTATCACGAAATATACATTTTGATGAGTGCTTCTGATAACATACAGTTGCATAAGAGCTGTAGTACAATGACCGATAGACTCGTCTATTGTCTTGTACCATGTGTTGATTAGACTTCTACACCATCATCTGCCCTGCCTTTTCATTATTTAATTTTGGCTTATGTTTAACGAACCATTAGTTCTAGTAAAATGTAACGGCAAAAAATCACTTTGTATTGCCAAAAATAGTAAATGGTCACCAAATTAAATAACCATTTAGCGTGAAACCAAATTTTTTTCAACTTAAAGCAATCAACTCCAAATTATGATTGTTTAATCCAAAAATAGTTAATGACCACCAAAAATAGTAAATAATCACCAAAATTTAATAACCATTTAGCGTGAAATTAGAACCAAAAATTTTACAACTTGTGATCCTACTTAAAGCAATCAAACCAGAAATTTTACAGTATTTTAATATAAAATGACATTTAAATATGTAACATCTTCTCGTCCTATAAAAGTAAATTGTTCCAGATAAATCATTACATAGCAAAAAAAATTAAATAAACCCCTAAAGTTTAACACTATGACATTATATAATCATGACTAAATTCTGAGCTTGATGACTAATTATTTACCACTACTAACTAAATAGCTATTTTTTATTTCGCGTTTATTTAATAAGGTATGAAATAAAGAACTCGTATAATTAAGATAGTTTTCGTTTAGTCTACATTTGACAGATTCTACTTTTGACATCATAATCTACTATTGACAGATTCTACATTATGATAGATTCTATATATGATTAGGTGCCCCTGCGCAACGTGGTCGACGGAGCCTCGCTTCGTGTTGCTCATATTGCTGGGTGGTTTACAAAAAAATAACCACGAAGGGGATGGCGGGGTCCCATCTCCTTCTAAACTAACCTGTCCGAGTCGGGGTGCCTCAAGTCCCGAGCTCGCTTCAAACTGGTTGTCATAATTTCGGACCTCGTAAAATAAAACGAAATACCAAAGTTCTACAAATGACAGCCAGGATCAACGGCTTCACGTGTTTTTCTGAGGCACGGAGGGCATCTGGGTATGCAATGTATGGTCACCCATCCGTGGACCGACCTCGGCAAGCGCAGCTTAACCTTCGATCGACCCGTGTAGCTGTTATTATTTAGCCACGAGCCCCTCTAGCTAGTCCACTTATAGCACTGAATGATATTATTTAGTTATTAAGGTCGCCGGATGCATGTATGCTAAGTGGAACCAGTTTCAATGCTCGGATTGAGGTGTCGGCTCTTGTAATAGGTTTGTATGCTCGGTATAGTCTTAATGTTACACATTTAAATGAAATTGGACCGTGTATGTGTCCAAATAAGGTTGTTAATTAACGTTTACATAGCAAAAGAGGCGTGCCAAATAAGACAATATACGAAATGGTCGGTGAGGCTGTAAATGTCTTTTTTTATAATTTCAAATTAAGTTTAAATGACTCTTAATAAGTTGAAAATAAGACGGTAATTGCTTAATCTACTATCAAAATGTATGTCGTTTAATAAATAGCCTGTATTAAGTTAACTATAGCTAATTTCCATGCAGTGAAGATTCACTCAAGTTACATATTTAAATTTTCTTCAAAAGCCCAGCCATCAAATATCCAGCCAGGGTCATCCCACAGCTGGACAAACACCTTCCCCCATGACTTCAAGGTCTTTCTTAAATATCAATAATGTAAGCAAAAAATTATTCACAATTTTCTTCACGACTAAGTACATACTAAAGAAGCATAACGTCAAACACCGCTCTCGCTTGTTTCCCATCGCTAAATCCCCGATCGCTTCGCCTTAATAATACAGCAATGTAGACAATTTGTAGTTGCCTAGCGTAGTACAACATTTAGCATGTTATGTAAGGGTCGAGCGGACATGTTTATTGTTGGTATACGTTCGCCTTGGCGCGGGCGTTATCCTCTGCGACCGCGAGTCCACGATACTAGGCCGTGGCTTATCGCGATGTAATAAGTATGTACGACACGCATACCGCTAAGTGTAGTAGAGAAATACGCGTCTGTGACAGCGGTTTAAAGGCGCTTGTCAAGTAAGTTTTTTTTGTAAGACAATATTTATTTTATTGAGCCGTTTGTTAGAAACTAGCGACTGCCCCGGATTCGCACAGGTGCAATGTAGATACTAATGTTTTCTCTACTAAAATATGCATGAATTATACATATAAACCTACCTCTTGAATCACTCTATCTATTAAAAAAAACCGCATCAAAATCTGTTGCGTAGTTTTAAAGATCTAAGCATACATAGGGACAGACAGACAGCGGGAAGCGACTTTGTTTTATACTATGTAGTGATGATGGGGCATAAACATAACTGGCGAAATGGGGGGGGGGGTGCTATTGCACTATTGGGTACACCGGTGCCTGACCTATCGGGGAATACAACCGTGATGGTATGTCTAGACATCAGCTTGACGCTTGTTATCTTGTAAATAATATTTCATATCAATTAGATAACCTATTTTTGGACAAATAAATTTTGTTTAATACATAGATTAAATCTGTATAACAGGATATGTATGGATAAAATTACAAAAACAAACAAAAATCGTATTTTATAATATGCTTAAAATACTCAGGATAGACATGTATGTATAATATCAAAATAATAAATTAACTAGAGTCACTTGTGCTTATCTTATTATTTTTCTGTGTAGGTACTTCGTAATTCGCGTGATGTTTAGAATAATAAATAATTTTATGTTTATGTGTCTGTCAGCTGTGAAGCTATCTTTCATAAAATAAATAAAAAAATATTATTTTATCTTGACACCTTTATTTATAAAACATTTAATTTTACTTAGACTATCTTTTAAACACACTGGCCGGACGGAACGCTTATCAGCCGCCAATGTGTTCATACCCTTATGCCTGTTTACTTAAATATGCATTTGTGTGCATTCAATACATGCGATAAAAAGCCTATTTCAAACGCTTGACGCATACTGTTTTATTTTTATCGGAGTCAAAAGCGGTTTCTAGAATTTTCTAAGTATGCAAGTACTTAAGTTGGCGCTTAAATAATTTTATTTATTTATTTATAATATTTTGTTCAAGTACACTGAAGTTATGTGGTATTAATTTAGGTACGATTACGAGACTAATATTATTTTTCCTCAAAGAAAATTATGTAATGAATGAACGTTTGTTATTGTATTAACAACATAGGTACTTAATTAATGATTATTACCGTAATATTGTGACGATAAATATTTACTTCATACTATAAATAGGTACCTACTTATCTACATAATATTAGAGTAAATAGAACCCTACCTAATCTATACGAACCAACTTATAAACAACGGAAACGTTTATTAGTACTATTTATAGACATTGTTTACGTACATACATAAACTCACGACTCTTTCGCATGGCGATTGGCAGAATCTACAGTACGCCTGCAACAGTCATTATACAAGGTGTAAACGGACCCTTCACGAAGCCGTCAACCAAGCATTCTTTACAAAAAACCAAGTAACCCTACGCAAAAATATTGCTAGGAAACGACTGTTTTTTGGATTAAAAATCACGTTTAGGGTATACTCAATGTAACGCACTGAAAACATTGTGCTGATGGATGCGTTGAATAGTAAACGGTCATGGAGATATTTTAAAGTGAAGTTAAAACCTTAAAAACTAGTATAATTGTTTTGGATCATAGTCCAGAAAAAAAAATATCGCAATGAGGGGATAACAACTGCCTATCGGCTTAGTTAAAGGTCTATTTACAGGACTGCCCAAAAAAGTTTTCAGGGTACATAATTATATGTTTGTGAGTTTTTACAACATCATCTATTTGCTTACTTTGTAACCACTAAAAACATTGTTTATTAATAATAACTTGATAAGCTTAGTCAACACAGCCCTTACATAACTCTGTTGACAATACAAAACTGTTTTATTTGCTTTCCGATAACAACTAATGCAATTAGCAAGCACGCTACATTTGTTCCTTTTAATTATAAAATTATAATTACCATACATTGTATATCATTAATTTATGCATTTTTTGCATAAAACTAGTCATTACGTAAATGCAATTAATTCGACATTTGAGCGGCTTTTAATAGTTTATTTTAATTGCTATATTACTCCCCCGATCATTGCGTATTTGTTACTAGCTTTTGCTCGCGGCTTCGCTCCCGTTTTGTACGGAAATTAACCCTCAGGAACGTTTTAAATGAAGCCTATGATACTCGGGGATAATTTAGCTTAGGTACCGTTAGTGAAAGAATTTCCTGAATAGGATCAGTGGTTCCGAAGATTACCTCCTACATACAAACTTACAAACCTACAAAAAATACGAGTAATACCTCTTTATAATACTAGTTTCTGATTTGAATATTTGTTTACTTATACATTCAACTACTTCAATTACTAAGATCGAAACCGCCAATAAGCAAGCATATTATACATCTGTTTTCACCGTGAAAGATCAAAAATGTCCGTACGTACAACGAAATAATTACCTACATATTCCGAGTATCATTAAAACTATTAATATTAATAAAGAACCAGTAAGTTTCATATTTACAATCACACAGCAGAGAAATTTAATTTATCATGTGGCTGTTTTATCGTTGTTGTAAAGGCTGTCTCCGACGGTTCTACCAATGCAAGTAAGCTGATAAGATATAGTTCATGCGATGCAAATAGGGACGCATGACGTGACACTAGCAGTTGTTTCTTCTTTCTTGCAGTATGCTTCGTTGAACTCTGAATAAAGTTAGCCGGGCAAGGTTTAATGTTTGCTGTTCGCAAGTTTGTTTTACTGTGACATTTCCTTTAGAAAATGTATGAGAGAATTCATAGTATTTTTAGAAATTTTGTATGACGTCAGTCGGATCATTGATGTTATTTCTTAATAACTCACAGCATATACTTTAAATAAATGGTTAGGTACAATAGTACCATAAATGGCTACTCGTTACTTTGTTTCATGGAAATGTCTGCTATATCTCTCATTAAACATGCAAGTAGGTATTGCTTTTGAATACAACAATACTGATATGTAATTGCAATTCAAACTAAGGTGATCATAAATTCCAATAAAATAACTGCCAAGCATGACGCAGTCATGGGAATGACTAATGTCACCCGATATATTTATCTCAATTATCATAACGATAAAGCGATTAAACTGAACTTAACATCAATACATAATTATGTTAATTATTATGTATCGTACATAACCACTGTACAAATCGGATAATATCAAACAAGTAAATATATTGTTTGTGTTCAAATAATGATTATACTGTTTATTTTGGATAATGCTAGTAAATACTCATTTTTCCTGTTGAAGTACCAATGTAAACATTTACTAACGGACGTTACATTAGCTTGAACGGGAACATATCGGGGCGATACAAATTGAATAATGAATGTATCGAAGGGAACCGTCTACCCGACACTAACATCTTATATTTACGACTTTCTCAGCTTCATATCAGTGAAATAGTAATTTGGTTGAGTTATTTATTAATTTTCACTTTATCTATATAATTGTCACTCTTATTGTCGTTATGAGATAACGCTTACAAGGCTGTTGTTGGCAACTTTGCAAAACAGATAAGGTTGGCTCTGAGGTGACATAGCAGTAAGTGCAGGGTTATCAGTGCAAGCCAAATGGTTGGTTATACTCGTATCATACAGCAGATAGTGTAATCGTAATTTGTTTTTGTTCGTGTAGTAATGTACCTATAGTGATGGTTGTGTTGAACAAGTGTATCAGTTACAAGATGTATGCTTTGTTTGCTGGTGGTTCTTATCCGGCGTTGTGTTGTAAGTTGAGATTGCCGTGTTTGTACCTACCACAGTGCACTGTTGATATCTGGTTTTGACTGATTTCATGGAAGATAAAGCGGAAAACAAACTCATATCTCAGAGATATTTACAAAATAAATAACTTGATTTAATCTTGAAACTCCGTCTAAATAGCCTGGTTCCAAGATTATTCGTGAAACTAAATTTACTTCCCAGATTTTTATAAACTTCTTCAAGTCTGTTTATATAAATTTCAGCGAACAAAATAGAAGCACGCAAACTGAAGAAATCACTCCCATTTTCTCTTCATCCCCATTATCCGCGATCCCTAAGCTAAACCACTTAAACCTTTGGGTTCCTTACGTATTTATAAGAATCGCGTCGGCACATTATCTCTGTTGCTTGAGTTTAACAAATCCTTTGTTACTGCCTTATCAGAACATATAATGTAGTCAAGAGCTAGGTAAATAGGTAGTCTATAGTTTCACTTGATTCTTGAGATAATAATAGAATTGACGTAAGCCAGTCTAGAGCATTCCCAGACGGTATTATGTATTGTTTACTTAATTTTCTAGTCGTAGTACAATGCCATATTAGCTAGACCGCGATGAATTTCCGCCATGATATTTTAGAACTTCTTACGTTTTAAATTAGGAACATACTGTTTTTTTTTGCATAATGTGGCTAGTATTTTTAAATTTCGAATACTAAACACTGTTTTCCTTTAAAAGGTCTCGTGGCCAGCATCATTTAAATCTACTCGAACGATTGTGACGTCATCAGCTGCGTCTTTCAAAGTACGTTGAGGCAGGCTTCCATTTGTAACCAGATGCGGATCAATATCTATATTACTGACGCGTTTATACTTCCTCTGTACATGTTAAGCGCGATGATAAATTATATGCTGCGACGCCATAACAAATTGCTGCAACAATTTTGTAATCATCTTGTTTTCTCCCTCGAATGTGGACCAGCAGTTTGAACGTTGTAAGGTCATTATGATTGTACTTAGCAAAACAGTTCTTTGACCCGACTGACTGACACACACCACCTGCTTCTGAAGACAGAAACAAAAAATAGAAAATGCACTCCTAAAAACAGAAGAAGAACTGTGGTCATCTCGCCTTCATTTTGATGACTGTGGACTTGGAAAATTAACTTGTGAGCATAGTAGAACAAAATGGCTGCAAAAGCTAGTTTTGATCTCTTTTTTTTTTCACGAACCGCCGTGGCGTATGTAGAACAACTGTACAAAATTTTATCAAAATCGTTTCAGTAGTTTAAGAGTCTAGAGGGGGTACAAACAGACGAACAGACATTGATATTTATAGATATAAATGTTGTTCTGTGTCCAAGAAATCCAGCTGCAATTTTATGTTGCAAGTATGCAGTAAACTGGTACATAAAAAAAATAACAGTTCCGTCTGTAGAACCGTTATAGCAAGAACCTTCGTCTCGTTCAGTGGCGCTAACGTCTAGCCTAAAGGAATGTTCTATTCATTACTTTTATTCATACAACAAATACGAATAGTTATCTAGATGGATTTATGGTTCCATAAAGTATAAACAGCGGTTTATGATGACAATCTCTGCGGAATATTTACTAGTTTGGTGTTACGGTGGTATTGTATGGCATAGCTAGGTTAATATGTTGATATAAACGGTTTAGTAAAGCCGTTTAGTTGTTAGTATCTGATGGAAGGTGACAATCTTGTTTTACTACTTATTTAGGCATTTATGGTCAAGCGTAAAATATGGATTCAGCTACTCTCTTGTAGCTACAAAATCACCCTTCACGGTCATGAACATCACGTGATATAATTCTTAACAATTACTGTTGTGTAACAAATACTGTAAATCATCATGTTATATTTATTCCAACTAATTAAAAATCGTCTTCGTCTTCTTATTCCATCTCCACTCTTATAGAGTATACGCCTTGAGGAAGACCAAAGAAACGATGGATGGACTGTGTGAGGGCTGATATGGCTTGAAAGGAAGTGACTGCTGAGATGAAGAGCAATAGAGAAGTATGGAAGAAAAAGATATGCTACGAATAAGGGCAGGAGATTGATGAGGATCCTTATTCCATATGCAGTTGCTACAAGCTCAATTCTCTTGTACCCAGTCTCATCTAAAAGGTGTTGCTTTGCATTCTCGTCAAATTCAAGGAGGTAACTATGCTAATGATTCTCGACCCGAAAATCAATAATAAAATGGGTAGGTATTTTTTTGTATATTTTTTCTTAATATCAGAAATCGTTAAGTGTGGTGTACACTTATCGATTTCTAACCCGTATTAAAACGCGGCCAGTCTAATACTAGCCCTATAACCGCGCTTTCACACACAAACAAACGCAGCCGTTTATTCGATAAACGGGTGATTCTCCTCTTTTGAAAAGGGCTTCATTCTGAAATAGTGTCAAATTAAAACAACTAAAAAAAAAGCAGCGTTCATTATTATTGACCAGGTAACGTAACTTACATTGATTATTTACGTCTTCTATGACAACCTCCTGAATTTTGACGAGGATGCAAAACTACACCTTGTATATCAACCTGTGCAAGTCCTGAATAGGGTCTCTAAATATTTAATTTTGGCACGTATTCCAGTAGAATGCGACACAAAGTTCCGACACTACGCTGATTACCAACCTGTGACTATCAGTGCTATAGAGACGTTTGAATCAAACATGTTATTGCCGAACGAGCAACTTTACATCCCTTTGAACGAAGCCAGACTCATAAAACTGTACATGAATATTCGTATCCATGAAGATAGGTAGAAAAAATCGAAAGGAAAAGATTTAATTTGAGAGATTTTTACATTAAAATTAACAACAGAAACTATAATTTAATGGATTGGATGAATTGGATGAATCTACCAAATTAAATTGCATTAGATTTTTTTGCGTGGTCGACGCTTTATAAGTGCCCAAGTAGTAATAATAAAAACAGAATAAAAGCAAAAAATAATAAAATATTTTGATTTTGAATATTTACGATTTGATTTGGCGGATTTGGCCTACACTTTAGTTTGATTCTTTTGCTTATTCTATGTCGGCCATATTTTTCATTCTGGATTTTTGAACTAATTTGGTTGAACCGTCTATGATTGCCTTTACAAAACTGGCGCAGTATATCTAGAACCTATTAAATTCTAAAGAGTTAGTCGATGCGTAATTGAGCTAGAAAACACAAAATAAAACCAAATGCTTTTCTATGAATTACTTTATTCGCTTGGACTTCGACCAAAAATCATCCTTTTTCTTTGTCGCTTAAGAATTATTGTTGGACAAGCGGTTACCGAGGTGATTATTACGAATTCAGATACGTAAAGTAACGACTTCAGACACTTTCAGCTGTCATAACATAACTCATAATATTTTATCAGTGAGAACGTAAACATGAAATATAAAATTTTAAACGACGTTGTCAAAAAAAAAAAACTTTGATACAATTTGGCAGGATGAATGATGAATGCCTTGGTCTAATTTTCTTCGTCTGATTGCTGTTCGAACATGAGTCAGACCCTAAAACCAGTCATAAAAATACAATTTACGGGTAAAACGATTGCAGTTGGAAATAATAAAGATGTTTACTAGCAGCTAACGATTCGTACTAGGTAGGTTAGCTACAGTTTGAAAATCGCTCTTACTGCTACGACATAAATGCGCTATCAATGTAAAATGTTAACTGCTGATGTGGTTAGATGACGATAGACACATATAGCTCGTATATTTGCTCGTTTCATTTTAAAACTAAAATTTTCGACATTTGTCTCGAGATTTACAGCTGAAACCAGTTTTTATGGCCGAAACATCAGCTAAAACATGACGGGCAAACCTCTGAAATCTTTTAAAGTAATCAGGAGTTCAAGATTGGTACCATGAGTGCCTTGAATTTAGTCTACATAAGAAGTCATGCTGGGCCGACCCCAAATAAATTGGGATAAGGGCAAAGAGAATTATGATGCCATGAATTTAGTCTACCCACAGAGTCTGCCACTGATTTGAATTCAGTTAACATTGCTTAAACGGGTAATAGGGTGCGAGAAAAATACTCATCGAACAACGACGTCCATTATGCCTGCTTCAGACGGCAAACATTCCACAGATAAGGTTTGATTTCACTAGACACATATGAGATAGACCAATAGCCAGCCATTTCTACATACACATGACTGTGTTTACTCAGCTGTCTGCGCAGGCGCACGTGGTCAACAGCGTTGACAGAATTATCGCAACAACACTTATAACTCGTCTTAATGTAAATATTTCCTTATGGCGAAACGATTCCGATTATCGATGTTACTTAATCGATATTTTGAGTACATTTTTTTTCGTCTTCATGGCATTATTGCGTGTCGTGAAACTTTCCGTTTTGAGTATGAATTGGGATGGACTGGATGGCTATAGGATTAAGAGTACAGGAAGGCAAAAGCCTCGTTGGTCGTAGGTCCTTGGTTCGACTCCCATATCGGTCAAATTGTTATTGGGTTTTTCCGTCAGGAATTTCTCAGTAGCAGCCACGGAGACTAGATTTGTGCCCGGTTGGTTGGCAATAGGCTCGCCCCTTATTACATGGGACCTAAACGTAACTGGCGAAATGTGGGTGTTCTAATAGCCACCTCCTTACACACCTCTGCTTAACCCTTCGGAGATGACAGGCGTGATGTTACGTTAGGTGAAGACCAAAGAAACGACGGAGACTGCTGAGATGACGAATAATAGAGGAAGAAGATATGCTGCGCCGACCCCAAATACACTGGGATATTGGAAAGGGCAGGGGAATTATTATGAAGACATTGCATGGACTTAAACTTACTTTGCTGTCCGTATCACGCTGATCCCGATAGTGTGGTTACTCCCTTATTCGATGTTTGGCAGCTGACGATAAAATAATGTCTATGGGTATTCGATAGCTCCCAGACTAAACCGAGATTCGATGTTACTGATTAAGAAATAATAAAGGTATTGTATGAAAATGAACCATAAATATTTAGTCAACAAAGGACGAAATTTTGCTTGAACAAAATATTGAAGCAAAATTTTCTGGTCCTTTGGGTTCTCCAGAGAATTTGATGGCTTTTTTGTGGAAGCTAGACAGGTTATTCTTTAATTAAATATAATATGCATAATATGCATCATACGCCCATAAAATATGGGTGTATGATGCATCTTCATGAAGTATTCATGAACATTGCATGTTAACGTATGTACGAACAAACTAGCAAAGTAAACTCCACTGATGTTTGTGAAGCGAATGGGGTTGACTACTCGAAATACCTAAAATGGTAGATAGTGGGAACCACGAATGTTTAAACAAAATGAAACTTATTTTTTCAGGCTGTTTCACGTTTGTGTGCAAAGGTTTATTGATATGGGTCGGAACGTCCACACATTTTATCGATGATAGTAAAAATATTTTTGATTGAAAGTATACAGAATCATACTTAGGCGATTTTTTTTTGAAGATTCGTAAATCTTGAGCAATAGACCAGAAATTTAATCTGATGGTGAAAGACTGCTTGAATTTTAGAACACGTATATTAATTGCATTTACAGATCGCTAATTAACATGAATTGTTCAGTTTCCAGACAATACGTATACCTATACGTCTCCATAGAAGTAAAAAATATTGAGGATCTACAATTTCTTACGGTTGTAGGCAATTAGGTTTCTCGGATTCTAATGATGACTAACTTCGGACACAATGGAAAACGGAGGTCGCTAATAACAATTGAAACGCGTTATTTTATTTATAAAACGGCTAACTATTAGAGATGTGTCGACTATGACTGCCCGACTAGCCGACTAGTCGGTTGCGAAAAAGCCGACTGCCGATCATTGTCTTCGGTGGAGTTTAGGGAGCATCGGCAATGAACATGACGTTTCATTTACAGCTCAGTTGCTCGCATTGAGTATAATACAACGCCACTTGCTGGCATACCCCGTGCGGTCATAGAAATTCTAAATTTATTTTTCTGTTATAAGTTCAAATTGAATTATTTTTCCTGATTTAAATTCAATTGTTGACCACCGACGGAAGATTTCCGATTCCTAGAGTACATAACAACCTATAAGGCTGATTATAAAACTAAAAATAACAATAAGGTTAATATAATTTCATTTTAATTAGTCTAGGCGACTAGTCGCCGACTACAAATATGCCCAGATAGTCGGCTTTCGCGACTAGTCCGTACATCTCTACTAACTATAAAACACAAGGGCACATTATCTACGTGGCACTAATGACGCGCTCGCTGAATGGGCACTAACTGACATAACAATCCTACTAACGATAAAACGAAGTTAGGATAAGTAGTTTTCCATGTAGCGAGAACGGAACGTCTCGTCTGCGGCTCGACACAAACAGAACATTCGCTACGTTCCCATTCTTTTAGCAATATCGCATTTTTTCATTCCAATTGTACCATTCAAACATGTCGGTGAATTCGGACAGGACCGCAATCAATTACCTACGAAATTTACGACATGTCGTTCATTGAACATCGTTTTATTGTCAGGCAACATTTTAATAAAAATGTCACCGTTCAGTCTCGGACGGATCCGACGGGGAACCTCATCAAAATCGCATCAAAACACCCCGAACACCCACTCGGTTCGTTCGAACATTTTTAACACCCATTTGAATCTAAATTTTACTTAACTTTGAGACGCGGTCCTTCGGAGTGTTCAGAATGTTCAGACACTTCATATCCCCCGGAGACGGAGCAATAAAATAATAACGACTCTGTTGCATAGTTCAACTTTAAGATCTCCTAAGATATATTATGTACTCACGTAGGAGTTTTCTCGTCGCCAGTTAGCGTCGAATTAAGATGCCTTTTGTCACTCGACAATATCTCGGCATTCATATCGCGCATCGCCGCGTAATGTGGAATGTCGGGACGCGACTAATTCACGCGAGAAAATATCTTTCAAGACGTTTGAATTTTTGCGAAATATTTACACTTATAACGCACGTATAGTCAGCATTTCACGAGTACACGAGATGCCTTCAATACCGGCCCTCACGTTCCCCTTTGAGGTATTTCTCTTTGCGAACATTAACAAATTGTTCGCTTCATGAATTCCCCGCTAGCCTCGAGTATCGACGGATACAGAGTTGCAAGCGTAATAAATGCTCGAGATTTACATAAACCGCTGCGTCTTTTGACAGTCGAATACTGATGAGCAGTCAAGTTACGCTTGAGAACCAGCGTGATGGAATAAAACCATAATTTCCCTTAGAAAGTTGTAATCTGCGTTGCCCTATGCACCGGAGCTAGGTAACTGTCAGTGATTCAGATAGCATTCACTGTGTTATTCTCATTTATCTTGGAGATAAACTTTCTGTACGGACTCGAACATAGAATACACCTGGATTGTGTTTTGAGTGTACATTTTCTAGACAGCAAAAACCTAGTCGTAACCTGGAATGCAAAGGAAAGTACAAAATGTTTCAATTGCATTACTCGTAGAATGCATTTTCTGGTACAAAGAGCAAAGTATTAACGTGAAGCTCTCAGACAATGGTAAACACAAGGCGGAACGCAAAGCAGTCGTCACGATAAATGTATCGAGCACCACAAATACTATTCTCCATCCACTCGACTTATTGTTTGAGATGGCACTGCTGGTGAAAAATTGCTTCCCCCTTCCACCATCACTCCTAATATTTCAACGTCTGATAGCTTCTCCATTCAAAATCCTAAACGCCATTGGGTATTCCAAGAATCGAGCCGTTTAAAATTCAATTAAATAATTTCACTGCTATCAGATCAGTATGGGATATCTTGTTGCTGCTAATTAGATTGCGGCGGGGTTTCACATTTTTCCACGGCCTTTCAGCACTCTCTCCTGTTACGCTTTGTATTTAATTTTTATCTTTACTATATTTAAGTGTTCAGTGCCGACGACGGCGAAATATAATAGGAAAAGTTTCATTTGGCTAATTAAAAATGAGCCACCCCTGGGTACTATCCAGATTTATCGCCGTTATTCAACCTTAGGTCGGCAATGTCTGCTGTTTTATAATAAAAGCTCGTTTGCGTACGTTTTACTGAGTACATATATACTAAGAACAATGGGAAACGATGTTGACAATGTAGCGTGAATACCTTTGCAACTGTTTATTAAGAGAAAATACAAATGAAAGGCGAATCCACTTTGTTCTCTATTTTTATTTTACTTTTCAGCAAATATGGAGAACATTTGTTGATATTTGATGGCTACATTTTGAAGTTAAGAGCGTTTGTTTGTGTTCTAACATGATTCGTCGATGCAGTAGTGCCTGGAATGTAATTGAAGTAATGTTTATCTGATACTGTTGTTTTCCATTTCCCGGGCGCGATAAAAGCGCTCTGCATGGGTGGCACCCCGTACGGCTCTTTAATTATTGCGGCACCTTCAATTCGGAAAGTTTTAATGTGTGTACATTCGTTCTGCGGGACGTGGAGTACTAACGAACGCTTCGAGCACTCTCTATGGCTCTCGTCTCGTCCTCGAAAAGAGCTCTCCTCGCTCTTGTTGTTTGAACATCGAAACAAACGAACAGAACCACGATTAAATTTGTGCGACAACGAATCCCAACTTTGCGCATTATTCCTACATTCTTTGTTTTGGTTTTAATTTTATTTTAAAACAGTTCTGTTACGGAAGTCGCTCCGAGGATGTGGCGGTCGGGCTCGGGACGTTTCGACACCATTGAAACCGCAAAGTTTACTGGCTGCCAAGTTTCTCCGCACTATGTAAATTCAGTAGACGTAATTAGAGGAAGCTACGATCGTCTACGCCAGTCGAATGACTCGGGCCGCTCTTGTTAACTGACTCCATACTAGACCAAATCGCTTTCTGTTCTATTCGTATATTTGCGGTCGCGACGACTGGTTTTACCTAGCTAGGAGACATGCACTTACCTAAACTCGGCTGAAAGTTTTATGTGCCGGTTTACTGCCACGCCGAGTCATCGTAGACAACTATAAAAGGCGACGATTGCGAGACAAAGCGTGATCGGATTGAGTAAATAAATAGTCTGCGTCGGAGTGCTCATCAATCTTGCAGAACAAAAGTAAATTGTGCAAGTTTGCAGCATTCACCGCGGGTTCGTCGGCAGAGACCTGCAACCTCACTAAACTGTCGTGTGCGCGACACTTAACAATTTAATTGTCACTCATTAGTCCTAAGGCGTCGCGTCTAGCGCTGTTTTAATTAACACAGTAATTCATAGACGTTTCATTAGCCACTCTCGCGTTTCTCTCACCAGCAAAGTGGTCCTGCGATTCAGTGTTATCAATCATAAAGTAGCTATGTACCGTGTGAGCAGCTGCTCGGTTGAATCAATCACGCAGTCCCTCGCAGGCGGCACTCGCGGCCAGTTATTTATCACGTTCAGACGACAACACCAGTCTGACGATTGCAATTTACAAATGGAGAGGAGCATTAACATTCGGTGGCGAATGTTATGATCATCGGTTAAATAACGAAATGTTCGACACGACCGGAATAGACGGCGCTCATGTTGAAGTTGGGTAGCGAGATATCGCGGCGGTGTTTGCTATGCCGGATGGCCCGCCCCCGCCCGCTCGTCTCTTGGCAAACTGCACTGCACTATACTGCAAATCATACTGAGTTTGTTTGCGTAGGTCAACGCTCTCGCCGGGTACGTTTTATGTGTTCCTGGTGTCACGACGTCACTCTAATAATAGATAGGAATGCTTAGCATCAATAAATGCAAGCTGGAATGTAAGAAGAGTTCCTTACATATGCGTCTCGCATTCTGTTCCTTGTGAAGTCAGCGTGTAGACAATTAACTGCCCGATATTATTAATTTCAGATGTTGAACGAGTCTGGCTGACTAATGCCAGACTCGAGCTTGTACCCAAACGAGGAACAATGCTTTGTTAATCAATACATCGGGTAGAAAATGGTATTGGATGTATTAGGCTTTGACAGCTCATAATATTATGTTTAATTAAGGCGTACCGCTGTGCCTACGCTGCAACAGTAACTCGTTAAACTTTCATTATTATTCGCTCTCACAAATTGCTCGTACGTGAACGAATTGTGCTTCACAATCGATCTCCGTGGTTCGTGAGCCTTTGTTTGACTTCGACTCCGAATTCAGCGTAATTGCCTTTCAGCCTTTCATTATTCAACTTTATGCAGTCATTTACTTGTGTTATTACGAAGGGAGAGTTGCTGCGGTAAGTGTCGTGGGTGGATGCATTAATCGTAATATGTAAATGTGGGGATATGAAATATTGAAATTGCGGGCGTGGATTTACAATAACGTCTGCGCTCTGGGCGAATAGGGTCGGGCTAGTCTATTGTTTTTGGTAGATTATTGCGGTTATAAACAGGTTTATCACGTGAGGGTGTTTTGGATGCTTGCAAGAAAAAAAGATGTTTTAAAACTTCACACAGAACAACGTTTTTTTAAGAGCATTCGATCAGTCTTACACCAGTTTTACTGATTTGTCAATTCTTTTGTTATAGATCGAAGACGAAGGTAACCATGGCAACGACGACACGCGACTCTTCATCCTGTCCACGCTGGCGGGTCAGCACAAGTCGAAGGTATCCTGCTCACTCTGCAAAGAAACCCTGCGTGTCTTCGACCGATATCCGCTCGTCGACGGGACTTTCTTCTTGAGCCCGCGTCAACATACCAGCGGTGCTGTGGAGGTAAATACCTGTTTTAATTTGATCACAAATACTTTATGAATTCTTTGTAAATTGCTTTCTAACCTAGACCAGATTACACCAATAAAAAATAAATAACCGCGTTCTAGAGTGGGCAACAATAATTTCCGTACCTTTTGATGAGTCACTAGTATGTACGAGGCAGGTGGATTTCTGTAGTTCCTCGATGGGAAAACAGCTTGAGTTTATGTACATACATAATATGTTGAAGAGTCACCGACTCACCGCTATCAGAAAATTAAATTTTGTACTGATTTTCAATACCGAGAAAACTTAAAGCGATCAGAATCACGTCGAAAATTAAGTCCATTTTCTATCCGATATTAGAAAACTTTTCACCCTACCAAACTGTAACTCACAGACACTACAATAAACTTAGCAACATTTAAATAAAAACAAACAATGAAGAAGCCTTTTTTAAGTAGGAATACAAAACAGAAAACTTAAATAAGATGTTGCGAGTTTGTTTCAGAGACAAACGTAGTCATACAAGACTTGTCGAGTTGTTTGTTCGTGGGATTAGATAGAAGTCGCCTTCTCGCTTTTGTTTGGTCTTAGCATTAACATGGAGCCCCCGACAGTCTGGGTGGGTCTCTGCACAATTCATATGAAGCTTTTGAAATTATTTATCGTTAACTTTGGATTCGGTCTATGACAAACTTTCGGTTCAAACATTTGGTTGAATGAAATGACATGACAAAACGCCTGCAATCCCCGAGGGTGTACCTAATAGTACACACACACTTATGTTTGAATTTCCATGTATTACATAGGAATTAAAGGGGGGTGAGTCTATTGCCATCAATCGGGCACGAATCCAGATTCCGTGGCAGCAACTGAGAAATTCCTAATGGAAAAACCCAATAACACTTTGCCCGACCCAGAAAGCGAACCGAGGACCTCGTGCTCAGCAGTCGTGCTTGCACCCACTCGACCAACGAAGCAGTTCATTGTTGATAAAAAATAAATGCTGCTCAAATTACACTTAGAACGGCATCAATGCTTTTCCGTTTGCTTTCCACCGAGACTGGTCGGTGGTTCCGTGGTGAGGGCTCCGACTTATTGTGTCCCCTTATGGGTCCTGGGTTTGATCAGAGGCAGGCATATCACTTCTTAAAAATTATCTCATTACAACTGCTCTCAAAGCGGCGAAGGAGTACATCGCCAGTTAATTTAATTTTACGTTTTTATTTTCATTTAGGTATGTTTCCGCTCAAAGAATGAAAATAATTTCATGAAGTTATGCATGAAATAATACAAAAACATTCTTATTTCTTAACTGTTTCGGTACATTTAATCAATGAAGCTTACATAATATTCTCATTAGCGCATTTGTAGGTAGATAACTGATAAAGACTACGTCATTAGAAAATGAAAACAAGTGTAGATAACACATTTCACCTTACTACAGGTTCATAGGTCTTAAAATCGTCATACGTAAACAGGATGTATAGAAAAAAAAAACAAAATACTATAGGGGTCACAGATTAATAAAGAAAAAAAAAATACACGGCGGATCTAGTCTGTGACAGTGATGGAGGTTTAGGTACGGTCTCAAACGATCTGGGGCTGCTTAGCTGATGTTCTGGAACTAAGACGAAAACTCTTTTTCTTTAATAGGCGTTTTTGACTTGTAAGGACTGTCCTGCATAACCTGGCAATTTTCTTCTTTGTAAGAGGGATCACCGAGAGTACTTGAGAGATGGTTTGTTTTAAAGAAGAGATTTTCAACCTCAACTTTCTTTGTCCATCAGGTGAAAGTGGAAGGGCGCACGCAATATCTGACGTGCGTGTGCATGGGCTGCCTGGAGCGGTGTGACCCCGAGCGTACGATCCGCTGCCGATTCTGCGGACAGAAGTGGGACGGCTCGTCCCTCGTGCTCGGCACCATGTACTCTTATGACATCTTCATGGCCACGCCGTGCTGCGCTGAGAGACTGAAGGTGAGGTTCATAAAGGAATTCCACCGTTTTTGTCAGTGCCACATGATGTAAACTCGTTTGTGGAAATAGTGGAAAAACTAAAGCTGTATCTCCATTGTCTACAGTGCAACAACTGCTTCAAGGGCCTGTTCCACCCGCAACAACGGCTAAACTACTCTGACTACTCGCACCCGGTGACATGCCCGCACTGCCGCGTGGTCGACACTCACTTCGTGAAGCCGCTGAGCTACTGCTTCACCAAGAGGACGTTCCCGCTGTACCAGCAGTGGCCATAACAGTCGGCGGTGCCGGGAGGCTCTCCCGGCACCCCCCCTGCTTTTGATTCGTGGGGTCTAGCGCCGTCGCCTCCGCGCCGTGCCTCGCCCCCCGCGCTGCGTCCCGTCGTCAACACCAGCATGACTTCCCGCTCACAAGACCCACCCGCTGAAGAACCCGCTACCAACTTTCTGGCTCCTACTCTTGCGAGCCTCACTGAGTCGTTGTCCCTGCTCGGAGTCAGCCCAGAGACCCTGGCCATGAGCGTGGGCGAGTCGCTGGCTGAACGCTACCTGGCCTCGCTGCGAACCAGGCCCGTGGAGAGGGCTGAGCGTCCCGTGGAGCGCACCATTGAGTTCCCCATGGGGCGCTTGGGCGGCGGCTGCATCCCGCGCCACACGCCTCTCACTGAGCCCTCCATGCAGCTGTTCTCCAACGACTTCATGGATTACTTGAACCAGATCGCTTAATCGGGGTCTCGCGGAGTGACCGAGTGACGTGACGGATATGACGCGGTGACTATTGGACTCCTCTGTGTTACGATGTTTGTTTTTTGAACTTTAATTGCGTCTGATGGCGCTAGAAATAATTTCTGTTAAATTAAGTTGGTATTATTGAAAATAATTTTATGCGTCAGTTTAGATCGTACTATTGATTTTATTTTAATTTTATTCTGCACTTTGTTGATTAGGAGTTGATTTTTATCCAAAATAATAATTAGCGGTAAAGTGATGCCAGAAATTGCATTTTTTTGTTTCGAATCAATCTTAAATTGGGAAGTTTTTTTCCTTTTGAAGGAGTTAAAAGGCGTGAGTTTTTTAAATTATTGATTACCTTGTATTTCAGTGATACTGATGACCCTATCTGATAGGGACGTTCGAGTGGAGTGTTGTTTAGTTCAATTTAGTTTATTAGTTATGTTTTATTTTAGCAAAATTTTAAACGTAACATAAGTGTTTTTACAATATTTTCGTAGGTTTATCGTGGACTTTTATTTCCTCCCACCAAATGGCACTTTAATAGTGTAAGGGATAAGTATACTTCTACTAGAGATGCCATGTTAGGTTATCGTCTTTAATATCAGTTCATTTACTTATTATATTTTCACATACATACCTTATTTATACAGGTAGAGGATTTTAATTGTAAGTACCTAATTGCTGTGTCACCAATAACATGATTAGCCTGTCTATATCGATTACTTACCTTTATTGTAGGGTTATGTAATGTCGAATTGTTGTTTTACTTATGTTTTCAAATATTTATATCTCAGTGATTAACGGACTGCATGGATAAATATTTAAAAAAAAAACAATATAACTTTTTGGAATAGTGCCATATCAGTTGAAAAAAGGTGAAATACTCCTTGAAATTAAATAAAAAAAAAAAACATAAAAAAGTGAATGCCGCTAATCATTGAGAAATCAGATGTTTAATTAAAAAAAATTAAAACATGAGTTTTTTTTCAAATATTATCTACTGTATGTTTGGCTATCAGACTTAGGTTTAAGGGTTTTTTCTTATTATCATGGATGTCTATTTATTTGTAAGTGAATAGCGCTTCGACATTTACTAAGCGTATAAGTGATGTGCGGATTTACTCAATAATTACTGTTTAACGTTAACGTTTAGGTAAGTTTTTTATACATTTGATACTTATTACTCGCAAAGTGATTACAAGTGATAATTCTTAGTAATAGTGCGTGTTTAGTGATTAATGATACTAATAACAACTAAAAAAGTGGTGCGGATAGTTAGGCGATAGGGATGTATACAGAAAAAGTGATAGTATCCGCGGGAAATCCGCAATGTTAGGCAATAATTCTATTGAAGACTTGACACTTTTATAGGTAAAAAATTTTTGCATTCTTCTTAAATTGATACTGCCATTTACATTTTTTACTAATCTTATCAAAACATTGTCTGGTTCTATTTCACGTTTTTTTACGCTGAATTTCAGTGGTCTGACAATCGTTTTTTGTGACTAAACTGAATTAAAATAATAATGCAATTTTTAAAGGTAAAAACTAACCTATTTTTTAACTAAAACATGTTATAACCAAAATTGACTGGAGTTTCCTAAAAATTTATAATATCATATTTTATACCAAGTATCAACTTCTTTCGAGTGCCGTATATACCACTTGTCAGACCAAATAAAGTCAGTGGACACGATAAAAACAGGCCAGATAATGTTTTCGCTCTTATTTTGGACTGACTACGACTAGTTGGTACTGTTGCGTAGTTATAGGTCACTTTCATAGCACATCGCGCCATCATCCGCATCACAGCACCTCATACGTCATCGTTTTCACGGCACGGTTTGAGTGGACGGCAGACTGGCCTCTATGTCCCCAAAAATAACAAACAGATTTGAATAACACGATTCATCCGCTTAAGTATTTGTTGAAAGCTTTAGATTTGGTAGTATATAATCAGTGTTAGCATTTAATCAGTAGATTTTTCGTAAGTTAGGAAGTCTCCTAACCAGTCGTCGAGATCCAAAGATAGCAAAATATACTGAGCTTCCGTTGAGTGAATCTCAATCGTAGAATCAACCTCGCATTTTGAAGAAACTCTCTAAAACAATTTCAGCAGCTGCTTTCTCGCTTAAAACATTCCGATCATAATGATTTTCGATGATTACACGCCGATAGAAAATAATCAGTCTTGACAGTAATTCGAGCTTTCATAAAATATTTAACGATGCGATGTCGTTATTGAAGCGTCGCTTGCGCATATCCCGGACTGTAGTGGCCAGTCGCCTTGTGTGGTTGTAATACCTCTTAAATATTTACTCTGCTTAAAATTATTCTAAGATCTAAAATATTATATCTCAGACAGGACATTTATCACAGCAAGGCGTAATATTTGTAAATATGCCGTTTCTACACGCAGATGCTTGACAAAAAGTATTTAATGAGATATTATTGCATATTTCTAGTTTAGCAGTAAATCGATAGTACATAATTTCAATAATATCAAAGATCCCTAATTATTTTAAAAAGCGTTCCGGCTGCGAAGCGATCACACTTCATATGTTAATCAATTTTAATTTTATCGAAGTTTGCTCGTTCGAAATATAGAATTATATTTAAAAGTTTAATATACATTTTAAATAAATGTATGTATCCAATAAAGTATTTGAAAAAAAAAGATTAAGGCGAGCTGTTGTTGGTATATTTAGAAAAATATTAAATGATCCAGATCATCTGATGGTGAGCATGTACAAAAGTAAGTGAAGTGTGTTCGGGTCGCGGTGCGCATAGGTCGACATATATAAAATCATATTGTTTAATAGTCAAATACAGAGCCATCTATGTAGATGTATAATCATAGTAGGTACATGTTTACGATGACTCATCGAATGTATCAAGTAATCTACTCCCCTTATCCACTGGTACAAAATCAAAGTATTTTCAAACGCTATATTGAAAACTAAATCCAATAAGACGTTTATATTAAAGTCCTCTGATTCAATATTAAGGCTGTTCGTTTAATATTTTATAGATATTTCAATATTGATCTTCGACAAACATTACCTCTTTAGATACAAAACAAAAAAAAAATAGTAAATTATAGTGTCATGCAGAGTGGCTTCAGAAATTGTGTTTAGAGAATATTTACAGTTATGAGTCATAGAGTACACACGGTGACAAAGTTGTGTACTCGAGACTCTGTGAAAATATACAATCCAGAGAAAATGTTTATCGCAGCCACTGAAGAAAAATATCCTGGGATTCAACTATGTCGGACCCATTCCAACATTTTACAGTATTTGTCCCATTTAATTTAAAATATATCCTCATTTTAAAGCTCCCCTACAAATTGAGCTCTTTTAGAGTATGTTTATTATTTTGAAGATTTTATTGACACTTCAAAGGTTGTATAGATAATTTAATAGCCCACGGATGTATGCAGTGCATCTGTACCATAGTTCGGTATTTCCTAACTTTCGTACATAAACGGTACATTATTTGAATATGCGTTTGATTATTCATATTTTAGACACTTAGTTACTTGTTCAGTTTTAATAATAACTAACACAAATGTTGCCAACTTTCTTAGTTTATTTGCACATATTTGTTAAATTTTGTAATTAATGACAATTATTTATTTAGACACCGACATTCGAGTTTCTTCATGTTGAATTTAAATGTGGTGTAATTTAGTGAATTGCTTAAAAGTACAAAGAAACAATTTGTTACTTTTGCAAATTTTATAAAGTAAATCAAATACATATTAAAAGTAACCCTCATCTTAGGTAATGTTTATGAAATAGTTGCTGTAATCCTAATAATTATAACCGCAATTGTTTTTGTTTTCAGAATTATGTAATATTAACAGTTTTATTGGTTTTATAAAAGGTATTTTGTTTTACGTTCGTTAAAATTTAGGAGCAAAATTGTTACTTAATATAAAAAAAAACTATATATCTTATATTATTACGATCTTCATTACTTTATGACTGTATTTGATCGGATGCTATATTAGGAATCGTACATTGTACCTCTAGCACTCTGTAAGTAGGACTACGTCATCGGCATAATATTCGTTGATCTATAGGTATTATGTCTCGCTTTTGAATATAGGTTTAATCAAATCTTATTTCCACTGTAGATCTTATTTAGAATCGTAGGGTTTTCTTTAGTAATAATTGTGTGAATGTGGATGTATGTATGTGGTCACACTTAACATTAAGTTTAGTCATCGTATCGTTCTTCTTTATAATGATTATTGTCGGTAATGGTAACCTCGTGCCAAGCGAGTATTGTTATTATGAATGGTGTACATTCTGGTCATAGACGGTGCACTCGCGCCACGCTAAGTATGTGAAATTAACTTAAAATCTTCCCGTGATATGTAGGTACCGTAGATTAACGCACTCGATGTAATGCCTGCCTCTGTCGCTGCCGGCTTTTGACATGAAATGTTTAACGGTAGACCGACGTCGCGTGTCCACTGCATAATGTTCTGCACTACCAACCGAATTAAGCTGAACTTAAATTGCAAATTCGGCGATGGCATGTTTATGTCTCTATAATGCCAATAATAAATGCTGTTCTAAAATATTTTTTATTGTTTCATAAAACAGAAAGGGTTATGACTTTTAACAACGAAAAGTCTTTATGTTGAACGCAGTAATTTTCAACCGAACTTTATGAGTGAACGCGTGAAGCATCACTTTGATATTTTGTAGGTTGTTGCTTCAATATCCCGCGTTACGTGAAGCTGTAGGCGGATCCTCCGAGGCAGGTCATCAAAGTGACATTCAGCATCCAAATGATACCCTGCGTCCATAAGCTCAAAATTTCCCAAAACGCATTGGCTGATTCTAGTATACGGCTGTTATTGGTTAGTGAAAAGATGCAAATCAAAAACATGTTAATTATATTTTGATACTCGATGTTTTCTACACTAATGTAGTAAGTTCGTATTAATCTTTTGTATTAACTTGTATAGTAGGGTTAACGTCGCGCTCGTACGCATTTAGTAGTTTAGACGGACCAGTAAGTGTAATGATTGCAGTTCAGACTGACGTGTACCATCTGATACAGCTAATTAGCTCTCAAACTATCAAATGCGATGCGATTGTGATAGGTGATATTACATACAGTCATTATATTGCTGCACTCTCGACGTTCGGCAGAAGTCGATACAAGTTAGTGTTCTAAAGTCTCGTGAAGCGGACTCCGACGTAAAAGCCGATACATTTTGTACGCACGTTTATAAAATTGGTGATAATCTGACGAATTGGGTAGTGATAATAACTAAGTTATTGCGTAGCGATTAGACTAAACGATATACTACGTAATACGCGGGCTGCATCAGGGTTTGAGTGTCATAATTTGTAATAACTTAACTTTTGTACTTTCGTAAAGGTAACAAGTAATTTAGTGATAAACTTTTTCTATTAATATGTATAATGCATAAAATAAACATCAAGTAATAATATACTTTTTTTACTGGAATTGTAGATGTAGTATTTTTGTAAGACTATCGAGACTCGATCTCGTACGTGTATCACAGCGATAATAGGTATTGTGTAAGACCGATTGTGTGTCCAATGTTAAGAAGCCATCTTGACCGAACATATTCGATATATTCGAAGGATTTCACCGAAATCAATGTTCGCGGTTGCTTGTTAACTTTCGACGCGCAACTCTAAGGTCATCGTGTAATTAGGCTAGTAAGTCTTTAACTATTTGTGCATTTCTATTTGATTGGATGCTTTGTAAAAGTCACTCTAATTGGTCAATATTTCGTTTATCGGAATGAAAAAACTGACAGCATGAAATCGTTGCATTTCAATGTAACCGCAGTCTATTCGCTTCGTTGATCCTGGTTACGGAGAAATGTAAGCGAAGTATTTGAGGCGTAATGCCGTATCAAAGTAATTACAGTAGTGAATGATCGATCGCTTGTCTCTCTGAAAAAAACTACAGTAGCGCTATTCCGCGGCCAGACTGAATGGCATTTACCAGACCTGTCTTTTGCAAGCATCTCAACATTAATGAAGCATTTTTTCATAACTATGTATATCTATAATGTGTGTGTTGAATGAATGAATAACTTCGATTTTTATAATACTTCCGTTGTCCTGTGTAGGTACAATGGATATCTTCGTAATATTTTCTTATATTGAGTGTGGTCATGTGTTTATGTAAGTGTTCTTTTCTATAACGATCTCTTGTTTACTTACAATTAACTGAAATAAGGGTTGGAGAGTCGTGGAACGATGCTGAGATGCTCAGATGGAAACGCCAATTGATTAATTTTAAGTAAAGTATAAGTGCTTGAATTTATTGTAAGGATCGTTTTAAAAATATGCTATAAAATTAGTATACCATTGAAAATTGATATTATTTAAATCTTGGATACGTCTCAACGTATATTTTTGTATATTCGAAGTCGATGCGTAAGGAATTGGCACAACTAAAAGTATAAGATTATTCTGATTAAAGTTAAGATGAAGAAAAGTTCCATTTTGTACGGTTTAAAAATATTGATGAAAAGCTATTAATTTTTGTAACGATAGTGAGCGTTGTATTGTCTTTATTGTAACGTTGGGGAGCGAGAAGTTAGATGATAAGATTGTTTCAGAAAATTGTAATAAAACTTAAGATGCTAAAAAAACCATGTTATATTTTATATGGATCCGATATTTGCGCCGTTTGGGTGAACTTTGATTTAATTTACGAACATAGATGTAAGTTTGCTCTTTAAAAGAGTCTTTGAGGTAGTAGATTTATTAGGCTTAGTGTTTTTATACTGGCTTCGATGTTGTGAATTTTTTTGTAATATGATATTGTAACCGCAGTATGTACTACTGAACAAGCAGCCAACACTGATCAATAGCAGAATGTGTAGTGGGTATACTTGGTACTCGGGATACATTATGTTGTTTTACTTTTTGTGGGTGGTCATACACGACCTAATTAAATGCCAAAGTGTTGCTGTTCGCAAGCATATCATTTTAATACGACGCTAGATACATTTTTCGGTACAAAATCTTAGTAAAGTTTTAATTCTATTCGATTTACGATATATTGTTAGACAATTCTGTGTTGACAGTGGTGTAGTGGAGGGTTTGCGGATCGCGCGATCTCGTCGAAAGCCATTTCTAGTCGGTTCCGTCGTCGGCTTCACCACACTTGCCCGCGGTTCAAGCTAACCTCGCAAACACCTCCATTGCACGTTGGCGATGATCCTGAATGTTTTCAGTTATTTAGCAGAATTATATTATTGTCTAGTATTCCGATTATGTTACGTTTTATATTGCTTATATTATATATTATGGATACAATGTTTATTAAGTATTTAATATTCATTTTGATGAGGACCTAGTCGATTCTCTATATATCACACTCCCAAAGTACAAATTCCTTGTTGTTTAGTCCAATTTTGTTTGACTGTTATTGAATGGAAATTATTTTAGCGAGCGTTCGTTGGCATGTCGACTTGGGGCGGCCGGCGTCTCTTCATTCTCGAAATTATCCCTGCCTGCTTCTTGCTCGTACGTACCATTCTTGGCAATTTTTGCGAGTCGGCAGACATGATATTAGTAGAGCCGGCAGAGGGCGTAAATGTTATAGTAAACATAAACAAAACTAGTTGAAATAAATCCATAATCAAATCGTTTATTTACCGAGCCTAAGTAAACGTTTGTTCAACGTTTATTTAGGCAGGTTATTACAATTTATGTTTAGCAGCTTTTAACTTAAGTTAGAATAATTTTAATAATTTACCTATTTAGTTAATGCACAATTTAATAACCCAATAAGTTACTTTCATTTCTAGATTTCTACTAATTGTACTTGTAGTCAAGATTCAGTGAATTTGTAAGCCATGTATTCTTGTTCAATTGTCACCATCTTCTTTAATAATTTACCATTGTTTTTAGTTTATACGTAATTTAATCGCCTACTACACATTATCGATTGGAAAGCTGATTTAGCTATGAAATATTCAAATGACACTATACCTTCGATAAATATGATGAAACCTTTATAAAATAAAATATATGAAAAATATATGTTGCGTTTTATTTGGACTTGTAAGATCCCGATTTTGTTTTAACTTGTTAAAAAGAGAGAGAGAGCGTACAAAGGAATCTAAACAAACAAATATACACACTTACACACTCACATACACATGTACGTTAGTGTACATATAGGTATTTTCTACTAGCTGACTCACGCAACTTCGTCTGCGTAACATTTTTGATTAATGCTCCGCTCCTATTGGTCACAGCATGATGTTATATTAGCCTATAGCCTTCCTCGATAAATGGGCTACCTATCCAACACTAACAGAATGTTTCAATTCGAACCAGCAGTTCCTGAGATTAGCGCGTTCAACTAAACATACAAACTCTTCAGCTTTATAATGTTAGTATAGATTAAAAACTTTTACCTAATGCTCACTCTTCTTTCTTTATCGTGTGGTTAGTGTCTAACCTGGTGTCAGAAGTATTAACCTAACCACCACCACCACCTACCTAATTCTTAATGTCACTATACAACAGAACCGACATCAGTCATCTCTAAGCTGTCTCACCGTGGAAGTCGCTGCCCGTAGTTGATTGGAGGGTTTCTGTCGTCAGAGCGGAAGTAGCCGTGAAGATCCTGAAACATAGTTTCGTATTACCTACAATCGAGATCACTATCACTGCCTAATCTAATAACACCTAAATCTTATGGCGCAATGTTGAAAAGCATCACTTGTAGTAGTAATGTTCGTGTTGAATAACACCTAAGTGACGACTAAATAAATTCCAAACAGTATAATTAATTAATAAATATGAGTTCGTTGTTGTAACTTTAATTCTCAGCGCTGAATTGACTCTTGAAAATCCTACACATAAAACATAAGTAACGCCTGTAATCCCAAATACATTTCGGCAGTTATGTTTAAGTCCCATGTAATAGGGGGTGAGCCTATTGCCATCAACCGGGCCCAAATCCAGTCTCCGTGGCTGCTACTGAGAAATTCCTGTTGGAAAAACCCAATAACACTTTGCTCGACCCGGGAATCGAACACAGTACCTAATGCTCAGCAGTCGCACTTGGGACCACTCGACCAACGTGGCATTCGTATACCTGAATCTACCACAAAATCTAAAGCGTCCAACTAACACTTAAAACGGTTGTTTGTATTTGTTTGGAGATCCCGATATTTTCAAAGTATATCCGTTATCATGCATGGCGCTTGCAACAGTGCGGAAATAACGGGAACTCAAAACATATAATAAACCTGATAATAATATTATATGACCTTCCTTTGTCACTAAAGCGAAAAATCATGGACATGTGCATTCTTCCCATTTTGACCTACGGAGCCCAGACTTGGTCTTTGACAAACATTCAAAAGTCCAAACTGAAGGTCTGCCAACGTGCAATGGAGCGCAGCATTCTAGGCGTCTCAAATAACCGACCATTTACGCAACACCACACTAACTCCAAAACACAAATTACTGGCGTTGTTCAAAAAGCCGCTAAGCTGAAGTGGGTCTGGACTGGCCACGTCTGCCGTATGGCCAATGAGCTGTGGGCCAAAATTACCACTTTCTGGAGCCCTGACACAGCCAGAAGGCGTCGCGGCAGACCTTGTAGGAAGACCAGCGACCAGTGGTCCACATTGGCCCTGGATCGAAACAACTGGAAGTCATGGGGAGAGGTCTTTGCTCAGCAGTGGGATGATGCAGGCTAACAGTAAAAGTAATAAATTAATCATAGTGTTAGTGACCATGACAGATTCAAAACTTAAACCCAACTCATCTCACAAGAGTATTAGGTAGCTAGGTACTACTAGTATAATATGTCCTCCTGGTCAATAAATATCCACGTTTTAGCGAACTAAATAACGGGCCAAAAACACCATAGCAATATCTCACACACCCCCGAAAAGGATTAAGCGGAACCGTCTGAAACATCAGCGTTTCGGTACTGCTAATCCAGCGGTACTAATTTCCAAGATAACGGTACTGAGTTCCTTGCAAACATGCGTATTAGGGGTGATTTAATTTGCATCTAAGTGTAAAATGTACGGATTTTGGGTAAGCTCGTAATCACTTGATGAGATAGACTATCTGATTGGAGGTGTCGCTGGAGTTTGCATAAATAAGGGTTTATCTCAGTTGCAAGCTAAAATAGGATTTATAATACTTATTTACTTACCTATCTACGTCTATTGTATATAGTTAGTTTAATTACAATGTCTAAAACATGCCCTTTGCTTCGGTTAACTTTCCTCAAGGGAGACGTAGCAATAAACACTGTTTGTTGAAAGTATTAGTGGTCGCAGCAATTTATTCCAGTTGGATCCTATACCTGAATCGCCTTCGACTTTATCCTTTGAGTCTTCACTTCATAGGGTTGAAATTCATTCATTCAATAAGTGACTGAAAACGCAGAGCCTAAACGGCTGGGTCTAGAAATGGTTCTTGAAGCATAAAATAGGTAGGTACGACACAAACTGGAGCACTACAGGTTTTTTTTCTTGTCTGTAATGTCCCGAATATCGGGCAAAAGCCTCTTTCTCACACAGAGGATTGCTTGCTTGCGTAATGCTCAGTTGCGCGTTTGTTTAGCTATCGGCTGGTTTCCGAATGATCCTTGGCGCCGAGGTAGCCTCCCGAGTGTGATAACAGGCATATCTTATGCGACATGCAAGACGTGTTGACACGAACCGCTTAGCTAGGAGATGGACTACATCAGGATTAAAAAAAAAACGATCCCTGATTGGATTAAATAGGGGAAGAAAGAGGATAGAAGTAAGTATGTATAGGTGACAATTTTTCGATTGATAACAGATATATTTTTATTGATTGATAACAGATTTTTAAGAAAAAAGCACAGGCTTACAGTACCTACCTATCTCAAAAACCGTCTCGAGAACATTGATGACTGAATTAGATATTAAGATTCTCAAATTAAGGAATGATGTAATCTAACTATAGGTACCTATTCACATTAAATGAGCTAATGCCTGAGATGGTCAACTCGTATCGCGGATCATATCTAGGTATACCTATTTCCATATATACGGTACGCAAGATAAATAAAACTGGTTGTTTGTGTCTGTATGTATTTTCGCATTGTTCTCTTAAACTACGCTTCGAATTTTGATGCAGTATTCCCCATAATTTGGAGCATTCATTCCAAAAAGTTAGCTAGATTAAGTGCCTAATACAGTAATATTAAACTAACATAATTAATAGAGTCCAGCAAAGGTCAGCTATGGGCTAAGTTGGTAAATTAAATAAACCTCGATGTTATCAAATAAGAAGAGAGGAGCTCATGGCTAGTTAATAACAGCCGCTCGGGTCGATCTTTAAGTAAAGCCGCTCTTGCCTAAGTTGTTCCGTGGATGGGTGACCACCCATTACATATCGAGTTTCCTACGTGCCTCGGAAAGGTCCCGGCAGTCATTTGTAGATCTTTGACAGTCGTTACAGTAAGTTTGTCAGTGGCCCGAAAGTCTGACAATCAGTCTTATCAAGAGAAATCGTATTACCCAGTACTAACTGGATTGAGGAGATCAGATAGGCAGTCGCTCCATGTAAAATACTGGTATTCAGCTGCATAAGGATAGACTAGAAGCCGACCCCAACATATTTGGGAAAAGGCTAGCCAGATGAGGCCTTGTACTATGTATATTATACTTGTATTATGTATTCTGTGACCATGTGAAGCAGGGGCCGGTCGCTAGTTACTAATAATCCTACATTTCAAACAATGCCCAAGTTATAAGTTGTAATCTTAAACGGTTTATAAACCCCATAGGCTATCTCACTGACCCATACCGGGCGAACATGATAAATGTTATCCTACATAATCTGTTTATAGCTACTTGTTAAGAGCATTATGCTTATTTTCACTAACGCAAGCCTACACCTAAATCGAATGTCTGAAGATTATTGTACTGTTTGATTTTCAACTCTTTGTGCTAAGGTTAGGGTTGATAATCCAATAGTGGGGTTAGGTGTCCCTTTGTGGCAACGGGCATTAGTGTTCGCTTATCTACGGTTACAATTAGCAAATGGAGCTGTGCGTTTCGTTTAAAACTAAGAGGAGTTAGAGGTCGTTTGTATATATATGATTATTTACTTTATACATGGCTAAGATTAAGTGTTTTGAGTATTTTATTCTATACTGCGGCCAAGACCAGCCTTCACCCATCTGTCTACAGAAAGATTTTTTTTTTAAAGACGTGCGCCAGACTTGGAATTTCTCTCGGAAAAACTCTTTAAAAAAATTTAATACATGAACAAACGCATTGCCAATGGGTTGCCTTATGACTACACGTACCTAGATACATAGCAACCTAGAATGAGTAAATATTGGCATGAACAATTGATTCTGCTTATTTACTCTAACGAAAGCTAAGAAACATGGCTACAAAATATTGCAAATAAGACAGGTAAACCATCGTTACGAAAAGCAAAAATACATAAATACTAAACACTAGCTTATGTCCGCGACTTCGCCCACGTCGAGTTCGGTAATTGCCGCACAGGATCGTACTAACTGGGATAAAAAATAACCCATGTGTTAACCTAGGTTATCAACTATCTGTGTGCCAAACATCAAATCCGTTCTGTGGTTTTTGCGTGAAAGAGTAACAAACATCCATTCATCCGTCCCACCATTTGGTCATCCTCACAAACTTTCGTATTTATAATAGTAATACTCAATACTCAATTTTTTATTGCATTCCATATGTTACAGAGATGGTATAAACAAATTAAAAATCAATATGGACCCTGTCGGCACGCAAAAGTTAGGAGAGAGGAAGAGGGCTGAATAGCAATTTAATCAAATCAATATTAAAAAAAAAAAAAAAAAAAAAGACCTTATTTTTTCTTATTAAAAATATTAATAAGAAAATACTAATAATAATCCTATTGTTCGGTACATTTGTAATTACTAACCACAATAATAATAAGTATTAAAACACGGTGTAGTTAGTAGTTTGGCACCCCTCTTTAGTTATCTTGATATTTTTTGCTCACACTTGTAAGGGGTGCATAACTACCCACATTTTCCTCGTAAAAGAAAAATTGTGCGTGTGTGTCACGGAGTGGTCAGGGTGGTCAGTCATTACTACTATGTAAAGATAAGGTTACTACAAGTTTACAGAAATTTGATGGTCATAAAGTGTTGAGCGATAAACTGGGCTCTGCCATGGAATAAAAAGATATAGACGCGAAACGTCCGTTCTAAATCAAAAAGATTTAAAAGACTTACGCCCTTAGCCCATTACGGTACTCGTATAAATGTTCGCGACTCATGGTTCGCATATTGCGCTACTGAAAATTAAGTCATTTCATTATTTGCAGCACACACTTCTGATTAAAAGGACGTTTTTTTACCAAATTCTCCCCAAGCCCTTTCAGTCGTATGTTTTCTCATGTAATCAGGCAATTTAAAGTTTATTTAATATTTATTTCATGTTTTCCTGTCATTTTGATAAGATTCGTAGGAGACGCTACACGCAAGCGACTGCATGGCGGGTATCGCGAGACTAGTCGTGGACGCGTAGGAAACTGGTAGCAAAATGTGCGATTCCCCATTTAAATATAGGTGCGATACTCCGCAGCGACTAGTCTTCGAGACTCCCGTAGGATACTAGTCGTCTGCGTGTATCGTAATGGGAGAAGGGCTTTATAGAGCAGACATTGGGAATATTTTTATACAAAATTTTGTTTATTCTGACACACAAATGCTACTGGACAAGCGGGCGTCTGACACTAGACAAACCTATTTGTTACTAAGTTGTAACAAGCATTGGATTACGTTTTTCTTCGTCTTGTCCTGTCTATCGCTCGTAAACATTTGAATGTCTTTGTTGTAAATGGATGTTAAAGTTTTGGGGCCAGTAAGACCTCGGTTAGGGCGGAGGAATGTGGGAAGATAACCGACTAGGTGGACAGACGCTCTTATTAAAGTGGCCGGAAGTAACTGGATAGCCATAACACAAACGGTTAGAAACTTAGTGCCAAGAGCTACCTATCATAAAATAAATAAATAAAGAGCTAATAAGGAGCTAATAAGGAGGTGTATAATACTTACACTTATATTTCAGTTTGAATAAGTCCCATGTAGTAGAGACGAGCCTATTGCCGTCAACCGGACACAAGTCCAGATTTTTGGCTGCTATTGAGAAATTCCTAATGGAAATACCCAATATCTCTTGGAACCGGGAAATCGAAACCTAGACGCAAACAATTGATCAACGAAGCCGCAGTACAGAGGAAAGTACTCAAGTTTCGCTTCCATACAACTTTTTTAGTCTATGGCTCTGGGCAAGACCTCAGAGTGTTTTCCTGGCTTACGCGAAACATAAAGTTTTTATCGCATTTTGCGTGTTGCGCTATGCACATAATACATTTTTATGTTCACTATAATCTAGTTTAGATGCATTTCCTCTGTGTTTTACTTATTCAGTGTCCTATCGGTTCTAAAGAGTTTCCTGTTATATTAAAAAGAGAGATTAAAGTTACGCTGTGTCACAGAATAAATAATAGTACAAGGCTGTGTGTCGAAAGTAGGTGTAAAGCAAGTATTGTACCGATATAGATACTCTGTACTAAGACTATTTTTTATGCTATTTATTTCCCGTTTGTATTACTATTCAATTCAATTCAATTCAATTCAATTCAATTTTATTCAAAGTTATTTTTTTTTATTGTTCATTTCTCGTTCTCACTAGTTTACGGTTAATCTACACTAATATTATAAAGGTGAAGAGTTGTTTGTTTGTTATCTTTAAGTGTTGGATAGCCCATTTATCGAGGAAGGCTTTAGGCTATATAACATCACACTGCGACCAATAAGAGCGGAACATCGCGGATCAGCTAGTGGACTTATACATAGCTTGCTTCATTTTAGATTTCTTTGAAAGTTGTCATTTTGAAGTTTGCTTGTATTTTGGTTTCTTCTTCGTGTCGACGATTACCCTAGTTGTTAAATTAAATTTGTTTCGACCAAAACGTAGCCACATCGACGGCGTTGGAAATGGCTTCGGATAGGTCCCTTAAAGTGCAGAGGGAGGTGGGCCAGAGTCTGGAATGAGGATCCACAGTCGCACTCTGCTTCATCGGTATACCCCCACCGGACCAAGTTTTACCTGCAGCGGCCTACCTGGCATCGAAGTTGGTTTAGAGTCTTCCAGGTAGGCCACGGCAGTTGGTAACCCGCTAGGAGCTTTTGTACAGACACCTGGATGGCTGAGGAGGCACAACGGAATTCAAACAGTTGCCTTAATACATATGTATGTATTGCTATTGCTACATGTCATTGCCATTCAATGAAAAAATATGACCTGTTTCCATTTTGGTTCACTTTCAAAAAACTTTTCACTAAAACGACCATATACATACATAAACCCTTGTGTATTCAGTAACATACGCTTCAAACATTTCTATCACAAACGCCATAAACATTTTATAGAGACGTCCAATCCCCACTCTCCTCTGTTTACGAACTTGATTGGATTCGTGCCTTTTTTATTTACTTAAAAGCATAGTTGTTTTTAACTTAATAGAATAATACGAAGTAGTTCGTGCGATTGCTATGAACAATCCATCGTATGAAACAGAAAATAGATATTAGTCCAATCGTGCATGAACTAAATTGCTGAACGTTTTAAAGCGCGCTTGGGTTTTAAGCAGCAAGTCCATTGTGGAGAGATTGTGGAACGTTTGGGAATCTTCATAATTGGATTTGCTTGTGATTTGCTTAAAGATGCTGTTTTGATAGTTATTTTTTTATTGGTATTGTGTGCTCGTGGCTAAATGATACCGCCGCTCGGGGTCGATCTCCAGGGTAAGCCGCGCTTGCCTAGGTTGGTCCGTGGATGGGTGACCCATTACTTACCGAATTTCCTCCGTGCCTCGGAAAGCACTTAGCTGTTGGTGCCGGCTGTCATTTGTAGATCTTTGACGGAGTATCGTA
The DNA here is from genome assembly GCA_964057025.1 of Standfussiana lucernea. Taxonomy (NCBI): domain Eukaryota; kingdom Metazoa; phylum Arthropoda; class Insecta; order Lepidoptera; family Noctuidae; genus Standfussiana; species Standfussiana lucernea. The sequence continues at coordinate 6,048,333 of OZ059794.1, read as the reverse complement.
TTACACAGTACTAACCGGGTTGTGGAGGTCAGATAGGCATGGCAGGTCCATGTAAAATACTGGCTAGCAGCTGCATCCGGTTATACTGGATGACGACCCCAACATAGTTGGGAAAAAGGCTACGCAGATGATGCGTGGCAATTGGCAATCGAACTGACGGCCTCATGATAACTGATGATGGAATTATTGGTCATCTCTAATACTGTGCCATGCTGTCGTAGGTACTTCTTTGTCGAATAAGGAGATAAGGGATAAGGAGTGTTACATGGGCTTATACACCGACACCCAAAAAAGGACAAAACAACGTTGCTTGCTAGCAGAAAAAAGTTGGAGGTAAAACAGACTGCCCCGGACAAGACGCCTTAGAAACTTTGAGCAAGACCTAACTTACACTTAAATTAAGCCCATGTGCAGCAATACTAATATTTTATTATACAATTCCTCACATTGTTCACAATACAATGCACAATGAAGCTTCCATGTAATATTTTAGTTAAATAACTTACACGTAACATGCTTGCACTAAATAACACGTTAAGTTAACGAGTAGTTTCAGCTTTACGATTTGTCTGCATAAGTCTAAGTTACTGCACGTTTATGTGGACTGCTTACTGCTCGTAAATGTTTAGTTTAAAGGAAATTGCAAAGTTTTAAAATGAACGTAATTACTGTTTAAGGTGGCCAAGCATTTTTGCATTGTAAATAACGGTAAAAATTTTATATAGGTGCTAAGATTACTTTTTGGTACAGACCCAATCGGATACCTTTCTGGTGTAAGGTAGGTACTGTCCATTACTGTACATAATAGCTTATGACCGTTTTCACTAAAACTAAAGGTTCTGGGTTCGATTCTCAGGTTGGGCAATGTGATATTGTGTTTTTCCGTCAGGAATTTCTCTGTAGCAGCCACGGAGTCTAGATTTGTGCCCGGTTGATGGTCAAAGACTCGTCCTCAATTACATGGGACATCTTTGCCTAACCCTTCGGGGATTACAGGCTTGATGTTATTTTATATAGGAAGCACCCAAATGAATGCTGAAATAAAAGCTTGCTTTTGGATTTTCAGCGTCGAAAAATTTTACGTAGGTACTTCTCACGAATCATTCATGATTTGAACAAGATTAGCATAAACATTATGTAAAAGCTTAAGTTTTAAGACTGAATCTGATTAAAACGGTTATGATAAAGACAATAGAGTATATTTGTATTGTTTGAAAAATAATTCAGAAAACCGCAGTAAAAAAAAAAACGAAGCCTCACAGTCCACATAATCCCAACCCGAAACAAAGTAATAACGTCACCCACTATCCTATTAAACGACTTTTATTGCTCACATCAAAAAAAAAAAAAAACATTCAGCCTATATTATCTGTAACCGCCACCTCTCTTGTTTATGGTGCGTAACAAGCAATAAAAATTGGGTCTATGGGACCCTATCGTTTTGCAATCTCCCTGCCAGCCCACCGCGCCTTGATGAACTCCCTAAGACTTTATATTTGTCTATAAAATGTTTTTATGTCGCCCACACGTCTAAGATATCTTGTTTTTGGTGAAAGTGAGGGCTAAGCTATAAAATATAGCTTGAGTTGAAATACCGTCGTGTGTGTCTAAAATCAATTTATACTTGAGGTTTTTAAAACTGGAGTGAAGGAATGCAAAAAAATAATGTATAAATATTATAAACTTATAAAAAACTCATGATTAAATTATTCTTTAATTCATCCATACTATCAGTAACAATACCAGAGACTGAACCAAGTTTCCACTGCAGGAATATAGTATAAGTGAATTAAAAAATATATATATATGTTATCTATCAATCTTTCATGAGGGTCCACAAAGAAAATCGCAAAATTTTCTTAGATAATAGACATTGATATCAAAAAAGCCATCTCTATCATATGATACTTTCAAGAGATGCTGTGCCTTACGGTTACTCAGCTCAATTACTATAATAAATCAGCCGCAAAACTAACCACATAATTAATAAATAATAAAGAGAAAAGTATTAGCTACTTTTCTCTTTCCCATATTGATTCATCATCTGACCTAAGGAGCAGTGATAGCCTAGTGGACTGCCAAGTCATAGGCCTCGAGTTCGAACCCAAGACACGCACCTCTGATTTTTCGGAATTATGTGCGTATTGTACCTATAATTATCACTTGCTTCGGTGCAGGAAAACATCGTTAGGAAACCAGCATGCCTGAGAGATATTTCTCGACGGCATGTAAAAGCCAAGTCAGAGGCCCTTGGGCGGCATAAAAACTTTGACACCAGGTTAGGCACTAACCACACGATAAAGAAGAAAATCTGACCTTTATCCATAGCATCGCCTCGCAACATCCAGTGTGTACGAACCTAGTCACAACTTTGATCGTCACGTGCGCCCGCCCGGTCAGCGAAAGTAATGACTCGTAAAGCTACTGAGCGGTGTAAAATAGACGAACACAGGTAAAGGACCTCTGCACCCATGCTATAATATAACGTTTTAGTATAGCTTTGTGTGGGATAGTAGGCTGTAGTTATGAGGTATGGTCAAGTTTGATGGTAGAATAGAATATTCATTTATTTGCTCAGAATGTAGGTATTTACAATACTATCGAAGAATCCTTGTTCATTCCACCATTTTGGCATACAAACATTGATGCAGTTCATCATCACACATACAATCATTGGTACGCAACTAAAATGTATCAGCTAGAAAGTCCGATACGGAGTATTAACACTTAGATGGTGTCAGTTTTTTTGAAGCATTGGCAAAATCAGCCTATAATGACCCCACAGTTGGGACACAGGTCTCCTATCAGATCTATGAGAGGGAGTGGCCCATAGTAACAGTACATAATTTGTACATTTCTGGGGGCAGTGCTAAGGTTGGTACATTTCTTGTATTTTTTACTTGTATTTATTGAAAACGTTACCCCACACTAGGTTTTTCTCCTGTACCGTGGGTTCCTTTACAAACGTTTAAACTTACATACACAAACAGCCAGACCAAGAACAACTACCTGTAGGCCATACAAATATTTGTTTCGCGCCGGAATCGAACCACGACACGCAGCGCTAATATATATGACGGCGTAAGCGATGGCTGAGCGATAGCGCCGTTGTCATTAGGGTTCGGTGGTACCAGGTTCATGATGAAATGTTAAAATAATAGTTTCGGTTTCGGTACACAAAAATCACAGTTTATTATTTAACACAAATTTACATTAAATAACACTAACAAATAATCTCCACAAAGTGGGCAAACCGACAGTTTCGTTCTGAAGGAGTGACTTGGTTGGAGTTCCGAGCAAAAGTGATCTCGGCACAATCCCCACTCTACAAAACGACTCTGTCCACGTGCCGCCATTAAAACAACATCTGACGTCACGGCGTTTACCCCTACTACAATGGTCAAATCAGCAACTTGATGTTTAAAAGTTATCGCTTTCTCCGACACGGCCATACTGACAAGTCACACGTCCTCGTGTGCTGTATTACCTGGCGACAAAACAAAATGCATTTGTAGACAATATAAGATTCCTCGGCCTACCTGACCTCAAACAAAGGACTTGCATTTGAAGCGACACATCAAGATTTAGAAAAGTCAAATGAAATAAACTAGAACACAATATCAATGCACCAAGTAAAAACAAAGTAGTCAACTTATTATCAGCCCTTCTCGCTGGTAATATCTGATACATCACATACAGCCCTTCTCGCTGTCGTGCACACAATAGATTGGACAGTATCAGTCCTTCACACTGATAAGCCCTAAACAGGACGCATGTTACCGGGCCTTCTCTCCGGTAAACCGTCCGCTTAAGAAATACTTTGTGCATTGACATTAATCGGAACGAGTTGATGGGCCTTCACCCGCATCATCTAGATCCAATTCCAATTCTTCACTAATTACGTCTAATTCGCTGGGGATATGACCTTGTGGCATCCTTCTTATGCGATCATGAGCATACTTGTATGTTCTATTACCATTTAAAGATTTTAAAAGATAACGATCACCGTCAAGTACTTCTACAACTTTAAACGGTCCCTTATATTTGGGGTCTAATTTAATCTGATTCCGTTCTTTATTTTGAATTAAAACCAAATCACCAACACTGAAATTAACTACTTTGGCCTTATTTTTGTCAAAACGGGCTTTTTCATAAGCCGCACTCTTCTCAATACCGTCCATCGCGTGTTCTCTCGCCTCTGTTAGGTCAATTCCGGTTTCATCATCGTCGTTATAAGCCATTGATAAAAGCATTCGAATACTCATTCAAAAGGGACGTCAACCGGTCCTTGTTTTCGTTTGAAATATCAGAATCAACATTGTAAAGATCAATTACGGGAGGTAAATCGCAACAACCTACATTTGTGACTTTCGAAATACGTAGGGTAGATTCAGTTAAATGTACCGTATAGCCAAGTGTCAAAATATCGCGTCCGATCATAACATCGTATTTCATACAATCGTCGGGTAGTACGTAAAATAAAATTGACAGTTCGTTATTGTCGACCACAACATCACTAAGAATTTGTTCAGTGCTAAAAACATTCGAATTATTACCGATACTAATTACTTGCACGGTTGAAAGTGAACGTTTGCCCGAGAATTTATAAGCTACACTTTGTTTAACGAGAGAACACTCGGCGCCGGAATCAAAACAAAATGAAAACGACTCACCGGATTGTTCCAATTGCCCGCAAACACCTGCTATTTCGCAGCTATCGACGCGTCGCTCCGCCGTTGCGTTGGCAGCGCTGCCCGCCGACGATGACGCGCCACCCGCACTGCCGCGTTGGCAGTTCGTAGAGATGTGTCCGGCTTCTCCACAACGGAAACACGTTATTCTTTTGCTGGAACCCGATGAAGTCGCCGCCGGTGTAGTTTTCTGGGCGTTAGCTCCAGCAGGCTGCGTAAACTTCGAACGACAGTTCACCGCTTTGTGTCCCGGTTTTCCGCACTTATGGCACGTGAACATAGTGGAAGTTTGTGGCTTTAAACGCTTTGCATCAGTGGCGCCATCACCGGTACTGCGATCGAACTTCCGCTTCAGACTTGCACTCGCCAGAGCTATAATAAGCGATGCACCCTCCAGTGGACGTTCGTCGAGGCAAATATCGATAGAATCGCACCAAGTACGTGGATCGGTATCTGGTAGCTCCGGATTAATTTCTGGCAGCATGATCTGAGGTGCCACTGTTGGTGTCCTGATGGCTTCGATCAGCTGCATCATGTTCTTCTGCTGCATCTCGAACATAGCACGCCAGTGGGAATCGAGTCCAGATCCCAATTCTGATGACGGCGTAAGCGATGGCTGAGCGATAGCGCCGTTGTCATTAGGGTTCGGTGGTACCAGGTTCATGATGAAATGTTAAAATAATAGTTTCGGTTTCGGTACACAAAAATCACAGTTTATTATTTAACACAAATTTACATTAAATAACACTAACAAATAATCTCCACAAAGTGGGCAAACCGACAGTTTCGTTCTGAAGGAGTGACTTGGTTGGAGTTCCGAGCAAAAGTGATCTCGGCACAATCCCCACTCTACAAAACGACTCTGTCCACGTGCCGCCATTAAAACAACATCTGACGTCACGGCGTTTACCCCTACTACAATGGTCAAATCAGCAACTTGATGTTTAAAAGTTATCGCTTTCTCCGACATATATTTTATCAGTGAAATAAAATTAGTTTTTCATGGAGATCAAAATTGTTCCTCGGACAAAAATATATAGAGTTAGAAAAAATCCCAAGTGATCTATGTTTGTCTCTGCACTTCCATATATCAGATACAGACACCGCCTACGTCGTCTGGTATATAAGCGTAGAAAGGGACCTCTTCAACGACCTTTATAAGTATTTACCGCTACTGCCTAGACAGCGTCGATGGTCTAGCTGTTGACAGCGCTACTGTTGAGCATGAGGTCACGGGTTTGATACCCAGGTTTGGCAAAGCGTGTGTAAGTTTCTTGTTTTCCTATCAGGCAGCACTCATTGGCCAGAATCAGGATCTGTGCCCGGTTGATGACAATAGTCGCATCCCCTGATACATAGGATTTAAACATAACCGCGAAATGTGGGTGTACTAGAGATACATTGCTGTCTAACTAACTCTAACTCAGGGATAACAGGCTATGGGAAGCCGTCACCTCCTTTTGCGAAGCAGTCATGCTAGCAAAGGAGGAGGCGGAACGTGAGAGAGAGCGTTCCTCCTCACGTCCCAGCCGCCGCGCGAGACGCACCGGGCGTCGGGGGCCACGTGGTGGCCCCCGGCCACCGTAGACGCGGGCCTGTGGACGGTGAGCTATGGGCTAGCTCGCCGTCCCTCCGTCTTAGGACGACAGACCGTGTCGACGGCGCGTTCGTGTTCCACGCGCGCCTCAAAGAGATGTCAGCATAGGGAAGGGGCCCGCAAGGGCCGATGCCTGCCGGGTGCTGCGGGTTGTTCGAAAGAGATACCGCGGCCCCGGAACACAAAGGGCGATGAAGGAACATGGGTGGGTTTTAGTCAGTAAAAGTCTGACACTTCCTCCCGCTCAACCCAGAGCGGGAGAAGTCATTTGATGATTTCCCATCCGGAAAAAAAAGGGATAACAGGCTTGACGCTGTTTTTCCGCTATTGTTAAAACAAAACAATACAAAAGTCCTTCTACCCCATTCGTCTAAAATATTTAATAACTCGAATTGAATTCTAAACACTTAACAATCTACCTTTATCAAAACAGAGTTAGCCAAGTGAATTAGGGACGAAACCTTCTTTCTTTACGAGTCTTTTTAAAAATCGTTTCACTATGACAAAGGGTCAGATTTAGATTAGGGGGTGTGTCAAACCCCCGTTGCGCGGCAAAATTAGGCAAGTCAGGGGCAAATTAAAAAAGAAATCAGGCGAAAGTTAATTTCGAAAGTTTTAATTACGTTTATTTTAGTCATCAGGCAATTCCACGTTAATTAATTTGGGAAGGAAGTGATGTTTTTTTTTTGAGAATTGTGCGTAGTAAGGAATATTGTCCTTTTCAAATTTATTGTTTGGACTTACAATACGGTTGAGATGGCAATTGTTATGTTGGACGTTTTTTTTTCTTCTTTTGTACAACGTCGTACAAAAAGCATTTAACATACCTTCTGTGTCTCTTGACACAATTGTCAAGAGACACAGAAGGTATGTTAAATGCTTTTCTGGAATAATGATTTCAAGAAAGCGACTGTTTTTCGTTCTACCTACTATCGAAAATACCATCTTTCTTATATCATGACATGGCCTTAGTTACTCAGTTTACCAAGACATCTATTTGCCTATCCTTTTCCCAACTATGTTGAGGTCCGCTTCCAGTCCAACCGGAAGCAATTGAATACCTGTATTTTATCCTATCTGACCTCCACAACCCAGTTAATATCAAGTAATACGATAGCCCTTGATAAGACTGGTTGTCAGATTTTTGGGCCACTGACTACTTAACGACTGTCAAACACAATTGACAGCCGGGACCAACGGCTTAACGTGCTTTCCGAGGTACGGAGGAAACTCGGGATGTAACTGGTCGCCCATCCACGGACCAACCTATGCAAGCGCGGCTTAACCTGAAGATCTTTTCTGGCTGTTATAATTTATTCACGAGCTAGTACTAAATCTTGGATGAGAATAGCTACTTCTCTCTGCGACAAATAAATATTTTTTCTTCCTCACTATTCTTCGTATTTATTTAAAATGCAGATAAAATCCGAAGCACCCTACCTCTACTTCTAATGTGTTTACCTATTCGCGATCTTAATTAAGGACGCGTTAAAAACCGAGCGAGATGAGATAAGATAACTTGAGTCTGCTAAGTGTGGAGAGTCCTTAATTGCGCCTTTTACACCTTGTTCGCTTGTTCCAAGTGTCGAGTGCTCTTACTCGCGTACTAGTCGAAAGCGCCTTAACTGGTTCAGGATTTTGTGAAAGTTTTCATGTTTACTTTCGTATGGTTTTACCATTAACCATTACATAACATCACGCCTGTTATCTAAGAAGGGTTAGGCACGTAATACCTCGAAGGGCACCTAGTACTACACCCACATTTCGCCAGTTATGTTTCAGTCCCATGTAATAGGGGGCGAGCCTATTTCCACAAACCGGGCACAAATCCAGACTCCGTGGCTGCTACTGAGATAACCCTGATCGAAAAACCCAATAACACTTTGCCCGACCCGGGAAACTAACCCAATACCTCGTGCTCAGCATTCGGATAGCGACCACTCGACCAATAACGCACTCACTGTAATTAACTAAGTAATGAACATTTTAAAATTAATGCACTTGTTGGATTGTCACAAAATTCTAACTTTTCTAGAACGGAATTAGCTAACCCACACATTATTTTGTTCAAGTAAAGTTCTGTAGGCCGAGGTACTAGCAAAATTTTCGTAGCAGCGTAGCGGGTACACTACGAATTTGTGTTCGTAGCACTTAAATTGTGAGCTCGTAGCCGATCAAAATTATATTGTAAAAATTCAGTACAGGTATGTGACAGTTTTGTATTAATTAATTAATTCATTTATTATCAGAATCAAAAAATATTCCATACATTGTTAGTAAATCATATGTACTTATAACTATGTTAGTATATTATTATTCAATGTCAACATTTAATACTTAACTTATAACATTTAATTTACTGTACATTGAAAAGGACCCCTCCAGATCCGTGAACAGTATTCCAGTGCCTCACAACCGGACAATCAACCCTTCCCGATATGGTATTCAGAAGGCTGCTGGTGCTGCCCCGCACGCGGCGCATCAGGGAGGCCACTCTTTTCCGTACTATAGCCCCAAAGCAGTCAGCAGTCAGTATTAACTTTCAGTAAAAATAATCTGTCTTTCATAATATAAAATCACGCATCGAGGCCAAGGTCTAGCTAATAGTACATTTCCCCAGTTATGTTTAAGTCTGATTATTTTAAAAGGATTTTAGGTTAAATATATACCAGCGGTTTATTCCGAGATAATTTACGAAATCAAAGATCAACACCATCTCTAGATTACAAAGAATTGTCTGTCTATGTCCGTAGTACAGGGCTACACTACGAGTATTTAGTGTGGTCTATAACCGTCTATAAGCGCAAATTAAATTTAAAGTAATAGGGGGCGAGCATCAACTGTCTTTCACAGAAACAGTTTCTAATGAAAACAGAAATAAATGACGATCACACGACAATAATCCCGTGGTCACACAAAACAACAACAAAAGCACATCGTCACACCGTTCACAGAATTATCGACTTAAAAGTCAGCCATTTTAAACAAAAGACAGTAGTTGGTTTCCAAGATTTAGGGCTCGTATTCTGTAGTATGAAGCAAAGACGATTTTTTAAATTCAGTGAACGCTGTTATAATATTTCATTTTTATGGGCGAACGCGTCTGGTGGTGCGTTTGCGCTCCACCCTGGAAATTGTTGTAATGGCGGCATTATCTTTCGCTATCTTTCGAAGAAACAGTTCGCATGCAGCCACAATGTATTAGTTTTTAGTTTAATGATAGTTTTAGTTGAAAGGAGAGAGTTAATAATAAAACTTCACAACTTAGGTTTAAACTGTGAACTGTTAGGAGTGGACGATTTTAATAAATTGTCCTTATTAGACTGAATTGCAGAAGTCTCTAGACATGGTGTTGTGGCGGACATTATTGCGAAATTGATTGAGACTGAAATGTGGAAGTCTTTTACGAGATCCACAAGAAAAGGCTCCCCTTAAAGGCTATCCACGAATCCATAAATTATCATCATCATCTGCCTATCTTTTTCCCAACTATGTTGGGGTCGGCTTTCAGTCTAACCAGCAGCTGAATACCAGTGTTTTACATGGAGTAACTGCCTATCTGACCTCCATAACCCAGTTAGTACTGGGTTATATGATACCCCTTGGTAAGACTGGTTGTCAGACTTTCGAGCCACTGACTACTTGTAACGACTGTCAACAATCTAAAAATGACAGCCAGGTCCAACGGCTTAACGTTTACCGAGGCACTGAGGAAAGTCGGTATGTAATGGGTGGTCACACATCCACGGTCACGGACCAGTCTAGACAAACGTGGCTTATCCTAAAGATCGACCCGAGTGGCTGTTATTTAGCCACAAGCATAAATTACAATTATAGGGAAAAAAATATTATGACTAATTACAAAAACATAACGGCTCTGACTCTTTTTAAGAAGGCGACCCTGAGTGAAACACTAAAACCTCCCTTCAATTAAACGCATAATTAGAATACTAATAATTAAATTCATATAGCGTAATTAAGGAATACGAACGAACATTTTATACGTTTCTATGAATGCATAACACTTGGAGTAACAGTCTCGGGTACATCAATTAAACTCCGTATTCCGTTTAGAGATGTTAAAAAAGGTCGTAACATAAACTTTTTCAATTTTCACGTGGAATATGGCCGCGTAAAGTTGAAAGCGGCCTTTCAGTTTGCACAAGTAAATATTGCTAGAAGGTTGACGACGCCGGCGGCGCGAATGTCGGGACTTGCAACTTGATAAGGGCTCCCGCGGTATAAAATGCATGTAAACACCTCTTTTGCCGACTGCTTGGGGACCGACCGAATGTTGTCGACTGCTCTCTTCACAAATTTAGACGTACCTTATACTGCATCGCGTTATGACGACTCTGAATTGAAAATTGTAATTTTATTTACGTCGTATAAAAATGTGCTAGAAACGTTTGCGTTTCGTTTGTTGCTGAAATTGCTTGCGTTTATGTAAAAGTCTAGTGCCTGTGATATTACTGGTTCGGAATTGTGGTTTGTGATATTTAAATGTTGACTGCAAAATTCAATTTCATTATCATCTTCAATCCGATTTTTAAATCTTCTTTATTGTCTGGTTAGTGCCTAACCTGGTGTCAGAGTTTTTATGCCGTCTATGGGGCTCTGACTTGGCTTGACATGCCGTCGAGAAATATCTCTCAGGCATGCTGGTTTACTCAAGATGTTTTCCTTCACCGAAGCCAGTGATAATAGTTATACAATACGCATGTGATTCCGAAAAATCAGAGGTCTTGGGTTCGAACTCGAGACTTGGAAGTCCGACGGTCAAACCTCTAGCCTATCACTGCTTTTAAATGAAGGAGATACAATGTAACGTGACTCAGTAATCTATATAAATAATCGACTCAAGAAAATGACAGATACGAGTAAATTATTTTTACCAGCTATGATTTCAGCAGCTATGAATTTTACAATCAATAAAACAATACCTAGTTTTAGATATTCGGTTGCTTGCCAAACGGCTATTCCTGTATCATCAATTCGTCCGTTGCTTTATTTTATACTAGCTCCTGCCCACGATTTGGACTACGTGAAGTTTCTTGCACTAAAATAAAACATTATCCTATGGCACTCGGCAAGAGTGTATTTCTACCAGGAAAAGATTTTTTTGAAATCGGATGAGGAGTTTCTAAGATTACCTTCTATATCTAAACTTACAAACATTACTGCTTTATAATATTAACATAGATTTTCGAGCGTCATCATCATCATCATCAGTCTCCTGCCCTTATCCCAATTCATTTGGGGTCGGCGCAGCATGTCTTCTTATTCCATCCTTCTCTATTACTCGTCATCTCAGCAGTCACCTCCTTTCTAGCTATATCATCCCTCACACAGTCCATCCATCGTTTCTTAGGTCTTCCTCTACTCTTATAGCCATCTACATTCATACTCAACATTTTCCTCATCAAATTTAAACAAAACTCTTTTAATTCATCAATCCCCACCATTATTTTCATCCGCATGTAGTGACGGACGCCAGACATTCTAACTTCGTTACAGCCAACCAAACACGTCTATGACTCGTATATAAAATTCAATCTGTTAAGAGCGCCTGTTATACTTCGGTTTGCATCAACGTCCGTCCGTTGGGCCCGCAATCATTCTAATGGGCCCGCCTGGATCAACTTGCAGACCGAATTAGTTCTTTTCAAACTACCCTCCGTCATTGAATTGAAAATGTCCAGACAGAGTTATATTAACTTGTAGTGGGATGTGTAGTTCTTTAGCTGTAACTAGTCTTTATAATGTTAATTTTAATGAGAATTTATTGTTAGCAGTCATTAGGTGAATGGGAACAAAAGCGGCGGCGAGGTGAATTTAACGCATGCCAAATCATCCGTTTGGCTGTTGATGATTTAGTTATGATGGATGAGCCAGGGTAGCCCGCGAAATTCAAATTTTCTTCAGTTTTTTACAATTTGCATATCAGTGTCAAGTTGTAGGTACATATGTCGATTAAAATATGATGCGCGACCGTAACAAATATGGTTTTATTCAAATCATCAATACAACCCTCTAAGTTCATTTAATCCCATTGTATGCCTTTTTATTGAATAGTCGATTATAACTCGGTTCTCCAATCATAACAATTTGCTAGACAATTTTAGTTGCAAAAAACTGGCAAATTAAAGCAAAATAATAAATTAAACTACTATTACTGTGCTTAAACTTAGGTAACGACGTGAAAAATAATAGCTATGATCAATTAATTTGATTAAATTATCAAAATCACTGTAAACGTCGTTTAACAACAACTAGCGTATAATCAAAAGCAATGAACCAAGTGATTTTGATTTCCTTAATGGTACTTTCAACTTCAAATAACTTAGTATAATAATAAGGCACAATCCTTACGTGTGGATGAACCGATAAAAACTTGCTCGACGCTTCGGGGTGTTCATTAAAAGGTAGTAATTTACGACAGGGGTGATATACATATGTATATGATGGGCGTGTATATTACCTATGTATAGTTTGTTATATGAGTTATTTAAAAAAAGTTAGGTTACCTTATATTGGGACCAGCTCATGCCCGCGGCTGCGCCCGCGTGGAGTTCGGTGATTGTCCGGGATAAAAAGTATCCTATGTGTTAATCCAGGTTAAAAACAATCTGTATGATATATTTCATCCAAATGCGTTCAGTAGTTTTTGCGTGAAAGAGTAAAACACATCCTTCCATCCATCCTCATGCTCACAAACTTTCGCATTCATAATAGAAGTAAGATACGTTTGAAATAGATGAACGAGGAAAATGTCGCCGCCACGGAGTCTGGATTTGGGCTCGGTTGATGGCAATAGGCTCGCCCCCTATTACATAGAACTGAAACATAATTGACGAAATGTGCCAATGAATGGATGTAGTCTATTAGAAACTAACTGGCGAAATGTGGATGTATTATTAGGTACACCTCTGCCTTAAACTTCGACGATAACAGGCATGATTCTGTTGACGAGATATTTACAGAGAGGCACCTAATTTTGGCATGCGTTTGGAATAGGGGTGCATGAAAATAGCCGCTACGGGAGGCCATACTTTTAAATGTCGGGTTGACTGCCCAGTAGCATGCACCGCACGAAGTCAACCCCGCTACCAACTGCTGCAGAGCAAAGCCCTATGATTCTCCATTATTTTAATTATTTCACCATAATTATTTGATAAGACTGGTTGTCAGACTCTCGGGCCACTGACTACCTGTAACGACTGTCAAAGTTCTAAAAATGACAGCCGGGACCAACGGCTGAACATGCTTTCAGAGGCACGGAGGAAACTCGGTATGTAATGGATGGTCACCCATCCACAGATCGACCTTGGCAAGCGCTGCTGAACCTTGAAGACCGATCCGTGCGGCTGTTATTATTAGTTATTATAATATAATCTTAAGGAGGAGTAGATCGATTTCCATGAGAACAGCTTCAAATATTAACACCAATAAAACCGGTAACTAAAAATAACCTTCGTCATTTAACAACGCTTTTTGCAATAATTACCATGCCGTAAACTAGTTATAGTTAATCATAGATTAGTTAATGATAGGTTAAGTTAACTGCAGACAGACTTGAGTGGCGGGTTCAAGGGTAACTCATGATTCATAGTTAATTTGTTTTGTTACGTAACATTATTAGAAGTGGAACGTTTTTAGCGTTCCGTACACTGGATTTAGGGTGCCAACGAACGGGACCCTATTACTAATGCTCCGCTGTCTGTCCTTCTGTCCTAGGGTTGTATCTTTTGAAATCTAATAGGTCTACCTAACTTTGAACCCTGTTGAAATTTTCAAAGGTTGTATATTTCTATGTCCGCTATAACAACAAATAAATTACATAAAATTAAAAATCAAACCATACTAGGGACGTATTTTTTCGGCTTTTTTTGCTCGATCGTAATATGTAATTACATTAATTACGTATAAGCAGTGTTAAATATTGTTCGATGGGACGGAACCCTTTGTGTGTGAGTCCGACTCGCACTTGACCGGTGTTTTTTTTAAGTGTTAACATTAACCGAAATTATATATATATGGAGGTTAAAAATGATGGTGATTGATGTTCGGTATATCACAAAAAGAATATTTGTCTTGAATGGTAGTGTTGATGAACTAGTATATATGATTAGTTCTTAAAGAAGTAGAAGGACTGCCTCGTTGGTTCAGTGATTGCAAGCGCGACTACTGAGCATGAAGTCCTGGGTTCGATTTCCGGGTCGGGCAGTGTTATTGGTTTTCCATCAGGATTTTTTCAGAAGCAGCCACGGAGTCTGGATTTGTGTCCGGTTGATGGCAATATGCTCGCCCTTATTACATGGGACTTAAAACATAACTGGCAAAATGTTGGTGTACTATTAGGTACACCTTTGCCTAACCCTTCGGGGATTAGAGGCGTGATTTTATGTTCTAAAAGAAGCATCCTAGCTCATAAGCTCACATACTACTAATACCTTGAAACGCTAGGAAGTGGTGAAAGGTGCTAGCTTAAAGTGCTTAGCTTTATTAGCTTAGGTATACTCGTATAACTCGTGAAGAGGCCTGTACGTTTTCACTAAGGGGGGAGTACTGTAGCTGCAAGTCAAGTCATACATCCGTCCGCTGCCGCCGCCAACCGTGTACTGGAGCCCCGCGCACAGAGAGGGGATATTTATACTCGGCGCAGCTTAGAGCGCGCTAGGACAGCGACCTACAACTGCGACCCGCGCGCCACCACGCGTATTATTTTGGAACTACATTTTTGTAAACACATAATAAGCAATCCACTACTTGTGCCCATGTACTACACTATAAGACCTGTACATATTTCTGTTAAGCTAAGCTATCCTAGTCTTGATTATACCTCTTTTCGTAACCACATCTGGAGTATCATTCTACACTACCTAAGCGCTACACTTCTTATTCTGTTTTTGATCGCTCTATTTTAGAGAAACATGTGGATATTTCGTAACATAACCTACAACGAATTATTCAATAGCAACATATTTTATAAAATGTTGCTTCACTGCTGACAGTAAATCAACATAAAACTAATGATTATACTATATATTACGCCAGAAAAAAAAATAAGATTAGCAGATAGTCAGAGAGAACATTTATAGTGTGTGTGTTTGTATATATAATATGTATACGAGTATAAGCAAGATTAGAGTCTGATATTTGAAACACAACAAAAAAAAAACATTTCCTACTGACGAAAAAAAATATAAAAAAACAACTATTCGAAAACGCCATCTTAGACCAAAGTTCCAAAACTGAACATGCTCTTTGGCTAAACGAGGTTTAATACTGGTGTATGGTGTCTCGGTATTCGGATTCGCTGTAATTAGATTTCAAGAATTGCTGTTATTGTAGCGATTATCTCCGAACTGCACTCTTGGCATGGAGTAGAGAATAAATGGAGCCATCAACTGCTTAAACGACAAAAAACTATATATTGGAATGCGATGTTAATAGCATGCGGGTCTATGCAAATTACAGTTTAAGGTTTACATCCTACCCGGGGTTTGTTGAAAAAGGCCTCTGGCACACCAATTTAATTTGTGTCCACAGACTTTGTAAACAAGAAAGGCTCGACAAATATCAAAATAATTGCGAAGAAGAATTACATACTCGTCAAAGAAGCTTACAGTGATTATAAATTTGAATAGAAAAATAAGTACTTAGTTCTAGGCGCTAAAATATGCGCTTGGACGTGACCAACCTATTTAAGCCAAAAGTTTACTAGTAGAGAATGCCTAATGGCATTAAGTCCACCTATGTACCACTATTGCACATGAACTCATCATCTTTCTGTCCTGGTCCCATGATACTTGGGGTCGGCCAAAACGTTTTTTTCTTCCATTCTCCCCTGTCAACCGTCAAACAATCATTTATATTTTTTCTTTATTGTATTGCACATGAAGTATAAATAAATATACACTACATCGTTAAGTCTCCATTTTGTCACTACGCCTTGACATAAGTGCAGCCGCTCCCGCATGCAGTCTTATGGCTCTTGAGGCGACTCCAACACGATATTATTCCTTTAATTACAGTTACATTGCGTCAGTAAGCCAGACTACCGAATTAAGTTAAAACAAAGGCTTCTGATTTTACGGGATATTACTTTTTTTATTTGGGTAGTTTTCTTTTGTTTATCTGGGTTTTTATGAACAAATAAAAACATAATTATCTACACAGAAATTGCAAAAAAAAACAGATACACAAATCATGCTTATTGTCCGGTAATAAATAGACTAAAATAGACTGATTTGAAAAAAAATCTTCAAACTAAATAGAAACATAACATGACGTCACGCTTGTAATCCCCGAAGGGTTAGGCAGACGTGTACACACTTGCCAGTTATGTTTAAGTTCGATATAATAGGGGGCGAGCCTTTTGCCATCAACCGGGCTATATCCAAACTCCGTGGCTACAACTGAAAAAAAATCCTGATGGAAAAACCCATTAACACTTTGCCCGACCCGGGCATCGAGCCCAGGACCTCATGCTCAGTAGTCGCGCTTGTGACCAATCAACCAACGACGCAGTCCATAGAAACAGTCCGTACAAAGTCAGTTTATTGGAGAATTCGTAATATTTATTTTTATAGAAAAATAATTTAAACGAGAGCAACATAATGATCTCTTTGCAAGACTAGATTAGTAAACTGGTTAAAATTTTGCTTTATCTGAAAAAAGAGGGATAAAGTCTAATATTTACCCGTGTATATTTGCTTCTAGGATGTTAATAACAATTCATTTACTTCTTGAAGCTTAAGCAAATACACTCTATCATTTCAAGTCTCTGGTAAATAATAATTACAAAATTACATCAACTATCTTTCACATATCTCCTTATGGGTATAAGGAGACAAAGAACACATAACACGCTCCTAACAACATTACAACGACAATCTCCCTTAGATAACAATCAAATAAAACCCAATCACTCACAAAACGTCTTACGCCGATTTAACAACAAAAACGTGTCGCAATCAGTTGGATACTAAAACTGTAAGTACTTAGTGATGACCATTCGAATTATAGTTAAAGTTTATCTACAGAACAGGCTACGTTGCTACGAGGTGTCGAACGTGCTACGAAATATTTTTGACCAACTGGACGTTGTTCTGGAAAAGGGAAGTAACTCAAAAAATGTTCTTTTCGAGAAAATAAGATTTATAAGAAAACTGTGCAAAGAAAAGTTAGGGTTCCTTTTTTCGAAATGATTTGACAGTTTCATTTGTGGCATTGTGCGTGATATGTGGACTAGTTAGAGTTAAATAGTAGTTAATTATCGTTAAAACTTATCTACAGTCTACGGTGCTACGAGGTGTCAAACGTGCTACGAGATATTGGTGACCATAAAATGAGCCTACGAAGCGTAGGCCGCTGTGGAGTAATTTTACCCAAGTCAGGATTCTTTTATTTGAAACACAAAAGATTGCAGTATCATAAGCATGTTCATTTGACATGTAATTTTGATGACATAAGGTTAAAATATTTTAAAAGAAGAAATAGTTTTCCTTTTACACAAATATTGTGTTGTACATGGTTATTACTCAATATTCATTGATACTATTTTAAGTTTTCAGTAATCTATATAATATCTATAATTTAACATTGGCTGTAGAAACTTAAATAGCGAATAATTAATATTATAGAGAATGAAACCATCAAATAAGTAACCAACTTTCGATTTATGTCATAGTTACTAGAGCTCATTTTGCCGTGTCAAATTATCATAAAATGGACAGAAAATACTCATAAGACCTGTGTTATGTTAGTCCCAGCTGTTTTACACTTATTAACACGGTTTACGAGTGTGTTGTGTATTAGTTTACTCGCCCTTAGTTCACACCTGGGATAAGAGACGATTAAAATATTTTAATATCATGTTCTTAACATCGCACTGCTGTTAACTGTACCTAAACAAAGTTGTGGCTCTCATTTGCAGATGTACTGAGTATTAATAACAAAATATATTTAATTTGCTTGTATTTTGTACTGGACCCTAATAAAAATGGATAAGAGCTTTTGTGTGCATAATCATAAGCAATCGAGTTCGTTCAAAAAATATTGGTGACGCTGGCAAGTAATATTTTTTACTAACATTTAATTTTATTATATTGATTTTGCTGAGAAAAAAGTTCTCTTAGACACTATATTGTAAACTGTATTCTGGGATAACTTAACTTAGGATCAGTAGTTCCGAAGATTCCCTACATACAAACCTACAGCCACTTACAGCCTTAAAAGGTTAACCAATACTCAATATAATAACGGATTCAGGATGTTGATGGGGTTGCCCCGATTCTGCAGTGCATCACGTATGTTTGCAGAAGCACACGTCGATGGCTTCCACGCTATCGTCCGACAGAAATCTGCCTCTTTGCTCTGCAGAGTGCGGGACAACTCCAACTCCATCCTGAAGCCCATAGCGGGGAGGTACGATTCTCCTTTGTTAGGCGATGTTGTTCAAAGATGTATTTTGAACAACAGCCTAGTTTCTAAATAGATTAGTTATAAATTAGTTTACTAACATAGGTATATGGTATCTTTTTGTTGACTAACCCATATGGATGTCGCTTATCAGAATTAAAGATTATTTTATTTTTTTAATAGTGTTTTCATTGAGACATTGTTCACTTGACAGCGTTTATACAAAAAACAAGACAAGAATATTTATTTCATCTTCAAAGCATTGTGTCATACATGAACTGAGGCAGGCCCAGTAAGTTACGGCAGCCTCATTAAGTTACAATAGTAGTACTTAGTATTAGTGCCGGGAGCTGTCTTGATCTTCCCATAAGTGGTATCGCAGTAATGATATGATGAAACGAACAGGAAAAAATCAAATAATGATTATGAATTCGATGATTTTCAATGTCGAGATGTTTTTTTAAATACAAAATAGTTTCGATACCCGTCACAGGTTCATAAAACCCAATAACAAAATCCTAGGGGTCTCTACAATATAGACATGTTCTGAATAAAAACACGGGCGACTGTAGGTAGAGAGAGGTATTTTCGGCCAGTCGTAGTTTTTTTGTGGCTGGCAACGTACGGAACACTGTTGGTTTAGACACACCTTTTTGTTATCCCTGCTGCGAATATGGCGGCAAAAAAAAGTTATTTTTGGAGTTCCGTGGTACGTGAGTATGCTTATATTAAGACTCGAAATACCTAGTGTATTGTACAATACAATAAAAGGGGAATTCTGACTTGAATACATACATTATTCGCTATTCTTCGAAATAAAATGTTATAATGATGTACTCAGGACAATTAATTAGCTTGTTTTGTCCCATGCTAGCCAAAGGCCTCTCTCTAAGTTTTGCGCACTATTCTGTTTTTTATAGGGGCAGCAAGACCAACCATGTATATAATTATTTTTTTGCAAATACTTACCTACTTTTGCCATCTCTACTTATGAAAATCTGTAAAATGCGGCCACGAACACACCAAAAATATATTATGTTTATAGCAAGCAGATCAACCGCTACTTTTTCATCATAGAAAAACACCAACTAATTTATTATTAATTTAGATTTATTTACTAAAAATTTTTTCAAAAGTCACAAACTGTACAAAGGCGGACTTATGCCTTGGGCATTTTCTACCTAAAATATCATACGGAACCATGGAACATTCAAAACAAATGAAGTTTGAAATACCTGGATCAATTATTTTTTAATCCCTCCTATGTTGAGTATGAATTCTATTGGAGGGGTTTCGAGTTTGGGGTACTCCACATATGTATGTACTTGTACATATCGGTAGCTTTTTGGAAAATTATCATAAGCGCCTGAAATTAATACAAGAACTTTCGTAACAATTGCGAAAGAGAAAATTAAAACCGGTTCTTTAATTTTATTTATTTACAAAAATATTGTTTTATTTTTGTTCCAGATTTAAGCTTGAATGTATTTGGATTTAAGCAGTTATAAAATTAGTTTCTGTAGAAATGTACGTAAATGATAGGAGTATTTTTGTTTGATATTTGAATTAATTTTGTGAAATATGTGTCATATTAAGTGCAGGGAGCCTAAAATGGCCAATTTAGCAGAACATAATAGGATAATAATATAAATCACATTAAAATTCTTAAAATGGTCACAGACACAGTTAATACGTTGAATTATCAGTTTGTGAACATTTTCCACATTGTAACGTAATTCATATTATTATCATATTATATTTCGCTAAAGTGGCCATTTTAGGCTCCCAGGTTGTAAGAGAGATTCAAATTCAAATTTAACGTTACCATCTATTTTAAAATACATAGTAACAGTTTGAAGATTGATTCAATATCATTCCGCCAGGGAAAAGGTAGAAGCAATTCGTAATTCACAAACGTCTGGCACACTATTAGGCATATTTGCATTGACAATTAAGGTTGCTCCTTAATTAACAAAAGTGTGAAAGAAAATTTAAAAAAATCAGGGAAATGGACTACTACATTAGTTTTGGGGAGGAAAAGTAGCTGAACATGATATTTTTGCTTTGATTCCTGAGAGGCGGATATAGTAACCTATAGGATTTTCAGTTAGGATATTCAGAATAGCAGCGTGAAGTTAGAAATTGAGATAAAGTACTTAACAGACCCGCAAAATGTAACTGCCCAGCCTTCGAAAAAAAAAAAAATCTTTTTGATTCCTCCTAAGGACGACATACACTAAAACGCGTTTAGAACTTCATAGCTGCGTTCAAGGGCTGTCAGGGTCATAAACATAATTGCCGTGGAATATTGAGACTGACAGCTCTTGAATGTCGTTTAGACGGGATCGCGTTCAAAGTTCTAATTAATGATTACCTAGCAGCATTAAAGTCATATTTTTTATCAAAACTTAACGTATGTTTAGAGTGCATTAGAGACCGTCGCCGGCAGATGGCGGTGGCGTCGCCGAACGCTAATGACGGCGCTCCCTAGTACTAAACACTAAATTATTTTTACGACTACCCGTGAGACGCGATCTACCACGGAGCGCAGATTCTCCGCACTATTTATTATGTTTTTAATGCTGTCATAGAATGCAACAGACACTTTTAAGATTTTATTTATGAATATTAGTGCGACGTGGGTTTTTTGTGAACGAAAATAGTAATACTGTTTAAGGGTGGGTTTCTTGATAAAACTATTTTAATAAAATAAGTAGATAGTTACTTAAATGATAATATTGTTTGTCGGAACTCGTCTCGGATAATAACTTTTCTTTCGGAAGTCGGTGGCAAAAAGTTAATGAAACAAACAGTAGTCACCGACTTCCGTAAGTAAAGTTTTTTGCGAAGTCGTTTTTTCTTATAAAATCTTTGAAATGTGTATTAATAAATTTCTCTTGGGAAAATTATGCTACGAGACAGCTTCTCAAAATATTATATGTATTTTTATAAGACTTTTAATGAGCATAATTGTGTTTCATATATGAGGAGCTCGTGACTAAATAATAACAGCTGCTCAGGTCGATCGTCAGGTTAAGCCGCGATTTCCTGGGTCTTGCTCCGTGGATGGGTGGCCACCCAGACATACCGAGTTTCCTCCGTGACTCGGAAAGCCCGTTAAGCCGTTGCTCCCGCCTGTCAATTGAAGATCTTTGACAGGCGTTACAGGTACCCGAAAGTCTGATAACCAGTCTTACCAAGGGGTATCGTATTACCTAATACTAACTGGGCTGTGGAGGTCAGATAAGCAGTCGCTCCATGTAAAATACTGGTATACAGCTGCATCCGGTTAGACTGGAAGCCGACCCCAACATAGTTGGGAAAAGGCTAGGCAGATGATGATGAATTGTGTTTCATATCTGGAAAAATCAACCATTTCATTTTCTTTCATTTTATCGCTGAACTGAATATTTGACGCGGTTGAGTCATATAGTGAGTCAGCTACGATTCAGTGTAATGAGTTTAGTGAAGCATGAAACAAAACGAAATCCAATTACCTACAATTACCGTGGAATGTTACGTTATTGATTAGGATTCGTAGAACTTTTTGTTTAATATTAAATTTTTCCTTCTTTTTAATTAAATAGTCTAATAAAAATCCAGTAATTGGTGGTGCACGTTAGACAGGGATTAAGGAGTCGCTCCATGAAATACTGGTGTACACAGTAACTGCATACGGTTGTACTGGAAGCTGACTACAACTTGGTTGGGAAAAGGTTAGACCGTTGATGATGATGATGATTTAAATAGCCTAGCTGGTATTTCAATGCTGGCGCTAATGCTAGTGTCATAGGCACAGACAAGGTGTTGTTTACCATCCTCGTCAAATTCAAGGAGGTAACTATGCTAATGATTCTCGACCCGAATCAATAGTAAAATGGTAATTTTTTAATTTTTTTTTCTTCATATCGGAAATCGATAAGTGTACACCACCCGTATTAAAACGCGGCCCGTCTAATACTAGCCCTATAACCGCGCTTTCACACATAAAAAACAAACGCAGACGTTTATTCGATAAACGGGTGATTCTCTTCTTTTGAAAGGGGCTTCATTCTGAAATATCGTCAAATTAAAACAACTGAAAAAAGCAGCGTTTATTATTATTGACCAGGTACCGTAATTTACATTGATTATTTACGTTTTCTATGACAACCTCCTGAATTTTGACGATGTTGCAAAACTACACCTTGAATATTCCAAATATATCGTGGGTTATTTTCCGTACGTAACGGGAGCGAAACCGCGAGCCGAAGCTAGTCAAACAATAAAAGCATTACCAAAAGCTAAACTCAAATCTAAAACTAAACTCCGCTAAAACTACATACTTGTATAGTCCATAACACTTTGAAACAAGATAATATTGTGATTATTGTCCTCAGAGGGACCCTGAAATAAAACCTCTCAATCCGGGCAATAAGGCTTTACAAGCTTTAGTTGTGTAATGGTCAACTTAGGAAGATATTAATGAGTTCTCCGTGACTAGCAAATGGCGTAGGAGGGACGAAAACAAAAGTAACAGTGATGAATCGCAGTAATATTAGTTTTTGGAGTCCGTGTTTGTTGGGTTCGTGGATTTAGTTCTGCCGTGGTTTTTCTACTTGCTACATTTATTCAACTTGCCTCGTTAATTAGTATGTATTGGTCGAATCCTGCAACTGAATCAGAATCATTTATTTGTTAAACATACATAAGGATCTTAAAGTAATAGAGGTTCTTGCTATGTTTTGTTATTACTGACATACATATTAAAATGCAAAAGCGAATTAAAATAACAAATATAAAATGTCAATTGAAATAAAAGATTACAACTAAAAAATTTCAATGAAAATAAATATATTACAAATATAAAATGCCAAATAAAAAAAAAACAAATATAAAATGTAAATTAAGAACCATAAAAACATCACAAGTCAGAATAATTCATACAAAAAAAAAACATCCACACTGTAATAACATTTGTCAAGCGTATTATCCCCGAAGAGGCTTTTTAAATCTATTTAAAGACACACTCTTAAATCTGATTTATCTGATATATCTGAATTTCAAACTAGTTCCCTCCAACTGATTCAGCTGAAATTTGGCACACACTTTTGGTTGTATCATGCCATGAAAAGGTATTGACATCAGAACACATAATATATTTCCATGACATAACTTGATTCTTCGGCCAGGATCTCCTCTTCACGAGAGAACTCTTCAACGATTAATAACACGTACACGAAACTTTGTATACGCGTTAAATTTTGATAGATAAACCTAATTTTCTAATAAACTCAATACTCATTTGTAGCAACTTCTTTAGATCTTTCTTTGAATATAGTTCGATGGTTTTCACGGGTGATTTTGATCGAGTGATCTTTGTTTATTTTTTCTTCTATCATCATCTCCCTAGCTTTTCCCAACTATGTTTGGGGACGGCCTCCAGTCTAACCAGATGCAGCTGAATATCAGTATTTTACATGGATCGACTGCCTATCTGACCTCCACAACCTACTTAGTACTGGGTAATACGATAACCATTGGTAAGACTTTTGGTACACTGGACTTTGGGACTACCTGTAACGACTGTCAAAGATCTACAAATTACAGCCGGGATCGATGGCTTAACGTTTTTTCCAAGGCACGGAGGAAACTCGTTATGTAATGGGAAAATCACCCATCCATAGACCAACCTAGGCAAGCGCAGCTTAACCTGAAGACAGATCTGAGCGGCTGTTATTATAGCCACGCGCTCCTCTTCTAATATTATCATCTCTCATTTATTTTATTGAAACAGATATTTCTTATATTTACCTCCGTCTAACTTAGCTCATTGAATAGCTAACTAGTCTGGTACATTCATTAATATTCCTGCTACAGGAAAATCGTTTCATCCGTTATCTATATGTACCTTCCATTTCGCCGTATCAGATGTCAAATGAAATTTATCCCTAACACAATCAGCATAGGAATTATAATAACTTTGTAGTCGAAGAACGTTCTCTCTTGTTCTGTTTAGTGTGTGTAAAAGAAAAAGTATAAACACGTGAAATTAGACAGTGATGCATTAAAGAAGTTGGCAACTCATCTTAGTTCTCTTTTGAGAACGAATGAGTTGAGTGTTGCCACTGTTTTGCGGCTGTCATTTGTTTTTAAAAGGCAAATAGGGGGTTTTTACCCGACTGCGGCGAAGCCCAAAACGAGGTTATGTGTTTTACCTGTATGTATGTATGTCCGTTTCTTTGCTCCCTCGTAACTCCTAAACGGATAAACTGATAAATTCGATAAATTATACCTACGTTGTTAGATTACTCATGCGCGCGAGTGTCACTGGTTATGTATTATTAAAATTATTAAAAACATGGACCCATTGCATTTTTATAATTTAATATTCAAATAAGTCCCGCCTGCTTCCAACTGTTATTTAAATTTAAATGCGCTTGTTTTCAGCTTTTCAGTTTTGTACCGCAGACGGGTTTCAAATTTTTTTGATAACTTTATTTTAATTTTTTATAATACGGACTTCACCCGTATATTGCCAGATTATAATTTAGTAAAGTTTGAATTTAGATTGATATCAGTTCGACTGAAATTGATATAGATCAAACAGGACCTTTAAAGTTGTGTTATTGAAAAAGTTTCGAGTGCCTTCAATAAATTTTGATTAACCAATAGGTAAGAAAATATTTTTCACATAAGATTGCATGTTAATATTCATCATGTTTCAGATCTTACATAAAACTGTATACATTATTTACCAAAATGCAAAGAAACGCAACTGATCACAATGGAAACACACACGAAGGCTCTTATTCGTTAATAACACGCTTTACGACAGAGTGACGTACACTATTAGTTTTACGTTCTACGTTTAACGTTTATTAGTGGGTGTACAATTCGTAGGTTATTTCACACATGGCCAAGTCTAGACGCTGCCAATGTCTTTGTATTAAGAAAGCTCACGTTTACAAGCCAAAAATAAACAAACACAAGGTAAAAATTCGCCGTCCGCCATTTTGACATGAAATTGTTTCTATAAAAACATCCTTATTATACTCTTAAGCCCCTACCTGCTCCTTTTACTAACAAACCTTAATAAAAGAACTTTATGCCGAACAATAACCAATTTGGGAAAGAAAACACCGCTTCGAACGCAGCCCATTGACATAAATAAATCATTATATTTTCTCCCGCGTACCTTATAGCGTCATATTCGAATTTCAAAACGAATTTTCATTGTAATGTTGCCACAAAAGAAAAACGCGAGATCCGTGCTTTGTTAAAAATTAATTTGATACCTTTATCTCGAATTTCTTGAGGATAGCGAGGAAGTCGGTTTTGAAGCTACTCATGGAAGTTGATTTTTTATCCCTGCTTATTAATTAGGTATTTATTTTTTGCCTTGTTAACGCAGCTTAGGTAGGTTGAAGACAATACATTGAGCTTTCAATAGAGGTTATCGATAAAATAATTGGTTTATTGTGAAGTATAACAGATCAGAGGCATTTCTCGGGTCCTCTTTTGCTTCGGCATTTTTTACTTCTATGGTTGATTCACGAAAATTATCTAGTGCTACAGAGACATTGTTGAAGGGCGAACCCAATAACACTTTGCTCGACCTAGGGATCGTTCCCAGTACCTTATTTATACTCAGCTGTAGCATTTGCGACAAACTTAAGTTACAAGTTCACTTCATAATAAATTATAAAAGATTATCTGTTAATAACAAAAACCTTTGCCTAATTTTAAAACACGAAAGTTAAAAAAAAAATCTAATCACAACAATGGAGGAATACGTCTACCATAAAAAAATCTGTTACGAAAGCAACGAAGCGGTTCCCATTATCTTCAAAATCATAATTGCAATTAATTTCAAAGCCACCATAACTGATCTCGCTCCGTTTACCAAGGAGTTTAAATTTCAAAATTATCCCATCGATGCAATGTCGCGATAAAGTCAGGGAAAACTTCTAAGTAATAATTTCTACTCATACGGTGTAATATAATGAAAACTACGTGACTTCAAATTACGGCGAAAAGTTTCGTTTTAATGTTGTTAGGTTGGCAGTTTTAGGGTGTCTTGATGTTGGTAGATCGTAGCATGAATTTTGGTTCGTACAGTAATCAATTTTCCTAAAGAGCTCGTGGCTAAATTGTCGATCTTCAGGTTAAGCCACGCTTGCCTAGGTTGGTCATTTGATGGGTGGCCATCCATAACATACCGAATTTTCTCCGTGCCTCGGAACGATACGGACGTTAAGCCGTGGGTCTCGACTGTTAATTGTAGATCTTTGACAGTCGTTACAGGTAGTCAGTGGCTCGAAAGTCTGAAAATCAGTGTTGTTATCGTATTACCCAGTACTAACGGGGTTGTGGAGGCAGTCGCTCCGTGTAAAATACTGATATTCCACTGCATCCGATTAGACCGGAAGCCTACCCCAACATAGTTGGGAAAAGGCTGGGCAGAAGATGACATTTATTAATTTTCCTTCCAATATTTTTGTTGAACGTCTAAGCGGGCACGTCTTTAATCCTGTGATGTTAAAGTTCGACTACAAAGCGAATCCTACTGTATTAGTCCTATTTTAATAACATAGATATGTGTATTAGTCCCTAGTCACATTTGAAAATGTCTATGGACGTGACTTCCGTCTTAGTTTTCCACAAAGCGCACGCTCTGTCAATCCGTCATTGATAAAACATGTCTATGGTTTTCTAAAAAGTCAAAATATGTACTACAAGCAAAATAGTGTACAGTCTCACCTCTTATTACATGGAACTTTAACAAAATGTGGATGTTCTATTAGGTACATCCCTGCATTGGCTTTCGAGGATTACGGAAGGGATGTTATGTAGTGTACACGCTAACCATATCACGACCTAAGACACGAATAGATACCTATACTTAATTACCAACGTTATTCAAAAACTGTTCCTCCTAGCACCTAATTATGACTCAAAAGGACAACGTGGACAGAATTTTGACTAAAATGTTACATATAAACCAGCGTTTTTCATAAAAAATGTTCGTAAATTATCGTGACCATTTTTCACGAATATTCGTCGTCTTTTGGCGCCGGTGCCCCGCTGCGTCCCCGCTGCGACCCCGCTGCGTTGCCGCAGCCGCAGTTAGGGTTGCCGTGGACTGCCGCAGGTGCAACTGTCAGCTGTCGGGAGGCTCGACGTGTTGCCTAATTATTTTTTTTTAGAGAGCTTGGGTAAAGGGTTCGTGTATTAATTAATCTGCAAATTTTTTGGCGATTTTTGGTGTGTATTTTTAGTTCGGTTGTACCTACTTTCTTGTTTGTTTTTAAAACTTGATGAGCACTACTGCAGATGTCTTGTGTTCCGTTCACAGGTCGAGAAAAAAGAACCAATAACGCATTTGTTATTGGTTTTTTGTACATTATTATTTTTTCACTAATTTTATTTTACGGCTAACGGCTACATTTGTTTCAAAATTCGTAATATCGAATCATTAACCAATACCAAACGGACAATGCATATCACATTTTGAATGAATATTCAATTCGAATATCGAACAGAATCGGTTTCAAAAGCACACACTGCTGGCTGTTTTCACATTAAAAATTTAAATGCAAATAAAGCGTTATTCTGTTGTTTTCCGTATAAACACTATCTTCACGGTCGAGTGATATTCTCGATTGGCCTAGCGCGAACGCGCAGAGTAAACGTAACGTATATTCGTATCTATGGGCGACAAAATTTCCAAGAAAGAAAGACAAGACCATGCCATTATTATGTTAGAGTGTCGAAATTCTCCAAACACCTGCAGTTCTGAGGACCAAAAAATGTCTGCTGTTATTGCCGTTGCCTGCTGGGACCATCATCTAGACTTTCCCCAACTATGTTGGGGTCGGCTTCCAGTCTTACGGATGCATGAATACCAGTGTGTTACATGGAGCGACTGCCTATCTGATCTCCACAACCCAGTTAGTACTGGGTAATACAATACCCCTTGGTAAGAGTGGTTGTCAGAATTTCAGTCCTACTGGGGCCAACTCATTTAATATGATAATAATGTTTTTCCAGAAGAAGATGAAACAAACGTTTGAAATAACGTCAACGTTTGGGCTAGGACCTCGGTGCCCGCACCCGATAAACCGTCAGTGTCTGCCTACCCTCACTTCGGAAAAACGTTCCGTATTATGCCTAGCCCGCTCCCGGCGCGATAAGAAATTTACTCAAATTACCAACTTAGCATGGACAATGATCGCTTATTTCATGCCATAATGGGAACTTACTTATGTAAGGGTAATAGTATGTTTTATCTTCCTTCATAATAACAGTAAAAAGCTTGGTTGAGTTATGTAACGTGAAATTGATGATCGACAACCTTAGGGCGTGCTCACGCATTTGTTTTCTTGTTTTTTATTTTGTTGAATATGAATTTGGTGTTTTACGTAGATGAGCTGTCAACACCATGTCAATTGTTGAAAGGAAGCTTTAATATCCCTTGTATATATAGTACAAATTCAAGGTGTAGTTTTGCAACCTCGTCAAAATTCAGGAGGTTGTCATAGAAGACGTATATAATCAATATAAATTACGGTACCTAGTCAATTATAATAAACACTGCTTTTTTTAGTTGTTTTAATTTGACACTATTTTAGAATGAAGCCCTTTTCAAAAGAGGAGAATCACCCGATTATCGAATAAACGTCTGCGTTTGTTTGTGTGTGTGAAAGCGCGGTTATAGGGCTAGTATTCGACGGGCCGCGTTTTAATACGGGTGGTGTACACTTATCGATTTCCGATATTAAGAAAAAAATATAAAAATTACCTACCCATTTTATTATTGATTCGAGTCGAGAATGCTTAGCATAGTAACCTCCTTGAATTTGACGAGGATGCAAAGCAACACTTTGTATAAACGGAAATGCAAAAACGGAACCCTTACAGATTCGTCCTGTTTGTCTCCCGGTCTAAAGTAAGAGGAGGTAAATTCTAAATTATATTATTTGGTAAAAAAGCAAGTGGAAGCGGTAACAGATATTTCGCTCTTGATCATCGATTCAAATAAAAAAATATAGAACTAACACCGTAATATTCTATTACTGCTGCATGTATTATATTATTATCACTCTCACTCACTTCTCTCACTTCTCACTTTCTCTTGAATCACTCTATCTATTAAAAAAACCGCATCAAAATCCGTTGCGTAGTTTTAAAGATCTAAACATACACAGGGTCAGACAGACAGCGGTAAGCGACTTTGTTATAAATTATGTAGTGATTGCACACCTTACCAAGTCACACTCTAGAAAAATAGTTTAACAGGCAAAGCAGTAAAATAACTAGTTTATCAATTTCTGTTCTATAATTTCTACTGCAATTTTTTGTCGAACAGTCTGACGAAATCCTAATAATACTAATAACAAAGCCCTTCGAACTCTCCAAACGTAATTCTTTTGTTAAAACTACCACAGAGTAAATAAATAAATATTGGAGTAATGTTCTACTTGTTTGAGTGTACTGACCTCTTTTCGTCAATCAATTGCGTTACATACATGAGAAATATGCAGTTGACGGTACTTTTCTTCACTCCTTGTTTACTTTAGAAGTGCTTCGTTAAACGTACAGGACTTGCAACAGTTTTGCTTAGATATTTTCGTATAATTTCGTGTGATGTTAATTTCTTGGCTCAAGAAATTAATAATGCAACTTCAAATGAACTTGATAATTCATCACAACATGACCATAATTATGTCTTATAATATAAAGCAATAGCAATGCATTCCAATATGTTGATAAAATATTTAGACGGGCATTACTGTAAACAATAGAATTTATGTAGCATTACACTATTCGACTAATGCAGTATCACGTAGGTATTGGTTTTATTGGCATTAAATAGTATTATTGGCACATAATGAATTTAATGGTTTATTGATAAGTAGGATAATGAATTATTTTACCACCTTTGCGAAGGTAGAATGTCTCTAGCGCGACATAAAACTAAGAGCTCTAATTGGCTATGTGATAGTTAGATAATTTTTAGCTTTGTAAAGTTTTAATTTGTTGGGAATTTAGTTGGCAAAAGTGGCAAAGTGATCAAAACCGAGGTGCACTATAAAACTAATTCTTAAAAAAACTTTAGTTTAGACTTTAGACAGCTTCAAGGTGTAAAGCTTTATGAAGAACATCGTTCATTAATATCTGTTTTATTTTACCCCAAAGCCTATAATTTAATATTCTTCACCAATGTTGATTTTACCGCTTCGGTAATCGTGCCAATAAAACCTTTAAACGTTAAAACTTTTTTAACGAAAGCTGAACCATCCAATACACCACAAATAAACAGTGGCATGCTTCCATAAAATATGGCGGCCAGACATTTCATAAAGGGATTTTGTCAGACAATGTTCCATGTAGATACGTACCGACTACGCGTACGTAACGGGTAGCGCTTAAGTGATATTAGCAGATAGTCGGCCGGACGGACAATGGTCTGCGCCACCAGAGCAAACACAATATGCGATGTATGACGAGGGATACAGAGAGAGAGTAAATGGAGTACTAGCTAACTTTGTGAGGTAGAAGTATAACGTAAAAGACATACCTACTTCATTGCAAGATTTTTGGAACCGCAACATCTTTTTCATTAAAGTACTACGATTCCGAAGATTCTGATCTCTTAGATCGACGCTCCCTTTCTGAGGGTAAAGAAAGGAGATAATGATTACAATACAAGTTACACTAATGCTAGAATGTGATTGTGACTATTAAGTAGTTAATCTATGGTTTGTTTAAGGTTTCAGAAAAAACCAAGTTGTAAATCATTACAGAATACATCTTCCTATGTTCATTGAATGTATGTAACTTAATATTGTCGTGATGCACCTAATAGAGTCTTTTCCACTTATTATGCTTTGGATTATTTATATGTGATGTTCTGCATATATCTTTAGTTAGAGACCCTAAATAAATAAATAAAATAAAAATGAACACTCCACGTCCTTTCTACTCCATAGCAACCGATGTATGACGCCAGATTACAGTGGCTGGTTTGAAGCGATGTAATGCAATGATATTGCAACGTGGGGGACTGTGGAAGCCCAGCATTATATTTGGGAACAATGATCACGTCATGGATAGTTGTATGATTTAATCGTGCTTGATGATTTTTTGTTTTCAATTTGGAGAGAGGAAATCAATAATTATGATATATATATGTCGGAGAAAGCGATAACTTTTAAACATCAAGTTGCTGATTTGACCATTGTGGTAGGGGTAAACGCCGTGACGTCAGATGTTGTTTTAATGGCGGCACGTGGGCAGAGTCGTTTTGTAGAGTGGGGATTGTGCCGAGATCACTTTTGCTCGGAACTCCAACGAAGTCACGCCTTCAGAACGAAACTGTCGGTTTGCCCATTTTGTGGAGATTATTTGTTAGTGTTATTTAATGTTTTGTGTTAAATAATAAACTGTGATTTTTGTGTACCGAAACCGAAACTATTATTTTACTAACATTTCATCATGAACCTGGTACCACCGAACCCTAATGACAACGGTGCTATCGCTCAGCCATCGCTTACGCCGTCATCAGAATTGGGATCTGGACTCGATTCCCACTGGCGTGCTATGTTCAAGATGCAGCAGAAGAACATGATGCAGCTGATCGAAGCCATCAGGACACCAACAGTGGCACCTCAGATCATGCTGCCAGAAATTAATCCGGAGCTACCAGATACCGATCCACGTGCTTGGTGCGATACTATCGATATTTGCCTCGACGAACGTCCACTGGAGGGTGCATCGCTTATTATAGCTCTGAGCAAAGCCCTGAAAGGTAATGCGTCATCGTGGCTGTCGCAGATTTCGCATGCAGGCATGACGTGGCAGCATTTCCGCGACTTATTCCTTGCGCGTTATGCATCCACTGAAACTCTTGCTGCATCGCTTGTTAACATCCACAATGGCCAGCCGAAGGAGGGCGAATGTCTCGCAGCGTACGCCAGCCGCCTAATGACTACCCTGTTGGCTCGATGGAAGAATCGAAGCCATGAAGAAATAGCCACGTCGTATGTGCTCGCTCATGTCTCTCAGTTCGACTCTCGGCTTAATCGCTTGGCGTTTACTAGCGAAATAACGTCACGCAACAAGTTACTGCAGGAGATTAAGGCGAGTGCAAGTCTGAAGCGGAAGTTCGATCGCAGTACCGGTGATGGCGACACTGATGCAAAGCGTTTAAAGCCACAAACTTCCACTATGTTCACGTGCCATAAGTGCGGAAAACCGGGACAAAGCGGTGAACTGTCGTTCGAAGTTTACGCAGCCTGCTGGAGCTAACGCCCAGAAAACTACACCGGCGGCGACTTCATCGGGTTCCAGCAAAAGAATAACGTGTTTCCGTTGTGGAGAAGCCGGACACATCTCTACGAACTGCCAACGCGGCAGTGCGGGTGGCGCGTCATCGTCGGCGGGCAGCGTTGCCAACGCAACGGCGGAGCGACGCGTCGATAGCTGCGAAATAGCAGGTGTTTGCGGGCAATTGGAACAATCCGGTGAGTCGTTTTCATTTTGTTTTGATTCCGGCGCCGAGTGTTCTCTCGTTAAACAAAGTGTAGCTTATAAATTCTCGGGCAAACGTTCACTTTCAACCGTGCAAGTAATTGGTATCGGTAATAATTCGAATGTTTTTAGCACTGAACAAATTCTTAGCGATGTTGTGGTCGACAATAACGAACTGTCAATTTTATTTTACGTACTACCCAACGATTGTATGAAATACGATGTTATGATCGGACGCGATATTTTGACACTTGGCTATACGGTACATTTAACTGAATCTACCCTACGTATTTCGAAAGTCACAAATGTAGGTTGTTGCGATTTACCTCCCGTAATTGATCTTTACAATGTTGATTCTGATATTTCAAACGAAAACAAGGACCGGTTGACGTCCCTTTTGAATGAGTATTCGAATGCTTTTATCAATGGCTTATAACGACGATGATGAAACCGGAATTGACCTAACAGAGGCGAGAGAACACGCGGTGGACGGTATTGAGAAGAGTGCGGCTTATGAAAAAGTCCGTTTTGACAAAAATAAGGCCAAAGTAGTTAATTTCAGTGTTGGTGATTTGGTTTTAATTCAAAATAAAGAACGGAATAAGATTAAATTAGACCCCAAATATAAGGGACCGTTTAAAGTTGTAGAAGTACTTGACGGTGATCGTTATCTTTTAAAATCTTTGAATGGTAATAGAACATACAAGTATGCTCATGATCGCATAAGAAGGATGCCACAAGGTCATATCCCCAGCGAATTAGACGTAATTAGTGAAGAATTGGATCTAGATGATGCGGGTGAAGGCCCATCAACTCGTTCCGATTAATGCACAAAGTATTTCTTAAGCGGACGGTTTACCGGAGAGAAGGCCCGGTAACATGCGTCCTGTTTAGGGCTTATCAGTGTGAAGGACTGATACTGACTTTTGGTACTGGGCTTGCCAGGTCTTAGGACCGGTACTGTCCAATCTATTGTGTGCACGACAGCGAGAAGGGCTGTGTGTGATGTATCAGACATTACCAGCGAGAAGGGCTGATAATAAGTAGTAGTTGACTACTTTGTTTTTACTTGGTGCATTGATATTGTGTTCTAGTTTATTACATTTGACTTTTCTAAACCTTGATGTGTCGCTTCAAATGCAAGTCCTTTGTTTGAGGTCAGGTAGGCCGAGCAATCTTATATTGTCTACAAATGCATTTTGTTTTGTCGCCAGGTAATACAGCACACGAGGACGTGTGACTTGTCAGTATGGCCGTGTCGGAGAAAGCGATAACTTTTAAACATCAAGTTGCTGATTTGACCATTGTGGTAGGGGTAAACGCCGTGACGTCAGATGTTGTTTTAATGGCGGCACGTGGGCAGAGTCGTTTTGTAGAGTGGGGATTGTGCCGAGATCACTTTTGCTCGGAACTCCAACGAAGTCACGCCTTCAGAACGAAACTGTCGGTTTGCCCATTTTGTGGAGATTATTTGTTAGTGTTATTTAATGTTTTGTGTTAAATAATAAACTGTGATTTTTGTGTACCGAAACCGAAACTATTATTTTACTAACATTTCATCATGAACCTGGTACCACCGAACCCTAATGACAACGGTGCTATCGCTCAGCCATCGCTTACGCCGTCATATATATATATATTATTTATTTATTATTAGTGTTTGTGTGATTAAGCATGGACATTTGTTACCGAGTCATGGATGTTTATATGTATAATAAGTATGTATTTACAAACAAAAAGTATCTATGTAGTATATCAACTATCTAGTGTCCACGACACAAGCCTCGTTGCTTAGTGTGGCACTAGATGGCGCTGTGTGTAATGTCTAGCGATATTTATTTATTTATTTATTTTTTTATTTATGATGAAAGACAGATGGTGGTGGAAGAAATGCCTCTAATATGTTTGTTGTCACACTGTTGGATTTTAAAACGCAAGAGGTTTTGCGATTAGAGTTCAAATTCCATCGGTGCTATAATATTTTGGAAATCATTAGTGACGTGATAGATTCGAAAGTTTTTAAAAAAAATTATCTGAGTTTAGGATGTGGATTTGTAGCTATAGTGTGAATGTGAACGGTCGTTTAGCCCCGATCCAGCTCATTTCGTTAATCGCAACATTTTTACAATTCTGACTAACTGTTGCAACTGAAGAAAAATTCACTGAAAACCACGTTGTCTAATGAGACAAAATGTTTCAACTATGAGAAGACAGAAATAGAGATGTCAACATATTTTGTATGAATGTTTCCAGAATGGGAATGCACAGTGAAGTCTATGTGTTTATGTAACTATGAACCTAGCTAGGCATGAAAGTTCATGCCACGCCTCTAAACAGGATATTCGGCTCCAAAACGTCCTAACACCGGTGTATAAACTGTCATTGTGGCGGCGGTTCCGTACCAAACGTATCTGACATGCAGCGGCGTCGGAGAGAAGGGGTCTATTAGCAAAGCGTTCGATATCCACTTCGTTTACTTAGGTTGAGATGCTCTGGGGTTCCATTTTGGGATTTTTCTGTGATGTTTGGGATTTGCCATTGTTTTATTAGTCAACATAAGTTGAAGGTAGTAATTTAAATAAGATAGCATTAATAACCAGAGCACAAAAGACTCAAGTCCCAGTTAAATGTAAAGCTACAAAAAAAAATAGATGAGCAGGCGGACCGTCAGACGCTCACGGGTCAGTTATGGTGCTTACCAACTTACCCAACCCGGCAACTGGGTATTCTTTTCAGCACTAGACAAGCTATCTAATAGCCTAATAATTAAAACAGTTTCTGATACACAACGTTACACCAAAATCCAAAATAAAAAAAAATGCGAGACATAAATCGCAGCCACAATAAGTTAGTGTTAAAAAATCAATTCTTAGTATAAACTTTCAAGTCGCTGAAAATAATCCTTGTGTAACAGTTCCAACTATGCCATTTAACTGCAGTGAGCATAACCATGATCTACTATTTCGGTTTAGTTTCTAAAATTAGGGATGATGCCCGATAGTGCACCAACTTTTGGATAGTGATTAATGCCTGCAAAGTTAAGTTAAGCTTATGAGTTTATGACGCGAACACAGAGTCAGTTAAGCCAACTAGAAGTAGGAAACAAAGTTACCTAATAAGTTAGTGGACGAATTGTCCAAACGGTAGGACTGGCCTAGACTAGACTTTGCCAGCTGACAAAAATCGGAATTATAAATACAATTTGTTAACAAAGAAATTGAATTTATGAATTGAAATTTTCTACGCTGGGTACTTATTTTTAAAGTTTCTTTTTGAAAGCAGAACTGAGCTCTTGAAGCCAGGTATGATAACTCAACTCAATACTGAATTTAGGTAAGTAGAGACAGTGTTTAGATAACCAGAGATACTTATTTCTCTGTCTGTCATAGCTGGTGATAGACTTCCCAATGCTGGACGAAAGCATCCTCTAGATTTTAAATTAAATTAAATTAAAAGATTTTAAACGGTTTTATACCAACGAGACAGACCATCTCTTCCAACCATTTATTATCTCACATCACATTTCCATTCGATACTATTCGAAATTCAAATATGACAATTCGAATGTTAAAATAGCCACTCATGTTTCGTTTTCGACACGGAAATTGAGCGGTGGCGGTTGATCATTGGCTCGCCGAGTCGTCGTCGGCTACATGAACGACAACCTCGGGAATAATATCGAATGGATTCGAATTTGGAATGCTTTTAAATATTATTGAGTGACGTCATAAAGGGGTAGCGAGACTGATACTGCGAGTGGAGTGCAATCGCAGTTTAAAGAGTGTGGAAATTGATAAATGCAGTGGAATTTATTTTCAAAAATCTGTTGTGATGATTGTATGTATACCTACTTAATTTAATTTTGCGTTTTGTGGTAACATATTATATATAATCACTCCTCTGTCTTCCAGGGGTTAGGCACAGACACCTGTGCCTAACCCCTGGAAACCTGTAGTGCATCCATTATTTCGCTAGGTATGTTCAAGTCCCATCATGTAACAGCGGACGAGCCAATATCCTCTAAGCACACATTCACAGCCGTGGTGAAGAAGAGATTATACCTTTAAACTTTACAAACATTGAAATATAGTGGTTTTTTAAATATCCAAAGAATTAGTCAAAGTTAAAAAAAAACATACGAAACTGAAGAAATAATTTGTTATTCATCAAGCTATGTCGTTTTTTGATTAAAATGTTAAGAATGGTTAGCTCACTCAACATACATATGAGCGTAACAACTGAACTCTTAAACATTTACGGTCAATAAAACCGCTGAGGTCCGTAAAATAGGATAAATAGCATATTTCCTTCAGCTTAATCTTCACTGACTGATCGTGCGACGTTGTGGCAGACAGTTTGAAAGATTTCCATTAATTCAGATGCTTTAATAAATGCCTTTGCGGATGATATTATTTTTTTAGTTTATTCTTTTTTTTTCCTTCTCTGTATGAGAAGAGGCCTTTGCCCAGCAGTGGGACAGTTATAGGCTGGTAATACTAATACTATTCTTTTTGATAAATTAATTTAATTAGGTATCTTATTGGTGATGTTTTTCGCAAAAGTCAGGTGATTAGTATTCGCAACCGGCGTGCTTGTATGACGAAATGTATGAACGTGACGGAAGCGGAAGGATTATGTAAAGTTCGTTGCAGGTTTCTGCCTACTTCCATGGGAAAAGTCGTGAGTTTATGTATGTAAAAAGCATAAAATAAAAGTAAACAGCAGATAGACTGTCTATAACTGAAAGAATCTGAGAATTTCACGAGCTATTTACAGACTACATCAAAGAAATAAAATACACATGAGTGTCTTTTACAACTTTTCAGTGCTAGAAAAAAGTAAAAAAAATCCACCACCCACGGAGTTGAGACGAACACCCGATCCGTCATTTTATTTTTCTCGAGAATTCATTTCGTATCCAACTATAAAACTCTAATTTCGATGTCAAAGTGTAATGGATAGTCGTGGCCTTAAGGCTCAATCTACATTGACGCGGAATGGCATGGAAGCGATTTTTGCTAACGAATGGGCTTTGAATTATTTAGTCAACCTAACTTCCGCCATTTTGTTTTATTTCGAAAATAGCGACATAAAACCCGTATTATACAATGGCTAGCGTCAATACAAACAAGTTTTGTATGAGACAAAATGTTCTAAAAGTTGTTAAGCCCTCAAAGTTACATATAAAGTGACGCTTTGGAAGATTTTGTCTCATTCAATATTTGTTGGTTTTGATGTCAGCTATTGATTCAAACAGGTTATATATAATAATAAATGGCGAAACGGCACGCTTTATACTAAATATTTCAACTCCTTTACAAATCATAAAAAATTTAAAAAAGTTCATTATGTTGCAAAAAATCATTTCAATTTCATTCCGCGGCAATGTAAATTGAGCCTTATAATGGATAGTCGGGGAGCTCGAAGCAAAATTTAATATTATGTTCGACGATATCTTATATCTTGTAAAGGTAGATGGGTAGGTAGGGTAGGTGGGTAGGTAGAAAGGCTTCAGTGCAGGTATGATTGTCGTGGGATTGCGAATTGTGAAAAAGTCACGAATCTTTGTCTAGACTCGGCTGACGAGTCTTATTTAGGGTTACCAGATATTATAAAAAATATCATTATGAAATTTACTGCTATTATCTAAACTAAAAGTTTATTAAAAAAATTACTATAAGAATGTTTACGTAGGTAACTTCTTGACATTTCAAAAGCCCATTTAATATTACCTGGAACAGCATTAAGGTTTCATAAAACCCTTTCTACTTGTGTCTTTTAAAAACGATGTCCCTAGATAACTCAGTCGCAATATTTTAGCTCTTTATAATTTCGTCCAGTTTCAATATTTATTTTATCTTACAAAACATCCGAGCAAATAAAAAAAGATACCGCCTTAATTTATCGAAATTCCGGCCATACTGGTAACCCTAGGCTGAGTCCCATCCTCGGAGACACTAAGCTCGTGTTATTAGATTTTGATGAGTTGTTGACGACCATTTTAAAAGTTTGTATGTACGTTTTTTTTATTCAGCGGCGCCACTTCCAAGTTTTACAATCAGTTTTACATTTTATTTGCGAAAGTACGTGATGATAGGTTTGGGTACTGAGTTTGCAGTAAAATTGTCGTTTTATATGTTATTGATTTGTTTACTGCAGTTGCGGTAGTAAAACTTGGCATGTATTGGAATGAGCGGAGATTTATTTTATAAATATTAAAATACTCATCTTTATCCACTGCAATATCAAAATATAAAAAAGCGATTGCAAAAGTTCATAAACGAAATAAACAAACTGTCAGTTTCAGCTTCGAAATCGGAGATGAGAATGGTTTCGTCTCAAAACTTCACGATTCACGTTTCAACTCAAAAGCCAAAAATAATAAATAAAATCCTTATTTCTCAAGCATCGCAGGTGATTGCCCACATAATCTACGAATCGATTTTACAATAAACCCCTGTTTTACAGCACATCTGTGTAAAGCAGCCATAAAGCTAATCCATCAGTTTCAATCAATCGGGCGAGTAACACACACACACACACACACGGACAAATCATATCAAAGTAAAAGCGCTGCAGCGGATTAGCTGACGATATGACAAGGATACGGGACCGCGAAACCATAAAACTTTCCCTTGTCCATGAAAAGTGAACCCAGTCACGGAAGGGTCATTAATTCTACGTAAACCTGGCCAATGTTAGACTAAGTAATACTTCAGCCTGTAAGCCCGTAATCGGTCAGAAGCGACCGAATTTTATGAAGATCATAACATAACATCATGCCTGTAATTCCAGAAGGGTTGGGCAGAGGTGGAGGACATTAAAATTTTACCAATTATGTTACAGTCCTATGTCTCCCGGCCTATCGCCATCAACCGGGCACAAAATAATCCAGATTCCGTGGCTACTACTAAAAAAATCCTGATTGAAAAACCTAATAAAACTTTTGCCAACCGGGGTATCGAACCTAATACCTCACGCTCAGCAGTCACGCTTGCGACCACTAGACCCTTTACGAAAACCCATTTCGATATCGTGCAACAAACCATTATCAAAATAACGGCTTTATTGAAATTATCTAAAAAGTGTAAGAGCTAGTGAACACGGAATGAGTTCCACAGCTTTTTTAGCGCTAAATATCTAGTTTGACAACTTGAACGATAAGTTTCAGTTCAAAAGAATGAAATACAGTTGTTTTGGATTTTCTTTTACGGACCATTGCGCTATCTCCACGACTTTGTCAAAGAATATTATCGTAACTGTACCTTTGGAAATACGAAATGGAACGGAATTTACTTACTTTGTTTGTGAAGCAAATATTTTTCTGGATGGAAATAGATTGGAAGCTTTTTATTTTTGATAAGGTTAGCTACAGTAACGATACTATAAGATTACTTACACATAATTTTGTAGTGGTTTTTATTGTAAAAATGAATCATAATAAAAATACATAACGTAACGAGCATCAAATATCTACAAATTACAGCCGGCATCAACGGCTTAACGTGCTTTCCAAGGCACGGAGGTAACTCGGTATGTAATGGGTGGTCACCCATCCACAGACCAACCTAAGGATCAATCTTAAGGACAAGCCGCGATTGGCTTGTCCTTAAATTGATCCGAGCGGCTGTTATTATTTAGCTACGAGCTCCTCTAATTACAGATCACAATCACAATAACTAGTTAGAAATCATTATCAAGTTTCAAACAAACAAACAAACAAACAACATAGTATATGTGAACATTCATACTCCTAAAAATAGCCAGAAACTAATAATGAGAGCCTGTCTCAACCAACCTGAGCGTACATTTAACCCTGCCAAACATATCAAACAGTTTACAAACAAAAATAAACTCCGTACTTTCATATTCGTCTCTTAAAGCAAACAGAGTACGATTAACAAA
Organism: Standfussiana lucernea; assembly: GCA_964057025.1. Classification (NCBI taxonomy): domain Eukaryota; kingdom Metazoa; phylum Arthropoda; class Insecta; order Lepidoptera; family Noctuidae; genus Standfussiana; species Standfussiana lucernea. Next base: position 6,007,200 of record OZ059794.1, on the reverse strand, counting down.
ATTCGTTGTTTATCGAAGTGTAGCTCTAGCTAGACGTCGCGAAACAAAAACAGTTGAAACCTACCATCTGACGTTTTCTCCGATTGTAGTAGCAAAAACGGCTCTCAGTCTGGCAACCCCGAAGTATGTTGGCGGAATAAAATAAACAGAAATAGTAGTATTCGTACTAATATGCAAGTTGTAGGTGCGCTACCACTGACAAGTTTTTGAACGTTCATGAATAAGTGAGAAGGCCCCGTCTGCCGCATCAATACCGCCGGGTGGCTGAATGCCAAATGCCATTCGTGACACTTCCACTTTCCACTTTCGCTGTTTTTTCCATTCCATCCCCACACGCCGAATATTTCGTCCGGCTAATTTCCGTACGGTTCCTTTTTTTTTCGAAAATCTTTTTGGAACTGTCGCCGGCTTTGCTGGTGTTTCAACAGCGCTGTTTGACGGCTGAACCTTTGATGGGAAAGCTAAACTAAAAACGTTATCAAGTGCCTCTGGAGGTACCTAATTTAGATTAACGTCGGGGTTGGGTTTCGGGTTATATTCACATGTTATATCGACGTAATGGCTTTCGAAAGATCAACGTTTTCATAAATATTAAAAAGAGACTTAATTTCAATGCTTAGCCCGTTTTCGCTGTTGATGATAGTGTTAGTGACACAGTTTAAAAACTTATACCGTAGACATAATGTTTCAAAATGTAGCTTTATCAAACAGTTATCAAAACTAAAATAAGACAGGCCCCCAATAACGCCGTCCAAAAAAGAATTGACTAGCAAAATCCAACCGCATCCGATGCCCTTTGTAGTCACGGAAACTATACAGTTGACATTTAATGGCCAACCTAACGTGTTTGGGCCAAGCGGGGCAAAGGTGTCGAGGCCATTACCCAGGGGGGCAGAGTGGCTGACTTACTAGCCCCCTAGCCCCCCCTACCACTACCAGTCGTCTGCAGGTCGAACCATTATACCGATCAAAATATACTCAAATGTTGAATATGGCGGGAATTCCTAGGAAAACAACTTTGAAAGATGTTTTCGCAGCGTTCGAAATCGGCAAGCCGTATGAATGAAAGGCGATGCGGTCTTTGTAGTTGGCTCTATGTGTATAACGTATATTTTGTAGACAATGTACGGTGTGGAGTGGGAAATGGTTATTTGAATAGTTATTTGATGCCTTTAAGTAGAAGAGTCATACGAGAATATATATATTTTTACTTCTTGAGTTTTAAAAATAGTACTCTATTTTTATGAATCTTTTCTATTGTGTTGCTTTCGAACGTAATCATAATGAATCATAAATTTAAATCAGAACAAGTATGGCAGCAATGTAAGTACTCAGAGAAAATTTGCTTGATTTCCTACTGGAAATTACAAAAGTAACTAAGAAAACCAAAGACACTCTTCTTCGAACGACGAAATAAAACAAGACGGTTAAATTCCAAAGACGATAAATAAAGCTGCTTCATTAGTTGATTGGTTGGTTGATCTAGTGGTTTCAAGAGTTACTGCTGAGCACGAAATCCCGGGTACGATTCCCTGGTTCCATCAGAAAGTTTCCAGTAATAACCTGATGGTAATAGGCTTGAACCCTATCACATGGAACTTAAACACAACTAGCGAAATGTTGGTGTACTATTAGGTACCCAATCCTAAGAGGATTCCAGGCGTATTGTTATGTTATAAATTCCAAATCTTTTACAAAGATTTATACGAATTAACCCTCGCCATTGTGCTTCGCGAACCATGTATGAGTTCAATCAAAGGTCAAAATGACCATCTACCACTTGGAGGCCAATAATTTCGTACCCTAGAGAATGACAGACTATGCTCCGTTTGTATAATTTCAATTTCGAAAACCCAATTATATAGGGATTGAAATCAAATCGAATTCGATTTCAATTTTGAGGCTTAAAAACTAATAGTAATAGGACTAGCGACAAGACTTAATATTGCACTCGAAATTAACTTGTGTGTTTTGTGAATTATGGTGTATTGTTGATTGAAATATAAATATTAATTAATACAGTAAGAGAGCAACTTAATTATTGTTTTTTGCTAAAAACGACGTTCTGTCTAAAATATCCAATTCATTTTTATGTTTTGGTGGTCTTGCAACTGTTTGGCCAGTTAGTGTACGAACATGACATGGCCTTGCCAAGGTACATACGTAGTACCTATTATATTATCTGTGCCAAGGCCTATCCGCATCGACGGAGTAGACAGAGGTGTGTATATTTCAACTACTGTTCGTAAGTTATGCGTACATAACTAAAAATGTACATATAACATGTTTTGTGTATGTACACTTTTGTGTGTAGATATCTTTAATTTAATAACGTCCTGAGAAACAGATACATCCCAGCACTAGGCTGCTGAGTCATAGGTGCCCTTCGTGGACAAAAAAATAAATTTGAATCCATGAAGAGCACCAGCCAAAAATATTGACAGGTGCCCTTCGTGGACTAGGTTAAGTGCCATTCGGACGGGTGCTCTAGGTGGACTACCTCCTTTTTATTCTAAGAAAGAGGAGACGGGAAAACCTATACAACATGTAACATAATTAACGCACATCCTGAAATTAGTTTGTTCAGAATCGTTTACTGAATCGATTTCTACCATTTTTAATATAGGTCATTTTTTTCCCAAAATTAACTAAAACTACGTATATTACAGTCACACTACCCCTGTACAGCCAAAACAAACTGAAATGGACTGTAAATCAAGGCAATAAGAATTTTAAAAGTGCAGTTTTATTTGTATTAATACAAATTCCGTCATTTAATACAAAATAAAGAAAAATGAACCTTTATTACCTTTATTTCAAGGACATTAAAGTCTTTACAAAATACAGTTAAGTAAACTTAACGATTGTAATCGCACGCACACACTTACAGGCACTGGACAAAGGACAATAGAATAACCAACAAAATACAAAATATGACAAGCTTGTTTTCGTTCCCTTTCTCCTGCAAACTAAAAACCCCGGGATAGAGCGAGACAGCTACGACGATACCGGCGCTTGCGCGGCTACGATAAAAGCAAACTTAAATGTAAACAATATTAGTCACGCGCGGACATTTTACAGGAAAGTACGTAGAGTGTTTGCAAATAATTTTTCGCGTGCGATGTATTTCCAATACACAAATGTTCAGTACACCAAAATGGTGAGGACTTTGGCATAGTGTGGTGATAATGTGGCTCTAGCTTGCAGAACATTCAACCAAAGGGATGGTACCAGAGTAGACCGCAGGTTTATGTTAGCTGCTGCTCAGCGGCTTCGCGACCATGGAACGTTCCGTCCGAACACGGCCATCGACAGGAGAGCCAATGTGCCTACACGTACTCGTCTTCAAAACGAAATACTGGACTATTTCGACGAGAATCCCCATGCCAGTACCCGAGAAGCAGCGCCACGCTTTGAATGTAGTCAAATGCATGTGTGGAGAACACTTCGTGGTGATAAAAAACATTCATTCCACCTCAGAAGATGCCAGGAGCTGACTCCAAACGATTTCGCACCACGCATGCAGTTCAGCCGCTGGTCACTAGAAAATTGGCAGCGGAACATAATTTGAAGTTTTGAACAGATGAAAGTACATTCACACGTGTGGGGATGTACAATCAATACAACATACATTTATGGATGCACGAAAATCCTCACGCATGCAGAGTGACCTTCCAACACCGTTTCTCAGTTAACGTCGGGGCCGGTGTCACTGGTACATACATACTGGGGCCTGTTTTCTTACAAAGATTAACACAGGAGACGCATATTTACTTTTTTACGAGAAACTCTACCTACGCTGCTAGAAGACATAGCTCTTCATAATTTACAAAAGGTTTTCTACCACCACGATGCTCATTTCACTAGGAGTGTTCGACAGTAGCCTGCCAGATCAGCTGATTTGACGCGTCTTGTCTTTTTTTTTTGTGGGGACGTATTAAATCGTTAGTTTATTTTAGTGAAGTCACAAGTGCCGAGGACCTAAAAACAGGATAGTGAACGTTTTTGAAATAGTGAAAAATGACACTGAAGTGCTTTCTAAATTAAAACATCAATTAAGAAAACGGGCATTAAAATGTATTGAACAGGGTGGTGGACATTTTGAAAGTGGTCTAAAAGACGTCGTAGTCGTCGAGTGTTTTGGCAATCAGTAAGTTATTCGATCGATTTTTTTAATTATAGTAAATAGGAATTGGATTCACTTTTAGAATCGCCGTCTTTGAATAATGTTGTCGTACCGCCTCCTATGTTTAGCAGTTCATTATTATTTACACTAGCATAACATTTTGTAACGATTATTGCTAATTATTCAGAGTCGACAGTCCAAAGCCTGAAAAGTGTGATTGAAAGATGCAATCAAATGTTTACGAGACATTACCTACAGCTGTGTCGAGCGGCGTTAACTCGTCTCGAACGCGAGCGAATAGGTACCTACTAGGCTAGCACGACCCTCATACCTACGCGTGCGACTGTGTGCGTTTGTGGATTTGTACTGCGACCACAACGTTCTTCCGGAATTAGTATAACTAATTTAATTAATAATCAATGCCTACACATGTTCAATTAAAAATGTAGTGTATGTATTATGATTATAACATAATATTCTAATTGGGGTGTTTGAGGGTGTGCGTTAATTACGTTACATGTTGTATATATCGTTATTTAGGTTAGGTTAGGAATGATACGTCGGGTCAGGTTAGGAATAGGGTTAGTTTAGGAACAAATTTAAGATTTTTTTGAAGCTCTAAGGCTTAGCATTTCGGGCCAGGTAATAATCCGTAATTCCTGTTTGTGAGCGCAGCATAGTGTTCCGTATTTTATGTGTTAATCATAAAATCAAAACTTTTTTGCAAAAAAATAACCGAGTTCCAAAAAAAACAACCGAATTGAGAACCTCTTCCTTTATTTGAAGTCGGTTAAAAATATTACACAAGCATAACATTACATCACGCCTGTAAGCCTCGAAGTGTTAGGCAGAGGTGTACCTAATAGTACATCCTTAACTTAAAACATAACTGGCGAAATGTACCAGTTACGTTTTAAGTCCCATGTAATCCCAGGGCGAGCCTATAGCCATAAACCGGCCAAAAATCCAGATTCCGTGGCTGCTACTCAGAAATAATTTTCTTATGGAAAACCCAATAACACTGCCCGACCCGGGAATCGAAGCCAGGACCTAATGCTCAACAGTCAACAAAATTGAAAATTATTTTAACAAGTAAATACCGTTTCCTGTAAAGTTTACGGCGAGCTTCTAAAAAGCTCGTAAAAGAAACACCTCAGCTTCCTGCAGCAATTTCGCCAAGTTCTAGTCAAGATGAAGTAACAAAGTGGATCACAATGGACGACAGGCTTTGCTAAGGTACCCTCAGACGAGTTACAACGTCGGGAACAACCGACCGCTTTGTACTCCGTGTTTATCGACGGTCTTGTGTACTGACAAGCTTTTTGAGTGTAAGTACGGGGGTTTTACTTGCAATATTACCAAAGTTGGTTTATATTTTTTCTGTAATTGTTTTTTTTTTATAGATAGAAAGAGAATACTTTTATTGTAAACCATAATTGTTACACAGATTTTTGTGATTGTGGGTTTATTTAATAAGTGCCTATCTAATTCCATGGTGTTAAATCTTAGAAATTATTTTTGCTCTTACATTAAAATAAGAGAAAATCAACAGGTAACGATCAGTTTCACCTCTAATTAGATAACCTAATAGCTAAATAAAAATATTCCACAATATTAACGATTGAGTTTTCTTTGCGTGTGTTTTGTAAATAACATGTTTGACAATTTCTTTTTGGCTAATTTGCATTTTCCGTTACATTAACTTAGAAATCAGAAGCTCAATACAGATTTACAGAAAAAAAAAAAAACGAGAAGACTAAACATTAACAGTCGCACTTGCGTAGGAAGTGCAGTTTTTCAAAGTTGATGAATAAATAAGAAGTGCTCAGTCTGGCGGTAAAATCGATACATGTAGCTTTTTTACATGAAAATATCCTTTACATTCCCAATAAACTTATAAAGTACGGTGCGGTAAGAGCTCTATAGCTACTTTTACGGTACAAAGCGATGTCGCTTGCAAGACTTCAGAAGTATTAAGTACTGAAAGTAGGTTCGACTTCTAAAAAAGGAGGAGGTTCTCAATTCGGTTGTATGTTTTTTTTTTTTGTTTTTTTTTTTTTTTTTTGTGTTTGTTACCTCATATCTCCGTCATTTATGAACCGATTTGAAAAATTCTTCTTTTATCTGAATGGATCTACTTCCCGATTGGTCCCATAGAAATTTCATTAAAATCGGTTCAGCAGTTTGGTTTTGAAATGAAAATAGCTGGAAATTTTTGTGTTTGTTACTTCATATCTTCGTCATTTATGAACCGATTTGAAAAATTCTTCTTTTATCTGAATGGATCTACTTCCCGATTGGTCCCATAGAAATTTCATCGAAATCGGTTCAGTAGTTTGGTTTTGAAATCAAAATAGCTGGAAACAATATGTCATCCAAGTAAAAGAAATTGCGAAATTGATACTTGACAAGGATTTGTGTGTGATGCGATAACTAAAAAGGGTAAAATAAAAACTTTTTTGCAAAAAAAAAACCGACTTCCAAAGAAAACAGTAAAAAAGTGGAAAATAACTTTCCTTTCGGAAGTCGGTGGCAAAAAAGTCAATGAAACAAACAATAGTCACCGACTTCCGAAAGTAAAGTTATTTTCCACTTTTTTACTGTTTTCTTTGGAAGTCGGTTTTTTTTTTGCAAAAAAGTTTTTATTTTACCCTTTTTTTAGTGTCATTTTGGGTAGTCTAACACCCGTATCTATAAACAATTCAAAGTGTTTACTTCAGTAAATGTCATTTTTTAAGGTACGATTTTTATTATGTAGTTTAGTAATTAGGTAGTTGATGTTAGAACTGTAAAAAGTTATAATTCTTAGCTTTGCTTTCTTTGACGGTTCTAACTTCGTTTAAATTCTTGTCTATTGCATAAAAAAATTGCGCAAGTAATTACCTAAGCTCAAGTAATTACTTTAACTTGACTATAGATACGGGTGTTCGAATAGAATGATGAATCATTTAATTATTATATTAGTTTGTAATCTTCCTATCAAAAGTGTCGTTAATTTAATGTCAAATAAAACCTTAGATCTTGAAATGCTTGATTTTGTTTAGTAAGGCTAATATGCAGCTGTTAAATTTTTGTAGACTTCTGCTTTAAATCAGTAATAACTTACGATTTTCAATCCACTAATTAGGAATTTCGTAAAAATTCATAATAGGTAAGAACGTAATAAGTTTACCTGTAATAATTTCTTTACTTATTTCAAAACTATCAAGGTTTCGTGACGGCAACGAGTGAAAGCAACGAAGAAAACTACAAAAAGTGGTGCAAAATAATTTTTATTTCCACTTTGGCAGCATTTCGTGGCGGTAGCTAGACTTTCGTGGAACATATTACTTTACGTGGCTTAATTTTCAGACCATCACTTACTTTCTGACGTTTGTTGCTGACTGTACCTATAAACTATAGTAAGTAACAGTGGTTTATTCCGTTTGTATGTTAGTTGGAAAAAGTTTTAACGTTTACTTGGTATTATGTCTCGTTTTAGTTTTGAGAATTAAAGTAATGGACAGGTAAATACTCACAACTCTCAAGAATTATATTGTTAAGTGTGGAAAAAAATAACATCACGCCTGTAAGCCCCGAAGGGTACGGCAGAGGTGTACCTAATAATACTCCCACATTTTGCCAGTTATTTTTAAGTCCATTGTAATAGGGGGCTTGTCATCAACCGGGCAGAAATCCAGACTCCGTGGCTGATCCTGAGAAAAACCCGAATAGGACCTCATGATCAGTAGACCTATGATGCAGTCAAGAGTAGAAAAAAAACATTGGAAAATAGAGTTTGATTTTAATAATTGAGTAGCTGACCGGCGCAACTTCGTTTGCGTAATATTTTTGATTATTTATTTATTTAATAAAACTTTATGCAAAAGTAAAATCTGTCAAAGGCGGACTTAATGCCTTGGGCATTTTCTACCAGTCTACCTTAGGGTGATGCAGAGACAATACACAGTAGGTGCAATAACAAAAAAGAAAATACTAGAAAATGTTTACAAAATATATATATTTATAATAATAAATACTTATATACATAAAACAAAATATATACCTAAAGTGAAGAGAGATAACAAGAAAAACTACTGCAACTTATTTCTGAGACGAAACTGCCAACTTCTCGTGTATATGCTCTCGAACTTTCATTTGATTAATGCTCCGCTCCTATTGATCTTTCTCGATAAATGGGCTACCCAACACTAAAATATTTTTTCAATTCGAACCAGTCGTTCCTGAGATTAGCGCGTTCAACCAGACAAACAAACAAACACTTTAGCTTTATAATATTAGTATAGATATTACATTTCGTGGTTCTGCTAATTGCAGCAGAATCACAGATTTATTTAAAATATTGGCAAGTTCTTGCTAGATACTAGAAGCACATGGCCGGAGAATGTGTCGACGAGCAATTGGAGAGGCCTATGTCCAGCAGTGTACCACTGTAGGCTGATGATGATGATGGTGTATGGAGACATGATATGATATGATCATAATGATAGGCAAGTTTTAGAGTACCTGCTTACTTAGTAGCCGTAGATTTCCTAAAAGAACCTGTTATTTAACCTTTTGACTGCCACGGTCGGCTATAGCTGACAGATAAAAACTACTTGAAAAATGTCGTTTTATTGTCGGCTATAGCTGACGGGGGCATGTTGGGCACTTTTTCATTTGTCGGCTATAGCCGACCGTGGCGGTCAAAAGGTTAAAGCCTTTTTATAATATTTACAGTTGGATACGTACTGTGGTATTTTTTCTACTGAAAGCATACATTGCCTTGCCACTACAGTTTCTTCTTGCGAGCATTAAACCAAACAAACTTACTACGCAAATATGTATTTCCACTCCATATGAAGCAGAAAAAGAAAGAGTTTAACTGAAAAGCTCTAAATCTTATTATTTTTATATCTTCACAAACAAACTGAGCATTCATCATCGCTTCAGAGCTAAAAGTTTCCACTTTTTAAAATATCTCCATTCGAATTCAAATATTTTTCTTTTAGCCAGGATCTTGTTAACGAGTGGCTAATGGCGGTCGTTATGGTTGCCGTCTACTTTGGACATGGAATAAATAGTAAATGGAGACCCATATAAAAGTTGGGGTTTGTACTTGTAGTTATGGCAGTTGTTTTGCCGTTGACTCTAAATTACTTCGGTAGTTGTCACTTTTCCCCTCTGGTAAGTCACGTACTAGTTAGTAATAGTGAATACTTTGTGTCCATTTCTTAATAAATTACACGATCGATATAAAATGTTACACGATCACTACATACTATCTGATATTAATAAGAGCATTGATTTATTGTTTTGTATAATCACTATAATGTTCTATAGACAGATATGTCCGCCCGCGTCTCTCTCTATGTTGCCACTGACACTCATGACATGACTATGCCATCAGTGTCAATGGCAACACATCAGGGTTTTGCATAAAATATTACGTTATGAGTAAAACTTCCATGACTGACTATATATATCAGTGTATCCATTGCACTTTCTTACCTTATTGGAGTTTCAAAAATTTTACCCAATGTGACACTGATATAGCAGAAGAATTGATTTATTAGATTAACCTCGCAAAGAAAAATGTAAGTCTATTATTGGAAGACTGACAATCGATGCGCGAAATTTCGATGTTTTCTGCGTGTTTCACCCTGCTCATTATTGCTCCATTTTCTCATTACTCTATTTGTCCAAATTATGCACTCACAACCGACGTTCTGATGGAGTAGCTTTCGTGTTTTAATAGTCCGCTTTACGAGGATTGGCCTCGTTATGTCTCTGGAATAAATTCGTTAAGATTTTAGGATCAGTGTACTAATGCGCCAGAGTTTTTGGACGGTTGACGCCTGTTTAAAAGACAAGAGTTTGATGTTTCTTTCCGTGCGCCTTATTTGGTTTTTGTAGTTTTTAATTGGACATTTAGAAGACAGTGATTATTGGACAAGTATTAGGTGTCTTTCTTTTGAATCTTTTCGGGTAATAAAGGATGCAAACATTGTTTTTTACTCCTTACCAAGGAATATAATTTTAAGTCCTTACTCAAATAAAGTTTCGTTCAAACACAAACTTAACACGTTTGGTCGTATTATTTACTTTCGTAATCGTTTTGGACAGGTCGGCCGGTGTGCCCAAAACCTTATCGAGGTTGTGTTAATGGACAACGATTTTTGAGAGTAATTCCTCCCTGATGTAAAACATGACGTGACGAGAACCGTAATGTTTACTGTATTTTAAGGGATCCGACATTTTTAAGCTAATGACATCATGAAAATGTCTTGGCTTCAACTAGAACCTTAATTTTAGGAGGCCATTTTTGATATAAAGGGCACTTTGATGAACTTTTCGGGTGAGTGAGGAAGAAGGATTTGTTTTCTGTAAAAAAAATGTTAATTAGTCTACTTGAACACGTGACAATGTTCTTGATAGGTGTCTATTTAACAGAAGGAAAGACGGTTGGCGTTAAACGAAATATTTTCACGATTAAAATATAATAAAGAGTGAGTTTTACTCTTATTAGATTTTCCGCAAATAAAGTTGTCTATTCTTTACGAAACCTTAGGATCGCTTTGAAAAACACGTCCTTCTTATCCGTGTTTATTGTTTTTATAGGTACAAGTAGTGATACTTGTTTTCGACGAGTTCAAAAATATGTCGGGTTTTGTTATTTTTTGAACTAGCAACAAGTCTTCACAACTTGTACTATGTGTAAACTCTAAACGAATACAATAGATACAAAATATACAGCGTGTACCAGAAAGATTGTCATACAGACCATAGCACAAATTTCAAGACCTACTCAACCCAAATGTATTGGACAACTGATTATTTTATCACGATTTCGATGTTGGTCTCATGGAGAAAGTTGTTCAGTTTTATGGTCTGTACCTTTAAATATGACCACACCTTTGTGAGCACATGTAATATACCTTGGTCTAAAACTCAACTGCAAAGAACAACAGCTTAAATTCAAATCACAATTTAAACTCGACGAAACTCGCGAAAACTACAAATAAATAGACAACAAAATACAAACATGACATCAGAACACTGTAGATAAGAACCAGACGACGTATTCCAACTTATATACGACAGACGTACCTATGTAAGTACATAGGAAAATGTTAAAAGTACCTACTGGTAGCAGACATTATTTCTATGTTCGTCCATTTTTCTTAGCGTAAGATAGAGAAAATGTCACGAATATGTTCGGGACATGTTACATTTGTGAAGGAAATAATATATTATTGTGTTCAGGTTTATTTCTGAAGGTAAGATTGTTGCATGACGTCTATAGGTAGGTAAATGAATGCTTAAATACAAACGGCCGGTTAGATTTTCAACGATCGACATAATGTCGAGAGTTGAAATTTCAACAGTACGAAAATAAATACAAAGGTTGAGATCCGTAAACATTTCTTAACGTGCTTTGACTTTGACATGATTGTTTGAGTGTCGAGCTCCAGTTGTGATGCTGGTGGTCTCGACTTAATAAAACTGCTAATTTCGATGTATAGACTATATTTAACTTGGTTACAACAAAAAAGAAAGGGCCGATGTATGCGCACGATAAGTGACGGCGAGCGAGTCTCCTCGGAATGTTCGAGGGCCCAGCGTTAGGTGGGGCGCGCGGGCGTTGCGATGACGTAGAATAGACGATAGATCCCATTGGCCGGCGCGATGTGATGATCCGGAACATATTCCCCGGGTTGAAGTGTGTGAAGGCTTCAAGATGATGTTGATGAGACCGGAAGAGGGCAAATGTTATTATAGGCCCGTGTAATGGTGCCCTTCTTCGTCAGGATCTCGGCGACTCTGTTATGCCCATCGGAGCCTGGTTTCACGGCGATCACTTTGCCCAGCAGCCACAGGAGAGGAGGAAGATTGGCGTCTCGCACTAGAACCATGGTGCCCATCTTCAGGTCATGTCCTGTCCGCCATTTGGTTTTCTGTTGCAGGAGAGACACATACTCATTAGTAAACCGCTGCCAAAAATGTTGTCGGAGCTTTTCGACACGATGGAAGCGATGAAGCCGCTGGATGTTGCAGTCAGTGATTTGTGGACGAGGAACTGACGTGAGTGGTCGTCCGATCAGGAAATGTGATGGGGAAAGGTACGAGAGATCAGAAGGATCAGTGGAGAGTGGTGTTAAGGGTCTGGAGTTTAAAATGGCCTCTATCTGAATCAGACATGTTGAGAGCTCTTCATATGTCAAGTGAGTTAAGCTCAAGACTCGACGTAACAAATGTTTGGTGGATTTTACTGCTGCCTCCCAAATACCACCGAAATGTGGGGAATAGGCAGGAATGAATTTAAATTCTATGCCGTTGTTTGCAATTTCTGATGCTATGTCGTTGGATGAAGCTTTTAAGAAGCGTGAAAGCTCATTGAAAGCTCCCACGAATGTAGTGCCGTTGTCGGAGTACACGCGCTGAGGTTGGCCCCGACGACTAATGAATCGGCTGAAGGCCGCAAGGAAAGCTTCCTTGGTGAGATCGGTGACCAGCTCTAGATGCACAGCTCTGACTGCAAAGCAGACAAAAACACAAATATAAGATTTTACAAGCTTACATCCTCTACCTCTACGATCGGCTATCAGCACTGGCCCGGCGTAGTCAAGCCCTGTATTCAAAAAAGGGTACTCGAGATGCGTCCTATCACTTGGCAGGTTACCCATGACGACCTGAACAGGTTGAGCTTTAAAGCGAGTACAGCGAACACAGTTACGCACTATCTGTTTAGCTAGGTTTCTGCCAGCCAAAGGCCAATAGGTGAGTCTAATGTGTGCTAGAAGTAGTTGAGGTCCTGCATGAAAAAGTGTTTTATGTTCTTTTTCGAATATGATTTTTGTTAAAACATGTTTACTACATAATAAAATAGGGTGTTTAATGTCGTAGCTATAATTTGAATTATTAAGACGCCCACCAACGCGTATTAAGTTGTCTGAATCGATAAAGGGAGAAAGACTAATCAATCGATTCTTTTTTTGTAAGGTCTGATTAGTTTTAAGACATTTGTATTCCTCAGGGAACATTTCCTGCTGAGAAATCTGTAAGATAAGATTTTGTGATGACTGTAATTCTGTATATGTTAGGTAAGATAATTGTTTATTATTCTGTGTTTTGCAGTTATTAATAAATCTTTGTACATAGGCTATGATTCTAATTAATGATGTGAATGATGATTTTTTATTTATTAAATTGGAAATAGAATTAGTATGATATGATTTATTTTGGTCAGCAATTGTATGTAAAGTTATTTCTGGTGTTGAATGCATTTGTGTATTGGGTGAAGTGGGAAATTGTATTTCTTTCTGATTTAAGAAATCGGGTCCCGACCACCAAAGACTGGACGAGCTGATGCAATCAGCCTTCACCCCTCGGGATGCAAGATCGGCGGGGTTGCTCTTTGAAGGCACATAGTGCCACGTCTGGCCGGCCGTAGCTTCTTGGATCTCACTCACTCTATTGCGGACAAATTGATCGAGTCGACTCGGCAATGTATTCTGCCAACCCAACACGATCGTTGAGTCACACCAAAAAAAGCAGTGATTGAACTCTATAGTGAGTGATTTGCGTACCTTCAGAAAGAGTCGAGTTCCCAGTAGCGCACCACACAACTCCAAACGTGGTATGGTTGTGGGCTTTATGGGAGCAACCTTGTTTTTAGAGGCTAAAAGGCGAACGCAAACCGTTCCGTCGAGTGCAACCGTCCTGACATACGTACACGCGCCGTAAGCGCGTTCTGAAGCGTCTGTAAAGGTGTGTATTTCAATAGAAATCGGATTGTTACAAGATACCCAACGTGGAATTTGAAGAGAATTGAGTGCTAAAAGCGATTGGATGAACTCAAGAAACTGTGTTTTGATTTCAGTTGGTACTTCATCATCCCAGTTACATTTTAATAACCACAACTGCTGTAATATAAGTTTGGCCTGAACTATGCATGGCCCAACGAGGCCTATAGGATCAAATACTTGACTTACTAAAGATAATATATTACGCTTTGTTATTTTCGAAATTGGTTTTAATTTCATTGAAAAGAAAAGTATGTCTAAATTACAGTCCCAGTATAGCCCAAGTGTTTTACTAGGAGTGTTGTTTAAGTTTAAAGTTTTATTTTGATTGTCTGCATTAAGGTTTGTGACTGATTGTAATATTTTTGGACAATTTGACTGCCACTTACGAAGGTGAAATTTTGCTGACTCGAGAGTATTAACTACACCTTGGCAGAGTTTAATGACTGACTCAATCGAGTCACCACCACTCAAATAGTCATCTACATAAAAATCACGTCTGATGGACTGACTAACCTCTGGGTCTGAACATTGATCTGCAAGCGACACCAAGCACTTGGTGGCTAAATATGGAGCTGAAGAAGTACCGTAAGTCACTGTATTTAGTGTGTACTTCTTTAATGGGTCTGAAGAACTAAATCTAAAAAGAATTTGTTGTAAATGGCGCTGTGACGGCTCGACTAAGATTGCTCTGTACATTTTTTCGATGTCACCCGTTACAACAAATTTATGTTGCCTGAACCTTAAAAGTATTGATAGCAAGTCTTCCTGTACGGTTGGACCTACCATCTGGATGTCATTGAAGGACTTGCCCGAGGTGCTGGAGGCTGAAGCGTCGTGAACTACGCGAAGTTTCGTAGTCGTACTAGACTCGCGGACAACACCATGATGAGGCAAAAAATTATTTATATCTGAATTGTTTGTTTTGGAATGTTCTGTCATGTGATTAAGTTCAATGTATTCTTGCATGAATTCTAAATATCTGTTTTTGTAAGTGGAGTCCCGTTCAAATCTACGCTCGAGGGAAAGAAAGCGACGCTTGGCCAACGCATAAGAGTCACCTAAGCACTCAGGCGAGTCCTTCAATGGTATGGTGACCACGAACCGACCATTTGTATCTCGACGTATGGTTTCTTGAAAAAGTTTTTCACAAGCCTGTTCATCTGAAGAAAAACAGTTACCAGAAGATACAGTATCGAGTTCCCAGAAGCGAGTCAGCTGATCAGACTCCTCATGTGAAAGAAAATGGCAATAAGAAGGTTGTGTACGATGCGGAGACTGAGTGATACAGCCCGAAATAAGCCAACCTAATTTTGATGACTGTAATCTAGGTTGATGTTTACCTAAATTAATTGTATCGGAACCTAAGACGTCCCAAAATACCTCTGCGCCTACCAGAATGTTAATAGCTGAAGGCACGTTAAAAGATGGATCTGCTAATTGAATACCTGGCGGAATGGTAATATATTTTTTATCCACGTAAGAGCCAGGCATCGATTGTGTGATATTTGGTAAAACAAAACAGCTTATTGTCGCCTGATAGCCACCATAACAAGATTGTAAATGAAGTCGACAACTTTCTGTGGTACTTGAAACTTGTCCGTTAATACCTGTGACGGTGGACTTAGTGCTGTGAGTCACCAGACCAAGCTTCCCACAGAGCTCTCGGGTAACAAAGTTGGAGGTGCTGCCATTATCCAAAAGCAGTCTGGCAGTATGAAGTTCTCCATTGACGTCTACCACCTTAGCCAAAGCTGTGGAAAGTAAAATATGATTCTGAGTATTGTCTGAACAGGGTAGAACGATATTAGCTGACAATGCTACATTGTCCCCTGACTTATTTTCTGTTGATGATTCCCTATGTAAGAGGGTGTTATGCTTAGATTTGCAATATTTGCAATGAGATAGATTGCAACGCTTCACTGTATGACCAGGTCGAAGGCAGTTCATGCAAACATTGCTTTCTGATGCTTTTTTAATACGAGCTTCAATGTTAAGGTCTCTGAAAGGTTGACAACTAAATAAAAAGTGATTCTGAGAGCACATAGGACACTTGATATTCTCAGATTTGTAAATAGGTTTAGATTTAGTTGTTGTAAGATAGTTTTTAGATTTATTATTTTCGTTAGTGTTTTTAGTAGATGTATTGTTTGTAAGTAATGTGTTGTTATTATGATTAAGGGATTCAAGTAAGTCTGCTCTGTTGGATATAAATTTCAAGAAATCTTTTAAATGTGGATATGTATCTAAATTGTTTTTAAATTGTTCCCATTCTCGATTGGTCACAGAATCTAATTTCTTTGACATCATACATATGACTAATATGTCCCAATGTTTAGTTGGATGTCCAAGCGTTTCAAGAGCTCTAAGGTTTTTATTTGTGACATCAATCATATTGCGTAATGCACTAGATGATTCCTGTTGAATGGATTCAAGATTGAATAATGCCTGCACATGATTATTAATAAGAAGGTTTTCATTGTCGTACCTTTCGGTCAATATTTGCCAAGCAATAGCGTAATTATCGGCTTTAAAGTCAATACTTCTTATCACTAAAGATGCGCTGTCGATTAACGCTGCGCGAAGATAATGAAACTTGTTTATGTTCTGTATGCTACTATTGTTGTGAATAAGGGAAAGATACGTATCTCGGAATTCAAGCCAATGCTGATAGTCCCCGTTGAAGTGTGGCAAGTCTATCTTGGGCAGTCGAACGAAGTCGTGCTTGCAGCCAGAACCGTGCCGGGTGAGATCATCAGTGGAAGAGGCAGATACGAGCGCGGGCGAGGAGGAGCGCGCGGGTGCGAGGATAGCTCTCGCGCGCGCCACCGACGCATGGTACTGCGTCTCGAACTGCTCCCTCTCGGCATACATGTCGTCCGTACTCTCCGACAACAGCTCCAACTCAGTCTGTAACACGTCGAATTCCTTATACAGCGCTTCCATTAAAGTCAAACGACCTTGTAATTCGACCTCTTGGAAGTCATCTAAGTCTGTGTTACTAGGCAGTAATCTTAAAAAGTTATTAAAATGCGTAAGCTTAGCTTTAAAGCTTCCTCGCTTCTTTATCAGTTCCTTTAGTTTTGCATCAGCCATAATGGTAGGTAGGAAGTGACAAAGCAAAGGGTCAAAGTGCAAACAAGGCAAAGAACAAAGGAAAAACCAAAGCAAAGTAGTTAAAAACGAATGAAATAGGTAAAGGACTAACGGTAAATCAGCTGTTGTGACAATAATGAGCCCGATGTGGAAACCGGTTTAACAAGCAAAAAAAATGAAATCACTAATGAGGTTGTTTACGTTTAAATTATCTACTTATTCATCGGTGCGATAAGCGAACAATGATGAACAGTATGGGAATTAAGTTAGATAAATAACGTAAACTTGATGAATGCAAATGAGTATGAATAGCTATAGCATATGAAGAGATCAACTATGACTGATCCGTATTATAGCACTGTTTTAAATTCCTGGATAAAGAAAGAATGAAGAAAAGGAAGACAGGAATTAAGGAGATCGGAACGGACTCACTCAGAATTATGTTCCTCCCTGGGTAGACTGTCCTCTCTGTGTCCTCTACGACGCGTAGGCAATCGAACGAAGTGGGCAGTCCAAAGTCCACGGGCGGCGTGGCACAACAAAGACGACGAATTTCTTCTTTGTAGAAAGGCTCGAAGGACCACTGTTTGAGTGTCGAGCTCCAGTTGTGATGCTGGTGGTCTCGACTTAATAAAACTGCTAATTTCGATGTATAGACTATATTTAACTTGGTTACAACAAAAAAGAAAGGGCCGATGTATGCGCACGATAAGTGACGGCGAGCGAGTCTCCTCGGAATGTTCGAGGGCCCAGCGTTAGGTGGGGCGCGCGGGCGTTGCGATGACGTAGGATAGACGATAGATCCCATTGGCCGGCGCGATGTGATGATCCGGAACATGATCCTGTCTATAAATTACGCTTTAAGTTTGTCAGTTGTGCGAAAGTGACAGGAATAACGCTTAGCCAAAGTAGGTTTTAACTATAAGTAACGTTTATAGATCTCGTGCTAAAAGTAAGAGACTTACCTATGTACCATGACATAACATCAAGCCTGTAATTCCCGAAGGGTTAGGCAGAGGTGTATCTAATAGTAAACCTACATTTCGTCAGTTATATTTAAGTCCCATATAATAGGGGGTGAGCCATTCGCCATCAACTGGGCCCAAATTCAGACTCCGGGGCTGCAACTGAGAAATTCCTGATGGAAAAACCCAATAACACTTTACCGAACCCAGGACCTCATGCTTAGCAGTTGCCACAAAACCCACGGGGCAGTCATTATTTATTCGAAGAGTAACTCTGACATGTCCAACATCACGCATATAAAAATATGGTTCTTAATAGGTCTTCCTAAAGCATTTTCACCCTATAAAGAAAACTTAATGGCGGAACCCAACTTAAAGTTGATCGTACACGAACAAAAAAGGACCTGGTGGCTAAATAATAACAGCCGCTCGGGTCGATCGTCCAGTTAAGCCGAGCTTGCCTGGGTTGGTCCGTGGATGAGTGACCATCCATTACATACCGAGTTTCCTCCATGCCCCGGAAAGCACGTTAAGCCGTTGGTCCCGGCTGTCATTTGCAGATCTTTGACAGTCGTTACAGGTAGTCAGTGACCCGAAAGTGTGACAACCAGTCATACGAAGGGGTATCGTATTACCCAGTACGAACTGGGTTGTGGCGGTCAGATAGGCAGTCGCTCCATGTAAAATACTGGTATTCAGCTGCATCCGGTTAGACTGGAAGCCGACCCCAACATTGTTGGGAAAAGCCTAGGCCGATGATGTACACGAACAAAAAACATCTTGAAAATCTAGGTAGTACAGGCGTTTGTGTTCGCAGTTATTTGCGAATGGCGTCAAGACATTTGCGGGTATCACTAGGTTCGAACACAGAGTACGGAGTCGCCTTCTCGGCGGCCGCATCTAGACTTGGTTTTGTCAACATTTTTCATAGAAACCAAAGGCGTCACCGTCATTTCTTTCCGCGCGTGAATACTGCGACACGCGCGCTGGTCACTTAATTCCTTCCCAATATCGTGTGGTTAGTGCCTAAACTGGTGTCAGAGTTTTTATGGGCCTCTGACTTGGCTTTACATGCCGTCGACAAATATCTCTCAGGCATGCTCGTTACCTCACGATTTTTTCCTTCACCGAAAAGCAAGTGATAATTATACAATGCGCACATGAATCCGAAAAATCAGAAGTGCGTGTCTGTGGTTCGAACTTGAGACCCATTACTTGTCAGTCCGACGGTAAGACCACTAGGCTATCACTGCTTTTTCCTTCGCATGATTATCGCTGCTCCTCAAGTCACGTCGCTGTAACTCGTCGCATTTTCCAAATATATTTTTCTAACCTCTGTTTAAACTTATCTTTCAATCGTTTTCTCTGCAGTTGTTGACTACCTCGTAGATCTGGTGGTCGCAAGCGCGACTGCTGAGCATGATGTCCTGGGTTAGAATACCGGGTCGGGCAAAGTGTTATTGGGTTTTTCCATCAGGAATTTCTCAGTTGCAGCCACGGAGTCTGGATTTGTGGCCGGTTGATGGCATAGGCTCGCCCCCTATTACATTGAACTTAAACATACCTGGCGAAACGTGGGTGTACTACTAGGTACGCCTCTGCTTAACCCTTCGGGGATAACAGGGGTGATGTTATGTTGATGTTTTATGTTATTGTTGTCGCAAATCATGTAGCTCGTGGCCAAGAGGATACGATCACACTTCGCAACTAATGACGGATAGAAACTGACTGACGGCTTTAAAAGCGGTCTTTGATTTTTGCGTTCAACGCACATTCGATGCCACGAATGTTTTGCGTCTGTGGGCCCTTAAGTACTGCCTTCTCTAGACTAGATGCCTTACTCTGTGGTACAAAGGTAGTCCCCGCAGACGGGCGTCGGGAATTGAACAGTTGGTATGTCAAGCAGTTAGACAAGATTTCAGACGCATTGTTTAAGTTATTCTGGGCATCCGCCTGTTGGTTTCAACCTGAAAACTAAGGTAGGGTTGTCCGTGTTCGTTAAAATTTGGTTTTTTGGTTAATTATGCAATGTAGCGCCGTATGTAGAATCGATCTCATCCTATCTAAACGAATGTTATAAAGAGTTAGTTAAGGAAGTCACATAAACTGTAATTTTAAAGGACTTTCTGATGATCCAGTAATTTTATAGTGGACATCGTGTCTGTTATTCATCTGAGAAATCTAGACTTCTTGTATTTTCTTTTATAATATAAATTAGCAGTTTCTGTTTCCGCATTTTTCTTTTTTTATTTCTATATTCTTATCTTAAAAGGTATTTTTCCGAAGTACGGCTTCAACAATAATTATTTTATTGAAAGAAGGCTACACACTAAAATTATTTTCTAAAACACTCAGAGCAAGTCTTAGGCAGAAGCTATAACCAATTTTGATCTGGTAGATAATAATTGAAAATGCTGATTAAATTCTAACAATAAAATAATTTGACCGATACAAACCTACATAATCCAAAGCATTCTTTTTCATACCCCAAAGAATCTTCATGCGGGTAACGCCATGGGGCATACCTAGTTGTTTACAAAATCTTATAAAAACAGTGCAAGTAACCCGAAGAGTATCCCAAGATATAAACATGCAATCCATCATTCGTACGAACATAAATATCTCTGACAAGTGCACGAATAAGACAAAGATAAATACACAAATAATAAAGACAAAAAACCTCAATTGTTAGTGTACGTAGCGATATGTATTGCATGTGTTTTATTTTTGCAATACATCGGTGAGTCAATGTGGCCTGTATGTAACAGTTGACCTCGAATGTTAACATCGATGACTCAGGCTACTGAATCACTCAATGTAAAAGAAACATTGAATTTCTTGAGCTGTAGGTATTTTCTTTTATTATAAGAGACTGACCTTTTTTTAACCGACTTCTAAAAAAGGAGGAGGTTCTCAATTCGGTTGTATGTGTTTTTTTTTTTTTTGTATTTGTTACCTCATATCTCCGTCATTTATGAACCGATTTGAAAAATTCTTCTTTTATCTGAATGGATCTACTTTCCGATTGGTCCCATAGAAATTTCATCAAAATCAGTTCAGCAGTTTGGTTTTGAAATCAAAATAGCTGGAAAAAATTTCATCCAAGTAAAACAAATTGCGAAATTGATACTTGACAAGGATTTGTGTGTGATACTGTAACTAAAAAGGGTAAAATAAAAACTTTTTTGCAAAAAAAAACCGACTTCCAAAAAAAACCTTAAAAAAGTGAAAAATAACATTACTTTCGGAAGCCGGTGCCAAAAAAGTCAATGAAACAAACCATAGTCACCGACTTCCGAAAGTAATGTTATTTTTCACTTTTTTAAGGTTTTTTTTGGAAGTCGGTTTTTTTTTACTGTTAACTTTTCAAATCCGTGAAGGCGAACATATATACGTAAAACCACGGTTTTTATCCCCGAAGGGTTAGGCAGATGTGTACCTAATAGTACACCCACATTTCGCCAGTTATGTTCAAGTCCCATGTAGTAGGGGCGAGCCTAACGCCATCAAGCGGGCACAAATCAGGACTCCCTGCTACTGAGAAATTTCTGATGGAAAAATCCAATAACACTTTGCCCGACTTGGGAATCGAACCCAGGACCAGGACTCAACAGTCCCGCTTGCGACCACAAGACACCGAAGCAGAGAAGGAGAACATCGTGAGGAAACCAAAAGTTCGAAGGGTTTTGATATCCACCAACTCACACTGGGTCCGTACTGGCCCACTCTGTTTCAGAGAGAAGACGCCTCCTGTACCCGTTTCGCAGAGGGCACGTTATAGACTGAATGTGCATCGGTAATACTTAAGTATTTTTTTTTTCAGAATGTTTTTAAGAGGATTTTTTTATAAAAGGAGCGATGTAAAGAATCTTTTTTTACGTCCGGACAAGGTAAATAGGATGAATAAATCAAGACTCGTCGACTTAAAGACAACTTTTATGATTTTACACAGTAGGTACCTTCAGCATGCAAAGTCATAATAAATACTCCTATTTAGCAAAAGTAAAACGTCTTATCCTGAAATATTACCTACAAAAAATGTACGCAGCCGTTTGAATCATTCTCCGAAATAAGCGCCTGACGAAATAAACAAGGATTCCTTCCAATAGTGCACGCCGAACTTGATAGATGGCGTTGGTAGCTCGCGAATTTTCCGACAATTCCACTGCATCACTTCTTTTTCTTATCTAAGTATATGATTTTATATTGCGGTTTCAATCAATTCTATTTATAAATTTATACGCAGTTATTCATGATGGTTTTTCCCTTGTCAGTGTTGCCAGTTACAGACTCAACAATTTAAGCGGATTATTATAAAATAAATTATTTTATAATAATCCGCTTAAATTGTTGAGTCTGTCTTATTTTCTTAGTCTGCGGATTATTATAAAATAAATTATTTTATAATAATCCGCAGACTAAGAAAATAAGAGTAAGGAAGGCACTTCTGGACTTAATGAGGTATTATGACGAAAACAACAAAAAAATATGAAAAATAGAAACTATTTATATGAGAAACGCAAAACAACATGGCGCCGTATCATAATTCATTATAGTCCAACTCTTAAGCGCTGTTGGAAAAGCGGACACAGTAACAATGAATTGAGAAAATTCCTCACAACTTGGTGGGGCAAAGTTAAATAAGTAATCCAAAACAGATTTTTAACAGATTTTTAGCGACAACAGCCCTGTGTTATCTTCTAGTTTTGAGCAAAAGTCATCGTATTTTTCATATTAAAACACTGAGTAGTATTACACCATCTTACAGGTAATCATGAATTGCAAATATTGTGTGGATGCCAAGGTTCAACACATAAAAAGTTTTACAAGTCTTTCAATTTTCTACATCAGTATTGCCAGCCCTAACCTCGACGAATCGTTATGCAGCTCGTGTAGTGGGCAGGTTCGTTACTTGTACACTTGTGCTTCAAACAATCGTCCAGCTCAAGCGGTCCCCCGCGACCCCTGATTGCAACATAATTTCATTTGACACCTACCCGCAATTCATTCGGTTTGAATGCGGATTTATGTCTGGGTTTTGTTTTAGCATTGATTTTTTATTGATTATTTTTGTTGACGATTAGATACTGTGGTAACACTCGATGTAGGTAATCCAACAGGATATTACCGATTGTTGCATGTAGTTTAACAGGGAACACCCAAATACTCGAAATTTATTTTACCGAAAGTCGTAAATGCGATTTTTTTGTTTTCCGATTTTCATAAGTTCGAAGAATCAAATGCTCGATGGGTTCTCGGTCCGAAGAACGACTATCCGATTTTCAATACTTCGAATAATCTGTAAATTTTTTGCATAGCTCTATACAGCTTAAAATATCGATTGATTTGACTTATTTTATGTCTCAAAGAAAGAGGATCAATCATTAAAAAGAAGGCCGTTTTGATTTTTTTGTTTGGCTTTTTTTCCCAAAATTAAAACGATCATTTAAATACATTCCTTAATATTTGTGTATTAATATTATTGAGTCTCGTTTCGGCATTCGTACGAGGTGATCGCGTCCATTAGTTAATTAGTTTGTTTACGTCAAGGCTTTTACCGCGCTGCGCTCGACTAGGCGGCGCGCGGCGGCCGCCCGTGTGTACCACTAGGTTATACCTACGGTCACCATTCGGCGCGACAACAACAATGGAGGAGATTACTACCGAACAGGAGATAACAAATACAGCCGACGTGATGAGTGACCCCAGTGTTTTCTATGAGCAAGAAATGAAGGAAGAGGAACTATATTTACAGGAGAACTTACAGGATGCGTGCGAAAATAGTGAAGAGCGGAGACCAAGTAAGAGAGACAGAGGAGATGAAGATGAGGAGGGTTGGACGGAGGTTGGTGTTAACAAAGGCAAGAAATATAAAGGGGAAAGAGTTGAAATTTACATTTCATCCAAGGATAAAATGCCGAAACAGTTTGCACTCGCCAAAATATTTAAAAATGAGGGAATACTCGACATTGATAAGATTAAGTATATCAATCCCTACAAGATCCGAGTGGTTGTGAGAAATGAGGACAGTGTGGGGTTACTGGAAAAGTGCAAGGAGGTTGCTGACAGAGGTTGGAGAGTTCAAAAGGCTATGGAAGTTAATTTGTCTTATGGTGTTATTAGAGACGTAGACATAGATCTGACCGAAAAAGAAATGTTTGAGCGTATCGAATGTGCGGAACCAGCACAACTTGTGTCCGTCCATAGACTCATGCGGAGAAACTCAGAGGGTGAAGGTTGGACTCCCAGTGAGTCTGTACGCCTTTGCTTTAAGGGCTCATTTCGGCCAGCATATATTTCCGTAGATGGATTACGTATACGAGTTGACCAGTACATATTCCCAGTGACCCAATGCTCACGCTGCTGGAAACTTGGACATGCGGTACAAAGATGCTCGTCAACTAACATCATATGCCCAAAATGCAGCGAGAACCACGATAATTGTGACACGACTTCATTTAAATGCGCCAACTGTAATGGCCAGCATATGGCTTTAGTGCGATCTTGTCCGGCCTACTTGAAGGAGAAGAGGTTGAGGGAGATAATGGCTGAATTTAATTGCACATACCGACGTGCCTTAACTATTTATATCCCAGTTAGAGATATCAAACCTGTTGAACGTGTCATAACAGAAACAGAATTGAAGGATTTGACGGCGGCACAGACTGGGAAATTGTCCTTTTCGGCCGTTCTACAAAAGCCTAGCACAAAAGCAGCAACACAGGCATCTCGGATGGACAGTTATCATGAGAGTGCCAAAAAAGATACGTCAAAGCCTGACAAACAAAAACGGTCTAAGAAACCTGTTGAAGTGGAGACGTCGGTACAAGTTGATGCGATGGAGGGAGAAGATGATTCGAATGAAGAGGAGAATAAGACGAGAGAAGTACAATTCAGCGAGCTTATAAATAGGTTGAAGGAGATTTTGTTTTTAAAAGGAGGAACTGTACATCAAAAGTTTCAAAGTTGTTTAAAATACTGTGTTCAATGGGTAATATTAGTAGTAGTAGAAAATATCTCTGACTGGCCAATATTGAAGCTAATATTAGATTATTTCGGTTACAAGGAATAATAATCTCATAAGACTTAATATTATACAGTGGAATGCTCAAAGTGTTCGCCCTAAGTTATTAGCATTAGAACAAATATTAAGTCAAGAAAAAATTCACATTGCGGCACTGAGCGAAACGTGGCTGGAACCTGACAGTGATTTTAGGCTAAATGGATATAGAATATACCGTAAGGATAGGCATGACTCATATGGTGGGGTAGCATTACTGATACATAGATCTATAGATTCTGGTTTACATATTTTTGGGAGTAGTAACTCAGATATTGAATTATTAGTGGTCAAAATTCACAACTGTGAATTTATTGAATATGTATTCTCCGTTTACTGTGCACCATCAGTTCGCACCAATCAAGTAGACTGGGAGAATTTATTTAACAGCGTCGACAAAAAAGCCGTTATTTTAGGGGATTTCAACGCTCACCATACGAACTGGTCTTACAAAACGGATTCGCGAGGTTCCCAAATGCACGACGCCCTCTTGGAAAGTAATTTTATAATTTTAAATGATAGTAAAAGTTCCACACGCATAAAATTAGTAAATAATCAACTCCAATCATCTTCACCTGATGTGACGTTAGCTACCTCTGACATTGCGATAAGGTTGAACTGGGTCACTACAAATGAAAACTTGGGTAGCGATCATCTTATTATTAAGGTGAGTACACATTTGGAAGGAAATCTGGATTACATTAATTCGCGACGTAACTACAGGAAGGCCGACTGGATATCCTATCGAGATTTATTGAAAAACTTGTTTAAAGATTTTATTTTACATGAGGATGACTCTCAAAAATCATATGACACATTTGTAAATTGTTTGAACATAGCAGCAGATCGTTTCATACCACATTATAAAATAAACCGTAATCCAAGCAATAAGTTTTCACCTAAACAGTATTGGAACGCATCCCTATCCAAATGTGTAGCTGAAAGGCGTCTAGCACTGTCTGAATTCCGACGTAACCCTAATCCTAATAATTTAATTAAATTGCAAGAAAAAATAAGAATATCTCAAAATCTAATCCGGCAAGCTAGAGATAAATCTAGGCACGAGTTTTATAATTCATTGGATGGTAAAATCACTCAAAGAGAAATGTGGCGCAAACTGAAGTGGCTAAAAGGTTATAATATGCCCCGCGCACACGTAAACAAAGAAAAAGCCAGTGAGCTATTAGGTAGTTTAACACCGGACTATGTACTTCCTAATGACCCAGACTTTGCTCCCGATAAAACAAGTTTAGATATTTTAATTACAAGACAGGAATTAGATACCTGTATACGCCATAAAGACTCGTCGCCAGGCAGTGACAGAATATCTTATTCAATGATATACAATTTACCTAACAATGGAAAAAACATTTTATTAAAATTATATAACCTTTTCTACGCAACAAGTTTTATCCCTACACAGTGGCGAGATATCACTGTTGTTCCGATCCCGAAGCCAGGTCGTGATCCTCAGTCATCCGGATCTCTGCGACCTATATCCATGATATCGTGTATTTGCAAAACCTTTCATAATATTTTAATGAAACGTTTAGAATGGCACATTGAGAAAAATAACTATTTATCTTACAAAACAACAGGTTTTAGAAAACACCACTCAACTTTAGACAATCTGACAAGCTTGGTGTCATCAATTCAAACTGGTTTCTCTCATAATCAGATGACTATAGCCGCCTTTATAGATATCGACAATGCATACAATAACGTCGATGTAAAAAGTTTAGTATGTAATATGCAACAATTAGGAGTTAGTTCTTTAATGTGTAGGTACTTGTGGAATTTTTTAAAAGAAAGATTTTTAAGAATGGAGGTAGACTCGGTTTCATTGTGTAGATATACGTGCCGCGGTTTGGCTCAAGGTGACCCATTTTCGCCTCTGCTTTTTAATTTAGCTACCATGAAGATTTGCAATGATATTAATAATGTTTGTATTTCACAATATGCTGACGATTTCGCGATATACATAGGTTGTGATAAGGTGCGGGAAGGAAGTAAACAGATACAGTTGGGCCTAAATAAATTCGTTGAACTGCTTTCTAAAATTGGGTTGGATATTTCACCAACAAAGAGCAAAATATGTGTTTTTAAAAGAGGTTTTCGGAGTGAATTTGTTGATGTAACTATAAACGGAACGACTTTGGAATTGGTAGATAACGTGAAATATTTGGGACTATGGCTGGACAGATCCTTGCGCTGGGGGAAGCACATAAATGAATTGAGAGGCAAAAGTCTGAGATTATTAAATATTTTTAAAGCTATGACCGGTGCGGGTTGGGGAATACACCCAATTGTTTTGCGACGGATCTATATAGCTATGTTTCGGAGTAGGTTGGATTACGCTAGCGCGTTGTATGACAGTAGTTGTAAAACACACTTGGGCAAGCTAGACAAAATACAAAACCAATGTATGCGTATTATCGGAGGATTTATTAAAAGCACCGCAATACACGTGATGGAATGCGAACTCCATCTTCAGCCACTGAGTACTCGTAGGTATTATCTTGCTGGCAAGTTTTGGTTTAGATGCAAGTCCTTTTCTGGTAATGAAATTATTAACATCTTAGATAAACTGAGTAATTATTGTCGTAATGCGTATTGGAGGTACAAGAAAAAACCTCTTTTAGTTTCGATTCATGATAATTTTAAAAATACTTTAGTTTACTCCACAAAACAATTAGAAATGTTTTCGTTGGACCTATGGGTTAGTGGTATAGATCTTGCTACAGTACTGGAACCTGAAATTAAGACCATTTTTAAGCCGAAACACCAATATAAACCTTGCGAATTACACCAGATTTGTAATGAATTTTTGATGAATACTTATTCACATTTTTATAAATTATACACGGATGGGTCGAAAAGCGATGATGGCAGTAGTGGTTTGGCACTTTATGATCCTCAAACAAATAGCTCAGTCCAATTAATGATTAATGCGAAAATTTCTATTATGTATACGGAGTTGATAGCCATAGCAGAGGCAATTTCTTATATTGATTCCTTTATGGCCGGGAAATATGTTATTTTGACAGATTCCAAGAGTGCTATTCTCCATTTGGCTCGATGCACCTCGAATTTTCGAGGCACACCGATAGCCTATGACATTTTGGAATCGCTCCGTAAACTTATGATTAGTAATAAAACAATAAAAATTCAATGGGTACCTTCACATGTGGGCTTAACAGGAAACGAAGAAGCTGATCGTCTGGCCAGGGAAGCTTGTTTTAATGGAATACCATTGACCTACTTACCCTTATTTACGGATTGTTTATACTTGGTTAGGGAAAAGTGTTTAGAGATTTGGAGTGAGCATTTTGATGAGAGGTCGTTAACTAAAGGTATCTGGTATAAGACCATACAGCCTTGCCTTACGCGTTCACCGTGGTTCGCAGAGTCTGGTTTGTCTAGAACAGATATTGTAACTGCCCTAAGACTTCGGTCCGGGCACATTCCTCTAAACAATTTTGCTTTTCTGATGGGTAAATCCAACTCACCAAAGTGTGCTGAGTGTGGCATGGTTGAGGATGTTTACCATGTCTTGGCCGAATGTGTTCGGAGCGAGGTTGAGAGGGTCAGTTTTATGCTTGAATATGATAGGGATCTTCGGGAAATGGGCATGTGTAATTTGATTTTGGCCCGTCCTCGGTCAGATGAGGCAAAGTGTATTTATAAGCTAGTAAAATTAGCCATTAAGCGTAGATAAGTTGATTTTTTTGTGAGGCCTATGAGGGTGGCATGATCATGTCTGATCAAACCCTCTATAAAATAAATAAAGATTAAAAAAAAAAAAAAAAATATTATTACTTTTTGTATTTTCTTCTTCTCGTTATACATACATGTATACCTTCGTCGGGTACCATCTATCCAAAGCAGGGATCGCCGATGGGGGCAATAAGTCTGCTTGCTTGAAACGAAATTGGGCGGGCCATGTCTCTAGAAATCTTCGGGACAGATGGAATAATGTAGACGGGCGTTGCGCGTCGGTGCCGAGGGAAGTCAAAACTCAAGCGGGGTCCTCTAAGACTGATTGGCTGGAGAGACCACGCATAGAATCCTTTCTATGCAAAAGGATTTCTTAGCTTTCTATGTGAAAGGATAAGGGGATGACCTTTGCCTAGCAGCGTAACCATACAGGTTGATAAAATAAAGTTTGTATAAGATTTTCTTTCATAATACCTTATCCGCGAGCTTCTTCAGAAAGGTCAGCTGCGTATTATTCGCATCCAGCGTGCGTGTATGACCAGATGTATGGACGTGGACGAGGTGAAAGGAGTAAGTAAGGATCGTGGCACCCTCCGTGGGAATAAGGCATGAGTTTATGTATGTATGGCTAAGTGGACGAGTATTACTTCTATTTATTCATACAAACGGAAGGCAACATTACTGATAAGCCATGTCTGTTTGGAACATGATAACTAGTAGGTATGACTGTATTCTTTACATAACAACATGCGTGTTGTCCACAATCATCCAATGACTAGTTTATTAGTTTGCCCTAGGTCTAATTATGACGTAAGAAGTCGTTGAGGTAGGTTAATTAGTTCAAATAGGTATTTAAATACTAAACATAACACACGCCATGACTGTATTCCTCGAAGGGGTAAACAGAGGTATTACAGTGCATGTGCGCGAATTTCGCAAATCATTACTGTGGATTGTGGAATACATTGGGTATATAACCAGTAACACCTTCCCTCCTTCGGGGGGCATCTGTTCCCCTCTTTAATATGGTTGTGGGGCTCTTAGAGGCAGTCATCATAATAAATTAATTAATTTCTCAAAAAACTTGGTAATATTTGTATTTAGAAAATAGTTCGGCAGTATTCTTAATTTATTATGTTCCTGCCCTTGTCCCATGTTACTTGGGGTCGGAGTAACACTTTTTTTATGATTCTCTCCTGTCAACCGTCACGCTATCATTAACTCCTTAAACTCCTCAGACAGACGCTTCTTGTTAAATACTGGTATTCAGCTGTATTCGATTATACTGGAATCCATGATAGTTTGGAAATTCTAGACAAAAGATAAAAGTACATAGTTACTTATGTTTACTTCAGTAATTTCAGATTGTATGACCACAAAGTGCGGTCATATAGGTAGGTAGGCGATTCTCACAGGACACCACTGTCATCCGCGCAGTCGGGCGGAGGCGGCGATTATTTTGTGGCAGTGGGCCGCGCGGGGAGGCGGTGAGCGCCGCTTTTCCGCGCGGTCGGGCGGCGTATGGGTGTTATGCATCAACGGATTTCATACAAGCCAATGTGACGCGAGATTCGCTTCACCGCACGACCGCGCGGACGAGCGGTGTCCTGTGAAAACCGCCTATGTGCCTATGTGGTATACAGGGTGGTGCCGACAACACGACAATTAATGAAAACACTGGTAATACTAGTTCATAGGAATATTTTAAAACTATCAAATAAATTCTAACATTGAAATAAAAAATTGAAATTGTTCTTGTAATGTGTTTTGTGTGTACATAAATAAATAAATAAATAAATAAAATAAATAAAAAAATAAAAAAAATTCAAACAACATATCATAATATGTACTGTTAAAACGAAATACAACACCATTTATGATTATTAGTAATGTATACATATTTAGTAAGCTAAGGTACAGTTGAATTTGGCAAAGGTTGTTGAAGTAGCGAGTTGGCAACATGTGTCTTTTGTTTTTACCGATGCGGGGGTCGTTAACCTGTCGGTGCTAGCCTATTAATCTACATAATGTACAATACTGAAAATGAAAAAGTATGTCCTGTATTTATGTAGTTATCTGCAAAGCATTGGACTATGGCCATAATTATAACCTTCGTTCATTTTAGCGGTCGTTGAAAGACCCATCTACCTATTTAGCAGTAAAGCTAGATCATCGCGATAAGACCACATTGTATGTATAAAATACAGTCATATTGTGTCTGCTCCACATATCGACACCTGCAAGGAATAACATCGTAACTCAGTTTTAGGCAATTTTGAGTTACAATCATATTCTTGCTGTACAAAAAATGCAGATTTTATTTGCACTCACCCCTGCGGCTAAATTCCTTTACGTAAAGATTTTTATAGTGTCAAAACATTGTAAGTGAGATTCAACTGTAGCTAATAAAAGGTTTTGTTAAATCTTTAACGGGCTCTCCTCCAAAGTTGCTAAATATTAGTTACGATGTTATTCCTTGCAGGTGTCGATTATTATAATTAGAAGAACACTCAATAATTGTATAATCAAATACACGACAAAGACCTGGACGAAGCAAAGGTTATCAGTATCAGTGACTCGGATTACAACGTTTTTACATAAGTAACATGTAATCAGCTGCATCCGGTTAGATTGGAAGCTAACCGCAACACAGTTTGGGAAAAGGCTAGACAGGTGATAATGAAATTCAAAGTGTCAATAAAACTTAAACCTAGCCCTTTTTTTTTAAAGTCAGATACAGTCGAAAGGTAGTTTTAATTTGCTAACTCGAATTAATTTATAACATAACTTAACATCACGCCTACGCCTGCCTACCTACCCCTATAAATATGAATATTTAAAAATGTAAAAAATAAGAAAGAAAAATAAATTAAGAAAATAATGTTTGAATGGTACAATATGGCTAAACTGTGATATTTATAACAACTGTTGTGTATAACTCATATTTGAAAAATAAAATTCTATTCTATCCTGTCTTATCCCGTCCTACCCCGTGCTATCCCGTATTTAGCCTTCTGGGCACTTTTTCTTATGACAGCGATGTAGAAGAAATTTTGGACGCCCCGTAATTGTACATATTTTTATTCTTATTTTAGATCTAATATTAGTTTGTTAATAAGGTAAATATGTATTTTGATGATTTAATAAACACAAGTCCATACTTACACATATCTATGTTTCATATTATTGTCTGTTACTTTCTATATATCCTTTTCCCCACTAGTGTTTGTGAAAACAAAGTATTTGAAGATAGAAAAAGATTATCTGTGTTTCGTTCAAAGGAATAAACACAAGTCTCGGAGTAAAAATGTACAAAAGATATAATTGTGGTCCATTGTTGGGGAGCACAAAGCTGATGTTGTATTTAAAATAGATTTAAAGAGAGTTAGTATGTATTGTCGCTATAATTCATATAACTAGCAGTTGTATGTATTTACACAGTATTGGTACTTTGATATGAATCAAGACGTTATGTTTATTTTGAAAAGAACAGCAAGATAACTAACTGCCTATGTTCTTTGTGTTTTTATGAATTATACACGTGATACAAAATAATAATAAATAGGTAAACTGTTTATTTCAAAGCAGTGTACATCATATACAAATGGTGCCCATAAGTACATACATAGGTCAGCTGGCTCCCAAACTAGGTTCAGGTTTTAAGTATAAATTTATTTAATGAAATACAGAAACTTAAAGTAATAATACAAATAAATAGATAAAAGAAGAAAAGCATTAAAAGGCGTACAAAAATTCGTCCACATCGCTGTCAACAGGAATAGTGCCCAGAAGGCTGGCAGCATTGCCACGTTGAATTGCAATGCTGATTCTTTGGCCCAAAAATAGGCCAGTCATCTGTTCAAAGAGTCTCTGCTGGGTTTAAGTTTGTATTTCGTCTTAAATAAATTGTCAAAGCAGTGTGTATCTAAACGCCCATTCCTTTAATATTTTTCCTTATTATTATTAATTTCCAGTCTTACACAGCACGTTAATAATATTCAGCGACAACCTCAATCATTTCATAAAGCCCACTCCACACAGTCCACACATAAACGCACGACCCATAACAACACATTACGAAGTCACATGAACGCTCGAGATCATAAGTGCAATACCGCATGGGACGTCGCTTTCATGCTCCGTATTAACGTTATAAATTAGGACGTATACGCCCACTCAAATAACCGTAAACACGGCGTAGTGGCCATTCGCAGCACTTGTGCCATTGGCCTTATGTCCCTACGTTGTCTCATTCATTTTTCTTTGTCTGCGATGTGAACATGCCTTTATGTTTGGTTATATGGGTGTGCACTGAAATTTAATTTTGTTTGTATTGCTGTTGGGCTGATGCAAAATGAAAATAAATATTGTCAAATGAAAATAAAAGTTTAATAAGGACAGTTTTTTTATGAACTAGTGAAGTTGTCAGAGTTCTGTGAGTTTGTATGTATGCGGAGTGTAATAACCGGAATCACGGCTCTTAAAAATTTGAAAAATTCTTTTATCATATTTGAAAGGTACATTATTCCGGATGGATCTACTTAGGCTACTTTTTATTCGGGTACCACGCGGGCAAAGCCGCGCACAGAAGCTATTGTTTATAAATGACGTAAAAGATGTCAAAGTGGCCAATCTAATCGTCGTTTTAGGAGATGGCCTTCCAGTTGTATGCGGAACACTCATCAGGCAATTGTGGTGGATACATTGTCTGCCAACACGAACTTACTTCGAGTGTTCAGTCCCCAACTAGCACAAAGGGACTCCATGATCTAAGTTACGTTACAGCCATCCTGAATGTTATATAGGGGTATGAAGAACAGGGTGTAAAGTTCTACATCCCCCATAGAAAAGGGTGGATCCTCCCTTGGTGCTGAGCTGTTTAAAAGTGCACTTTTAATTAGGTATCACCTAAAACAAAAAGCCTAAAAATAGTAATGTCTCTTTTCTCAAAGACTTGAGTCATTGGGAAAACAGGCATAACTATTTTTATTAATAACTGCTTGCTTAATTGTACATGACCCTATTGCAATTCATATCAAAGTATGTCAAAATTTAATCACTATCTGGTTGGATAGTCTATTGTTTTTAATTTCTTTCTTTATCGTGTGGTTAGTGCCTAACCTGGTGTCAGAGTTTTTACGCCGCCCATGGGCCTCTGACTTGACTTGGCTTGGTTTTTAATTTAAACATAGCCTACTAACATTTCAATATCAATAAACATACAAAAGCCACTCAGAGTAGCAATAGAAACAAGTGCTATATACTAAGCGCATCGTTCCAAGGCCATTCATAGAACTTTAGTATCGTATATACGGAATCCGAGCTAGTCGCATTCAATATCTATTTACTTATATTGGTATGACCCGACGTGTGGATGGCTCGCTGAAAACATACACAGTTAAGGTGTAGACAGATAACCCTAGTTCTTTACAAAACAAAATTTTAAGAAAAGAAAGAAAATTAGTTATTTTTCTCGCACAGGACAAATTGTTTTAATTAACATTCTGGAAAAAGTTAATATAAGAAAACAATAAAAATAAGACACGTTCAACATTACCTAGCCACTGTCCCTTCACCGATATTAAGTTGGCTAACCTGATTCTTTAATGATACCCCCCTGTAGAACATATTTGTACACAAACCGCACACACGTACCTACATTATGAACTCAAACTCTAAGCATTTATTTCAATATGACAATTACAGGCAATTTTGTATTGTCAAAAATAAAAAGCAAAATAGGCAACTACAGTAACTTTCACAAGTTATTAAACTTGTGAAAGTACTGTAGTTGCCCATTTAACAAAAACCTAGTCTTATTTTAAAATACTGGTATTCAGCTGCATCCGGTAAGACTGGAAGCCGAACCCATAAAATTTGGGAAAAGTCTAGGCAGATGATGAATTCTGACTGATTCTTAGTACTAGATTTTTTTTTTATGTTCAACCAATAACTTGTATGTGTGGTGTAAACTGTTAGTATAAGTTGCTTATAAGTAGATAAATTAATCGTGTTGGTCATTCCTGGTACTAAAATTAAAGTTCCTCACTCGAATTTTGGACGTCCAACCTCATATGCATGTACCTTTATCTCCCGGTGTAAGCACAGTACTAATGGTATTGAGTCTACGAGCACACTCGTGCCCAGACATCTCTGCAGCCATCAGCCACAGCCACACCACGTGATGCATACTTATTGCTCGATTTTCCAGCCAGCACTTTCAATTGTACCATCCCATTAGTGGCATTCGATTGCCGTAGTTGAAATAAATAGAAATTTTCTTGTGTGTCGTCGATGTTGGAGTAACTTGCAATTGGGTGTAACTGTGTCTAATGTGAATATTTTTTTTGTAAGCCAAATCAGGCTAGCATTTGAATTTTCATGTTAAAAATCTTACTTGCGTAGGTATATTATAATACCATATAAGACTAATGTAAGACACAGCACTCCTATTTAAGTAGACAGACGTGACGGCAATACAATTTCAAATCCAATTACGTATTAATTTTGTCATATTGCTAAACAAATCATTAAAAAAAAAAACTCTAACGATGATGACATAATTAGTGCCAATCAGTAGATTAGGAGCAAAACAAATAAATGACAACATAACGAATCTCCAAATTCAAAACAAGCACAAAAGGCAGCTTCATTAAAATTAAACAAATAAGTTAAGTACATAATTGTAAAGGATTTCGTTTCCTAATTGAGAGACGAAAGCTTCGTTGCGACACAAAATTCTATAGCCAAATATTTATTTCAATTATAGGATCCCCTTACCCCTTGCAATTGACACGAAAAGAACCCCATGACATCTAAGAAAAAGGGTTGTTTCTCAAAGGATACGGTTTGATTGAGAGGATACTTAGAACCCTACTTAGCCTTTTAAAGTCGGTTCTAATTAACACCGTGAAGGCGATAATTGAGTATTTATTCAAGATAGCAATATAACGAACTCTTGTGTCTATTGTTTACAAACTGTTTGTGATAACTTGATAGGTATTTGGTGGAAGTTTACACTTCAAAACGAATAATGTTGTATGCCTCGACGTTGTTTTTTCGGTGACTAATCACGTTCCACCATTTACAGTTGGGTACACAAGACGCTGATTAATTACCCACTTAAAAATCAGCTTCGAAGTACTCAAAAGTACCAAGTGCCAACAAAAATGGCTTTAGCATAATGCCACCATCTGCCATTGAGAGACTGTTAACAATGTCATTCCATATAACATTTTAATATCGGTACACGTAATAATTTACGATCTTAATTTAGGATTCACAGCCAGTCAGTTATCAACCATTTTTATATATCAGACCATTTTATAATATTTATGTCTCTTGCACTGCTCGTTTTATTGATAAAAGTATCATAAAACTGTGTTACCCCAAGCGATGGTCACCGAATAAGAGGGAGAAACGCAATAAAGGATATGTAATACATTTTCTTTGTGGATTTTACTCTTGACCGCACATGGAATATTTAAAACTGGCTTCGGTATATGCTACGGTCTTTTCTGATGGAATTGGACAGCCACCCGCGTGAATACGGTTTGGGTGTGTTTGCATATATTTGTGTGAATATTATAGGTAATACATTCAACCCGAACTCGACGCGGGTTTTGGGAATGTTCGAGTATGTAGGTAGATATGTAGCTGGGTGTAGACGTACAGTCAAGAGGAATGATGGTAACGATTGAGGCGAAAGAATATTGTAGTGTGTGATATTCGTATAATTAACTATTGTAGTTGTTATTGTAGTAATTTATTAAGTCCATCGATTTAGTCTTGTGAAAAGGCAGCCGCCCTATGTAAAATACTGGTATTCAGCTGCATCCGGTTAGACTGGAAGCTGACTCCAACATTTTCAATTGCGAAAAGCCTAGGCTGATGATACTCTTGTGGCTCAACATTAGAAAATGTGCTGAACTACTGATTCAGCCAAAAAGATATACCCGTTTCCTAAGCTTCACATTCTATCAAAAAAAACATGCACCTAATTAAGATAATCCGAACTACTACTAACAAAATCTCCCTCACATTGCTTGCAAACAAGTGAATAACCACCTTGTAAAAGAAACGCAAATGTTAGCTTCTAATTAGCAACAGTTGACGTTCTCCATTTCATGGCAAAAAGTGACATCTTTGAGGGTCAGATAAGACAGCTACAGAAGGCTAACTCCATATGATAGACGAGAACACACATAAACGGCGAACGTACAGCACAAATCTGCAAGTAAAAGTGTGCGCTTCGGGAAATATTGCACGGCAGCAAAGAAGTAAGAAGCCTTGAATTTGTGGTCGTGCCTCAGATTAACCTAAGGCGCGTCATTCTGATAGTTCCGAGACGTGAAGATTACCGGAGCGCATACTTTTTCTGGTTTAATAGCACAGCGATCAAATACAAATGCTAGTCACGAATGCTCGCTTTATACGTAAACGTGTTTAGGTCAGCTCTATAATCTATATCGGTACCTTTATGGAACGGACCTTCTGTAACTATTTATTTCGTGTCTGAGGGATAGTCGGGTTGCACCGATTAAGGATTCAAGAGGCTGCCTCGCGCCTCCTGCCTTGCCTCGTCTAATTACCATGGCGCTGACTCCCGGACTGTTTACTCACACTTAAGACGAAATTACGTCAAGAATCTCCACTTCTGCCTTGAATAAGCGATGATTGAGTAAGTTAAGTACTTCCCTAAACATCATTTGGTATATTGAAAAGATATTTGAACCGTAGTCTTTATTGTTATAGGTCAATGAATCCAATTTAGAAGAAATATTGCTAGAACAAAATGCAAAGATAAGGTTACATGTAAGAAATGAGTGTCTCCAGCTGATCACAGAACCATTGTTGGACCTGTGAGTCAAAGCAAAGCTATTTTAAGCAAGGGATGAGTTTTTTTTCATGCAACTCACACGTGGTTAAGCTAGGCGATTGACGATCAATCCCAGTTATGAGGGAAAACCGACCTTAATATTTATATTATTTGAGAAAACTAAAATTTTATCAGCGTAGGATAATTTGGGAACAGTCAGTTGTAGTGTATAGCTGTGTGTAGTGTGTAGCTTTTGCCAGCAGCTTCGCTCTCTTATGATCAGAAATTATCTCACGGAAAAGTTTTAATCACTCAGAGATAATGTAGCTTCCCATTCGTAAAAGAATTTTCGTAATTGTATTAGTAGTTCAAACTATTATACACTTAGTGGCCGTACTTTTGTACAAGCCTAAAAGCTTGGCTTACCCTTATAACCTACTGCTATTCATAATGTTAGGGTTTCTGAACAGGGGCCTATTGTTGGGCCCTAGGTACGCCAAAGTATACACTCTGTAGTTCTTAAAAACAACGCCATTTATGAAAGAGTCATGGTGCTTAACTTTAATACAAAGGGTGCAGGGCTGGAAAGCCAGCGCAGGGATTAGGCAGTTAGTCAGTTGGCATGCTGCCACATCACCCTGTGGCTACCTATTCAGAGGAATTGGCAGCATTCGTGCACCCCGTAAAGGTTTCAACGGCAATGCAATTTGGAACATATGACGAGTGTAATACAATGCTGAGGAGCCAGGAATAGAAACAAGTTTAAAATAACGTTATTTACCTACATAATGAATACATACTTAAATATAAAAAATAAAAGAGATAAAAGAAAACAGACAGATACAATTTAAAAAAAATATCGTCACTATATATAGTCACTATGTTTCTTCCGCATACAATAAATAAACACATTATTACTGGGGGTAACCAGATAGCTGCATTTACATTTTCAATATTTTTAACATGGAACGACTACAACGATTAAAATTTGGTAAGACTGGCTGTCAGATTTTCCGGCGTCTGCCTATTTCCCTATATTTTATTCATGAAACGACTGTTGAAGATATATAGGAATGATGGTCCGGAGCAGGGGATTAACATGCTTTATGGCATCGGGTGGTCAGTGGTCACCCATCCACGGAGTGACCTCGGCAAGCGTAGCTTAACCTTCGATCAACCCGTGTGGTTATTCAACCACAAGCCCCTCAATTTCTAAGGATCAGAAGATGGTTGATTCTTTGGCGAAAAACTAAAGATGAACAATGTTAAAAGACTAAATAAAATAATTTAAAATGTCGTATAAGTCGCATACACCACCTATCAAAGCTATGCATTTCTACGACAAGTTAACATAAATTGGAACTACATAAGCTTCCAATATCACTGAAATCCCTGGAGACAGTCAAGTGTTTTTATTTACAATTTTATAGCCAGCTTGGTGGGATGCAAGCGATATAGCTTCGTCTATAGCTACTTGATATTCAATTTACTCGAGCACTTGTGTCGACATATCGACTAAATGATATCGATACTTGATATTTAAGGATATCTCTCGTTTTACGGTAAAACTCAATGTTCCCAGGTATGGTCCAGAGCAAAAAAATTGATCGCAATGACAGGTAGAGCAAGTGCCTTCCAGCTTCGTTAAAGGTCTATTTACACCCTTTATTTTAAACATGGAAGACTTGAAAAGTAACAAGGATCGTTAGAAAGAATGTACTCATACATATTGAAAGGTCCTGGAAAACAAAAACTGTTTAACTTAGCAAAAGAAGAATAAAAAATATAAACAACAAAATCACATCTAATACAAACCAACATAGGCACAGCAATAATATCGTAGGATGTGGCTTCGTGAGCAAGCGAGGCGGTAATTCCCCGCAAATTGTAGACGAGTGCACCCATCGAACATACACAGATAACAAATAATAACAGTAATAATCATAGTAACAGTTCCAAAACTGTTACTATTATGATACAATGATCATACTCCAAAATACCTGTTACTCGGCGTAAAACAAGATTTTGATTTATTTTATTTGAAAAAAAGAAAGTAAACTATTTTCTGTTTTCTGAAAAATAAAATTTAAGTTTCGGCTTGTAATTGAATGTTGCAATTTAGTGAATGCTTGCGATCATAGTCAGCTTACCAGAGCTGGATTTAAGAGACATAGGGGGTCCAATTGTCATATTGGGGGAAGACGAAGTACATATATTTGTAAATAATAAGGTCATGTTATTTTGCAAAGTTTTAGGTTTTCAATAGGTAAGAAATAATGGCGTTAAAATTGCTAACAAAAAATGTGAATCCAAAAAATTTGTGACATCAACAAACGTATTGTTTATTAGTTATTACGACAATACATTAGAGTATCTAATACATTAGAGTATCTAATGTATTGTCGTTGCGCCTCACGATCAATGTACTACTGCGTACCAGTCCTGTTACTAATGATACAGTTATTTATTTAAAAGGAACGGAACAGTGATTAGAGTATTTGTGATTCCATTCCGTATAACGTCCCTACGAGATTATACTGTATATATAAAAGCACTTTTGTTTCGTAAATGCATCATTGAGTTCAGGGTAGCCCTGGTGAAAACATTAAAAAAAAACCAGTCTTGTTGAATTCCAAATTCATAATTTGTTGTGTAGTTGCATCTTTGTCTGCAAAATGTCGGTGAGTAGGCCAAAAAGTTGTTGTTTTTTTTTTGTTGTGTTTTTAGCTTGGATCATTTTGAAGAGTTAACGTAATTTTAAATTGGCTTATTCCTTTATAGAGATTATGTGATGTATTTATCTAGCAGTCCTTAGAAGAAAGTTGCTTGTTTGTACCTATATTTCTGTGTAGATTTGTCATTAGAAATCTATGAGAAGTTGTTACAAATTAGACATTGTCTTACATAACACACAGAACGAATAGCCAGTTAATCTAGATATTTGTTTAACATTTAAAGTTTTCTTTGTTTTGTTCGCTCCTATGCCGAGGCTTGAGTCCCAACAGTTGGATCATTCTAGGCTCTTTTTTAACCGACTTCTAAAAAAGGAGGAGGTTCTCAATTCGGTTGTATGTTTTTTTTTTTTTTTTTTTGTGTTTGTTACCTCATATCTCCGTCATTTATGAACTGATTTGAAAAATTCTTCTTTTATCTGAATGGATCTACTTCCCGATTGGTCCCATAGAAATTTCATCAAAATCGGTTCAGCAGTTTGGTTTTGAAATCAAAATAGCTGGAAAATTTTGTGTTTGTTACCTCATATCTTCGTCATTTATGAACCGATTTGAAAAATTCTTCTTTTATCTGAATGGATCTACTTCCCGATTGGTCCCATAGAAATTTCATCGAAATCGGTTCAGTAGTTTGGTTTTGAAATCAAAATAGCTGGAAACAATATGTCATCCAAGTAAAAGAAATTGCGAAATTGATACTTGACAAGGATTTGTGTGTGATGCGTTAACTAAAAAGGGTAAAATAAAAACTTTTTTGCAAAAAAAAACCGACTTAAAAAAACACAAAAAAAGTGGGAAATAACTTTACTTTCGGAAGTCGGTGGCAAAAACGTCAATGAAACAAACAATAGTCACCGACTTCCGAAAGTAAAGTTATTTCCCACTTTTTTGTGTTTTTTTAAGTCGGTTTTTTATTATTAATATTTTTTACAAACTCTAAATTAATCAAATAGAGCGTAATCTTTATTTAAGTAGGTATGTCAATAACTACATTATTTTTTTGGCCTTCTTCACAAAAATTTAATAAAAACGTTGGCTGTTCAGCTAGGGTGGTCAGTGCCGCTTCTGGATACTTCTGAGCTAGGATGCGCTGGCACACTTGATTAGATACTCTATTCATGTTATCTTCTTGCTTTCAGACTCCTTACCAAGGTAAGGGACGATGCTTCGGTGAGTACCTGTGCTTGCAGTGCAACCGAAGCTGGATGAGCGCTAACTCCTGGGCCAACTACGGGCAAGAGTGTACCTCCTGCAAGATCAATGTCATGCCTCATAAGCAGGTATGTACTTACATCAACTCACGTATGTGTGTGTCACCCAAAGAGATTAAATGTAATGTAGTATAATTTAATGTCTTTGGTGTCACCTCATACTATCCTTGCATAGACCTTTTTTGCTTCGACTACCAGCCCGTTCACACGACGACTTTTTTACGTATCGCCTTTTTTCACGAATCGTCAATTTTTGTTGAGGGCGGCATTGCTTTTTAAATGCAATCGTGAAAAATGACGGAAACGTCTTAAATCACGTAACGTCTTTTAAAAAGCAGGTACGTCAAAAAACTAGGATCGTGTTTTTTGTGACGGATTCGTTGATGCGTTCGTTCCCGAAAAAACACGGAACGAATGTGAACACGAATTCGTTTTATTTTGCCGAATCGTGATAAAACACGATTCGTATGCAATTTGAACGTCCATCCGTCATGACGTATCGTGTTATAAAACACGATACGACATCATATATCATCTGTCATAAGACGGATCGTGAATGAGGGAAGCCGTGTGAACGGGCTGTACGGTTATACATCTGTAGGGCTGCTATGACCTCTTAATGCAGGAATGTTTTAGTAGGCGGCGCTAAACGGCTGTCTATCGCCATCTCTTTCCCACTCTCGAAATAGAATTAAAACATTCCTGCATAAAGAGGTCATAGTTACACCTCCCCCCTCCTCCCTCGTGTCGTACAAATATTTGTGTCTATTTTGTTCGTTATGTAAAAGTTGGCTAGGTACCTAGAGAAAATAACCCTGAAATAAATGGACACAAGTGCAACTGCTAAGCATAAGGTCCTGGGTTCGAATTCCACGTCGGGCAAAGTGTTATTTTTTCCATCAGGAGTTTCTCAGTAGCAGCCATGGAGTCTCTATTTGTGATTGATGGCAAAGGCTTGCGCCCTATTACCTACATGGGTCTTAAACATAGCTGACGTGTAATATTAAGTAAAACTCTGCCTAATTGTGTACCTGTGCCTGTATTGGGTCATTTACTATAAAAAAATATTCAAGTTCATTTACAAAACATAACATAACGCCTGTAATCCCCGAAGGAATAGGCAGAGGTGTACCTAATAGTACACCCACATTTCGCCAGTTATGTTTAAGTCTCATGTAATAAGGGGCGAGCCTCTTGTCATCAACCGGGCACAAATCCAGACTCCGAGGCTGATCCTGAGAAATTCCTGATGGAAAAACCAAATAACACTTTGCCCGACCCGGGAATCGATCCCAACCATTTTTGACAGCTGGAAAGTTTCATAATGTTTGTCATTTCAGACGCCACTCCACAAACCTGACGGCTTGGACAAAAGTGACCCGACGAAGAGGCACCCACAGGACCTGTGCCAAAAGTGTAAATCTCTGGGAAGATATTGCGGGCAAAACTTTTGATCGATTTGTAATCAGTTTAATCATTAGAATCGAGGTATACCAAAACATAACGGATTTTTGAAAGCATCGAAAGTACAATCATTATTAAGTTTTATTATACATTTCTTATTTTCTCTATGTACAGTGAGTCATAGCAATTAGCTGACCCACCTTTGCATAAATGGTTGAGATTTTTTAGAACACGAATCGATATAATTGTCTAATTCTTTTATATTTTACTAGCTGACCCGCGCAACTTCGTCTGCGTAACATTTTTGATTAATGCTCAGCTCCTTTTGGTCGCAGCTTGATGTTTTATAGCCTATAGCCTTCCTCGATAAATGGGCTATCCAACAATAAAATATTTTTCAATTCGAACCAATATTTCGCGTTCAACCAAACAAACAAACAAACTCTTCAGCTTGAGCAAAGTAAATAAAATATAAAAGAACTATAAAATTCTGTCGATTCGTGGTAGTACCTAATGATAAGTAGAGAGCAAAGTAAGGGGTTTTACTAGTGTTACTGACATAGCTGCTGATTAAAGCAATGCTCACACGACACTGTTCGTCCGCGCGGTTGTGTGATATAACCGTCTTAGGTGACTTTGACGGTTACCGCCCAACCGCGTTACATCCATGTTTCTTACATACATACTAAAGATTTCCAGTTAGTCTTTCATATTCAGTTCAACGTATTTGTCTGTGACACTTTTATAATAATTTGCTCTCAGTCCTCCAGTAAAACATTAATATTGTATTTGTTTAAATAAAAGCATTGTGTCAATAA
This sequence comes from Standfussiana lucernea, assembly GCA_964057025.1. Classification (NCBI taxonomy): domain Eukaryota; kingdom Metazoa; phylum Arthropoda; class Insecta; order Lepidoptera; family Noctuidae; genus Standfussiana; species Standfussiana lucernea. Next base: position 5,963,468 of record OZ059794.1, on the reverse strand, counting down.
TTCGCATTTTATTTAAGTTCCTTTTAATTAGGTGATTAATAGGTATATCCATAGGTCACTTAATAAGAAGAACCGTTTAGTGTTTTGCACCAGGAGGGTACATAAGTCTGAAAAAAAATCTGACTAGCTGGTACGTTCGACTTACCTCGGCCCTCCGAAGATCCCTTTTCCTTAATATCCTCATTATGGCGATGGAATCAAACCTAGCTATGTTATACTTTGAAATATAAATGTTGATGGATGGAGAGGGAGAAGAAGACCAAGGAGACGATGGATGGATTGTGTGAGGAACGATATGAAAGAAAAAGTAGTGAACGATGGCGTGACGGTTGACAGGGAAAAATGGAAGAAATAAACGTGTTGTGCCGACCCCAAGTAACATGAGACGATGACGAAGGGTAGAAAGATGATGTATACTTTGAAATGGTTAAATGGTATGGAGTTTAAATGTGACCAGTCCAATGTGATCAATATTTTGTTTCTACACAGTAACTGTCAGAAGCAAGCTAGTTATGGACGCACAACCCATACAAATTGTGCGTATATCAGCATGAAAGCTCAGCACGTCAGACACTTCGTGGGTGGCTCCTAGCTGTGCTTAAATAATTCTTAGAAAGGTAAAGTTGTTTTGTCCAGGCTAAGTTCAGTGAGCATTGCACTGACTTAAAATAAGTAATTAAATAATCCATTGTTTTTATGTATTTCGAGTCGCTCCTAATCCTGACTAGCTTGAAGCTAGCAATTCAACGAATTTGTACAGTCATTTACTAACTACTGCCAAAGACAAATATACCTACCTACTTATACTACACACAAACGATTCTAAAATACATAGATAGGAGGTGGCTACTAATTAATATCTGCTGCCTTACTGACCACAGACATCGGTTCTAAGGATTGCAATTATTCTTGACCCCTTCGTAAGACGTAGAAAGACCGTGGGGTCTTTGTTTGAATTGTGGGGTCTGATATCCAACGCGGTGACCGCAAGCCAGTGAGCAGGGACTTGTGAACTAATTTAACTATTCTTGAACACTTTATATTGGCTCAAAAGTAATATTGTGTAGGTAGAAAATATTATACGAGTATAAGAATATTATTAAGAACCCACCAGGTCCATTTAAGGGGAAAGTGCCCGGGTCGCCCGCGAAATCAAAATATTCTTTGGGTTTCTGCAATTTGCAGGATGCGTCTTAAAGAAAATATGATTTGCGACCGTAACATGTATTTAGTTACAGGATTTATAGTCATTCAAATCATCAATACAACCCTCTAAGTTAATGCCATTCAATGAATATTTCATGAAGAAGTCATTGAGTACCCTGGAGCTTTCACCTTAAAAATAGCCGATCAGCGTTGATATGTCCCGAGATGCGTGAAGCATGCGAGACTTTCAGCTTTTGTCTCTGGTATGGTAACGTTCTATTTTTCCTGACTCCTCTTCCTCTCTTCTTTTTGGTAAGAACCCCTTAACTTGTAGGAAATCATAGCATTGACTACCTGTACTTTTACAGCCTATGGTGGCCTAATATATAAATTAAAAAAAAAAAAGTTTAAAAAGGAGTTTTAACGAAAACTTACGTTTGGTGATACACAGCACAGCACCCTGCATAATGCATTTTCAATCAGAATTCGAAGGTTTTTAAACATTTGTTTCTGATATATTTTTCGTCTGCTCGGCAAAGAAATGAATATGCATGGTTGAGGCATCAAAATGTCATTAATTACCCCGCTGAGCTTATTCCTTCCTTCTTTGTATGAAGAGGTCTTTTATCTTTATCTTTTATATGAAGAGGTCTTTATCTTTTCAGGCAGGGCCATCAATTTTCTATTTACTCAATCAATAATCTTCTAAGAAAGTACATAATTGTTAATTTATTAAAGCAAATCTTTCTTCAACAAAGTGTTTGCTTAAGAATTAACATTAGATCCAGGAAGCGTTGTTTATATTATAAATAAGCAGTTTTCCAGGTGGCAGTAGGCCGTAAGCCTAATTTGAATGAGGGTAAATCCGTTCATTTGCGACGCCATTTACATAATCGCCGGGGGCTGATTAAATTTGTACGAACTGACGGAATCGTCTGCACCTTGTTAGTGTACTAAGCATTTAATACTGACTGTGACATTTCATTAAAGTGATTAAATTTACGACTCTTACTTTATAGAGGATTTGATTCAGTCGTAATTTGATTTTTAGGGAGAATTGAAAATGCTTGATGTTAGGAAACGGCAGTTTCAAAACTGAAAAACGAAATTTCGATTAAAGGTTTTCCCGGAAAACAATAAAATCTGACTCACATCCTTTACAAACAAAGCTTTGTTTTTATACCTATACCTTAGAGGTGCTACACATTTGTGATTTTGATGGGGTCGGTGAACGTATTAACGTACAATTGCTCCCTTCTATTTGCAATGTGAAGTCTACCTACACCTGTCTTTTGATTAAATTCAGTATCCTTTTACATTGAATTCTAGTAGTATTTGTTGAACAAAACAGACCGGCAGCAATTACTAAATTAATTCGGCGTTTATTCGGTTAGTGCCGATTAGCGTCTACCATTACTGAATCATGTTCGATTCGGCTCGGCACAATTTGAGCTAAGCCAAGCGGCTATTTACTGAACGTATCATCATCTACCTAGCCTTTTCTCATCTTTATTGGGGTCGGCTTCCAGTCTAACCGGAAGCAGCTGAATACCAGTATTTTACATGGAGCGACTGCCTATCTGACCTCCACAACCAAGTTAGTACTGGATAATACGATACTCTTTGGTAAGGCTGGTTGTCAGACTTTCGGGCCACTGACTACCTGTAACGACTGTCAAAGATCTGCAAATGACAGCCGGGACCAACGGCTTAACGTGCGTTCCGAGGCACGGAGAAAACTCGGTATGTAATGGGTGGTCATCCATCCACAGGCCAACCTTGGTAAGTGCGGCTTAACCTGAAGATCGACCTGATTTTATTTAGCCACGAGCTGTTAGACATAATGAATATTCAATTTTGCCGCCCAGCTGTGCCTTATTATGTCAATCCGAACATTTTAAACCGACTTCTAAAAAAGAGGTGGTTATGTATTTTTTTTTCACGTATGTTCACCGATTTAAGTGATTCTTTTTTCAAATTGGTCGGAGAAGCTAGTGGGGTAGTCCCATATAAATTGTATTTACTTTGCTTAGTTATCCTCTATAATAATACCTTTTTTTCTTCTTCGTCTATGTGGATTATGTTCTTAGAACTCCTAGTTACAATTTAAAATTGATACTTGACAAGAGTTTGTGTGAGATTCCACAACTAAAAAGGGTTAAATTAAAAACTTATTTACGGGTTCCGTGTACCTATAGTAGACAGCTAAACTGTCGTTAAAATCTGCGAAAATAGCCGATACATCTGCTCGTCTCCCTTGTAGGTAACAAGCCAGCACTATAACAAAGTTAACCAGCAGACGCGTAAGTTACGGTTAGCTGCGAAACTTTTCAGCCATAATAACCGCTAGAAAGTGCTTCGGTTATAATATAAATTTAACTTAACATTTATCGTTACTTCCTCGGAGCAGACAGTTAAGTAAATCCATTTAATTTTCAAAGTTCTTCTTGAAAATAAACGTATTTTGCTAGTGTATTTTTGTATGAAAATGGCGTTATTTGCTTCCTTTTCCGGGTGTCTGGGAATGTTATTGGGTATCTCTTTGTAGCTAATTAAGAAGTGTATGACGTTGCTCCGCTGTTAGCACAAAAGCCTTTATTCTGTGAGAGGGAGTGGGGGTGAGCCATATTCCAACACGTGGGCCCAGTTCGAGTTGCTGGATGAAACGTATCTTAGAACCTTTTTAGTTCTACGATAATATGCCAGTTCAAATCAGCCAAGGCAAGTATTTCACTAAGTCCATATAGTCCAACGCGTTCAGGGGTTTGTTGGGGCTCCCATGGAGGTGCAGTGCCTCCGGCATGTTCGCCGACCACAGCACGGACGGCTTCCAGGCGGTGCTTCGCAAAAGAACGGCCTCCCTGCGGTCTCGGGTTAAGGGCAGCACCAACACGCGTCTGAGCGTGGTGTCGGACAGAGTGGACAGCCATATCCTGAGGCACTGGTCGCTCATGCATGTCCAAAATAATAATAATTTTAAATTCTACTAACATAGCTGTAAGTATCTACCTACTAACATAATATGGACTTGTATTATTTCATGTGTGCTAGTCTGAAATAAATATTTTCATTCATTCATTCATTCATAGTAGTTTCCTCACGATGTTTTCCTTCACCGCTAAATAAATTTCACAAAGAAAAGTGTCTGGATTCGAATCCATGATCGTAAGTCCCACGACTCGGGGCTCACTGATGTTTTTCTTTTATACTAAACTAGCTGTACCCGGCATGCGTTGCAATGCACTTTTCGCTACCTAGTACTACCTCCTTGTATTTTTTACTACTTGGCCCACCTACCTACCTACCTACCTACCGTGTTTGTAGACGCCTATAGTGTATTTGTTTAGGTAGTTAAAAAAGGGTAAACAAAAAAAACCACGTGACTCATAGACGCAAAACCTTTTATTTCAAATGTTAAAATCATATTATTTAAAGTCACATATTATTAGGCTCTATTTCCGTGTTTCTTCTACATATTTAAACACACATCAATGTCTGTTTCTCAGATGATGAAAGAGGTCCAGTTTTGAAGCGTTTCTTCTTCGGTAATGGAAATGTGTGTACGAAGTTGGTCTGGCTAGTACCAGCCTCGGGTTCACTAATTTTTCCACGATACGAATTTAAAAACCAATAATGATAAATAACAAAAACAAAACAAATAATATCACAAATTCAACAAAATCGATTCGAAACACACGCATAATATAATTATTCGCAAATGTCGAAAGCGCTGTCAACAAAGGCGTCTGGTTAACCGACTAAACATAATACCTGCCACATCAGTTGCCACACTACGTCCCAGTTGTACTCTTCAATTTAGCAACGTTATCTAATTCGTTGTATTTTCTAAAAGGTTTGGGGCACCTGTCTTTTTGGGCTCTTTACTAAAGACAGATTACAAAATATTACATATTATGATAAATCTAACAAAAAAATTGTGCTCAAGCAGTTAAGTACATCTACGAGGAGTAGGCTAAGAATAATGATAAAGTTGAACATACTATAATAAACGAGGAAACTATCGTGTGATCGAAAATAAAATTAATTTTGTAAACGTATTTTTAATCAAGAAAGTGTCAACTATAAAAAACCCTTTTTACGATTTGTTTACTCTTTTTTAACTACCTAAACCAATGGAGTATAGGTTCGACTCCTTCAATTCGATTGGTTTGGTTGGTTTCAATTTGATTCGGTTCGAGACTTTATGAATGGCAATTAAAATGGTTCCAAATGTTTTTAAATGTTTCCTACAAAAGTGCAATACCTACACGGTCAAAATGTATGGAACAGCTGTTTTTTTTTAATAACCGACGAAAAATTTCTATGTGGTGGGGTTCATATACTATGTGGTTTCCGTTTTCGAGTCGCGGTCCCTTCCACCCCGTATCATGGTGAAGATCTGTTGGTGAATTATCTATCTATTCGGTGAAATGAGGGGGTAATAAGGTGCTACGTGCATATCTGACTTACGGGGAAAATAGGGGTTATGTTATGTTTTGATATCTGTTGGTATTCTTGGGAAAGAGTTACACTTACTCATCGTCTGCCTAGCCTTTTCCCAACTACGTTGGGGTCGGCTTCCAGTCTAACCAGATGCAGCTGAATACCAGTATTTTACATGGAGCGACTGCCTACCTGACCTCCACAACCCAGTTAGTACTAGGTTAGTGCTAGTAGAGTTACACTTACTATTAACACATAAAACGGAATATTAACCATGTTTACTATTAGTTTATCCGTGTCATGGTGCTTGCTACAGCGCAGAAATATCGGGAAGTCAAAATTAACTGTAAACATAGTCTTCTTCTTTTTCGTGTGGTTAGTGCCTAACCTGGTGTCAGAGTTTTATGCCGCCCAAGGGCCTCTGACTTGGCTTTACATGCCGTCGAGAATTAATTCTCAGGCATGCTGGTTTCCTCACGATGTTTTCCTTCACCGAAGCAAGTGATAATTATACAATACGCACATGGATTCCGAGAAATCAGAGGTTCGTGTCTTGGGTTCGAACTCGAGACCTATGACTTGGCAGTCCAACGGTCACACCACTAGACTACATATAGTAAATATCCCGTTTTATGTGCTAAAGATGATGTCAGTTTAAAAACTTATAAGAGTTACAATTTCCTCACCCATAGGCTTCTTGAGTGGCTTTTGAGGGATTACTTAAATACGTTGGGCAGAAGTGACCCACGTCTGCCCATAGCTACCTACCAAAGATAAATGTCCGTCCATAACATCAATTAGCATTTAATTAAATTTATTATTGAGCGACTATTAATTAAATTAACTCTAAGGGTCACTTGAGTCCCCATGGGTGTAGTTCTACAAGATTTCTAAAGGGGCTTGTCCAGTCGTATTGGGTTTGGTCCAAGTAACAGAAGTATCGAATCGTTCTTATCATGAAATTACAAGGAATCAGAACGCATCTTCACCAATGGTGGAACCAGGATAGTAGGTACCAATGGTGATAACCAAGAATCAGGATTCAGAGAAACACAAACTGATCGACCGATTGCGATATACAGACATAATAGTATAATAAGTAATATTTCGTATGTGTATGATTTGTATAATTTTTTATACTAAAAATAGCCAAAAACTTGACTTAGACAGTCAAAATTTTGGCTATTTTTATTTTCAGCTCAGTTTTCCACACGAGAGAGCACAAACTAAAAGGTATACACCATATATCACTTATCTCACCGATTTAAGTACCCATATTCCTCAGAGGCTCCAAAAGATTTATAATAAAAAGCATGTGATCATCATAAAGCTTACAATTTGGAGCAAACGGTCACAGGTGTCAGCAGCATCACTTGGTCTAGGTAGTTTGAGAAGGCACCGGATGGAAGGGTCGCGGTCACTACACAGGCTAGTCAAATTAATTGACCGCCTTATGACCGTTTTATTAGAAGTGGTCACAACCCTCGACTTGCTAGGGAAATTGGATGGTGTGGCAGTTGTGAAAGACATTCCGTTTGGAGTATGTGCTATTGCTTTCGTTAATTTACTATGCAGTACCTAGGCGGTCGTGATGATATGAGACCTAGCTAGATCGATTTTCCACCCCTTAAACGTCTATATTGCAACTTTCATCGAAATCGTTAAAGCCGTTTTCCGCCATTACAAATAAATGTATATACAAATATTTCTCATTTAATTGTATAGTATAGAACCATGGGCACCCAAATATTTTAAACAATATTTTTTTATAGTTTTAATAAATTCAAGAGTTTCAGCGATTAAGGAAGTATTTTGTGAAGAACCAAATTGTAAGTCCGAGATCTCAAATAATGATCGGTAGTTTGAAGATCATCGTGCTAAGAACTTAACCATACCAATTATCCTTGATAGCCTTCTGACTTTCCGAGATACTCTCCAGCCAGTTTCTTAGACTCAAAAGATTACAATTTTGTATCACCCATGATTCAAATCCCGTAAAAAGCACACACTAAAACCGGTTTAAAAAAAAAACCTTTGCACGAAAACAGTGTAGGAAAAAGCTGGAATTAACAAAGCATTTCATGAAAACGCCAATTCGGCTTCCTAGCGGCTCCGAGCGGATTATTCCAAAATATAATTATCATAAGTTAGAACCCACACGAGTGATTCCACCAAGTGCTCTGCATTACGTCGCTCGCCCCGGGACCAAACATTTGCTTTCATGAATACCTTACCATAACAGACGAAGCCAAGCCCTCGCCGTAAAAGCAACAATGTAAATTTAATCTCAATTCTCATTGTAAATAACCCAAGATCCATGTCTTAAACCTAGTAGACTGCTTACGCTTGGTGCTTACGTTTTATCTCACTTATTGTTTTAAGTAAAGCCGTTAATTTAACCTGTATTTGCACTTGAAAGTAACAAAACATAAAGCTAGTAGACCGAGTTCCAAACGTCCAAATCCGGAGACGTACGAAAGTTTTCGATATTGGAAATCGCGTTATGGAACCCAAATGGAGTTGGGCAGGACACCCAGCAAAGCGCGGTGATGGCATGTGGGATAAAGATGTGACCGAGTTGCGTCCAAAGACTGGGAAGAGAAGTGATGGTCATCCTGAGGCGAGATAGGTAGACGACATTGTTGCTATTGCGGGTATATACTAAATGAGGCTGGCATAAGAACGTGGAGCTTGGCATAAGCAAAGAGAAGCCTATATCCAGCAGTGGTGGTGAAGTCGAGCTGTGAATGATGATGATGACGCAAGTAGCAAATGATGAGGGAAAAGCTTAATGTCAATCTTGTTGAAAGTCGTCATTGAAATACGAAACACTTTGAAACCGATTGTTACGTTTCTACGTGTCTACGTATGAATGAAACAAAAGCTTGCAAGCTACTGGCATACTTTGGTGCAAGTTATCGTGCTTAAGATGGCGTCGTTCTTTTTATAGAATTTAAAAATGTAAATAGAAACATACCGTGTAATCAATTTTCAGTCCCACGTTGGAAATTGAATAATCTTGTTTCTGATTACGACACAAAAAGTTCATATCGTGTCAATTTAACTTCTAATCACTTTTTAAATACGTTAGCACCGAGACGCGCCCGATCAACGAATAAATTTGAATTCATTAACAAACTGATTCGTGCCCGCCCTGTGCTTACTATTGAGGGGGAAACAAATTGATTTTTTATAGAAATTTCATTCGGTTTTTATACTATTAAGCGTCTTAACAATGTTTCTGGAAATTAATTATTGATCGCTTAAAAACGCCTTAGCAATCCAGCCAGCAGCAATGTCCGCGGATCCAAAAAATGCGTGCATTTACAACAAAATTCGATTAAACGAAACAATAAATTAAACAAACGAACACCAAGCAATATTGCAGAAAATATTCAGTATTGTCTAGAGGCGCATCTAGAAATATTTTTAATAATCGCGAGAGAAATTCTTAGCCGCATCGTTTATTGAAATCCAATTTATTATTTAAACAAAAGTTCTCAGATGCCGGAGGTTTAATGCGTGCATACCTCGTTTATTAAATGGCGGGGAGAGAACCCGACAAAAGACCCGCTGAAGCGTCGATTGATAATTAATATTGTTTTATTATAAGCCCCGTATCTCGGAACAACACAGATTCCAATATGGCCAAATTGTAAACCATTGGTGCATGCCTAATTCTGTAATGGTATTAAATGTTTAGATACTGATTACAACCGCCTTTGTAGCGACTGAGCCCTCTGTTTTTGTTTAAATTTTAGAGTGTTGTGCACTCTGATATTATGAAGTCAGATTGTACCTACAGCTCTTGAGACGTTTTAAAGGCGCGTAATTATTTTCAAGTGTTTCGTGTATTCGGGATCATGATTCATAAATTGGTTAACAAAGTTAATTTCTAAGTGGGCCGTTTTCATCAATTTATTCGTTTTAGTCAACTGATGGTGTTGTCTAATGTTTTTATTTCTTGAATTTCGTTATTATAGGTAATATAGTTAGTTACATTTAACTTCTGATTTAAATTTAACTATATTCTCAAGCTGGTTAAACTGAGGAACAAATTCATTAAAATCGCCTCTAAACAAGTATTTACAGTAAAATCAAGACATTTAACTGTTTGGTAAAACTACTTACAACTTTACAAACAAAATCTTCTCATTTTCGTGTAATTAATTGTACCTTCTGCAGTGTATTTTTACTCAAAATATCTCTAACGCTGCTGTGGCTTAGTATCGTGTGAAGAGTCATGCATTATGAATAAAGGGCGGTCCCGGGAGCCTGGCCTAGCGAGAAACCGCGGTGACTTGATAGATTACCCCCGCTCACTTATTAAGTGCTTGGCAACCACGACTGATAGTTGCTGGGAAATCTTGATGATATTGGCTTTTAATTTTACTAAGTTTCAGTACCTACTTTTTAGGAGACTTTTTAAGTAGGTATCTGCTTGTTTAGTAAGCTTTGAGCGTAGTGGGAGAGCAACACTAGGTAAGTTGGTTGGGCTTGATTTCAAAATTGTCTTGTCTTCAGTCAGCAAAATTGGTTTTGGACACCGGATTACGGACACAGGCTTTAGTAAGTGAACTGTCTTTCAGTGTCCGGAACCACGTCCGCCATTTCTCCAGTTAGACGGAACCAGAAACGTAATAAGAGACATCACACGGTAGTGTGATGTCTCTTATTACGTTTCTGGTACGTTTTTGTTCGGGAGTCAAGAAGGTGGGTACACCTTCTTGACTCCCGAACAAAAACGTAAACAAAACAAAAGTGGCACGTCATTTCCCGTCTAACTAAACGTAATATAAACGAACACGTCATCCGTTATCGAAATTTAGCAACACGTCTATATCCAGCTCGATTCAAAACAGATTTAGCATACACATGAGTGATGGCGGACTAACTAACGACACAATGATACGATACGGCCCTACGACGCCATTTTTTAAAGCAAGGGTGAAATGACGGTCACCATTAATCTCAAGCCCTTGTGCGAAATGAAATTTTGCGCGGGTTAAACAAGCTCTATCCTTGTTTTTTTTTCGGGTGTGAGAGGGACAAAATACTGCTTTATTTAGTGCTGTCGTCCACTCGTGTAATCGTTTTGATGCGCGATTTTTAATATGGTACGATTAAGTGGATCGCCTCACATTCCACTTGATGTTTTTCAATGGTAAATAAACGTGAGGCGTTGTGATCGCCTTAAATAACATTTTGTACCAGAGTTTAAAAAATAGTTACACACTTATAAATAAGTTTACTAAGTAATTACACTTGCGAGACTGGTAATCGTCCATCGCAGGGCCGTAGAATTATCCAGAAAGATTGAATCTATTAAAAACAGATAAAATTGTTAAATTACCGTTAAATATAAACTTAATATTCCGCCAGTAATCCCCGAAAGATTGAGAGGTGTACGTAATAGTAATACACCCACATTTCGCCAGGTATGTTTAAGTCCGATGTAAAAGGGGCCGGCCTATTGCCATCAACCGGCCTTGATCTAAAGTACCCTAAATGCATATGTGCCCCTAAGATAAATGACCGCCAGACCTTCACTTGAGAGGCAAATACACGTACAACAAATTGAAAAATTGATTTCAAAGGGAGATGCCGTAAAAATATTGAATTAATGGCAACAATATTTCACACGCAGGCTTATTTAGAAATATTTATATTGAGCGTTGTGTGCACCTATTCCTAATTGTTGTTTATACTAACTTTTTATATATTTAAGATGTATTTATTATGTAAGTTGACAAATGTGTAGGTAGCTTACACTGAGTTTGGGTACCTCAGACACATTTTTTTTGCTAAAAGTCGAAAATCATTATTTCAGTTATGTAGAGGCAGCCTTTATTCACAAAATCGTTCAATTTCTTTCCTTTTTACAGAACCCTGATAGAATCGTCCAGTCCGTCTGTATGTCACAGCCATGTTACTCCGAGACGGTTGGCATCACACAGTTGAAATTTAGTGATCTGGTGTCTTATTCTATAAGTTAATGTTATAAGAAGGTAGGATTTGTAAGTTTGGATGTAAGGGGTAATCTTCGGAACTACCGATCCGATGCTGAAAATTGCCAATGCTTCTTTCTCGGGGCTTCCTCCTAGCTAGTGTCATAGGCTATATTCTAAATGTCCCTATGGGATAATTTCCGACTAAAAGCTAGTAAATAATAAAAAATACAGAATACTGCGCAGGAGGTTGTAAATACATGTATGTTGATAATATTAATCAACAATGTTGGTTCTCGGAACCGTAATATGGTCATATTTTATCTAAACCACATGATCAGCCACAAAATATCAATTCAGCAACGAAACGCAAAAAAGCAAGCGCAAAGTGATTGCCTAGTTGTGTGACCGTCGGGCTGACAAGTCGCAGGTCACGAGTTCGAACCCAAGGCACGCATATCTGATTTTTCGAATTCATGTGCGTATTGTATAATATTTATCACTAGCTTCGGTGAAGGAAAACATCGTGAGGAAACCAAACATGCCTGAGAGTTATTTCTCGACGGCATGTAAAGCCATGTCAGAGGCCCATAGGCGGCATGAAAACTCTGTTAGGAACTAAGCACATGAAAAAATAAGAAACAACGAAAATATTCAACTATTTGCCGCCCTCAAAAATATAATTTCCAAGAAAACACCCACATTACACCGAACAATTCACAAACGTTTTAATTTAACTAACTTTTCTCAGTGATGCCACTCTAAAACTCAGTTACCAGGTGGCATGGCTGTTAGATTTGCATACGCGCTTGTGAGCCAGCTTTAATTTATCCGTAATGGGTTTAGAACGAGCTGCGAGTGTTCGCACTGATTGCCAGACTCCCTCGGGGATATAAACAGACGAACAAAACTTATTATTGAAACGATACATAAATGTAGAATTTCAATGTTAGTGTTATTGGGTATTTTTGGTGTTAATGTTTTTAGATGGAATGGCTAAAGAATTGGCCGTTTAATCAAAATTTTGGCCAGCAATAAATCTGCCTTTTGGCTGTTGAATGGTCACTTTTTATATTTTTCGTGTGAATATGCAGTATAACTTACACAGGATACAAGCCATGCTTAGTTTGTAGCTCACCGATAATGTACGACACAACAGTTTATCGTTTCTTTTGACTAATAATAAACTTATTTGAGCTCAGCGATCATTGTGCCGATAGTATAACCAATGGCTTAATTGTCGAGAGCCTCGACCAATACCTGAGGAGGCTCTTGTTAAGCAGCTGGATCAAGGACTTGATGCAGAAAACGGTACTCCTGGACACGGCTCGTATTGTTAGGAGGTTTCTATCTCTGGAGCCCTGACCGCCGGTAGCTTGGACTTGTTCCCGATACCGGTGGGCTACGATATTTTTAATTTTATTTTTTTAATTTTATTTTAGATTGTAATATTTAAAAATTTGATTAATGTTTCTGGAAATAAATAAAGGAGAATAACTTATTATTTCCCATGTTTAGATGACTTTCGTCTAACGGACGGTTGGCGGTTCAGACCAGAGACCGAAAAAATAACCAGATTTAAAAACCTATACGGGTGTTTACGGTTTCAAATCGGGTTATTTTTTAAGGGTAAGTGAAAAACTATCGAATAAAGGTTAACCCGTATTATATGGTTAATCAGCCTATAATAACCGGTTCCGTATAGAGTTCATTTTTGTACATAAACAATATGTAATAAAGTGAGGTAGCCCGCGCTCGGTGCTGTATCTTTCATTGTGGTTAATCACCAATATTTAAATGGTTAATCAAACATATGGGTTATATGTGTAATCGGTTAACCTTTTAACCCGATTAAATGGTCCCTGTTTCAGACTGATATGCACTTCACGAAAAAAAAATAGGTAAGTACAGTTTTCTCCAAAAAAAATGTTAATTTAGAATCTATTTAAATACTATCTTAAACTGGTTTTTCGCAATGGATTAAATTAAGCCTACTACCTATACAGTATGATATTGTTGGAACATATCCACCTGATCAGCCTGAGGTGATTATTATTATAACACCCACGCAATACAAAAGGGTCGAGCTTAATCATGAAATAGAATAGCCGTCTTTACCACAGAATACATAAAAGTATTAATTTACTCTTTCTAGAACTAGCTGTTGTCCACGACTTCGTTCGCGTGGAAATTTATATGTGCATGTGTGAGAGAAAGAAAGATAGCATATGTCGTTCCCCAGGATGTGATCTATCTCCTTGAAAAATTTCATTACTATCCGACCAGCCGTTTAGTCGTGAAAAGGTAACAAACAAACAAACGGAGTTACTTTTGGAATAAAGTTACTGAGACTGATCACAAGATATAATCATTAGTTATCCTCTTAATCAATCAACGCCCAAAACAAAAGACAGTCTGCATACAAGACACATCTCTTTTGGGTGCTCATGAAAATGTATGTTGTAGTATTAATAAATACTGCAAAGAGCTATAAAGGTGCACTCAGATTCGACAAAGGGATTTTGAGCGAGACGTTGCTCCGTCGAGAGTTCGACAGACAAAGTAAAATGCAAATTCTCATGTATTTCCAATTAGTGCCCTCCCCCCATTTTCCCCCCTCTATATAATAACTTGGTGTAATGCCAGCGGCACACTCGCCTTTCGCGGCCATAAAGCATGAAACAATGTGTACACAATAGTATGGTCGATAAAAATAGTAACTTTATTAACTTGTAAACACATAGTAAAATGGACTGTACTGTAAGTGTAAAGCTTTGTACAGTTTTCTGCTACAATGGCTGTTTTGTAAAATATTACTGACACCAAAATTTTTCAGTCGCAAAACTTTATGGACGTCTCAGGTAAATGTATTTTGATGTATTCGGAGTACATTTGAAAATAGAAGATCCGTTACGAAAATCAGAAAGACAGATACCTATTGGGCCAAGTGGGAATCCTACCTTTGTTAAGTCAGGCCTTCAAAAAGAAAGATATCCAATTACCTTTCCAAGTTATTTTTGGTCTACGAGACACCTACCATTGAACAATAAACCTTATTGTAATTACTTTTGTCTCTGAAAACGTATTAACATTTTGTCGTACATTACAGAGGTAATTTTCTCAGAATACGCGACAAAGTCTACGAGTATCTCGCAGTTCCCCGAGGGTGTATCCAGGTTTTATAAATAAAACATTTTGATCCTTTCAAGAAGACATGAGACAGCGTCGCGGTGCTCTTAGCCTTAGGTAGTTAGACGCCCATGTAGGAACTACAAAGTGTTTATGCTAATTAAGCTAATAATATAGGTACCTACCCAATGTTTTGGGTAATTATCGTACGAGAGAGTACCAGCAAACTTACTTATTCAGAATGTAAGGTTTAAAATGAATACTATGGACTGTTTGAAGGTTTATACGCCAAGAAAGGAGTGTCTGATGAGATGACGAGTAATAGAGACGTAGGGAAGACGAAGACATGCTGCGCCGACCCCAAATGAATTGGGATAAGGGCAGGAGAATCGTGATGACTATTGTAAGCATCTTTTTTTATATTAAAGTGGCGAAGAATTGGACTTTTCGTATCATCGATCCCAAGAAAAAGCATCTTTCTATCAGCTAATTTAGTAAAGGTTAAGTTATTTTACTAGCTGAACGGGGAGCTGATTCGCAGTGCCTGGCAAAGCCATTATAAATCTGAACTGAATGTTACTTAATGTTTGACGGCACGGTTGGTACAGTAGCTGAGCAATTGGCTGCTGCGCTGCGAGTCGCGAGTTCGATCCCCAAAGGAACAAATATTCGTATGATTTACAGGTATTTTTTCCGGGTTTGGTTGTTTGTGTATGTGAGTTTAAATGTTTGTAAACGCACCCACGACACATGAGAAACTGCTAGTGTGGGGCAACGTTACGTCTTCGAATTTAGAATGCTGCATTACACTGAAGGATGTCAATTCATCTAAAAAATCGGTTGTCTGTAAAGTCGGTTTACTGACGATAGTTGAACGTGAGAACGTCACCGATTGTGCCTCTTTGTCGCTCGTTCCGCGCTCATCTCGCACTTAAATGGAACGCCTCAGAGCGAGGTAACGCCGCATGAGTCATATTTTGGCGTGCGTGCAGCCGGCTCCATCGAATTATAAGACGTTGTCACGTCAAAAGAGTTTCACTAGTTTTCTATTCCAGTACTCAAAACAGAATCAGGCTGTTAATGGCTGTTAATACGAAAGTGTTATTGTCAGAAATCACCCTTAAGAATGGGAAAACTTAAGTGTAGACGCTCCAAAGGTATTCATTAAAGACAAGGCGTCACAAACCGAACTACATCAAAATATTCATCGCAACACTGTATGCTCTACCAAGTTTTAATTACCTGCACTATACCGAGTTGAAAATCGATTAAATATGTCTTCCAACTCAATCAAGTTGTTGAAGAGGTCGAGACGCAACTTGAACCTTCGCTGCTTGCGAACCTTGAACCAAGAAATAAAGAGAAGAAGGGTCAGTTTCATAAAATTTTAGGTGAAAGAAACATCAGAACCTATCCACCTACCATATCACCTTCATACCATATATCTGCCTCGTTGGCCGACTGGTCGCAAGCGTGATTGCTGAGCATGTAGTCCTGGGTTCGAATCCCGGGTCGGGCAAAGTGATATTGGGTTTTTATTAAATTACATGGCGTGGGGAGCTACTCTGACGCTTCCACCACAAGGTCGAGTAGGAATTGAAGTTCTTCATAAGACAGCTCCTTTACCTGTTGCACTTTTATGACTTGCTAGACAAAACTAACACTTAAACTATTTCATCAAGTGGACCTTCTGCCACATCATTGTGCACTAATACCTAAGTTGTTGACAATGTGTTTCGCTGTAGTCACGCCCATTAAAATTTACGCCGACGACACTCCAATTTAATTTCTCATTATTACGAAGAGACGTGCTCTGCTAAAGGAAAAATTGGTATTCCATAAATTATGGAACTGCAGGACCGATGCAGACGGCTCTGTGCTAATTAAAATGGCGAAGGCATCTCGCTTTTTAACTTGCATTGACAATTTTCTTGCATTAAAATTTATAGTGGATTCTTTGGCAAACTGTTATTGATATTTGTTTGTGTTTTTAACCGACTTAAAAAAGGAGGAGGTTCTCAATCCGTTTGTAATTTTAACAGGCAGTTTTTCTGTATTATTTATGCTAATGTAAATAATAATAAACAAATACCTAGCTTAGTTCGTAGCTTTATAGGCTAACATATCCGACAGTGATACACATATAAATTATTAATTATATATATTATGTGTAACAAGAGATAAGAAAAAAGACATTCAAATGAGTATTTCAAGAAATCGTGGTACATATGTTTGTTAATGTTACTATTAAGTACGTCGAAAATTTATTCACGGGATCATTTTAAAATGTAGCGGTAAATATGAGGAAATGAAAAAATATCAAGCAACTATTGCTTTAAAAAATGTATGACCTGTTTCATTTCAAGAATCTCCAATAAAGTACCAGCGTTTCAAGAAAAAAAATCTTATTGAATTTACTTGAGACATTTTCCATATTCCTCATGACATGAAATATGTAATGCCACCCCTCCCTAAAATCCGCTTTTTGACGAAATACATACTTAAGACTAGGGAACCCTTTCTCCGACCTGTTGCCACGACTAGCGACTTAGTCTAACTGAGTTTAAGTAAGTACGAAAATATTATGCTAAGTTCTTAGACTCGCAGACAGCAAAGATTATCTTAAGATTGTTAAGTTACAAAAATGTTTGGAAGAAGTTGATCTTCTACTTTCAACGCTGACGGCAGCGTTGAAAGTAGAAGTCATCTTACGGAAGATGACTGTCGAATTAGTTTGTTGAGCAAATTGACTCATTTTTTCATCTTTCTCCTGCCCTTATCCCAATTTATTTGGGGTCGGCGCAGCATGTCTTCTTCTTCCATACTTCAATATCACTTCAATCGTCATCTCATCACATCAGACATTTTTCTTACCATATCTTCCTTCACACATACACACAGAGCAAATTGGCTACCAACCTAAATTGTCCGTATATTCAAACACTACTGTTAATTTTTAACAGTTGTATGGAATGACTATAACACGGAAAATTGAAGTAAGGTATGTACATACATAAATGTATATAAAGTTAAGAAATATATAGTCATAATAAACCTAAAAGTTAAAGAAAATGAAGTGAGAAAAGCGGAAACTCTGGAAATGAAAGTGTATTGCAGGTGCTGAATACATTTTACGGGCGTCTCGCTCGCTTTAAACGAACTTGTATTCACGAGAGGAACTCAATACACTTTGTGATTACAGATCACGACTATCTATCATTATTTTACCCACCTCAGGCATCTGCAAAGGCTTCATAAAATAAGTTCACGTAATCGAAACAGATTTTTGAGCCAATACCTTTTATTTTCGCCCGAGATTGGAATGTATACACCGAAGGTTTGCGCGCGAGTGGCATACTGGCATGCCAGCGCGCATCGCCCAGCGCGCGCACCCCAACACCAACATATTCCAACTATTTCTTCATCCACTCAAATACAAACCTCGTATAAAATATATTATTTCGGCAGACGCGAGTCGCCGGACAAAACACTTAACCTGATTGACCCTCCGTTGGTATTTTTATTGCATCTGAGTCTCCGGTGTTTTGGCCTCTCGAGGACACTTATGCGAACAATCTCTCCTTTAAATAGAGAGAATTTTCATCATAAAACCTTTTCAGTGTTTTATAGGAAAGCAAAGAGAGAAATCTAACTCCATTAATACCGACGTTACGTACAATGGGCGAAATCGAACATTGCTCTCCGGTCGTCTATTGTGCCAAGTTGATACTGGGATCTGTCTGTAGCGGCTTTTGTCACTCCCGTTCTATCTTTCATAAAGACAGGCAGTGGCCGAGCCGTCATCCACTCAGAGACCATTGCCTACCTCGTAGGTAGGATGCCTACATACATGACTACATCTGTTTGTACATCTAGCTGCGTTTGTTTCTAGTCTGGCGGGCATGTTTTAATTACACCCACCGCTACCCGGGAATTCATAAAGGCAACATGAATTTCCATCCAAATTATTACATTTGTACGCATCCAATATTCATGTCATTCTAATTTCAACGTGTACACAGATTGAAACAATAAATTGCATTGTTACAGCAACATGTGGGAGACACACCCTATGTGTAGATTGTAGGGAGCAGTCGACATCGGCACACAATCTCGACCCCGCCACATATTACGACAAAATTAAGACAGCTTGCGTTGCCAATATGCAAATACACCCGCTGGCTTCCCCACCGTATGCACCTCACATTCAAAACAAGCATTGTTTATAAACCACTTATTTTACAAAAAGTGCAACGAGGCATTCGACTGAACGGATTACGTTGTAAAAATTGTACATTTTCTTCCTACAAACCAACCCTTTGAGCTTTTCAAAGTACGAATGAATTCAGCGAATCGCCGATTTATTTAGTGAATGTAACTATTGCGACTTTACCTCAAAAGCTCGGTATCCCTTTGAATTGTTTATATACGTGAATAAAAGCGAGTTTGCATTTCCGTAACGTATTTGTTAGTCGTTTGTTCAAACAAACAGTGGAATCCCTAAGTTCCTTTATATCCGTGATAAAATATCACAAGGTACGGTACGCATTCTTACGATTCTCGCTGCGAGCCACCGGCTCGGAAAACATCTTTTGTGTTAAACGATACCCCATCCTCTACACAATCGAAAAGTGTTGAAAATTCTCAAGTTTTCTCACAAACACTGATGTTAATAATAGTGATAACATAACATGTAATAGAATAGGTACGTGCATGATCAAGTATCCCTTTTAAAAAGTTTTAATAAAAATCAACTCCTTGGAGATTTCGCTTGGTAGCGAGCTCGCCGTAGCAATTTTCCAATACAGCCATCAGAGGTCTGGAACATGCTAGAGGTAGTCATCTTACAAGCTGAATTGATACTTCAGACACGCCGTGAAGCGCTATTCTCTTGAAAGCTTTTATATTATATTATCTAAGACCTTTCGACACGTGGTAGAACGTCTGTCGTTGCGATCTATGGATTTCGATTCTCGACTCTCTGGGGTATTAAGTAAAGTGTTCAGTGCAGCGAGCCACGTGTCGCCAAACATGAGCTTAAATAAATTTATAAAAAGGTGCTATTGATGTTATGCATGCAAGGAAAACTTTGGGATTCACTTGATGTTATTTATTTGTATTGTCATATTGTTTTCTTTTTGCTTTTTTGGTCGAGTGGTCGATAGCGCGACTGCTAAGCATGAGGTCCTGGGTTCAATTCCCGGGTCAGGCAAAGTGTTATTGGGTTTTTGTATCAGAAATTTCTCAGCAGCAGCCGCGGAGTCTGGATTTGTGCCCGGTTGATCTGGTGTGATGGTTTAGGTACACCTCTGCCTAATCCTTCGGCGATTACAAAGCGAGATGTTATGTATGTATGTATTGTTTTTATTTTCTTTGTTTATTAACCAGCCATCGCAATTGCCTTTACTGTATTATTCTTCATAACTTTAAAAAGCAAGCGCCCTTAGCTATTTTCACACCAAATTCTCTCCATCGACCGAACTGAAGGAAAAACAAATAAACGAGCACCTCCACAATAACTTATATCAGATTAGGATAACGTATTAGAGTGCACGTTAAAGAGCATCACTTTCTTGCAAATTGCTAGCGGCTCAGACGGCGAGGTTCCGCTTAAGCGATCTCTCGCGCCTGTTATAAATCCACATTATATAAGTAACAGCGTTTTGGTTCACTGCCAGCCGACTCCGACGTTATACATATGCATAGGATACGTTAATTCTACGTTTACTTGTTTAAGGGAAGTCGGTCTCGAGTCTCGACGTTAGTTTTGGTATAACGAAAATTTTGTCAAGCAAGATTCATTTATAGTAAACGCCAGATAAACGTGCAATAAAGTTCATTGCCCTTTCCTTAATTTCTCTGCGTAGGTACGCGGACAATAAATTATGAATCGTTTTTCGTTACTAAAAAAAAGAAAGGATCACGATAGATGTCGATTCAGGTCACCTTTATGTCATTATTATTGTTTTTGGAATTATGTATGTCGATAAATGTATGTCGGTCAATGACCGTTATTTTACGTTAATCTGGCGCTTACTATAGGGACAATTAGGTACATGTTTGTAACACCATGTAAAAATGGGGTAAGAGTTTAAAACTAATTTATTAAGCGTTTTCAAATTAGATAAATCGACTCTTCTATTATTTTCATTGGACACTATATTGCATTTAGGTTTTGTATCTAGTAGCAGCCTATTTGCTAAATGTATGTATATGTTACGGGCAACGTGATTAACTGGGCATTATTAATAAGGACCGGCCATTATTAATAATGCCCAAGAGCGTCGGGCAAAGTGATTAATTTATCACTTTGACCGGCCATTATTAATAATGCCCGACGGCCCGTGGTCCATGTAATAAGTCAGTATTTGAGATAGCTTGAATTTATCACTTGGACCGGGCAGTATGATATTCAACCAGAAAATCAGCAACCCACTGTGAGTGTGGACATAATAAATGAAAACCCTCGAGCAGCCGATCAACAGCGTTCTGCCGATATGAGCAATGAAATGAAAAATTCTGATAATGAAAAGGCTGCATCTTTACTCAACACAAAATCAAACGAAATTCGGGAGGCTCGTAACGCAGCTAAGGTATCACTTGATAAGCAAGCCGAAAAAATTTTGGCGCGTTCAAATGCAAAATTTCCTATTTGAAATAAGCCAAAGCGTTCGAGTAAGGATACCAGATGTAGATCGAGCCAAGACGGATAGTCGTAATATAATTACTATTATTATATCTGTCGAAAAAGAAAAACTTTACAAACTAGGAACTAAACACGGTATTTTAAACCAACTGTGTGTGTGTAAAGAAAAGTTCATTTCGATGGATGATGTCCAAAAGTTGATATTACTCTTCGAGAATGTGCTCGAAGAGACTCTCATTTTGAAGGACAAGGCTTCCAGCATTGTAACTGTAGTGGTGACTGCAATTCAAACATTCTTTGCAATTCAAAATGACATAAAAGCTCATCTTGCAAGAATAAATAATTCTAAACTTAATAACTTTCTTGCACAGTCCTTAATTAATAAATATTTCAGTTGATTTTTCTCAGTTTACTAATTTTTAAACTATTGTTCTTAAGTAATTATTTTATCAAAATAAAAGCACGTAACTACTGATGTTATTACATTTTTAACCATTTATTTTTTAACTACTATGTTCAATAGTTTATTTTTTGTTAACTTTTCATGAAAATTATGTAAGTTTAATTTCATTTAATAAAAAAAAAACACTACAGTTCACCTATTTTATTACTTTGCCCAAGATAGGGTGGGCATTATTCATAATGGCCGGGAAAAGTGATTAATCATGCTGTTTTAATCACATTGCCCAATCGAGTCGGGCATTATGAATACAGACCGGCCATTATTTATAGTGCCCGGACTTATCAAATTGCCCGTAACATATATATCTATTTCAACATTAGTCCGCGTCATTTGTTAAGGAAGTCGCAAGCGCCATTTTTCACTATGAGGTCTTGAATTCAATTGTCAGATAGGGATAAGTGTTTCTCGAGTCTGGTTTTTCAAAATATGCTCGCCCCTATTACACAGGAACAAAACAAATGTGGCGAAATGGGGGTGTTCTCTGGATCACCTCTGTTTTTATTTGTTTAAAATCGTTGCCTCTCACATGGAATTCTTCTGTATCGGGGGTGCGTTCAAAAGCATTTTTAAACTCACAAACAGCCAGACCCGGAAAAACTAGCTGCAGGCCTTACAAATATTGTTCCGTGCGGGAATCGAACCCGCGACACGCTGTGCAGCAGCCAATCGCTCAGCCACTGTGCCAACCGTGTCGCCCTCTGTTACTTATATAATATCAAAGTATAGTGAAAGTTATTCATAACTATTTACCTACAATGATCCCGTTCGGTAGGTATGTAGGT
Source organism: Standfussiana lucernea (assembly GCA_964057025.1). Classification (NCBI taxonomy): domain Eukaryota; kingdom Metazoa; phylum Arthropoda; class Insecta; order Lepidoptera; family Noctuidae; genus Standfussiana; species Standfussiana lucernea. Next base: position 5,940,911 of record OZ059794.1, on the reverse strand, counting down.
ACATAGTTTCTTATGTAAATGAATAATTGAAATCAAGGCCGCACCTAGCATTGTTTAAAACAAGGTGGCGGTTGTCTGGATGTGTAATAGTGTTGTAGCATGCGATAAGCACGGACTATCGATAACTTTGCCCAGCACAGTTACAGTACACGTATTAGTATTAACATACAGTATTTCAACTACAAACAAAATGTGGTAAGCAGTGAATCATTTGGAGCTGTCACGTCAAGTGGTTACGTCTGGTATCAGGACACTTGCGCTAAAGATATTTGCGCGAAAGACACTTGCGCGGACCCATTTGCGCGAAAAGACATTTGCGCGCATAGACTTTTCCGCGACTGGACTTTTGCACTAATGGACATTTGCGGACATTTGACATTTGTCATGTGTGTAGTGCAATATACAGAAAGTTTTGTTGACAACACTACACTCGCGTTAAAGTTAAAAAAAAAAAAAAAAAAAACAAAAACCGGCTTAGGGCAAATCAGAGTCGTACACAAAGGGTTCCGTAACACCGTACAACTTATAACATTAATTTTCTCTTTAAATGTCGAAAAAAAAAAACGTTTCTTTACTTTTTTGTATTATAATTTGTTGTTACTGAAGCCATAGTAATATTTACAGGTGTCTACTTATTAGTGATCAAAAGATACAACCTTTCAGACACACAGCGGAGTTTTACACCCGCTATAAACAAGTCAAAGTGAATTATTGAGTAAAAGTAATTACTTAAGATACGCTTTTTATTCCGTACTTTAGCAATAGCTTGAAGTTAGAACTGTCAAAAGTTAGAATTCTTAGCTTTGCTTTCTTTAACGGTTGTTACTTCTTCAAATTCCTTGAGTTTGAGTACGGAACCCCAAAAATTGTCTAGTTGGTATACTAATTATTCTTACACTGTGGCAAAATACTACTTGGCACTAAGTAACGTTACGTATACAACTGACTGTTGTAATTATCTTTGTATATTTAGTTATAGTGGTAGTAACATAAATAAACGTACGTAAGGACATACGATATGCTTGGTTCCTATTATAGTTATGTTTTGGTATTTCCGTTATGCTATAATAGTTGGAAACGCAGGTATGAAGGTAAATAGTAGGCTTTCTCTTGCTGTGTTGACCATACGTTACATACAGCTTGGGTCATCGCAGACAGAGTGGCAACCGCTCAAGCAGGTCCGAGCAAAATCCGCCGGTAGATAAGTAGCCGATGCTTGAACATATGGCCGTCCAACTCTGTCTATATGGCCGCAAGTTGCAGGGTTCGAAGTGATCATTATTATAGATAATAATAAAAAAATTGATAACGTTATCAATGTCACTTCACGTATCCAAAAGCGAAAAATGACAACTTAAAAAAAGGTCAGAAACACTGTATGAATCAACAAACCGGTATTTTAATAAACAAAAAAGACAATATACATAATGCTATGTTCAATAATTCAATGAATAAATATAATTCTCGTTATTTACATAATATTTCAGTCATGAAATTTTCATCTAAACGTATAATAAAATTGTAACAGGCCAATGTCTATACATTGAAGATATAAAAAAAATATATATTTGGGGGGTCTTTATTATAGCAACAGAAGCCAAAACAACAGTTTTTTGAATTATTGTCTGTTTGTCTTTCTGTCTGTATGTTTGTACGCGCATCACGGAAAAACTACTGCATGGATTTGAACGCAGTTTTCAAAGCTCTACTGCTAGATGCCTAACTTAAAATATAGGCTACATTTTACCAAAGGAAAAGATCTTTTCCCGTTATTTTTAAAGTACCACACGCGTAGGAAGTCGCGGGCAAAAGCTAGTTTGTACCTTAATAAAAAAAAACAGTATTCCTATCTACCTATCAAAGAAAATAATTGTCTTGATAATTTCGAACCCTGATGTGAAGTAATATAGGGTGTACTCCTTGAACAACAGCTAATAGCAAAATGATTAGCAAATCGCAAATGAGATGCGTGATGCTTGATGCAATTGCTTCCCCTGCTTACTTTAGGTTTCCAGTGAAAAATAAAATGGGTTGCAAGCTGCCACCCGATCACTAATTAATTCATCACACGATGCACTTAATGTTTCTTGATAAGATTAATTCATTTACAGTTTCCGTATTATTAATGACGCAGCACGTGCTTTTAACAAGAACGCAGTTCTTCAAATGAGAAATATCCATTTTTTTATGAAACGTCTTCAATTATCATTGTGTGAGTGGAACGGAAACTTGACTTTCTCCATTGAAGATCACAACAGATCATTTTTTATATTAGACCAAGAGTATGGGACATGGACTATTTCTCCTTTTTATGCTTTTCTAAATCATTGGCATGGGTTAGGCAGCGCCATCTCGTGGCTCCCGACCGCTAACCCACTGTCAGTCTACCCTCAAACTCAAAACCCTCAAATACATTTGGCGGAGCGCTCGTCAGAGAATGTATTACATTACAACCAAATTAAGTGGGTTTTCAATAAAGCGTTTTATTCTTGTCATTTAAAATCCAGTTAAGTAGATAACTTCCGTTTTCTTAGTTGTCTGGGATTAGGGCCACCATTACCACCGCAAGATCGGTAAAAAATGCAATAATTATGATGCTTTTTTAAAGCTCTTATAACCGAGATGTTTCACAGACGAGTAAGATTGTTTGAATCAAGCTCGACTTGTTTATTTTTATTATGCAAATTAACTATATTCGAAAACACATCCTACGGTCCTACCTATCTAGACAAAATAATAAGATCAGCGTAAGATTTACATTAAAAAGCCTTCGGGCGACTCTAATAAAATTAACGATGAACTTCTTTCGACAAAGTGTGGGGTGCAGAATTGAAATTCAAATCGGTCTCAAGCATATCTAATATAATTAGTACGATTCGGTAATTGAGTAGACATCCACCCTGCAAGACGGAAACTTTCAAAAACAAAATGAATTGTTCAAAAAATGGATTACGTGATTACTTCTAGCCAAAAATGTAGTCGTAGTCGTCTGATCGGTATTGTATTAACGTTTAGTCTACTTATAAATTCAAAAACTTTTTTTGCGAAAAGAACCGACTTCCAAAAGACGCTAAAAAAGTCTAAAACTTTACGTTACTCTCGGAAGTCGATGACTTTGTTTGTTTCATTGTCTTTTTTGCCACCGATGAAAGTTTTTATTTTACGCTTTTTAGTACTTTATCATTTTTCGTAATTCGTAAACGCCACTGTCACAGGAAAGCAAAATACGCAATATCTTTTACTTGGATGACAATATTTGTTCCAGGTATTTTGATTTAAAAAACTAAATTACTGCACCAATTTTGATGAATTTTTCAAATCTGTTCATAAATGACGGAGTTATGAGGTAACAAACATAAAAATATACAACCGAATAGAGAACCTCCTCCTTTTTTTGAAGCCGGTTAAACATTTGGGGATGTTCATGTTCAGATGATGACAGGAAAAGTCGGGAGTAGACGCCTTACAAGGACTTCCAGTTCTTTCACCGATAATACTGGTTTATTTAGAAAGGGCACGGGCGTAGTTTGTACTACCTAACTTGTTCTGTGGAAAAAGGGTAGGTACCTACTTGGCTATGTAAGAATCGTAACAGATGGGGTTCTGTAGTTTTTACCAACCACCATAAGACAGAAAATGTGACTACATATGTTGTATGTCACGGCCCGAGTTTTCATAATGTTGATAGAAGGTGCATTGCAAACTCAATGTTTCACAAACTTTATTCTATCAATCCTCTGATTGGTACTTGACTACTTCAAACCTAGTAAGTACATAATATTCCTTTCAAGGAACTGTAGGTACTAACTTGACAATAATTTTAATAACATACCTTAACACAGTGCAATCAAGCACCAAAATAGCGTTGTCAGCATGTTTGCAAACATAATTCCGAGATTGATAGCAACGCGTCTCGTCATTATGTCAACGTATGACCAGTATAAGATGGACGGCGGTGAAACTGAGAACCAGATTCAAAGGTACGTTCGGCCAAGAAAGTGCTGTATTGACATTTCCATATTGGGTAAATAAAAATATCGTTCGGTATTTCCTTTACCTATAAGCTCTATAATTATAAAATTAAGTTAATAATATAATCATTGGTCTTAATTACTAGATAGTGTTAGTAGACCGTCATGGTATGTTTTGTGTGGAGTTTCATCCAATATCGCAGCATTGGAGACCCATCTGTCTGCGAATACACTCACAATGGTGTTGGTATCCCTTTTTGAACTTCTTCTTCCTTATCGTGTGGTTAGTGCCTAACCTGGTGGCAAAGTTTTATGCCGCCCATGGGCCTCTGACATGGCTTTACATGCCGTCGAGAATTAACTCTCAGGCATGCTGGTTTCCTCACGATGTTTTCCTTCACCGAAGCAAGTGATAATTATACAATACGCACATAGATTCCGAGAAATCAGAGGTGCGTGTTTTTGAACTGTTACTGTTGTTTTGTTTTCAATTTGTAGAGTGTGTGTGTCTATTGGTGGTCTGGAATTGGAACTCTTCACAATAAACACAGCTCTAACTATTTATGAAAGTTTAATAAAATAATATAACACAATATAAAAAATCAAAACAGAAAAACACTAGTTAGCACTATGGCTGGTTTGCGCGGACTGCCAGGGCGACCGCGGGACGCGTCTCGCGCGCGGGGTGGAGGCGGCGGCGTGTCGAGCCGCTAGCCGCGCGACTCGTAAGTCGGCCGAGCGACCAAACTGTAGGTAGGATAATAGCCTACATCACTCCCCCGCTGAGACCGGTTCACGGTCGATAGTGAACTAGGTGTCGCGGGAATCTGACAGTTCTCCCGCTTCTTGTGGTAGTTTCCGGCTGCGATAGTGGCGATGCTGGCGACGAAGCTGACGGCGGTGGTGATGGTGGTTGCGGTAACGGTGGTATTTTCGGGCTATCATTGTTGTTAGCCATGTAGGCTGGTTTTAGCCTATCAATGGTAACAGTTGTGGATTTCCCTTGGACGTCTATTGTGAAGGTTTTTGATCCTCTTTCGATGACTTTGTGTGGACCGGAATAAGGTGATTCTAAAGACTTCTTCAGAGGTCCTTTCCGCAGGAACACGTGACTGGCAGTATTTAGGTCTTTAGGCACGTAAAACGTTTTCTCACCATGGCCGGATGTTGATGCAGGTGACAGTCTCGAAATGTGTCTTCTTAACCGTGCTGCGAAGTCTGCTTCATCTACGATGTTGTGTGTTACTGGTTTAATGAACTCACCAGGTAATCGGAGTGGCTCACCGTACACCAATTCAGCTGAAGAGGTTTGAAGATCATCCTTCCAGGCGCTCCTCATACCCAGGAGAACAAGAGGAAGCACCTCCGACCATTGCGCGTTGTTGTGGCACATTATGGCGGCTTTCAGCTGTCTGTGCATTCTCTCCACTAGGCCGTTGCATTGCGGGTGATAAGCTGTTGTGGGACAATGATAGGCGCCTATGATCGACGACATGCACTGGAACAGCTGCGAGTCAAATTGTTTTCCTCGGTCAGTGGTAATTTTCTCTGGACATCCGAAACGAGCGACCCAGCCAGAAATGAAAGCGCTAGCGCAGGTCTCCGCTGTGATGTCTGCTAGAGGGTAGGCTTCTGGCCATCGAGTATACCTGTCTACAGCTGTAAGGCAGTACCTGAAACCAGCAGAAAGTGGCATAGGGCCTATTATGTCAAGGTGGACGTGGGAAAAACGGTTAGAAGGAACAGGGAATAAGGAGAGAGGAGAGTGGGTATGGCGGGTAACTTTGTTGCGTTGGCAATCAGTGCATTGTTGAGCCCATGTTTTGCAGTCACGACGAATCTGAGGCCACACAAATCTTTCTGACACTAGTTTGGCAGTAGCGTTGGGGCCTGGATGACTGAGATTGTGTAGGTTGTTGAAGATTGCTTTTCGAAAAGTTGGTGTGATGAATGGCCTAGGACGTGAAGTAGACTTGTCACAGTAAATGTAGGCATCCATAGTTTTCACTCTCTCTAACTGTAACGCCGTGTTGTTTTGTAGCAAACTCTGTAATTCTTGGTCGTTTTCTTGTTCGTTTTCCAGTTCTTTGTAGTTGATGGTAGTGTCGATGCTTTCCAGTCGTGAAAATGCGTCGGCGACTACATTGTCATTTCCTGATATATGGTTGATGTCAGTTGTGAATTGAGAGATATAATCGAGATAGCGGTGTTGACGAGGTGAGCAGTTGTCTCTTCTTGTCGTGAAGGCGAACGTTATGGGTTTATGATCGGTGAACACTTTAAATGTTCTCGCTTCGACCATATACCTAAAGTATTTTATTCCTTCATGTATTGCGAGCAATTCACGATCGTAAGTGCTATGTTTCGTCTGAGCAGGAGATAACTTGCGAGAAAAGAATCCCAGTGGTTGCCAGCTGTCATTTATTTGTTGTTGTAAGACCGCTCCGATGGCCACATCCGAAGCGTCGGTAAAAAGTGCTAACTCAGCTTGTGGATCGGGATGTGAGATGAGAGTGGCTTCTAATAAGTTATTTTTGCATGCGTCGAACGCTTTTTGTATTTCAGGTGTTATAGTGATGAGCGTTGTTCCTTTGATTTTTGGGCCACTTAAAGCTTGATTGAGAGGGCCTTGGATTTGAGCGGCACCAGGGAGAAATTTTCTGTAAAAATTAATCATCCCTAGAAATCTTCGCAACTCTTTAGCATTTTTAGGGAGGGGGTATTCCTGGATCGCCTTTACTTTTTCTGGGAGGGGACGTATACCAGCTGCAGATACGTGATAACCCAAGAAAGTAACTTCACTAGCACCTAAGACACATTTGTTGGTGTTAATTACTACTCCATATTTTTTTAACTGGTTGAATATTTGTGTCAAGTGCCCAACGTGCTCTGTCTCCCCTTTTGAAAACACGAGGATATCGTCTAGATATCCGAACGTGAAGTCTAATCCCTGAAGGATTTCGTCTAAAAATCTTTGGAACGTCTGCGCAGCGTTCCTCAAACCGAAAGTCATGGCAGTAAACTCAAAAAGTCCGAATGGTGTTGTGATCGCTGTTTTCTTAATGTCGTCTTCAAAAACCGGTATTTGGTTAAATGCTTTCACGAGATCAATTTTAGAAAATATGGTGGATCCTGATAGCTGGTATGCGAAGTCGTGGATGTGCCTCACTGGATACCGATCAGGTATTGTTCGTGAATTTAATTGCCTATAATCGCCACATGGCCTCCAGCCGTCGTCTTTTTTCGGTACGAGATGTAATGGGGACGACCAAGGACTTTCAGAGCGACGAGCTGTTCCATTTTGTAACATTTCCTCAAATTCTTTTTTCGCGATCTTCAGTCTGTCTGGTGCCAAACGACGCGGTCGTGATGTTACCGGTGGGCCAGACGTCGTTCTAATGTGGTGTTTTGTATTGTGAATTGGCACATTTTGTGATCCAGCTGGTCTTGTTATTTCCGGATAACATCGTAATAAGTCGAGATAAGTTGAATGACCTGTAAACATTTTCAACGACAGCAGTTCGTGTGTTATTCCGTGAGATGAAGGCGCGCCGACGGTCATATTTGTTATTGAGTCTATCAATTTCTGTTGCCTGCAGTCGACTAATAAGTTATAAAAACTTAAAAAATCAACACCTATGATTGGTCTTGAAACATCAGCAATAATAAACTTCCAAGTAAACTCACGACGTAATCCGAGGTTAAGATTTAGCTGATAAGTACCGTAAGTAGGTATCGGAGTGCCATTTGCAGCGACAAGTTCGTAGTTACATTTGTTACTATATTGCAGCTGATTACGTAAGTACGATTTAGGGTAGGCACACACGTCTGAACCTGTATCTACGAGAAACTGTATGCCAGTGCGTTTATCTGTGATAAATAGGCGGCCTTTACATGCAGAGCAGTCGTCAGCCGCCATTACTGACTGCTTGTGCAGTTTTCCGGCTGAAAATCACACGGCTGAACACATTTGGTGGCCTTAGCACCAAACTTGTAATGATACCAACAAGTTGGATGTTTACTACGTGACTGAGATCGGTTTTGGCGGGATTTCGAGCGGTCTTCGCGTCTATTTGATCGGCTTGGGCGGGAAAGGTCATTGACCTTTTGCATTAATGACTGGACTTGCTTCGTTAATTCGGTAATTTGTTTACACATAGTATCCATTTCACTCACCCCTTGTGTTGATGTCGCCGCAACTTGATGACCTCTCGGCACGACATCATGTATTCTGTCAGCAAGATCAGCTAGCACATCGAGACGCGCGGATGCCTGAGATGCGATTATAGATTGTATGTTGCTCGGCAGGCGGCTCGACCATATCGTTCTTAAAAACTCTTCAGGAACTTTCGGACCAGCGAGGTGCTGCAGGTGTCGGAGGAACTGCGACGGCTTCCTGTCGCCAAGCTCTTCGTGTGTCAGCAGTTGGTGCACCTTTTTCTCGCGGGATTCTGAGAGTCGCTTTATGAGCTCCGCCTTCAATATTACGTATTTATCGGTCGCTGGTGGATTCACGATGATATCTTCGACCTCTGTTGCGTACCGTGGATCGAGATGACTGACGACGTAATAAAATTTGGTTGTGTCTGCCGTAATATTGGATATCGCGAACTGTCCTTCTATTTGTGCGAACCAAATCGCGGGCTTCTCCGGCCAAAATGGCGGGACGCGCACACCTACTCGAAAAACATCTTGAGACTTTTCTGCATCATCCACGTTCACCTGCACGGTATTATTCATTTTGTTTGTCACTAAAGTTATCCTTTATTATAACAGTTTATGAGTCCGCGTATTTTTCACTATATTAGGTAGGTAGCACTTGCACGTGTTAACTTCTCGGGGTCACCACTGTAGAGTGTGTGTGTCTATTGGTGGTCTGGAATTGGAACTCTTCACAATAAACACAGCTCTAACTATTTATGAAAGTTTAATAAAATAATATAACACAATATAAAAAATCAAAACAGAAAAACACTAGTTAGCACTATGGCTGGTTTGCGCGGACTGCCAGGGCGACCGCGGGACGCGTCTCGCGCGCGGGGTGGAGGCGGCGGCGTGTCGAGCCGCTAGCCGCGCGACTCGTAAGTCGGCCGAGCGACCAAACTGTAGGTAGGATAATAGCCTACAAATTCATTTGTGGGATATTGTGTCCTAACCTTTGTGTGTTTCAAAGACGTTTAAAACCTCCCCTGCCCTCATACGGTGATTGTAACTCGTACAATGCGGCAACGGAGTGATTTTTTATTGCTGAAAGTTTTCCGCACCCCGTCTGTTTTCCGAAGTTTAGGCGCCTTGGATAGATAACCCTAGATAAAAACTACCTATGGTGTGTAATTATTCTAACTATCCTAATAAGTTCGCGAATTATCAGCAGCATTGAAGCAGCAGACGTTTCAACATTAAATGGCCGCCTATACAAATGCCATTAGAGGTGCGGAACCCATACGTTTTACTGTATGTAAATTCGAGCTGACGTTAGCCACAAACATTGGGTGAATTAATGTCTCTGGAACGTCTTCTACATCCCCAGGGAGAATGTGAAGCCGACTGCGTAGTTACCTGTTCTACATTTAATTAATTATATTCCGATTTAAATAACGGGGTTAAGTCAGTAATTATGTTCGCGAAATGAACGTCTACTTAATCCGTACTACTTTGGATGAAATTTAGCACACGGATAGACCATGGTTAGACTTGGATTAGGACGTAAGAAACTTTTGTCCCGGTAGTACTTTTCTGTGGAACAATCTGCGGCATCCACGCATAGGTAATCATAACGAACGTTCCTATTCGTCTGATTATTGGAACGAGTCATGTTATCACACTTTTTTGCCGGGGAGCGATTGTTTGTAACTGGTAAATATATCGTTTACATTCTGTATTAATGATATTAGTCGGTGGCCCGAAAATCTGACAGTCATGAGTCAGTCTTACCAAGGGTATCGGTATTACCCAGCAGGTACTAACTGGGTTGCGGAGGTCAGATAGGCAATCCCTCCATATAAAATACTAGTATATAGCGGCTTCCGGTTACACTGGAAGCTAACCTCAACATAGTTGGGAAAAGGCTAGGCAGATGATGACATTGTTTATTAATAAGTTATCTGTTTTTTGTACAAATGTGACTTTCCTTTGGAGTCATTGGACAGTGAACGTGTTAAACGAGACAGGAGACGCCATCTAACAGCAGTCGAAAATAACTATCCAAAGGAAGGTGGGTGAACTTGTTTTCCGTAATTTAGATCTCCTATTATTGAATTAATTACATATTCATAGAATATTTCGAAGAAACTTGAAGATGCCGAAAACAGCATTCTCTGATATTGTGAGAGACTGAGTGAGGTCATTCCTGTCTCTGAATTTCGATCCAAACTTCTATTATGTCAGCGACTCGACGAGTGAATATTCTACGCAGGATTTATTGTCCGAATCGGCACAAATGTAGTAGAGGGTGCGGGGTGTAGGTAATTAAAATAACAATTTCGTAATTAATCATTTATTAATTAGCTACTCAAAGAAATCATATTAAATTATATGGGCAGATTTTACCTAACAGTAGGTACATAGTTAGTATCAAGGTGATATAATGAATATTAATTACAAGCTTATCGTAGTTTAATATTCAAAGGAAAGTACAATTTTGTGCAAAATTGATATCTGAGAAAATCTACAATGATGGACAAAGTTTTATAGAAAAAAAAAACATTATAACAGCAAATAGTTTTGATAAACAAAAATAGATGATAAAAGTATATTATAAACAGTACATGAAATTAAAAATAATCTATTGTAGACCACATTTCAGAGGTCACCAAGCTGTCGTACAAAAACGCAGATCTTTTGATTTTGTTATTTATAAATAAGTGTTGAAATAATTTCAAAATAAATATAAAGCGAGATGTGATGACATTTATATAAGTTTTTGTTCAAGAGCCGACAGTATTATATTTATTGGATATATTTCCAAAGATAAGATATTAAGTATTAATGTGATAGTAATTTTTTTTGTATGTTATTTCCACATTATCTCAAAAATGGACTAATTTTAGCAACATGATTAAATTGAATAAAGCATCACTTTTTTACTCCAATTAACTTCTCTACGCATACTTAATTAAGTATAAAAAAATAATCTGCGAATATCCAAACAAAACAATTCTACGTCTAATATTAATGATATTAAATTAAAGCTATAATTTTAGTAGTTTTCTCTACTATTTAGCTCAAATAAACGCGAGACTTAATAACACTTATATCTAAATAAAACTAAGAACAATTTAAACGTTATTGGGGTTCTTCCCAAGCGTATGTTGAATTTGTAAAGATGCGACCACACTGCTGCACATCGACGAAAATCGATGCAAGAATCGACAAAAAAAAAATAAACTTTCGACAAAACGTATCCCGCGCGGTGGAACGACGGATTAAGTTCCTAGGTGGTTCGAAATTTAAAACAGTGACTTAAGATCCATCGAACGACCGTCCCTGGCAGTTTGGTCACACCTTCATGTAAATATAGAACCTATTTTCTATGTATATAAGGTATGGTATTTGTACTTCACAACAGTATTACTGAGTATTGTTAGGTTGATATACAATATGGCTACATACTGTAAGGCAGTAGGTAAATCAGGCTAGTATTTTAGTTATAAACAGTGCGTTTTTAGAGGCTAGAAAAAGATCTTTCGATGATAAAATCAGCTATAATTAAAAGAAAAAAAAAAAGGTATAAGGATTCGAAAAGGCCAGTGTTTTTTAAAGGCCAGTGATTAGCATGAGCATAATAAGCCTTTAATGTTTCTCACTGCCGGGAACCGTTCTATGATAGTGAAAGGGCTGTAATTTACAACGCGGGTCCAGTGCGCTAGGGGACTTCATACGTCTTCGAATTTTCGGTGCTAAGACATGCTGGTCGACAAGACATGATAATGCTGTAGTGATTCGGGCTATTGCGCATGAATTCGCCGCTAGAGGCGTTCGTGTAGAGTAAGGTCTTCAGAAATGTCAGATGTCATAGTGTTCCCGCGTTGCGAGCTTTTTTATCACGTAGTTTTATTAGTATTCATGAGTGTGGTCAAGATTGATTAATTATGACTTGAAGATTATAGTTAGCAAGTTGGGAGTTCTAATTTGTTAGTACTTGAAGGAAGAATGATTTTTAAATGTTTCATGCGTGCTAATTTTAGGGACAATATTGTAAATATGTACCTTGAGTTTACACTATGTTGTTAAACGTAATTAAATAAACTTTTTATGAAGTTATTGATACTTTAAAGTATAAAATAGAATTAATGACAGGACCTTACTCGACAGTGGCGCCATCTGGTGAGCTCAAAAACTATAGCCCTCATTGATTGATTGACTATTATGAAAACAGATGGTACTTTCGTAAAATCATCGTGAATCTTTTGTTAAGGCACAGCCATTTCGTATAGTTTTTAAAACAGTTCTGGGCATATATATGGGTTATTTGTTAGTACACCTAGCCTACAAAAACACACTGTGATTGTTATACGACCATAACACTCTCGATAGTGTTATTTGGTAGAAAGTCATATTTACGTTATATAAAATTACTGCTTAGGCGATTTATACCCAATATCTTAGTAATACTAGCGACATAATTAATTCTGAATTATATTTAAGCTTTTCAGATCACGACTATTATTTATTTATAAGTTTTTAATAAAATCTTTAGTTAATAACAGTAAATATTAATCTTAATAAAATATACAATGTTATTTATAAGAAAATATGTACGTATGGCACTCAAAAGATATAGCTTCTAAGGATGAATATACATATAAGTAATTATTATATATGTTATAGTATTGTATACTAGATATATTGTAGGCACTTGTAAATAGCAATGCTTTAAGCTTTTATGCCAGTTAAATGGTGATTTATTCTTCTTTCAATGGTACGCATATAAGCGTTCTTTATGTCATAATTATGGGGATAATCTGTTTTAGATAAGACATGGCTACAAATTTAAGTAGCGATATTGAATTCAGATTATTTTTTATTCCGTTTCTACGCGAATAATGCATTTACAACGTATTACATTTCACAACTAACAATATTAAGAATGGAAGCGATCATTTCCTTTGGAAAAACCTTCGAAATCTTAACTTTCATCAATATAATTACACATTTACAATATGCATAACTTCGTTCGTTTTATAACTTAAAGTGCAAGCGTTAACAAAAGGCACTTTTTACTTAATAACCATCACAACGCGGTAGCACCATTCAAACTATAATTTGTGCAAGACTACTTGCTGACCAAGGTTATTAGACAACTGAAGGTCGTGTACAGCAACTTTGTTCTAGTAGTCGCAAGCGCATGAGGTTCTGGGTTCGATTCCCAGGTCGGGCAAAGTGTTATTGGGTTTTTCCATCAGGAATTTCTCAGTAGCAGCCACGGAGTCTGGTTTTGTGCCCGGTTGTAGGCAATAGGCTCGCCCCCTATTACATGGGACTAAAACATAACTGGCGAAATGTGGGTGTACTATTAGATACACCTCTGACTAACTCTTCGGGGATTACAAGCGTGATGTTACGTAGGTCGTGAATACTTTTGTATGTCCGAAAGAAATACACGGAGGTAGTACATGTATAGTCGCATTTGGCTTATTATGTTCGAGTACTAGGATTTAAGCCAGCAGGGAGAAATTGCGAATGATTTTTAAGAGGATCACATCAGCCCCTACAGAAGACGCTCTGCCAAGACTTTCATGAAGAAGTTTAAGTCCCATGCTGCTATTGGGAAATTCCTAAAGGAAATAACTCAATGAAACCCTACCCGATATGCGCATCGAATCCAGAACTCCAAGTTCAACAATCTATTCCACACATTTGTCTAATACCCTGGATCAGATATACGAGAAAACCTTCCGTTTAGCGTATCTTAATATTATGCTTATCAGAGAAATTATAACTATTTACAGAGACTAGTAACGATATATTAATAAATACGAAGCTATATTTACATGTATGTTATTCGGATGATACACTCAAGGCCTCAAGCGGTGTTATTTTAGTTTTTTTTTAATAGCAACAGCAATTTTAACAAATGATCAACTAACTACTTTTAAAATTTTAATCTTCTACGGTGCTACAAGGAACTTTTCGCGGTCAAAAGATGTTGAAAAGCGCTGTTGGTAGCCATTTTGTGAATTGTATTGAAAAAACAAAATGGCGGCGTGAGTGCTGACTTTGGTCACGCGCCAAGAGATCCTTGTACAGTTATATGTTATTTCTCTTTTAATTATTAACAACAACACTAATGTTATGACCATTTAATCTGATATTTGTGACATACTTTCACTCGAAACTTTTATACTATAATGAACACACTAAAATGAGAAATCAATAATTTCTTTATGGTAAGATATTGTCTCAAAATTGCTTATCACTTCACCAATACAACCAGAAACGACCAGTTTTAGTCAAGAATTACTTTTATTGCTACGTTTAGTATTGAGCATACTAATATACTAATTTGATACATTTTGCTTTAACTGAAGGGTGTTTATTACATTCAAACGATCGATCCTGCATCGAAGTTTAAATCACGTGGGTTAATAGTTCAAATTAATTAATTAATGCTGAGAACAGTCGATAAACTATTCGGTTCAATCGATCGAATGATTTAATCGATAAAAAAGTAATGCACAATCGACGTCAAATCGATTAAATGACGGTCGAATTTTAAACGATGTCGATGGCGTGATTATAACAACACCCTTATACATAAAGCTATAAACGTGCAAAACCGTAACTACTTCCAAATTAAGAACATATTGACAACCCCTGGCCGTTACCATAGAGACCATTCACTGGAGAGTGCACCATCCGCGCAGTAGTCAAAGGTTGACGACCCCGTTCTCCCCGTAGTACTCAGCTACAGTTTCATCCCCGTTCAGTTGATCCCTGATGACTATGGTGGGGTTGTTCGAACAGGATGAGTTGTTTGATAGAGTGCGGCGGGTGGCTTTACATCGCTGGCATTCGACTACGACTATGGAGTTGGTATCCATGTCGGTTTCAGTACTGCTTGTGCGACGGAGGTGGGAGGGGCTGTTGTGGAGGCGGTGTTCTTGTATTGCGCGCCATAGTCGGAGCTCGATGCCGCCTCTGTGGAAAGTTCGAGTATTATATATTTGTCAGTCAAAAGGGAAGAATGTTGTTTGTAAAGAAAATTAATGAAGAGTAAAATCGGTGATACTACTCGCCTTTGCCTGAATTTAGGTATCCCACAAAGTAAACGACTACAATATTGTTTTTCTTTTATTTTCCACTCATATAACACTCGACTGAAAATAAGGTGTGCTTCATCTATTTGAATTAGATAAAAAAAAATATATGCGCATTTTTTTTAGCACCAGGCCTGATTTGTACAGGTCGGGTGGCAAAATCGAATGTCTTTTTTAGCCCAGCTCTTCCGAACAGGCCGATTCGAGCAACTTAACGCTGATCTTCCGCCTCTATTCCATTCATTGTCCGTGCTAATTAAAATAAATATATTACCAAGAGCCACATACTCACTCACTCAGTTGCTCGCGCACGCGCGTGGTTTCGGTCTCGTCCAAATTGTCGTTTGTTTCTCATTACAGAACCCTCTCCTATTTGAAAAGTCAAGTAAGTATCACTTACTTGAGGTGCAGCCTCGCCACGTCCTCCCGCTGCGCGTGCTGCAGCAGGTCTGGCAGCACGTAGCAGTGCCGCAGCAGCGCGGCGCAGACGGCGGGCGGCAGGCCCCGCGCGGCGACCCACTCGCGCAGGCGCGTCGCTTCAGCCTCGTCCACGCCGTCGGTTGTGTCGACGGCTTCTGAAGGAAGCTCGCTTTGGCTTGCGAATACCTCTGGGGTCACACTGCTGTGAGGAGAGATAACATGGTCAATGACTGTTGGAAACATCAGTAGTGGGGGTGACCGCGGGTGGGAGTTGCGGCCGCGGGGGGCAGGGGCTCGAGCTGTGAGCGCGCGCTGGCTTAACTACTGCCACCACCAGTGCACCATCAGTGATCGGAATAGCACTACCTATAGTGCTATTCGCGGGATTTAGTGACTGTTATCATAACATGGATATGCCTTCTGAATCCCGGGATATATACTATTTATTTATTTTATTAAACCGTTTTTTTATTGATAATTATTTTAATCATTCGTATTTTACATAGTACGAATTCAGCTTTATGCAAATATTGTATTGGACACTAAAGTCATACCTCGCGCTTTATTAAATCTGCTTATAAAAAAAAACGTGTATTTTATTGAACACTTTCTAATTCATGTACTACGAATTTCATTTTTTTTTTTTAATAAAAAATATAATATTTCCAATCATAAAACTAGAAAGAAACTCAAGTAAGTAGACAAAAGGAGATGTTCCATTCTGGGCTAGGTCTATGTACACCATATCAATAAATAGGGAAAAAATAGGGGAGTTTCACAAAAATACTATAAAAATAATTTGAAGACGGGTTTAGCTGTTAAAAAATGATAATTAGGAAAGTTTTTTAATAAGTTAACCCTGTTTATAAGGCAGCCATGACAGTTGTGTTTGACATGACTTTTGACGACTTTGACGTTTCTATGCACCCGAGCGACCGAGTCTTTCTTTGCTTTGAGCTTTGAACAAATAACGTCCACGCCTGCGTTTCATTTCTAGACATTGAAATATAGGATAGGTGATATAAGAAGTGCTGCCGGAATCGAGTAAAATATCCTGTAGGTACTATTATTTTTATCGAAACCCAAGATTTTCGAAATCAAAAATTGAACAGAAATTCTTCGATCTTTATGAAGCTAGTTTATAACACGTTACGTAAACGTAAACGTCAATCAAATGTCATTGTCAAAAATACCACTGTCAGATCCACCATGTTAGATTTTTTGTCGAGTGTTGTTATCCTTGACAAAGTTAATTTAAAAACACAATCAAACGAAGTGAAATGAAAGAAAATTAACAATTAAAAACGGTTTATGTATTAAAAAGCTATTTTTACATATGTGTACATAGACCTAGCCCAGGCTCCATACATTTCTGGAACATCTCCTTTAATTACTGAAGGCGGGCAGCCCTATCGCGTGGCCGAGTCACAATACTGATAGATATCTATCTTCATCTAGTACATCGATATTCAGAAAAATATTCCCGGGAATCCCGGGGCATGTCCATATTAACATTATCATTCAGGTTTAATGACCTAAAATAGCACTACCTATTCCGATCCCTAGCCATCATACACCGTACTGAGCACACACTCATTCCTCGCATCGCTTCTAGTTTTCAAATGGTTTGTTTTCAAACCCGTGGAAAACAAACGTTTTCAACGTTTGTTTTCCACGGGTTTCTGGAGTTTTATGTTTACCCTCGTATCACCTGTAGGATATTCCCACTTCTTAATGACAGATAAACTAAAGGTCTGTTTAACTAACTGTGTGTCTCTAGTCAGTTTATCAAACAGATTATTAGATTACAGATGTTCTAAATTTGACCGTTGATAAAATACTTACCTATCCGAACACTAAATCAAGCAGGACATGCTTTAAAGACTTAATAAAAAAGTTATAAAACCTAGTTGTATATTATCAGTATTGCTAGTAATAATAATACTATCTCATTATTGACCCACTGGAGAGCACTGCTCGTACAAATTGTTGAATATTCCTTTAAGTTGTGGAAAGTTTAAGGGAACATTACGATTTTAAAATAAAAAGACGCACCAAAATACCATAAAATTTGGCAATACAATAATAATAAATGTAAGATATCACAATGATATTCAAAACATTGCGCAAATAAATATAATAAACTTACCGCGACTTCTTTTCAACGATATCTCTAAGTATTATCGTGTGCGTTTTCTGCTCCTCTAACATTTGCCGCAGCAGACTCTGATACTGCTGGTAACTTTCTAGAAGTTCTTGGTGTAATCTAGGAAGCAGACAACAGAAATATTATAGACATGATTACATACCCATATAAACTTTTATTAAATTTTCCTGTTGGGAAAATTCTCAGTCAAGTCGTGAAAATAAAGGGTTACTAAAGTTTTCTTATGCCTGGTTTCCACTAAAGCGGAGACGAGCAGGACGGTGCGGAGTCGAGCAACATTCGACCAATCACAGGCGACAAGAGACACGCGATGTGGATTTCAACCAAGATGATTGTTTCCAGCACGTCTCCTACACTCGTCTCTGCATTGGCGGAAAAAGGGCCTTAACATTCATGAGATAGTCTAGAAGATAATTAAACTACTCACTTCTGGTTCTCATGTCTTAGAGAATGTAGTGCGTGTGTATCTCTCGCCGAGTTAGTGGAAGACATGGCGGAGGGTGTCGCGTCAGGTGCCACGCCGGGCCCGCCGCGACGACCGTCCTGTCCCGCTAGGTTTGCGCCCAGTTCTGAATAGTAACAAAAAAAGTGGTACAGAATTATTGCAACCCATGAAGAGGTGTCTGTATCTCTACGTATAAAACTATGTCGCATGTCGTCTCTTTCTGGCCTCTTAGATCTTCTAAACTACAAGTAATGCATTTTGATACGATTTTACGATGATTTGTACATTTGTATCGGAAGTTTGATATGCATTACACATTTGACTTATTTATAGCACAGAAATGATGATTTGATACGTCACCAAAAAACCGTTTATGAGTCAATGTGTGAGTGACAGCGGCACCGGATACGGAAACAAGTGAATAGTGCGAGCTCGCGTTTGCTGCTGACCGAATAGTTGAGTGAATAGCGCGCAAGGCGCCTTCTGTACATTATACGCCTGACTTGCGAGATCTATATAATGGCTGTGGGACATTTACACGTGTTTTCAACTAGTTTTAACATCAAGAACATTTTATATACACCTGAATCTATCCAATTCTAAAATAAACATAAAAAATTGCTAGGCTAATAAACACAAAAAATACTAATGTCCAATGATTGCTCGTCGTATTCAGCCAATCACAGTAGTTAACATGAGTTTAAACACTGTTATTGTACGATATTCACAGCATACGAGGACAGTAACACGAACATAATTTTTACCAATTTTGTTATAGTAGTCCCAAAACGTGTCGATTTCCAGAATCCAGAAATCAGACGAAATCGACAAATTATCATCTGAGAAGAGCATACAGTATTTGATTAATAATCAAATGAGTAAAAACGCAGAAATAATACCATTTTAAAAACTTGCGGTTGCCAATTGGGATGGCTAAAAGTGGTCTTCGAAAGACTTCCAATAGCTTGCCCTGCGAAAATTTCTGTACTTTTGGGAAAAACAATTCGAAGCTGAAGAGGAACTGCTCTCTTATTTTCTTGAATCTCCGTACTGCGCTGGGCCAGTCAAACTTACAAACGACCTGCGGCCGACAGTATTGGTTGTTTTCCTTCTGATTCCACATTTAGAACACATAAGAAAAGTTTAACATGAAACAAAGATACATGTCTTACCTGGCGACAAAACAGTAATAGCAGCCTGTACAGCATTCCTCACTAAGTTATCCAAAGCGAACATCCAATGAGGTTTTATGCTATGCATCCTCAACACCGCATTGACGGCCTCTTGGAACATGTAGATGGCTGAATGTAATTCATTAATGGCGTTTGAATCGAAGTCTAGTTCTTCTTTTAAAGTTATTATGGCTTGTTCTATGACACTTCTATTCTGATCCATTATGTATTCTTTGAGGGCGCAGCGGAGCATTTCGAGGTGGGTCTGTAAAAGTAATAAATATGTTTAATTCTTATGGAGTTAGGATGATTTTTATTTTACACATGACAAAAATAGTGGGTTGTTTACATAATCTATGAGCCATTTTTGTACACTACTAAATTTCAGTGTTTACTTGAAAACAATGAATGTGACTGTTTGGAATAGTTGGACTGTTCGTGAATGGTTGTTCATATAAAGGAACATGTTTTTGTATTATTCTTTTAGTTGCAGACTCTCATCAAAGTGGCTTACGCACATAAGTGAGTCGACAATAAAACATATTATGCCAAATGTTGCACTCAAAGAATAGTTAAGTTACAGACATATTTTTTTACTATTAAATGGCGAATATGGAGAAGAGCTTTAGCTTGCTATCCGTCTCTAAAACAAGGCATTTTTTTAATCCAAAAAACACAGTAGTATCAAACTAAAACTATAAGTTACCATAGTCAGTACTGTAGTCCCAAAGTCCTGGTGTATACTGAGCATCCATTTAGAGCAAATCTTCTCGCTGTCCTGCTCTAACACACGTGAGAGTGTCAGTCTTCGTTGAGAGTCCTTCTTCAGAAGGTAGAACCCGTCGTGTTCCGGCCCGTCTATAGAACAACGCGGAGCGTTCGGCATGTCCACCTTAACAGCAAAATGTGATCGTAAGCTTTTTGGATGATTTACTACGTTTAAATAGTCTCTTTAATACATGTCTAGCGCTATTATTTTTTCTTTGCCGAGGTACTGGACTAATAGCTGCGATAGACCTTCCCTTACAGGCTTGCTAATATTTTAACACGGTGTGAGCTATATATTTTTTATTTAAGATGGGTTTGCTCCTCACTCTATTCTAGGTCAGAGGTGACAGAAACAGAGTCAACGATGGAGCAAGCTTACACAGAAGAAGCCTGTTTACTCTAACTTTGAAGAGATTAGGGTTGAATGCGCTCGGAAACACAGATGCAGGCAGAGAGTTCTTCTCCTTTGCTGTGCGCATAATAAACGCTTAGTGCGAATTGGCGGAATAGCAACAAGGTAGGGATGGTAACCTGCAGTGCGTCTAGATGTCCGATGGTAGTAGGGGGCCGGTGGGATGAGGATGTGGAGCTATATTCTCGTAATTTCCAGTCAATACGATATATTTCGAAAGTTTTGCTTGGTTGCTAACTTGCTACGATGCAGGGATGCAGGACAAACCTAGTAGATTATTGATCGGGGTTTCCGCATTTTTATCGATTGCACATAGCCTTATTTTTATCGATATTGGCGCGAGATATGCAAGAATAGCTCCAGTCAACAAAGTTGAGAACAGAGTTGCCTTAGTTGTATACATACTAAGTATTATCATCATTCACTGATGCTAACAAGAAAGTACAGTTTCAAGTTCTCACCTCAGGAGACAGCAGTCCACCCGATGAACTCCTGCGATTCAGCAGCGTATCGCTGCCTTCCATCTCATCAGTGGACGGTGTGTTGGGCATAGTACTAAAACGTCACCAAATCATTATGTACCCTACATCGAATGTTAACCGATCACCAATATAACTTGTACAAACAATATGTGATAACCTTGACCAGTTTTAGAATCTTGTCATTTAATACAGGGTTAAATTAAGTTAGCTAGCGAAACTCCACGTGATTGCTATATCGAAACATGATGAAACACAAGTGATAAAGCCAGCTTTGTCAATGGGAAAGAAAACTGACAAATCAGTGTTTGTTACTGTAATTCAGAGGCTATGGAGTTCCTAGCTGAAGATTTAGCCGCGAGATGGTGCTACGTGTTTTGTTTTGTCGCCTATGGGTATCGCTTTTAATTCAAAATGACAAGTGACAAACACTCAGTAGTGAAGCGATTCTAGCAGCAAAACCTTGTTTTTTATTTTGTTTTTTTTTGTTTTGCCACAATGTTCAAAAGTGATCAAGGTTTTCGTTCTATACAAATGGGGTTAGTCCTCAATTCCAAGTTAGATTGATAAAGCGTTAATAATGATTGAGCGTTTACACGGAATCCGATTGATAAGTTTGATTTACAGCAAAAACAACTGATTGACATTGTATGCCTTGAATTATAAGTGTTGTAAAATATGATATTTGCCAAGATATCCTCTAATGAGAAATTGGTATATAAAGATGGTCTTTTAAAGACAATATTTTGCAACATTTACAAAACAAAACTATGACTGATAAATTTATTTTAATAATAAAGTCTGATCAAATTGCTTTATAGAATATAATTTTTGGAATTAAATCATCAACAATACCAGTAAGATTTTTATTCATGTTTTTGCATTAATCGTTAATTCTTATAAGCATCTTAATTAGATAGTAATTAAATATAATTGAAGCTTTGTGAGCGCTGCTTGTTTGCTATAGTGCGTTACTACAAAATACGTGTACAGATGTATTTTCATAGAATGCAATATTTCACTTCCCAATATACATAGAACTTAAAACTTACACTTTATTTGTAGAACTTATTCTATTCACTAGATCTACTAGTACATTGAAATTACTTATCATGCTTTATGCAATAATGTAAACGAATTTCGTGCACATACACTTATACAGAAAGTCTTGGAGAATGAACAAGAACTCGGGTAAAAATATAACATTTTATGTACAGTATGTTTTATACAACAATTAATAATAGCTTCATTAAGATTTTGCATGGAATACGTGATTTTTCCTCCCAATCACAAATCTAGAAGCCAGTGTCCACGCTATAGAACCAATTTATGCTTATGTCACGTGACATTTTCAAAAATTACCTTTATTATTTTTCAAAGATAGTAGTGCAAAAAATTTCGACCGAAAAAAATAAAGTATTCTATGAATTTCGAACATCAAATAGGTGCGTTTATATAAAAGGTGAATGTTACCTGCAATTGGACAAGTCCGGTGGGTATATCAGTATTGGTGAGAGCATCGACGACGCAGTCCTAGTGATTGTAGGATTAGACCGGATCGTTTTCACCCTTAGAGGGAACAAATGGAAAAAAACACGCTTAGGTGCCAAGCATCGACAAATGTTATGACATGTGTTAATGACACGTCAACAGGGCGTGGTCTAATGTTAATGTTTTGTTTTATTTGTGTGTTTGTTTCATAAAAGTGTGACTGTAAGTGATACTTTTACGTTTTGAAAGTTTTTTTGAAAATCTGTTGTGTTGTGACAGGGGATTTTCTGTCGACAAAGTGATGAATTATCATTTTCGTGGATAGCTTTCAAGAGTTAATGCCATTTTCGTCGTCGTTTCGGAGACAGTCCAACTTGAACACTCAGCCCCGAGGAGACTTTGCCGACTTGTTAAAATAATAACCACGCCATTTTGTTATGAATACATATGGGCATGGGACCCCAGCTGCTCAAACCAAAGCCCTCACGACTCTGATAGTCTTGGATGATAGGCAGAGAACTGGTGTTGTAGAGCCACTTGAGGCTTATGACCAACAGTACACAGTAAGAGGCGGAGTCTAATAATTGAATTATGGGAACAGCTCACAAACTTTAAGTTCAGATAGAAAATACCATGTCACAACAATGTATCGACCATGTGTGTGAATGAGTTTATGTATGCCAATTTGTTTCATGTAAAACTCAATACAACATTTAACTTAGTTGTTAAAGTATGGCCTCGCCCAGTACATAAGCTCCCTCTCACCATATTACGTATGATGATATGAGAACATCACACAACGTTGAACATGAAAAGAAGGCTTTGTAAAAATCAAACTTTTTATTCTAAAAAACATGCTTTTAATATGTTCGCTGCAGCTGAGTTTGGAGCGCAGTTTATTCTAGTTTGTACTTGCTTGGTCGAATCATTAGAAACAGCATGTCAAATGCTATGATTGAATGACCGAAATATCAACACGGCCAATTATTTTTACGAGGGTTGATACACAGCAGTTTGGTATGACACAAAACCGGGTATAAGCCTTCGAACAATGTTTTGATTGGTTCTACAACATAACTACGACCAATCACAGGCATTCAGTTACCAAAGCGTGGAAGGGTAAGTTAAACTCAATAAAATAAAGTGAGCCTCGTCTGTTCTAGTCACTTCAACAAACTGCACACAAATCTACAGCAACGAACATAATATCTAACAAGATTACATTTTATTCAAAATTCTAAGGCATTTAAATACCATGCGTTGCAAAATCTAAATCAACTGTCAATATGCTATCGACACTACACATTCAACTTACTCGATTTCGGGAGAACTGGGCAGGTTGGCCATACTTGGCTCGGAGATTTTTTTTTGAGCTGTCACTGGTCGGGTCTTATCGGCTGGCACTGATATACTTCTACTGTAGTCTACGTTGTTGCTTAGACGACTCGATTGCTTTTTCTTTCTGTAATTTTGAATAATTTTGGTTATTTTTTTTGCCGGAATATTGTTATAGAAGCGACAACAGTATAGAAATTTATGTAAAATTATCTAGCTTGCAGAACAAAGGATGTTCTATTCTAAAGAGCAAATTATAAGGTATTCAAATGTTGAGCTCATACAAGTAATATCGTTGAATAAGTAGTAAAAAAAACTAACTTATAAATTATTATCTATCTACAAACACATTCAACTACTTATTTTTAAATAAATGCGGAGATAAATTACGATTAGGTACACTTTCAACAAAAAATAAACAAAATACTGGACACAATAAGATAGATCTTCTAAAATAAAAACCATCAGCTTACAAAACTTAAGTAATAATTAAAACAACGATCATAAAGTATGCGCATGAGTCGCTTCGTACTCACTTGCTCGGCGACGATTGAGCGGAACGCACGAATCGCCGGACGCTTGCAAATAAACGTCTTTTATTTACGACAACATTTACACAACACACTAAATTAATATCACCTTTATAATAAAACAACGGTGTAAACTATCTAACTTTCTGTTTATACAAAACAAAAAAAAACCGACTTCCAAAAAAAAACACTAAAAAAGTGGAAAATAACTTTACTTTCGGAAGTCGGTGACTATTGTTTGTTTCATTGACTTTTTTGCCTATTTTACCCTTTTTGGTTATCGCATCACACACAAATCCTTGTCAAGTATCAATTTCGCAATTTCTTTTACTTGGATGACATATTTTTCCAGCTATTTTGATTTCAAAACCAAACTGCTGAACCGATTTCGATGAAATTTCTATGGGACCAATCGGGAAGTAGATCCATTCAGATAAAAGAAGAATTTTTCAAATCGGTTCATAAATGACGAAACTATGAAGTAACAAACACAAAAAAAAAAACGTACATCCGAATTGAGAACCTCCTCCTTTTTTTGAAGTCGGTTAAAAAAGTTGCTCATTATGTTCTCACGATCAAATACTATGTCGATATTATACAAGATGGAAGGGACACCGACGCTTAAACGGTTACCACGAACTCAGTATATCATTTTGACCCCTCACATAGAAATTTTTCATCGGTAATTTTAAAGTTTAAGTAATTTGATTGTCCAGGCCTTAACGCCTGCAATAAAGTGATGGCAAACATGCGCTGCGCCTTATGGCCTTTAATAATTAAGTAGGCGTAGTTTTTTTTTTTTTTATTTCAATTGTATAGCATGACATATTTGACTTGCCTACCAACCATCATACTTATAACATTCCTTTTTTACAATAAATATATTTTGTGATTCTGGGGACTTTTGATTGGCACCAGTATATCCTCTAAAGATATAACATTGATTACACCCAGTATTACAATCAGTTTCTTTTAGCAGTGACTATTTATATTACAAGATAAGTAGTAAATAACTTGTATTATATTAAATTTTGTATATTAATTGCAGTACACCACTGACTACCCCCCCTTTTTTCTATTTCATGTTCGTACAGTCCATCCAAAGGTTGTCTGGAAGATTTCGCTATTAGCGATAAGAACGCCATTGTAACCATAAAATTATCAATTTTTGTAAAACCGTTCTGTATCAATTTTGGTGTACATTAAAGTATATTATTCTATTCTATTCTATGTTGACTGCTTTTATTATTATGACAATATACTTGGTGGTACAATTTTACTGAGGACATTTCACGTAGTAGTTAATAAAATATTTTCAAGATACATACTCGCAAAGGAAGGGATCCTCCAAGAGTTCTGCTGCGGTGGCTCGTTGCTCTGGTTCTGGTATGAAACACCGCAGTATAAAGCTCTTGGCTTTCGGTGTTAGTTCGCTCGGGATCTCTGGATGCATCTTGTAGTAACCCACCTAATAACAAATAAAGAAATCCTTATACTATAATATACAACGTGGCGCCGACATACGACGATAAATGAAAACACTGGTAGTACTAGTTCATAGGAATATTTTTAAATTATCAAATAAATCTTAACATCGAAATCATTTTTTTTTTTTTCAAAAAACTTAGGTATAATTTTCACTAACTTGCGTCTGGAAAAAACATTTCAGGAACGTATTTCGAAAAGGTTTTTGAAATAGCGAGTTGACTACATTTGTTTTTATACCGATGCGGGGGTCGTTAACCTGTCAGTGCTAGCCTACTAATCTACATCATGTAGAAAATTCTGAATATGAAAAAAATGTCTTGTGACTAAACTACTGGATATATTCGATTGAATTTTTGTATGCAGACTGGGAACGTCATGAGGTATACGCAGATTAATTTATTGTCGTATAGTCGGCACCACCCTGTATATAATTTGTAATCCCCGCAGGGTTAAGAAGAGGTGTACCTAATAGTACACCCATATTTCGCTAGTTATGTTTAAAATCCCATGTAATATAGGGTGAGCCTATAAATCCAGAATCCGTGGCTGCTACTGAGAAATTCCTGATAGAAAAGCCCAATAACACTTTGCCGACCCGGGGGTCGAACCCAGGACCTCATGCTCAGCAGTCGCGCTTGCCACCACTCGACAAACAAGAAATAATATTATTATAATATTAGACTTCCCCTAGTTATCTAGCTCTCCCCCCACTTTCAGTACATTTGTTAAAATCACAATATAGAAGTCTACGTTCATCACAAAATCGTATTCTTCAATGTTCCTATCACCGCACTGACTTCATTCACCGTTCATTCTTCGTCCAATCTACTTCTCTGGTGGAATGTGGAGTGGTGAAAATTATGTAGGTAGAAACAAAATAAAAGTCACCTACTTACTCTTTACTCGTCATACACGCACGAATTGCGAGTACTACGCACCTGAGATAGAATTCTTGGTTAATAATAATAGTTTACATACCTTGAAAAGAGCTGCCTGCGGTGATCCCAATTCTATGAAAGGCGGGTTCCCTGTCGCCATCTCAACCACTGTGCAACCCAGCGACCAAATATCAGCCTGGAAACATACAAAATAGAAAAAACCTTTGAAGTCAAATGTCGCAATTCACCACTAACAATCGTGGCAAACAAGTACAGCAAAAAAAAACATGATATTTGACTACTAATCGATATTTCGCTCATACTTCTTTCTATTTATGATAGTGATGTAACTCGGAACAAATAAGTGAGTACACCAATTAAATGAATATCAACTGAACACATAAGATTCCTTATCATAATGACAGTTGTTTATTAATTTGTGTCTAAGGGCCAGCATGTACCGGCGCATGATAACGCAAGCGATTTCAAAATGCATCATTGTGACATCTGTTGACGTGCACTTAAGCGCCAAATATGCAAGGAACGTGTGTGGGTAGAGTTAATCGACCCGCCATACTTCCGACCCGACTCGCACCCGTTCTATGTGTCATCTTCTGCTTAGCTAGTATTTTACATGGAGCGACTGCCTATCTGACCTTCACAACCAAGTTAGTACTGGGTAGTACGATACCCCTTGGAACGACTGGTTGTCAAACTTTCTGCCCACTGACTACGTGTAACAATTGTCACAGATCTACAATTGACAATCGGGACCAACGACTACACGTGCTTTCCGAGGCACGGAGGAAACTCAAGGTGTTATGAATGGTCGTCCACCCACGGGCCGACCTTGGCAAGTGCTGCTTAACTTTGAAGATCGACCTGTGTGACTGTTATCATAAGAGTAGTAAAGTACTTACCGGTGCTCCATATCCTCTCTGCCCTTTATCGATTACTTCGGGCGCCATATACTGCAGGGTCCCAGCAAACGTCTCGGTAGATGGACACAGACCGGCCAGTCGCTTGGACGTTCCGAAGTCTGAGATCTTCACCACGCCACTGTAAGTGTTGACGAGCACGTTGTCGCCTTTTATGTCTCGGTGAACTATCTTTTGGTCGTGGAGGTATTTTAGACCTGGAAGAAAATAATTTAAGAAAAAAAGTTGGATCTGTCTTCTTTCTTTATCGTGTGGTTAGTGCATAATCTGGTGTCAGAGTTTTTAGGCCACCCATGGGCCTCTGACTTGACTTTATATGGCATCGAGAAATATCTTGCAGGCATGCTAGTTTTCCTTCATCGAAGCAAGTGATAATTAGAACACGCACATGAATCAGAAAAATCAGAAAAGTCGGTTTATAAAGTAAAGCAGTTCGGTACGTGACGATATCATAAAGGTGATAAGTAATTTAAATTGCGAGCTATACCTCCATAATTCCAAATGAATGAGCATTCGGCTAGGAGCATTTTTTTTAAAGTGGTGCCCCTTACTAGGATTTCTCCTATATCGTGGGTGCGTTTACAAACATTTTAACTCACATATACAAACCGACAGCATGTGAGCGGCCGGTACGTTTAAAAATCATACAGAGAATCTTACACGTGAGTACAGATTGTATTCATAATATTGTTAGTGACCTTCCTATCGGCACTGCTCTTTCGAATGACTAAAGCTAGCAAACAAATATTTGTCTTCACTGGCCTTTTTTTTTTGGTTTAAAAGATTTACGCGAATGTTTAATCTTACTGAAATCATCATCATCCTTTGTCTTACTGCAATATCTATACTTATCTGAACTAATATTATAAAGCTGAAGAGTTTGTTTGGTTGAACGCGCTAATCTCAGGAAGTACTGGTTTAAATTGAATAATTATTTTTGTGTTCGATAGTTCATTTATCGAGGAAGGCTTTGGGCTTTATAAAATCACGCTGCGGCCAATAGGAGCGGAGCATCAATGAAAAATGTTGCGCAGACAAAGTTGCGCGGGTCAGCTAGTTACAAATAACAATAAAACTCACCTTCCAAAATTTGCTTAGTATAATACGCTATAGTAGCTTCATTCTCCTTCAGAGGTCCCCATTTGGAGCGTAGCAATGCTGAGAGTGAACCTCCCGGCACCTGTTCCATGAAGATTTTGAAGTAGTTGTCTTCCGATATCGAACCTAAGTACTGGAATAAAAGAATGTCATCTTTAGTTAGTACAACTGCGACAAAAGGGACACTGGTCCAGTGAGATGGGGCATAGCACAGCGAACGAAAGGGTTCCCGTCAAGATGGAAACCAAACGGAGATCAAAATTTATACCCTTTCCACTTTCACTACACTGCCTACATTCGAGTCAGTAAATATGGTAAAGCGAATTTATAACTAATTAAAGTTGACTCGGGTCGCGTCTAACAGCCATCGTCATACATGTGAACGTGGAGTAGTTATGATATACGAGAATATTAGCATACAGCTTACAGTAAGCACAACAAAGTACGGACGCTTTGCAATATATACTGGATTTTTAACTGGTCTCGATATTGAGCCGACTGTTGAAAATTTATCACGGTGCGTACCTAGCGCGTTATTAAAAGGCAATGTTGGATTCTCAGGATTAATTTTCAACTCTTAAACGAGTTGAAAACGCAGTGTGCGATAAAAAAAACGTCCGTTGTGAATGTGAGGCACATCATACCCTAAATATATAAAACAAAAAAATTGTTTCTACCCATGTCCGTTAATGACTTTGAAACCATCCAACCGATGAGCCCCAAACCGGTTTCAATAGAAAGGCAATAATGCGAAGACGGTTTTAGACCTAAACTAAAACAATGCATTAGGAACTATAGCGTAGTAGCACACGCCGGGTATCCGCCAGTTAGGTCTAAAGATTCAAAGATTCGTACCTGCACAATATTCCTGTGGCGGAGCTGCGAGTGCAGCAGTATCTCCTCGTGCAGCGGCTGCACGTCGCCGAGGTTGCGCTCGGGGATCTCCTTGACGGCGATGCGCACCTGCGTGTTGAGGTCTCGCGCCGCGTACACGATGCCGTACGTGCCCTTGCCGAGCACCACGCGCTTGTTGTTGTCGTCTAACTCGTATTCGAACTGTGGGAATAAATATATTAATTTTATATGATGCTGCCTACAATATTCATTTACACTGACATATTGTCTATAAAATGGTATACGTCATTCAATTATTTATCACTGATAAACTATCGCGGTAGTCTAAAGTTTACCAACATTTAACCCAGAGTTTCTAAAACCTGGCAAATTCTGAGTTCGCGTGAAATGTAATTTGATTCAAAATTCTATTACAGAAGAAACCTCGCCACTAGTCTCACACATTGGTGAATTCTTTCAAAATCAGAACAAAATAATGGTAGTGGGAATTAGCGCTGTCGTTAAGTAACGTAAATGGGACAAGAGCAGGCAAAAGATAGCGGTTGGTCTGGACGATATAATCATTTTAATACATTTTCAGGGTCTGACAGTTATTTGTAAAAATGGTTCGAGCTAACTCCATACAAGCAATTGAAAATAACGATTTATCTTTATATCATACCTTCAGCTGATCCTGCATGACACTGGTATCTAAATCGGTGACTTTCTCATGGTCAGCAGTCAGTTCCCCCAACAGATCGTGTAGACGTTGGCGACACGCTTGCGACGGCAGGAAGATTTGGAAGTCGTCCGAGTTCTCGCTCACGTACAGGAACAGGCAGCGCTCATCGCGTTTGTATAAACTGGAAAACGATAAAATAGACTTCAAGCGTTCACCATATTATTTCCAGCAAAGTTATATAATCAAGTGCTGTAGTGTTATCTAGTCAGCAGTTAGTTGTGGTAGTGAGATTCTACCTCTTTAATTTTGTCTTGAACTATTTTCTCGTTGGTTCTCTTCAACATGGACTCATGAATTAGATACCTACTGAATTCTGCGTATGTGACACGGTTATAGTTACAAGTCAGTGCCAAGACAGACTAGGGCACTGTTTTTCCTTTGTCTTGGTGCAGTCTCGTCCTTGTACTTGATGCGTTTAATCAACGTTTGACATCTGTCATTTAAAAGCAACGGTGCTCATTTGTTTTAGGCTTATTTGCTGCCTGGTTCGATAATCTCTCTAATAATGACATCATCATCATCTCACATCTGTCATCTCTCTGGTAATCTCTGTTGATTTTAATTACCTGTAACTCCTAATCATATCAGAGGTGAAGAGCCACCGATGCACCTGCCGACATTGGCCGCGCATGGAGTCCAGACATAAGTTCAGAATCTCCACGGACTTCTGCTCAGCACCCATGTTCACGTTCACGTAGGATGGCATGTAAACTTTTGTTGTTTCTAAGATTAACACCTAGAAAGAGGAGACAGACAATTGAAATATTATTTTCAGTGAAAATAAATTTAAATGGCTTTATTCTGAAGAGATTAGGGCAGCTAGCGTTGTAGCTACAGGAAAAAGAGACTTCAATATTTTAACACTTTTGGTGCTAAGTTCAAATAATCGATTTTTAATAGTATGCGCGTCATCTATAGCTACGTAAAACGACGACTCGGGAGGCAGGTTATACACGAACGAATTATTGTTAGACCCATATACTGGGTGCTATTAAATTTTGGGGGCATTTCTGTCTAGTCGTTCACGAATTTGGTAATGGTACGGAAAGCCCATCAACTCGTCTATCGTAGTCCACCGCTGGACATAGTCCTTTTCCAAACTGCGCCTCATCAACCCGTCTCCATCTTGCCGCCAGCCACCACGACATGGTGCAGACAGATAGAAAAAATTCATTCAACATCTGTCTACCTTTTTCCCAACTATTTATTTATTTATAAATTTAAATTGGGGTGGTGCTGCAAAGGTGATGCTAATTTCTAAAGAAATCTCTTCCAGCATACCTGCTTTCGCATTGGATCTAATAATTAGATCAACTAAGGCTATAGTAGAAAAGTTTTTATTTATACAGAGTGTAACACAATAAGAAAGGAGAAAAATGGGTCGAAAAAAAAAGGATTCTTCATGGTAATTGCGTCAGTCGATGCGATATTATGTTTGGGAAGTCCAATTTTATTTTCAACCCATGTTACTAGGAACATTTTTCGATTTTAGTGGTCTGAATCACTGCCTAAAACGCATTGCGCATATTCTTTTACACCATGTATAATAAAACTTGACTTACAGGAAATCTGATAATATTTTCACATTCGCTCTTAGTTGCCTCCACGAAGTACTCCATCCAGAAGGAGAATACTTGCTGTTCCGGTGATATTTCTTCACTTTTCCTAAACCTGCAGCACACAAGTCTATATTAAGTGGTTTTTCTATCCTTCTTATCACAGTTAATAGGATATTATAATATGTGTTTTTTAATATTATAATGTAATAGTTTCTGTATAATTTCAATACAGAATTCTGTTTGTCAATGTCATGTCCTGAAGCTGAAAAGGGCAGGTCAAATTTAATAACGCATTCCCATAACAAATTGACATACAAAAAATTCACGCTGAAAGTTGTTTAATCCGATCTATGTAAAATAAAACAACACACACCTTCACTAAGAACTATTAATTAGTCAAAACTTCACAGCCAAGATTTATATACTTACTGGTAGCCAAGATTATATTTAATAATACGATATCAATGCCCATAACGCCTTAAAAGTTTTGCTAACTAATTTAACCCGCTGTATATTAACGTAGCACGAAAAAGACTTACCTATCAATTAATTCAATATTTCCAATGGTGGATTTGAGGTACCAGTTCGGTGGTTTGAGTTTAAACATACATTCTGCTGCCTGTATCGCCTTCACGTAGTCTTGTGCCAGTACTGATATCTCGAAGAACGTCGCCACATCCCAGTAGTCCTTCAGAGAAGATAGACTGCCTTTCTTGCCTATTAGGTGGTTTAGTACCATTCCTGGAAACAAAAGATACTTTTACACTTTCGCTCATAAGTACAAATAATATTTTTTTACTAGTATGCGCGTTATCTACACACTGACAGCTGCAGTCTAACAGCGACCTTATTGTCAACGTAATAAAGACCATTAATAATTAGCTACGACTAGGGAGGCGGGTTATGGGTACACGAACTAATTATTTTTCGCCCGGTATGCTGGGTGCTTGGCACCGAAAGTGTTTAGGGTCGCATCATCATTCAAGCGAGACTGCTGAACACATGCCTCCTCCATGCGTCGCCACATCAACCGATCCTGGGCTTCAGGCATCCAGCGGATTCCTGCGAGTATCATCAAGGCATCGTTCCACCTTTTATGAGGCACACGTATTTGGTTCAGAGTAGACCTTGAACCCAAGACTCAGGTCTATCGGAGAAACCGAAAACTGTAACAGTATACTGAGAATCGGTTACCGTCTAAATGCGGGTGTCATCTTCGTAAACCGTAGTACACTCTAAGAGAGGTACAAAGATCTTTTGGCGCTCGAATGACAGAGAATACAGTTTGATACACTTCAAACAACTTAGGTATCTGTGCCAGTCGGGAAAACACAGAACTAAAAGAAATGCACCAAGTTTGACATGTCGATGCAAATTTTCTTGACAAGCAACGCCACCTTGAACTACAGTCTTAAAGTGATCATACTACGAAATGTATTGGATAAAAAATTGCGATATTACTTCTAATTTCGAACACGCGCCTAAGATCCTTGTACAGCTATATGTTATTACTGACTAAACATTCATTATTTGAATCGGTGAGAATCGATAACACAGAAGTGATACGACAGTCGTCAGAATCATATTTACAAAGGAAATATGATTGAGGTTAACTATTATTTTTTGTTCAAGTAAGCACTATGACAAATTAATGTGGTATTTAAACCAAAGATCAAGAAGATTAAACGAAATGTAATGATATAATCAAACAAGTTTATGATACACAATTTGTTATGTCAAATGCTTCATTATTTATAGCCTCATAAAGCTATTAATCCATGAGACAGTTGTCTGCTGGCGCGCGGCCAGGGTTAGATGAAAAGAATTTCTGAGTAACAGGCGGTAGACCAATGCGACATGAAACAATGGAATTTAAAGTATTTCATTAATGTAGACTAGATTCCTGTTTCAATTCACTGTCTCGCGTTAGTTGAAAGAATTTATACCTTACACCAATAACATAAGACTTACATGATTATATCAAAAAGTGTTTCGTAATTTGCAAGGACTATACATTTTGGTTAAGAAGAACAAAGTCATCATCATTTATCGTTCTCCTGCCCTTATCAAAATTTATTTGGGATCGGCGCAGCATTTCTTCTTCCATAATTCTCTATTACTCGTCATCTCAACCGTCACCTCTCAGTCAGTTCTGATGGTTAAGAACAAAGTGCGTTCGGTAATTTCGTTCGCCTATACGAGGAAAATTCCTCATTCTCCTAAGAATAGAGAGGGTCTTCCATCGGACAAGGGATGTGTCTGGTGGGCCACTGTCAGCTCGTGATTCGAAGAATCCTTTCTAAGTTCACCCATTTTGACTGTGTGCTGTCAGTTAGTTATAGAATCGCTGTGCAATTGTGTATGTATAGATTGCTTTTTTTTTTTATCGTGTGGTTAGTGCCTAACCTGGTGTCAGAGTTTTTATGCCGCCCATGGGCCTCTGACTTGGCTTTACATGCCGTCGAGAAATATCTCTCAGGCATGCTGGTTTCCTCACGATGTTTTCCTTCACCGAAGCAAGTGATAATTTATACAATACGCACATGATTCCGAAAAATCAGAGATGCGTGCCTTGGGTTCGAACTCGAGACCTATGACTTGGCAGTCCAACGGTCACACCACTAGGCTATCACTGCCATATAGATATAGATTGCTTACCGATATGTTGTAATTCTTGTGAGTTTTTAAAGTCATTGCCAGCTATAACTAAAAGTGTTGCCAAATTGATGCCCGCATACTCATTTGGTTGCACGTCGAAACCTTGTCTGTACCTGAAAAATTAGACACATTTATTTAGCGGAGGTCAAGTAGGAGTATAACTTGTTTTGACATCGTTGCAAAGTAGTATATTTTGTGAAAGTTGTCTAAAACATCTACATTACATTATTTGAAACGTTTGTCGTACCCTTGGGCATTTATTAACCTTGAAAGTTAATATTTTTTATCACGGCGAACATTGGACATTAAAAAACTAACATCTTAAGATAACATCACGCCTGTAATACCGAAGGGTTAGGCACGGATATATATTAAACTCACATTTCGGCAGTTTTGTCTTTTCTTGAACCTAACAAACACAATAATAAATTTGAGTACAAGAAGTGCTCGAATTCATTCCTTGAATCGTTTGGATGCCAGTAAACCCTTCTCCTCCATAACCTTTACTATCCATCCTGCACATCCACCTGCACTTTCCAGGATTTTAATGAAGCCAATGGTAGAGCTGTGCAGCTGACTGCGAAGAAGATCGTTCGGATGAAATGTTTCATAATGGAAACAGAAATTGACATAGAGCATAAACTATCACGCGCGTCGTTTCCGGCAAAGAAAATGTAACTTGCTATTCCCGTACTTTCCTGTGTGCATATTTTGCATTCAACGTTTCGTTGAGGTTATTTTAACTTCATACTGTATTTGAAACTTACACATATTGAGAAAAGGACACTTAGGCGTCAACGTTCTACATCGATCGACGTTGTTATCCGGATATCGTGTCCAGAAGACTGGCAGTCATGTTGAATGGCAATGCTAATTAAAATCAAAATCAAGTCATTTATTCAAATTAGGCTGATAATCAGCACTTTTCGAACGTCGACTTTACAAGAGACAGTCCCCCAAAACGCCCGCCCTAAATAATAATAATTGTTTGGCCAATAGTCACATAAAATAAAACAGATACAAAATAGTTTACACAAAAATACGTACCACTTAATAGCATTGCCCAAGCTTTCCTTATCCGTATGTTGAGATTCAACGAATTTATCCTTGTATATACGCCCGCAGAGGCACAGCATGTCAGGAAATCGGTTCTCCTTCTTCTCCAGAGCTTTGACACATACTTTGAGAGCATTCTCTCTGTCCCCCTCTTTGTTGCGCCTGTAAAGAAGGAAAGAGACGGAATATATTTTTTGTGTAGGGAGTGGTGCATATCTGCCGAAATACAGCACAGTTTTGCGAATTATTGTCGAGTCTACGTGAATGAATGTCGCATCGTCTGCCATTTTCCCAACTATGTTGGGGTCGGCTTCCAGTGTAACAGGATGCAGAAGAACATAATTTTTCTACATAAAGCGAATGCCTATCTGACCTCTACAACCCCACCCCCCTTACCCCTTAGTAAGACTGGGCAGAAATTATGGTAAGTAGTAGGTTTGAATATTTATTATCAAATTAAATTCATCAGCGAAGCTTCTAATTAAATGTTTCAAGCTACATAGAAATTGATATTTGGTAAAAGGTATCTTGTACCGGATTCGTCATAGCGGTATAGAACCGAAACCACAGACAAAACATCATTCTATAAATAAAAACCTTACCTTTTTACAAAGCAATAACAAAGACATGATTAATTGAGGATTTATAAGTAAAAACGTTTATAAATAAAGATGCAAAGTTATTACCTATAATACGTAGAAATGTATTTTTAAAACAAACACCTAACTGTCATTGTAGTCAACCGTAATAGTAAAACAATATACTGCATTACATGGTATTTTCTTTTCATAGTCGAGTCATTCTTTGCATTTTATACAAAACATAACCCCTAATTTCCTTGAAGTGTTAAGCTAAAGTGCAACTACAGTACATCAATATTTCGCCAGTTAGGTAATAGGGAGCGAGCCTATTGCTATCAACCGGGCACAAATCCAGACTCCGGGCTGTTACTGAGAACTTCCCGTTGGAAGCAGCTCAGCAGTAGCGTTTGCGATAATTATTATATTATTATAATTTAAACCTTATTTTAATTTCATAAGAGTCACTTTAATAATAAAAAAACAACGACCAGTGGTCCACATTGGTCCCGGATCGGAACACCTGGAAGCCTTGGGAAGAGGCTTTTCCGTTGGTATGATGCAGGCTAACAGCAACACTTTAATAAAATAAAAACTCACCGATTCATAGCAAAAGCGTACATAAACCTAATAATAGGCATGTTGACATAATTCTTCCTGTTCATAATCGTCTTCAAGTCATCGACAACCTGTACTATCGCGTCATAGTCTTGTATTTCTCGATAGGAGATCAGCATGTTGAGTATAGTGTCTCCTGATAGGACGGCTGGGTCGTCGAGGCGCCGGCGCATAGCGTGGAGCATGTTCGCCAGTTCGATACCCGTGTAGGTTTCCCGAGCTTTGCGAAGGTCCGATAGGAATTTTTCTTGGAGATGGGCTCTGTGGAGAAAAGTTATGATTTATTTGAATATAGTCCGTAGGTTTATTATTTGCAGGGTATTGACGTAAGGAGTCAACTTCGCGGTCGCTCAAAGTAAGTCGCTGAAATTATGCTGGATTCAATTCGACAATTAATAATAATTAATAATCGATAATTTCAAATCGACTCAGTTTGAACGACGGAAGATATTCGCTTTACGATTTCTTAGCTCTTCCCTACTGCTAGTTAGTTTGTTTTAAGACGTTATTAATTTCTATGAGTGATATTTAATGTGATTGACACAAAGATTCAAATCATACTCAAATCAGCATGCTATGGGATAGTAATATTTTTCATTAATAAGTCGTAGTATGTTACGGCCTCTGTACTCATACGCATAACCTGGTACATACTGTTTCCTAGATCACTCTTCATTAACCGGATCATCATAAAACTACAGAACTACCTTTGGAAAAGAGCATTCAGGAAACAATAAAAACATTACGATTGTGCGTGGTAAATGCACCATAAAATCCAGTTAATAATAAAATTTCCACAGAAACTCGCTTCTTGAATGAACACAAGTTGACCTTATCAATTTGTAAGCAAAACATCCTTATATTCATATATAATGTTATGAATAGAACTTTATTTTGAAATAGTAGGGCCGATATGTCAATTATGTTATTCCTATGGCAAAGCCTTCATATGGCCTTATGTGCAGACTCTAGGCTTCTATTCAAGTTTTCTTACGTTTTTTGCAATTTACAAGTCATTGTCAGGTTGTATGTAGATTGAAATATGATTTGCGACCGTAACAAATATGGCTTTACTTAGTTAACAATAATTAAAATCATCAATACAACCCTCTCAAGTTCATTCAATGACTATTTCATGAAAAAGCCATTCAAGGTGTAATTTTCACTGTCATCACTGCACTCTTCGTTTATCTATGCTTTATGTTCCAAAAACAAGCAATACTTACTTCGTCTGAACTTCAACATCCTGCAGTATATTCCTCAATCTTAACGTCAGATGCTGTTTGGGGTCAGCAGAGTCTTCACCCTTGAACTTGGAAGCTGCAGGATTAGTGGTCACACAGGTCCCAGCATCCGTCAGTTTGTATGAAACGAACAGGAAGTTGGGTAGTGATAACTGGGAATAGAACAGATATTTGTTATTATAATTGATTAAGAGGAACGAGGCTAGGTGATTTTGTGAGTAATTCATTGATGATGTCTGTGTGTCACTCATTCAATAGGAATATTGTGAGGATTTATTAAATGGATGAATTTAATAGGTATTTTAGTGTAAATTGTGTGACTCAGGGCTTTGAATATGTGAGGAAAACTTATTACAATTAAATACAAATTTATCGGGACCGATAGGTAATTTGCTAATACGCACGTATTTTGTATATAAACATGCAGTTTCATCTAGTTTAGATGCGATGATTCATCAAATCACAGTTAAATATCGAATAAAAAAATTGTAATGCCGGAAAATAACTTTAAAACTAAACTTATTTAAAACAATGTTCTATTCCTGTCAATTGTTTGAAGTGTAAAGGGACATAAAGATGTTTTAAACATATTTGATGCTCAATATATTTAGACAATTGTGGTGCGAGCTTACCGGTGAATATCACTACATACTATAAAACAAGGTCGCTTCCCGCTCTCTGTCTGTCCCTATGTATGCTTAGATCTTTAAAACTGCGCAACGGATTTTGATGCGGTTTTTTAATAGATACGAGTGATTCAAGAGGAAGGTTTATATGTATAATACATGCATATTATAGTAGAGAAAACATTAGTATCTACATTGCACCCGTGCGAAGCCGGGGCGGGTCGCTAGTTTCTAATATTTAAGGAAAGAGAGTAATAACATTAAAATAAACATGATAAAACCATCATTCGTATGCCTAAGTATTTTAAAGTCGTTTTATCACTATGTAAATATTAGTATGTCTTGTAAAATTTAAACAATAGGTAAAATAAAAGTAAACAAATTACTTTGAATAAGTTTTATCTGTTTACCGCAGGTACTTTAGTGCCTACGCATGACATGATTCCACAGTTGTAGTACTAAAGGTCAGCGTGCACCGGTGGACGGCACGCCAGCCGATTTAGGACATGGCCAAATGGGGCAATGGGGGAAAGCCTATGTAGTCAGAATTGTGTGTTGGGTCGAATTTAATGGGAAAAACTGAAATTGTAAAACTAATGGCGCATAGCTTGTTCGAATCATTATCATTCGTAGGAAATCTGTTAATCTAAAGTAACTAATCTATACCAATATTATAAAGAGGTAAAGTTGTCAGTTGTTGTAAGTCTGTATGTATGGGGTAATCCTCGGAACGACTGCTCCGATTCCGAGAATTATTTCACTAGCGGGAAGTTACATTATCCCCGAGTGTCGTAGGCTACATTTTAAAAGTTGCCGTAGGCTAATTTCCGTACATAACGTGAGCGAAGCCGCGAGCAAAAGCTAGTATAATATAATAAAGCCAAAGAATTTGTTTGTTTGAACGCACTATTATCTGTTCTGATAGCTCAATTCTTCAGGAAGGTTATGGGCTGTTTAGAATCACGCTACGACCCTTAGGAGCCGAGCAGCAGGTGAAACCGAGCGGCACATCTAGTGTAGTTTTATATTTTAAAAATATCTTGACCTCATTGGTCGGATTGGATCTAGCTACTTTTTAAATCTTACCTACTGTAAAACCTGTATCATCATATAACCCTCAACTAGGGCAGAAGTTCTACAAAATATTTGTAGGTTTAGAAGACAACCACGAAGTATGAAGGAGCACGTCAAGGACGGGAGATTCAACAATTAAAATACATATTTATAAAATTAATTTGGATTCCGCTGCTGTGCGCTGTCCCTAAATCTCGATAGGTTAAACTCAATGTAGGTAAGATTGGACGCCTAACTAGCTTCCAATGTTTATGTATAGTAATTAACATTAATAAAATCTCCAACCTATGTATTAACCATGTAGGAAATGCCTATAATTTGCTTTTTTTATCCTGAATGGTTTTCCCCTAAAATGTGGCAAATCCCCTTTTTGCTCTGGCGTTATGTTAAAGCAGCAGTTAGGCCCTAATCTTTGATTAAATTGGCAATTATACATATAAATATTTATTATCAATAGAATATTTTCCGGTACGCGTCCAGATCGTCTCGCCACCTGTTTCTAAGAGCATCTAGAAGGAATTGGGGGAGACCTTTGAGAAGCAGTGGGACAGTACAGGCTAATAAATAAATAGATTCACTATTGTAAAATTAAAGCACTTCGTAGTACTGATAGACGATGCAATGACATGCCCATATAGGGCACGGAAATCACCAGCAATTGCTCAATAAAGTTCCATTTACAATACAACAAAACACAATCAATTCTTCAAATAAAAACCGTTCCCATAATTGAATTAGGCATAGAGGTATTTGAATTGTCATCCTAGCATGATTGAACACACGAACGGGGCAATTTGACAAATTGGGAGTAATAGCATGATAGCTGGATGGTCAAGACATGGTTGACAGCATTTATATACTCACATATTATACTAGCAGATATATAAGGGTGTAAATAGACCCTCGACGAAGCCGAAAGACAAAAAAGTAGTTCCCCTAAATTGCGATCATTTTTTAGTTCTGGACCATACATATCTGGGAATCTTCTGGTGTCGGAGATATTGGAGCTCAAAGCTCCAACTTTTTCGCAAGTTTTTTTTTTTTAAATACTAGTTTTAAGATTATAACTTCACTTTAAATACCTCCATGACCCGTTTACCATCCAATGCGCTCATCAGCACAATGTTTTGAGTGCGATACATATACATAGTGTTTTACCGTAAACCGTGATTTTCCACCCAAAAAAAAGTCGTTTCCCAGCAATAATTTTTGCACAATTACTTAGTTTGATCTACAGAATGCTTGGTTGACGGCTTCGTGAAGGGTCCGTTTACACCTTGTACTTATATTTAAATAATAGGAAAATTGCCGATAGTGTATGACCGAGCTGGCGCAGAGATCTGAATGGATGTCAGTGGAATATAGCTATTATGTGGATACGTACGTAAGTCGAGGACGAGATATTTCAACAAGATTGTGATTACATGCAAATATGGTGGCCTAGGTGGCCCATTTTCTAACTAAACTGTATAAAAAGGATGTAAAGTGGGCAATGAGGTAAAGATTTGGGGTCTGAGCCTTCCAGGTTTCCGTGTTTGAGCTTAGACCCTCAATATTTCGAATTAAAGGCTCAGGTTATGTAAAGGTTCTGGTCCTATCATCACGATCTGCCTAGCCTTTTCCCAATTACATTGGAGTCGCCTTCCAGTCTAACCAAATGCAGCTGAATACCAGTATACATAGAGCAACTGCCTATCTGACCTCCACAACCCAGTTACTACTGGGTAGTCGATTCGATTGTAAGACTGGTTGTCAGACAGGGTCAGGCCCTTTTATATTGTGAGAAAAAATTGGATCTTACGACAGGCAGACAATTTTATAGATTTCCTGATAATATAGATCTCGCATACATATTGCACAATGATAAGTCATATGACTTAACCAGACCACTCTTCATGCTATAATCTAAATAAATGATTATTCATTTAAAATTTGTAGGTACAAAAGAATAAGATAATTTTCCTCCTACCCACCACACGGGTTCCATAATTCCATGTAATGTTTTAACAGAGAATATTAGTCATGTAGTTAGAAAAAAAGATGTGTTTGTATCCACCGATCACGGTATCAGATTGAATTGGCCACGGATCACGGCGAGTTGTGTCCACGGATAACGTGATCCGTTTCTCTTAAAAATCGAAAAAATGGGAAATTAGATAAAAAAGAAAATCAATTTCGAAAAATATAATACTTTGTTTCTTGTAGCTACCGTGATCAGTGGGTAAAAATATTAATTCATTTTTTAAGGGAAACGGATCACGTTATCCGTGGATACAACTCGCCGTGATCCGTGGCTAATTCAATCTGATACCGTGATCGGTGGAGACAAACCCAAAAAGATAACTAACCACATCTTCATTTTAATTGAGTTTTGTTTGGCAAGTGTTAAAGTTATTAATTATGATAAAGCTTTAATGCTTTTTATCTGTAAAACAAAAACAGACTGGTTTAGACCGTAAGTCTCAATTTATCATGTAAATGTGTGATGACTATTTGCATCAATAATTAGTATTTATTATTTCTTATTTTGCTAGTTAGCACAGAATAAAGCAATAAAATTTTATGGTACAAGACTTGGACAAGATCAATATATCAATCATTTTTAATGTTTATCTATTAACAATTTTAAATGCCAAGCTTTAATAGAACTGGGCTGGCCACACCTGTCGTACGCCGCAGGAGCTATGGCCTAATTTTACCACACAGTGGTTCCCAAACAGCAGCAAACAGAAACGAGGCAGGCCCAGGAGGAGATAGCAGGACGAACGAGACTGTCACCTTAAAG
This sequence comes from Standfussiana lucernea, assembly GCA_964057025.1. Classification (NCBI taxonomy): domain Eukaryota; kingdom Metazoa; phylum Arthropoda; class Insecta; order Lepidoptera; family Noctuidae; genus Standfussiana; species Standfussiana lucernea. The sequence goes on along the minus strand of OZ059794.1, from coordinate 5,898,287 downwards.
TTTGGGCAACAAACAGCTGTGTCATATAAGTGGAAAGAGCGAAGGGATGCCTTAATACAATACTAAAATGTCGCAGCCAGTACGTTTGTAGGTAAAGTCCAAGAGAACAACTTTATTTGTTTGTAGACAAAAGACGTAATGACATGATTGCATGTTCCATAGTACAGCATTCTTAATAATAGTGTCGTGTAAGTAAGATACGGCTTTGTCTATTATTGAGATAAGTGGCGCCTTGGCAGCTGGCGCTAAGATTATTTTGTACTCTGCTTGATCTTACGACTACTTTTATTTTTACTAGTATGGACTATGGGTTTTCTGGTCCATAAATAGGTCAGGAATGCTGAAAACCTGGAAATAATACTGATGTTGCTCGAAAAGCCGCTAAGTTAGAGCAACACTGGGCTGGAGAAGTCTGCCGTATGCCTAATGAGCTGTTGACCAAAAGTCCCGATGTGGAGCCCTGACGCAGCCTGAAGGTGTCGTGACAGACATCGTAGAAGAAGGCTGGACGAAATAGACAAAACCAACCAATCAGGTTCACATTAGCCTTGAATTGAAAGAACCGGAAAGTCATGTGAAGAGGCCTTTTCCCAACATTGGGATGACACAGTAATCAGAAGCAACCACTGATTCGGAACCAGATATAGCCCTGATTAAAAATTTGTACCTAGGAAGTAACACTAGACTGGATTCTCATGATCCGCATAACCTTGCTTAAGTACCATAAATCATTCTCAAGGCTGGCTTAGTTTCAATGAAAACAATCCCATACAATAATCCCAAGTTTTTAATCATTATGCTGTGTTGCTGTGCAAGGTCAGCGTTAAATCTATCCGAATCTAAAGTCAAAACAATGAAATTGGATACAACGGAGCATGAGTATTTAGCAGACTAATTTAGATTTATGGGTAGTACCAGTAGATGAATTATTATGTTAATGAAGGTGTAAATCTTAAGGTTGTTTTGTTAACCAGTAGCTGTTTTTCTTTATGTGGCTTTTTTGGATTTTTTCTATCATTCCTGAACATTTTGTTAAATTAAGTAATTGTAGTCACATTGGTGCTGGATCAAAAAATGCAATATTATAATCTGTTTTTATCAAGGTTACAGCAATCATCTATTTACTTTAGAGATTTTTGAATCTCATAAAAGCTTGTCTAAACAAAATAGTACTTGTAGGTACTATATGCCCTATGTATATAAGCTCTTAAGTTCCCACAACTGGGACAAACATTTCTTCCCTGTGAGAGGAAGGTAAAAGTAATATTTTATAAAAAAAAAAGGTACCTACCTTAAGCCTAAGCGTAGAATCCGCATCAACATCATTGTACAGCAATACATTTTCCTTCATGTCAAAGCTTTCCCGTACTCCCAGATGATACAGCAGGGAACTCTGCTGCATTGGCAGACTGAGGTCCACCAGTGCCACATCTGCATTGTAGAATGTGTCCAGCACATTTGTTTCACCAAAGTCTAATTTTTCAAACTGAAAAAAAGAGAATTTTGTCTTAATACTGTAAAAAGTTCAGGTGTTCACTTGTGTGGAGTTGTAAAGTGGGAAAGATACTTCATGCTTTAAGCGCTATTCAGTAAAATGCTAGGTAACACGTGCCTTTGATACAATTCAAGTGAATTTTTGTTGAGATTCGCTATGGGCTAATAGAACCATTGATTAGGTCCCATTTACCTAGAACTGCTAGGTCACATTACAGCAGACCAAAACAAAGATGGTCAGAACGACTGAAAAGCTTGATTGTCAAATGGATTGACCTTTAACGTTTGATTGTTTGGATCCGCAAACAAAAATTATCTTGGAAAAAATGTGTGATGTTGTTTTGTTGTGCATCCGCGTTCCAGCAGTATAAAGGGATTGCATGGATCCACATTCCATCATACCAAAGGTTAAAAGGAGGCTTTCAGCTAGCAGTGGAACATAACAGCTAAAACATCTTTCTATTTAACAGATGTTTTTTTGTGTTTGTTCAACAACCATGTTGAATATGACTATGTCTATGTTACTAAACAATTACATCCCAGAAATAGTACATGGGAAAAACCAAATTCGTCAACAACAAAAATAAAATTTGCTTGAATTCCATAGATGTATTTCAAGATCAATTGGCAAGGTCGCTGTAGCAAGAAAGTTTAAATAAGTATGGGTACCAATTTGAAGAACAAAATAAAGATCTTGAAGTATGTGTTTGGTATCATTAAGTAAATTCCATGTAGTCTGCTTTACTTAGATTCAAGAAGGACAGCGCTGGTAATAGTGAAGCTTATAAATACAGATACTGAAGAAATTACTTATAGCAACTGGGAAAATCCCAGCATCTGTGTATCAGTGTAGTTCAGTCTTAATTAAAACATGGGTATTATAAATATTATGTGGCTTATCTTTTCAATTCCAATCATCAAAATTAAAATTTGAATCTATATTTTAGATTGCTATCAAAGTAACTTTGGTAACAGGAAAGAGATGTTTGAAGGACATCTATGGATAAGTACCAAAATGTTCGTTTTTTTGTTACAAATATACAGATTATATGAGAAAACTTACATGTATATGATGTAAATTAGCGTTGACTAGTTCAGATGCCAACCGAACTTCTTCCAAAGCTCTTTTTCTATGAGCAAGATTCAATGTTTGGGTTATATCCAAAACACATGCTATATCCATCCGAGGCCGCTGGTTCGAGCCTCCCGCCTGCACCGTCGCGTTGGACCCATCGCTGCACACACTCTCGCAGATACTCCTCACTTCCCCTACAAAATAACAATTCAATAACTCAAAGTCCCACAAGACGAAAACTGAAAAACAAAGTTCACAACACCGCACCTGTATCTTCTAACGCCGTGGAATTGTTCCCAGCGCCGAATGTTATCATTTTCTCACGTGTTTATTAACATTTGGATAGTTTATACACACATTTCACATTCAATTTACGCAGCATAAAAAATAAATTCCACAACAAGTATTTGCGGGCTTGTGTTATTTAACAATAGTGATGTGCTTCTCGCACATAATATGAACATTCAACACTGTTGTTATCTTTGACATTGCAGACCCACTGTTTATTGGAACAAAACAAAATCATTTTTCAGTAAGAATACATTTAGTACGGGGTACGTAATTAATTACCATGAAAAATACTATCGGAGCTATTTGCTTATTACGTGACTTGTCATAATTTCTTTTTCAAGATTATTTTCTTAAGAATTACATATACCTACCTATATTTCATTACTTAAATATAATTTAGAAAATAATGCTTAAAATTTAGGTAAGTATAACCTTCAAGTGTGAGATTGTGTTATTAAAAGGGGTCGAGATAATAGAGATAAATAGCTACATAGGTTTTAGGTTATGATACTTACTACTTAGAAGAAAACTTAATTTGATTGTAAGCTACTGAACAGAAATAAATTTATATTTCTAATACAACAAAAAACTGTTCTGTTTCAGGTAAATCTTCAGCCATCTTTGATTTTAATTTTAGGAGTTTATCCACATGAAATAATGTTGATGGATTTTATGTTGCACACAACGCATTGACTGCTGAATATGGACATCACTATTTACGACCTTGAATTAACGAATTTGCGCCATCTAGACACAAATATTTGAACTGTATCATAATCTAGGACGTCACAATGGTTTCTTGTATTACTACTAGATGTCGCTTTATATAAACTGTGAGTTTTTTTTTTTTTCGAGAATAGTAGACCCTGAGCTTGTAGGTTCCCAACCTAACTACCTGCACGTGTAACATGACCACCGCAGAAACGAGTTTTGTCGACGGAAGAAAAGACAAATTGACAGATAGACAATTGAAATCTTTCTACAATCTGTCATTTTGTCCATTCTTCCGTCGACAAAATCCGTTTCTACGGTGGTCATACTACGCTTGCTGGTATTGAACTATTCTGACCTGAATATATAAAACAGACCTACCGTTGATAGGCACCGGTAAAGAAATGCCACTCAGTGGATGTGGTGGCCAAGGATGGTCCATAAAGGTGTTTTGATCTTTTACGAAACAGCTGTCTTATCATCAAAAGTGTTTTGGTAGTTTTGTTTGATCAATAATCAAGTATTTTATAGTTTAAACCAGTATCAGGTACTTATTTACCTACTATATATTATCTACTTACCTTGGGCAACTGGCAAGGCATAAAATAACGATAAATTAAGTTTTATTTAATTCTATCTTTGCTGTGAGAATTCTGCTAGGTCTTCTTCTTAGTCGATCCCTCACTTCTGAGCAACGCGACCAAATAAGAGTATAAGACACGTCTCTAAGCCATGCGGTCTCCTGAAGTGTGAACCGCTCGGTATTGGCTGTCTCCAAAAGCGTTCTTGATCGCGACTGACCATCTTGCTGGTGCTCTGGCTTACGCGCGTTTACCTTCTACGCGTCCCAGTATTATAAGCCTTTCCAGACAATGCCTAGCTGAACGCATAATATGTCCGAAAAAGCTGAGGGCACGCTCCAGGCAGATTGTGGAAAGCCGTTTGGTGATGTTGAGCTCCTAGGTATCCAGATGTTAAATTGATAGATACTCAGTTACTGTTACTGTTAGCCTGCAACAACCAACTGCGGGGCAAAGGCTTCATGACTTACAGTTGTTTCAATCCAGGGCCAATGTGGACTACTGGTACTCAAGTAATTTTTTATTTCCCATGATGGTAGGCAGAAACTATAGAACGCCACCTGATTAGATCTTTACTAGGTATCTATCAACAAGGTGTAATTTAATAAACGCAAGACCTCCCGTGTGGTCTCTCGGATCATGCCACTGAACACGATGAAGACGACTACGGACTTTTTGAAATTCGCAAAAAAATATTGGACTTTGTATGGGAACTGACCATGACGTGATCAGCTGATCATAGAATAAAAGTTATTCAGTTTTATGGTCTGACGCCACGCGAGAGGTCTTGCGTTTATTATGTCGCACCCTGTATAACCCTATAGGTATCCTCTCCATGGGTGGTCCTAAGCCTACTGAAGGCAGAAATTAATAACACACATTTTCCTCTTGCATGTATAGAATAAAAATTAACAAATGAACCAAAAATGAACCATGAGGACATTATTTATGGGGCACACCAAAAATGGATCCGAGTGGAACGTTCGCCTTTTGTAGTCAAGGTCATGGATGTTAGGACGAAGTAGTAGCAAATATGTAACATATAACATCATGCCTTGTACTTTGAAGGGCTAGGCAGAGGTGAACAGTATGTACAAACTCCAGGGGGCCTAAAATGGCAGTTTTAGCAGAATCATAATAGGATAATAATACGAATTAGGTACCTACGTAACAAAGTGACAATTCTTAATATTAACTGCATTGAAATAAAAAAAAACGTGATTTATATTACTATCGTATTTATGATTCTGCTAAAGCGGCCATTTTAAGCCAGCTGTATGTAAAGTCAATTACACCCACATTTTGACAGCTAGGTAGGTGTCTTAGTCGCGTGTACCTACAGGGCAAGCTTATATACTGTCTATCCCATAGGTTCACAACCTTTTATGGACTACTGCCCCCTATAAAAAAATTCAACACCCCCTTTTACAAAATAGTTGTGCTGTGATACACATTTTAGACGGCTAGCTAGATAAAACGTTTTTTCATGAAAATAGAGGTATTTTATTACGCCCCCCATTTGCCTTTGGACCCGCTACCGGCCCCTTGAAAAGCTCCAGCGCCCACTAGGGGGTGGTACGCCCCCGTTGGGAACCTATGGCTCTATCCTATTGCACATAACAAACTAATGTAGACTCCTACTGCCACTGAGTAAATGATCAATCTGGGTATCGAACCGAGTACTTTATTTTTTGCAGTCGGACAAACGACCTTTGGAAAATGAGGCAGTCCGTGGACGCTACAGACAGTTGACCTCCTGTCTGGTTGCCCAGTCTACCTGCTTCTCATTAGTAATCAAATCATAATACTTTTGGGGTAATTGATCTGATTGTTCTGTAGATTAAATTAACCCCGAATAAATCCGGCTCGAAGGACCATTTTCTCTTTACTTTTATTTCACCTTTAAGGATTTATACCTGCTAAAGTTATTATTGAAGACACAAAAAACAGTTTATTTGTTTTATGTAGTCGTATTTATTTTATAATAAGTAAATATTTTTGTACCAACTGTTTGTTAATCCACTTCCCGCTCCAAAAATCACAGTTTATTGATTAAAACTTACAATAATGTTTATAAAATAATTATAGATACATAAAATAATTAAAATAGTTATTAAAACTAAATATTTCTAGACTTTGGTGATGATGACAAGTCGATGACACTTTTTTAAGTAGACCGTACATTGGCTGGTAAAAGACAAAGGAAATAATTAGGTATGATAGTTCTATAAAACAATTATTTTATTGTTGAATAATAATTACGAGATATTCTGTTCCTAAATAATGGATTACAAATTACATACAGATTAATAAATTAAACAATTGAAAAAAATCCGTACATACAGGCGCGAAACTAAAACTAATGCCTCTGATTTCTGTCAGCCGAGTACTTCACTTGCCAAGAATGATTTTGCGGGAAGCGCCAAAGCTTTGTCCAGACTGGGTTGCCAGTTTGTTGGTACCAGCTTGAAGACCGATGACTGATTGGCCAGCACGGAGAACATCCTCGCTGAAGTCGCGACGGTTTTCTTCAGCGGGCCTGGGTCCTAGGTAGGGACCACGCCATTCTGGGTGTTTGTATGCCTGGAAATTTAAAGAGATTACGTAAAGTAAGTCGTCTTGCATAAGTCAGATCTGAATAGTCTATTATTCTTGTGCTCTAGTGATAACAATTACGACAGCTGGGAGAATGCTACTGAGGTTATTCTTGAGAAAAAAATACAGTAGTTTTGTGGTTCCGGGTGAAAATCCAAAATGAACGCTCTTCTGGATTTTAGTCCGGAACAGCAATGCGTGCTATTAATTTATTTTTGGAGCTCTTATGACTGAGTAAAGATAGTGAACCATAAGACCTTTTTCTAAGAATTTCAACTAACATCTGAAATGTTATATTAATTGGGTAAATAACTAGTAAGTCCTGATTCGCTTAATAATTGTTATTGAAACAAAAAAAAAACATTTTCTAATGACTTCGACCTGATAAGTTTTTGCAGAGATCATCATCATCTGCTTAGCATTTTCTCAACTATGTTGGGGTCGGCTTTCAGTCTAACCGAATGCAGCTAGATACCAATATTTTACACGGAGCGACTTAAGTTTTTGCAGAGATTATATTATTATATTATTTTGAGACTAAGCTACGTACCGTCCTGCCAAGAGCGAAGATGGTCTGTGTGACGAGGGCGATGTTCTTCTGGTCCCATAGATCTGTAGTCTGGAAGAGGTCCGTGTCAGGGACTCCGTACTTCACACACGCTTTCTGGAACCTGCAAAGAAAACCATGTTTTTTATACACAACAAGAAAAGTTATTGTGTGAAAAGAATCGTGTTTTGTAACCGATTTTACATAACATTACGTCTGTTACTCCGAGAGGAAGGCAGATGTGTACTTGCCCTTTATAGGGACAACATAACTGACAATTTCCGGGTATTCATCACGTCAGGCAAGTTGCGGCCAAACGCAAGCCTATTTAGTATAAAAAGTACTTATTTCCAGTAATGTTTGGTTAAGTTTATGTCTCATGTAATAGGGGAGACCATATTTAGAAAAACTCAATAACACTTGGCCCAAGTGCCCAACCCAAGACCACTTGACCAAAGAGCAGCCAAGGCAGAAAATAATCGTGTTTTTTTTTAACTGATTTGATATTTTGCTGAATTTATAAGTAATACTAATGAATTTCTGTACTTTTCCCCTACTCATTTTAACAGGACCAATAAAAAGGTCGTATTTGTCATAATGATTGCAACTTGCTAATTAACAGTTAACAAGAGTTTTTGCACTTTTGCTGACAATTTAATTAACGCACAATAATGTTAAATACGACATTCACAAGCAAAGACATAAGGGAACGGAAAATTCGAAGGTTGATTGAAAGTTTTGAGCGAGATATTTTTGTCCGCGTCTTAAACCTTCACCGGATTTGATATTTAAACAGGAAATCAAAACAAAAAACATCAAAATATTAAATTACTTAAAAACCCATATCCTGGTTGTGTCGCCTGAGGCAGAAAACTTTGTTTTTAGTACTTGTACTATTATGTATGCTATTACGTGCTTTTACTGTTCAAAATATGTTTACTCCATCATTATTATTCTGTGCCAAACATTGTTTTTGAAATTCTATGTCCTATTGGTTTTTGACGTACATACATATGTATATAGTATGTATAAACTCACATCTTTTTTGGTAGGCAGAAACCACAGGAAACCACCCTTACATACTCCTTTTGCTTCATTTATATGTACATCTGGTCAATACACGCGCCGCGGTTGCAAGGACTACGCACCTGACCTTTCTGAAGGACCTCCCCAATAAGTTTTTGACGTGTAGTTTTGATGTTAGTCTTCTCGCAGTAACCGATTAGACGTCTTCTCAAGAGTCACTTCCTTTCTAGCTATATCATCTTTCATACGGTCCACCCCTGCCTTTGGTTTTCTCCTACTCTTTATAGCAATCAGCAATTATACTCACACCTTTAATCAGTACATTTTCAAAGACTTTATCTTCTGAACTTACTGATTAATATTGTCCATGGACTTGTAATCCCCGCCGGAGATGTTGACTTTGGTGATGATGCCAGGCTGGAGACGGTTCATCAGCTTGCACAGGATGATGCCGTCACGGAGAGCATGCTCGTAGGGACCGCTGGGGAACCTCTCGCCGATGACCGCTTCGATCCATTGCTGGGCTTCTAACTCCTTTTCGGGTTCTCGCTTGCCCGCGCACTGGAATGGACGGAATTGAAATAAACATGAGTGTTTCTTCATACTGAGAGCTGTCACTGTTAATATTTCATAGCAAAGGTGACACTGACAGCTCTTGAACGCAGTTTAGATGTGCACGTTCAGTGTCATTGGTGAAATTCGCCATTAGTGGTTTGGTTTGAAAGATTACCGTCGCGTCGGGAAAAGTGATACTGTTTCAATCAGGATTTTCCTTGCAGTGTTTGGATTATGTATGTTTGGTGGCAATCTCGTTCCTTATTACATGGAACTTAAATTTAACTGGCGAAATGTGGGTGTACTATAGGTACATCCCTGCCTACCCCTTTAGGAGGCATTACAGGCGTGATGTTAAGTTAATAAAGGTCCATATAATGGACCTTATAATGGTGAACTCGTCTGGCTCATAAATGTGTGTTTAACAGGTAATTAATCATTTTAATATTTGTATAATGGCCCTTCCCTTTCGTGTGCATCCATAAGATTATACTTAGATAAGAATACGATGTAAAAATGCATGTTATGTTACGTTTGTAATACTTAATGCATTCGATCTGACCGATAACTGTCATTGTATTTTTTTTTTTGTTGAGTTAAAAGATAGGAAGAGACAATTTAAGCAGAATGTAAACTACTTGGGTCTTGTGTTAGGATTTTATTTTATTGTTGGTGTTAGTTGCCTCATCGCACGACAGGAATTGAGAATGGTAGTTTTGGGTCATCAAAAGACAGCCTCTGAAGTATACAAGTTGGAAGAGACACTGACACGAAAACGGTTTACCACGTAGGTACTCAGTACATCATTCTGAACCATTCCACTCAGCTGTTTTTTTTTAAATTACCGATAAAAAAATTATATGTGGAATGGTTGAGAATTATGTACCTACTGAGTACGTGGTAAACCGTTTTCGAGTCGGCGTCCCTTCCATTTCCTAACATTATATTCACGAACTCAAACTCAAAGCATTTATTTCAATTAGACCATTACAGGCACTTTTGAATGTCAAAACACAAAAAAAAGTCCAAGCTACAGTCCCAGTCACAGGGCATAATAACTTGTGAAAGTACTGTAGTTGCCCATACACACGAGTTTATAATGATTTATTTTCTATGTTAACAAGAACTTATTTAACATTACTAACACCTTATTAATGCAGAAACAAGCCCTATTTTATCAACATTAAACGATTAGGTACTTACTTATGTAAACTAATCGTACCTACTTGGGTACATTTTTATCATCCATTCAAATCACGTCCCTGCACTTTTTGCAATTCAAATGCTAAGCGGAGGACTGTATTAAAGATCCTCGTAATTAATGTGCAAGACAAAAGATACCTATTTATTTATTATATATAGGACTCCTTTTAAGACAATCGTCGGGCTTGACAATCGACAGTCGGTGATAACGCGTCGTTCGATACAATATACAAGCCTTGACTTTCATTTGTTTTCATATATGTACTCTCGTTGCGTCTAAAAACTGCTTTATTCTTCACTGGGACTGTGAAGTGTATACAACACAATTTATTTATTTTAGTAGTGATTATCCAACTAGTGCGAAAATGCTGCTTATTGTGCTGTGTTCCGTGTTATTGTATTCAGCGGTGGTGTCGCATCCTTTCATAGTACTTTTCTTATTTTTTTATGTGCCAAAACATTTTTCTTTGATTTTATAAAGAGTTTAGTTTTAAAGGTTTCCATTTAATTTAATAATAACTAATATTCGTAGTTAAAATGTCAATAGAATTGTGGTTAAGCAGAAAAAGAAAAATGGATTAATTTCTGGACTAAAGGATTTACTGATAAAGGTTGGTACATACGAGATTAATAAATCTTTGAATAATCGAAACTAGAAGACGAGTATAGGGAATAAAAATAAATATGTTCGTAAGTATGATGCCAGATAAACTTAGGTACTTATATACTTTGTCCAGTGTTCCTGGCGTTAGGAATTATGCGGAATCAGAATTCCTCTTGACAGGCACTGCTACTAAAGAAATTTCAAGATAAGCAGAACACCTTCTAAATACTAATGTGAAAGAAGTAACTGTATTATGTACCTTTTGTAGTGAAAATATCACTGACAATTACCTACGTGGTCGCTTAATGAAACGGCATTAGGTATAATATATGAGTTCCTCATCACCATTTCAGTCGGTGAAGCATAATTATCTCATTCTTCCATACTTCTCTCATAATCACAACTACACAAATGTCCTTTCTTTGGTATTGTTCGTCGTTTCGTTGAGCTTCTTGAGTTATGAGTCGAGCTACACGATAACTGACAAATGCTTGCACTGGCTGGACAGGTCCACTCAAATCTGTGTGATTCTTTCTTCAAAAGACCATCTCAGACACTCATCTGTATAGTCCTCATGTGAGTTCATCTAGATTATGTCTGGACCTTAAAAGTGACTATGACCTCTGAGTTTGTTTCGGCTGTTTCTTCTCAGAGTAGTCAGATACGAAACACCGGCCTCATCTAGTTTTAAAAAAGAAGACGTGTAAAAGTGTTTGTAAAAACCTATTTGCAAAATAAACATTATTTATCATTTATGAGACATCATCTTCCTGCCCTTGTCCCATTCTACTTGGGGACAACACGTTTTCTTCGTCCATTTTCCCCTGTCAGACGTCACGGCAACATTTACCCTTACATCTTACATAAGTACTTCTATATTACTCATCATTTCAGTAATCACTCCCTTTCTGGTCATATCATCTATCACACAGTCCATCCATCGTATCTTTGGTCTTCCTCTATTCTAGTAGCTATCCAAATTCATTCTCAAAACTTTCCTCACAACATTTTCCTCATTCCTCCGCACCACATGGCCATACTATTCTCTTAATGGCTCAATTATCGTCAAACAAGAACTACTCGTTCATAAGATTTTCAGCTTCTAAGCAATTGACTCATTATGTCGGTTCCTTTAAGTTGTCAGTACATCATCTGTCTAGCCTTTTCCAAACTATGTTGTGTTGGGTCGGTTTCCCGTCTAACCGGATGCAGCTGAATACCAGTATTTTACATGGAGCGACTGCCTACCTGACCTCCACAACCCAGTTAGTTCCGGGTAATACGCTGCCCCTTGGTCAGACTGGTTGTCAGACTTTCCGGCCACTGACTACTTGTAACGACTGTCAAAGATCTACAAATGACAGCCGGGACCAACGACAACGTTTAAGTTGTCAAAATAATTTCAAATTAAATTCGCTAGCGAAACTGCATCCGTGATTTGCACCGATGAAACATGATAAAACTAGTAAAAAGTAATTAGTTTTCGTGGGATCCAAGACCTAGTGCAAGTAACTTGTATTGTAGTTACATTAACAGCTAGGTATGAGTTTTAAATTTTCTGCCAGCTTAAACAATAATTGGTGGAAAATTCTCAAGGTATAATACTTACGTTGGTATATAATGTGTTTTTTATGCAATGCTTATAAATGTATGACGTCTTTTTTAAAAACGACAGGCTTATGACTTGTAAGACGAAGGAAGGACGAATCAAGGTCTTCAGTGTCATAAGCAAATCTGTTACTTTTTTTTAAATGAAAATTTAAGAGGTAGGTACAAACAATATGTTAAAAAGAATCGTGGCTACCAAGTAAATACCTTGAACATTATTTCATATTCAAATGTTCTGTTTAACATTGAGGTTTATGAGAAAATTTTGGGCAAAATAATATGGATAAGTATCGATAAAAGGTTATTTAGCAGGACACATACATTATTGAATAAGCAACGTTTGGTGTGTGGCTAAGCTACACTTGGGCTGAAAATTCTTTTTTCCCACTCATGTAGCAGAGTGTAGGTAAAGTAGGTACTATTTATTTCCAGGAATCTAGACAATCATGTCTTTAACAATAGATTCATGTGTATCGCTAAGTAATTGGTATTCTAAGGTAATGGGAAGTGGCGATTGTTTATATTACCCGAACACAATGGTTCAGGTTAACTATAATAAAATTCACGCCGACCGATAGCCATAGAACTTGTCCGGTCCTTTGTGATCAATTAATGTTAGCCTATAGGCACTAACATTTCCAGAGACATCATCATCATCAGCATTTAAAGGTGAAGATTGACTAGTAACATTTTGGGGTAATGTATCGCGTTCGTGTAACAGAAACCGAAGACTGACTTGTAACGTTAGTTTGTAATGTATCCGTGTTCCACGCGACTGTCGGTTTTTTCGCGAATCCCTTTGAGTGTTATGGATGGAGCACACTTGAGCCAAGAGTTCGAATGATACATTACAAACACTCGTTACAAGTCAGTCTGTGTCGCCGTATTGTAACAAGATCGCCTCGAATGATACATCACAAACAAACGGTACAAGTGTCCTCCTTAATGTTACCGTTGCTGCTGGAGTGGGCTGTACCCTAGTCCACCACGCGGGCCGAGTGTGGATTGGTGGGTGTCCACATACCTTTGAATTTTTGATTCGTTGCAGGACATGCCGGTTTCCTAATGACGTTTTCTTACGCACCGTCTTGAGCATTTGTAAAACATTATTATTATAATTAAATACGATGTGTCGAAACTCTGAGTTAGTGTTTTGACCTAACGGCCGTGATTCATTCTGTCAACAATGGAATCAGTACCTACGTATGTATTGTTGAAACAATAAAAAACCATTACCTATTCATATTCATTTGTCATCATTAATGTTAAGCCGGACTACACGAGCCTATCAATGAGTTTTGCAAAACTAAATTAGGTAAGTGATGTGTCTGTACAAAAAATATGATCGCGTTTCTATTCTGCATTGGGGTACTTATTACTGCCTCGTAATCTTCTATCTTCTATACATGTAAATAAAGTAAGAAACTGACTGGCTGACTGATTCACTGACTGATCGATCAACGCACAGCTGAAACCGCTGGGTCTAGAAGCGTGAAATTTTGCACAAACGTTCCTTAAATGACGTAAGTGTGCACTAAGAAGGGATTTTTGGGAATTCATTCCCTAAGGGGTAAAATAGGGGTTGACAGTTTGTATGAAAGTTCGACCACGCGACCGAAGTCGTGGGCAATCATTTACCATGGAATAATCTACAAGATCCTTGACCCTAGCGTGTGTCCGAAGATGACATCAGATACCACCTGGCCATGCAAGGCTTGACCTCAGATTTTAAGGTTTTTGCCTCTAACAAAGGACCAAGTCTTGGTTGGATCCATTCCAACAATTACCTAACTATTGTAAATTCTGTTGTGTGCATTATACGCTTACAAGAATGTAAGTGGCGCTACACACATCACTACATAGCATAAAACTAAGTCGCTTCCCGATGTCTGTCTGTCCCTAACGCCCTATGTAGGTATGCTTAGATCTTTAAAACTACGCAACGGATTTTGATGCGGTTTTTTTAATGGATAGAGTGATTCAAGAGGAAGGTTTATATGTATAATACATGCATATTATAGTCGAGAAAACATTAGTATCTAGATCTACACTATCTACATTGCACCCGTGCGAAGCCGGGGCGGTTCACTAGTCATATATAAGTACAAGGTGTAAACGGACCCATCACGAAGCCGTCAACCAAGCATTCTGTACATCAAACTAAGTCACTCTACGCAAATATGATTGCTGGGAAACGACTTATTTTTTGGTAGGACTCAATTTACTGCGCACAATACATTGTAAGTATTGATGGATGCATTGAATAGAACGGGGGTCATGGAGGTATTTAAAGTAAATTTATAACATTATACAAATGTATTTAAAAAAAACTTGTCAAAATGTTGGAACTTCGACCTCCAATATCTTTGTAACTGGAAGGTATGGACTAGAACAAACAAAAAGTTGCAAGGACAGGAGCACAAGTGCCTTTCGGCTTCCTTAAGGGTATTTTAACACCCATTATGTTAAGAGTAAGTATGAGATTGATTGATTCGGCACAACCGGGTGTCATTCGGAATAAAAGTCACTCGGCTTAGCTCGAACCGTGCCCGCCCGAACTCTATTCAGCGGAGATAGATACCGATTGGCGTTTTCACCATGTGTGTTGTAGCATCCATAGATAAACGCACACAAGTGATAACTCTATGAATGTGGTAAGAGAAATACATATACAGCGCCATCTGTCCAGCTCAGTTGGAACTGCCAGACCTTACGGACTGTACACGTTTTGCATTATTCATTGCACAAAGGTGTGTTACATAAAGTCGTACAGCCTGTACTTAGAGCCTGTTTTAAACGCTAGGTGGCAGCATTGCAGCGGACAAATGGTTTCTGCAGTCTTCTAGGTCACAAGTTGGACACAAGAGATAAGGATAATTTATTGTTTAATAATGTAGCAATCTTTATATCGATAGATGTATCTACTCAAACTGTCATAGAGTCAAAGGTACAAAGAAAAATGAAATCACGCGGTTTTTCATACGTAGTCATACATAAACTACATTTCTGGAAGATTTAAGTAATTATTGTGTCATCAACTTGTCAGGGCTGAGAAGGAATTTCAGGTGGGTTACCATGAGTGCAGGAATGTTTTAGGGCTATTTCGAAGGTGGGAAAGTGACAGCGCTAGACGGCTGTCTAGCGCCATCTCTCCAGGACTGTATTTTTTTTTAAGCGACGAAAACTGTCTGAATTCAGAATGATGGACTGACCACGTGGTAACCGTTTTAGCGTCGGTCTCCCTCCCACCCTGTATTTAATCTAGCCTAATATTATAAAGAGGTAAAAGTTTGTAAGTTAGGATGTAGGAGGTAATCTTCGAAACCACTGACCTGATTCCGAAAATACTTTCACTAACGGGTACCTACATTACCCCGAGTTGGAACGTTCCCGTGGGATAATTTCTCACCATAACACGAGCGAAGTCGCGGGTAGAAGCTATTATTGAAATAATAAGATTAAAAATAATCGTTGATAGAATCATCTTCGTCACCTTGCGTGACCTATAGGCATAATTATGCATAATTAATTCTTCTACATACCTAAGATGCATATGTCATAATGTCATACATTACCGTATGTCACTAGGTACTCACTGGCTTATAATCTGGTTAAGGCCAGTGGGTGCAATTACAGTCTAGTTGCATCTGTAATGCTATACCGTTGCTGGTTCGCCTCCAAAATGGTCATTCCTAACGACCTACGCTTTATGCATGTTCTAGAGACCTGGGGGGTTACCATGATCTATTAGAGCATGAATGTTTTAGGAGTATTCCGAGAGTGGGAAAGTGACAGCAATAGAGGGCTGTCTAGCGACATCTCTTTCCCACTCTCGGAATACTCCTAAAACATTCATTCTCTAACAGATCATGGTAACCCACCTGATAAATTGAATGGAATTCTAAGATTAGCACTTAAATGATTAAATGTTTGGGATATCATGTTACCAAGTTAACTGTTGGTAATGGAAACGACTCGTTAGAAGAAACACAAACTGTAGGCCTAGCACGAATACACGGAGTAAGAGTAACTAGCTTAGCTAAATATTTAGCTTCAAAACTTTACTCATATACATTACTTATGGTACCAAGTTGCTACACGATAGTTATTTTGGAACAGAAAAAAAAACGAATTCACGTTATGGTTTCTTCATTCCTTCGGGCCAGGGCTCTGATCATAAATCTATTCTTATGAGTGCAGACAGAAACTGGAAACAAAGTGATAAAAAATGATTGGTGTGGATTAATTCATTAATTAATGAATCAAGGAACAATAACATACAATGATATCAAACAAAAGGTTAAACGGACTACAGAACACTGTTGTCATTGCTTATCTTGAGACGACGCTTAATAATATCGATACTTATACAGAAGGCACGTGTTTTTGTAAATCAACAACAAAACACAAACAGATTGATGAGTATCTAGGTAAGCCACCATTTGTAAATCATAATAGTGATAATTACATTCCCTTTCGATATTCTGTGAAGGATAAAGGTATTGATGTCTGTACCACAAGTATACTTTTAGTAAATAGGGGGAGACTAAAGAATCTATGCATGAAATGTGTGAAAGACGATATGGCTGGAAAGGGGCTGACTCAGGAGATGACGACTAATTGAGAAGAATGGAAGAAAAAGACACGAAATAACATAAAATTAACATCACGCCTGAAATCCCCGAAGGGTTAGGCAGAGGTACACCTAATAGTACACCCACATTTCACCATAAGTCCCATTTACTAGGGGGAGACCCTGCTACTGTGAAATTCCTGGTGGAAAAACCTAATAACAATTTGTCCGGCCCACGAATTGAACCCAGGACCTAATGGTCAGCAGGCGAGATTGCGACGATTAGACCAACGGGGCAGTCCCGAAATAAATATTGGTATAAGGGCAGAAGAGTGATGATGATGACCTGAAAAAACCAGTGACAGTGTATTAAAACATCATCACCCACATCAAAGTCACTGATGGATTGCCGCATAACTATTATTCTAATGAGATCAAAGTCTATTAGTGTTTACTCTGTTTGCTTGTCAAGTCGAAAATTTTATAATATTCTCATTTGCTTTATAGTCGACCGCATCGCATTATTTTGGCCTCGACGCAATCAGTAGCTATTTCAAGAAGATGAGATGAAAAGTTCTCCAATAATTTATAATCATTTTTAATTATTGTCTGCATCAGTCTTCTTTCTTTATGAAGCATTTCAAGTCTCTCATCATTTTATATTTCGACTAAAGCCGTTGTAAGTTCATTATGGACGTCATCAGCATCCTTTTTTACCACTTCTTTATCTTTGTTTGTATCGCCTTTAGACCTACCATGTACTAGTGGTCTATCTCTTTAACTTATAAACATAGTCTTCCGTACATATTATCTTCTAACATCTTTTGTCTTATTCATGCCTCCATCTGTATCATCAGCTATCACCTCAATATCCACCATCATTAGTTATTCATCATTATTATTGCCTAGTCTCTTCCCAACTATGTTGAGGTCGGCTTTCAGTCTAACCGGATGCAGCTGAATACCAGCATTTTACATGGAGCGACTGCCTATCTGACCTCCACAACCCAGTTAGTACGGGGTAATACGATACCCCTTAGTTAGACTGGTAGGCCGACTTTCGGGTCACTGACTATTTGTAACGACTGTCAAAGATCTACAATTCACAGCCGGGATCAACGGATTGACGGGCTTTCCGAGGCACGGAGGAAACTCGGTATGTATGGGTGGTCACCCATCCACGCACCAACCCAGGCAAGCGCGACTTAACCTGACGATCGACCCGAGCGGCTGTTATTATTTACCCACGAGCTCCTCCATCATCACCACCATCATTAAATCCATATCATCTTAAATCCTATCTTTCTCAGTATCTATATTTTCCAAGTTATCGCGAGAATTTGATACCCAGGGGTTTCCCGCAGCGCTGCCGGACATGCTTCTTCACTTGGCTCGAAGCCAACTTGGATTACATTTATAGAATACATTGAGCATCTTTCTACGTGGGTATAAATTTCAGTACCATATCCATAACTGTTGTAATGTGTCACATTTGTATGTTTCTGAAGTAGTAAATCATCTATGTTTAGATTAAGGAGGGAGGTGAGATCGGAGTTATTAGTTTCATTTGTGGTCTGACTGTTGACTGATTGTTATGTCTGTCTAGATTTAGATTGTTTGTGTTTACGTTTTCGGTATCGTGAAGAGTTTTATCATATCGCGTTATTCGGGTTTCAAATTAATTTTCAGCCAAAGCGTGACACAAACACAAACTTTTACCATGTATTCAGTGCTGTGATTGTAGTATTGAAATTTTACGTCGGTTATTAATTAAAAATCAGCGAATCATCATTAAAGTGTGTCACGATGTTCTTTACACCCTAGAACGCATTTGTATAAATCAGATCTTGATGGTAAATCAAAACACCCCAAACACTCCCATACACAATCATCATACACTTCCACTTACATCATTCACTCTTCCATTTTCTTACTCTCACATAAGGTTTACCACAAGATCAAAAATGCACCCACTTCACACAGGCCACCGGCACGTCTACTATAATAGAATTGTATAACATTATTTTTAGTATATATGCGAAACCAGAATATAGTTTGTTCAGAATAAGTAACTGAATCGATTCCAATGATGTTTACACCATGTTATATTTTGTCCCAAAAAAGGTTACGAGTTGGACACCGAGCAACACGTAGTACTTATCCGCAATCATACGCGCACAACACAGGCAAGCGCGCGCGCAGACCGGGGCGCCGCCGCGTGGTGAGCATGTTTTTGTACGGACAACCAGGTAACATAACACGCTCATAACTTTGTGATTTTTCATGATTCAGTTTTGAAATTTTGTACATAGATTCTTTACATAAAAATACAAGACACGTGTTATGGGTTTCGCATATACTAAAACTAATGTTGTATAAGCATACCCTTACATTGCATACCCCGACACTGCCCCCTAAGGTAAAGGCCTAGGGGACAGGGTTGAACCTATTGTACTAATCTACCAATGCTAAATTAAGAACTTTAATCTGTATTTAGTACAATGTGCTTGAACTTTTTTGTGGTAGTAAATAATTTAATTATTTATGAAAATTGGGAACTTCAACGCTCCACACAGTTGAAGACCAATTAGACATCCGACAATTGACAAACGGTAGATAATTAGGCACTCCAGACCACATTATATTTATTTTCCATGAAAACTTTCTTTGAAAAAGCAAAGCTAGCATTGCTTTATCAAAACCTTTTACATCACATTGTAGAAAATAATAGTTAAAACAACTCAAGGAGTTCAATACCCTCCCAACAATGCTCATAACATTCTGAGCCGCATAAATTAAGTCCACAAATCATACTTTATAATTCGTATTGCTCAAATCGTGAGCAATGTACGAAATTACCTACTCTTTTAAGAGATCTGTCTCGATTTCACAAAGGCATATAGGCATTGGTACATATGTTGGGCTCAAAGGCCGAAAACGCTCATTGACATACTACATTGGGTTGTGGCTGTTTGAAAAAGGCTCAGAACGCGTTCTGGCATTTTGCCAGAACGCGGTGTGATCGAAGATTAAAACAGCCATAACCCGAATTTCGCTTCGTGGTCGTTTTGTGTTTGCCACATCGCGATGTGGTCCGTTTTAAAACAGCCAACGACGACGCGAATTTCGCTAATTGGTCATTTTGAATTTGCCATTTCGCGATGTGGACGGTTTTTTCGCTCAATGAGCGTTTTCGGCCTTTGCTCTTAACACATATACATAACTACATTTTTCTTTTAAAATCATTCATCATACATCAAAGTTCGAAGGATCTCCTAAACGATTGACGTAAAAACCTGACGTCAGTACAAACTAAAATTAAAACTTCATCGTCAGTCGTAAAGAGTGATCTAATTTTATATGCGGTATTAAACGCATAGTATGCCTTACATTATGTATTTCACAGCTGTTTTGAAGCTAAGCTCTTTATTTATACTATCTTAGCCACACGGCACTACTCGTATATATTCTCTTAATCTAAAAGTATTTAAACTATTTGAGAAATTTAATATGATAGCCATCGACCATTACGATACTCAAAAGTTAGTGCGCTGTGATGAAAATGTAAAGAAAAAAATAACTATTAAACACCATACGGTAGAAGTCTATGTAACTATCGCTTTATCTTTCTCAGATATACTTTTAATTAAATTTTTTATTGGTAAACATTGAGTTGTCAATGGTTTGTGGAACATGATTAGTACCCTTTTTGCGAGATATCTATGTGAGTTAAAAACTCACAGAATATGAGCTTACAAACAAGGCCTATTTTCAGAAAGGAGAACATAGCCTCAATATGCAGATTGTCCAGATGGAGGCTCACTCTCTAGTACCTATTTTAAGTAGAATACTGCCCCGTGGGTCCAGTGGTGTCAACGCGCGACCGCTGAGCATGAGGCCCTGGGTTCAATTCCCGGTTCGGGCAAAGTGTTACTGGGTTTTGCCATCAGGAATTTCGCGGTAGCAACAACGGAGTCTGGATTTTTTTTAACGAAGTAATGATGAATTGATGTTCATTACGGAATGACAGATTGGTTTAAAATGTATTTTTTCGTAGAAATCTGTTTGTTTGTCACGAAAAATTTTCCTTGTTTACTATGAATAATCATCATAGAAATAGTTGGGTAGGAAAATTTCAAAATCACAGAAAATTACGTGTCTTATACGGATGAATAACAAAGTACGGCAGGAAAATCGGCCCAATTACACACATCAAAAGTATCTAGGGATCAACATATATTTGTGCAATAACTTTTCTCCTGATTGATATTAATTAAAATTTTCTTTAAGGATTCATCAAATAAAGTGTTTTCGTTTGTCACAGTAACGATAAACCAAGTCACCTTTGCATTAATAAAGAAATTTGCCATTTTCCTAATAAAGGGATTTTTGACATTTGAACCACTAACATTAAAGTTCGAAAAAAAGACTGAAATAACAGTTTTCTTTAAAATTTTATTGGGTAACTTAAACAATTAATAATCCGTGTTTCTACCGCGAACACTAACAACACAAGAACATCGGTTTGGCATACTCAAAATGAGTTCATCCAAATCACGCTGTGGAATGGCCGCCCATGTTCGTTGCAACAACAAAAAAAGGTCTTCTTGCGACTGGATACCCTCCATATTCGGCAGAGCTCTTCTCTGTAGCATATCCCATGCATGCTCAATCGGGTTCAAGTCTGGCGACTGAGCAGGCCAGGGCAGGACATTGATGTTAGCTGCGGCGAGAGTCTGTCTTACAACTCTTGCGGTGTGCGGTCGTGCATTATCATGCATTAACTGAAATAAGGGACCGATTTGCACTTGTAGAGGAACGATGACGTCTGATACAATCGTCTCAGCATAAATTTGAGCGTTGAGGTTGCCTCTGATCCAAATCAACTCAGTTCTTCCGCCGATCCAAATACCCGCCCATACCATGATGGTTCCACCACTATAAGGATGGACTTCCTGGCAGGATTTTAATCGCTGTTGGCGTCCAGGGGTTCTCCAGTGTCGTATACGTCTTGTATCCGGTCTCATACCAAAACGAGACTCATCAGAAAAGCACACGAAACGCCATTGTTCTTCTGCCCAATTTCTGTGTTCAAGAGCCCATTGATATCGAAGCCTACGATTGTGCATTGCTATAGGTGGTACCCGTAGCGGTCTTCGGGAATGAAGGTTCACTTCATGCAAGCGGTTTCTGACTGTTTGGTCGCTAATTAAGTTCCCTGAAGAGTGATGAAGCCTCACGGCTAACATCATGGCGGTTATTGTTGGAGCTCTTCGAGTTAAGATTTGAATGTATCGGTCTTGTCTCCGTGTGGTGCAGCGATACCGTCCTCCATGGCGCTCAGCCACGGTACCAGTGCTTCGGTAACGTGTCCAAAGTCGACTGATAACACTCTGACTTGTATTCAGAGCTAAAGCCACAGTACGTTGCCGGGAACCAGCTTCTATCATTCCCACGGCTCTGAGCATTTCTTCCCTGCTTAAATGACGTCGCCGCTCCATAATAACGTTGGTTTCAATCAGTAGTAGGGAAACAGTAGCACTAATAATGTCTTCAATGCGTTGTATGTTTTTATAGGGAAAATATTGACAGCTTATTTTCATCTTTTACTCGAATTTGATTGAGAGTTCCTGATTCAAATTATGAAATGCACCAAAAAGGATCCATATAAATTTATAAAATCATAAATTTATTACAAAGCCACATCTCAATCTCAAGAAATCCGCATAAAAATGCTTGATCCCTAGACACTTTTGATGTGTGTATATACATAACTTAATATTATATGTACAAAGAAGATGTACATGAACTCATAATTTAACTCGTCACTACATTTCATTCAAGAACGATACTTAAATTAAGTGTGCCGTACGTAAAAGATTCTCACGGAAAAGTGTGCCCTCCTGAAGCCATCGTCCATCTTCGCAATTATAAATGCGCGATGATCAATTAATCATATCTATATATTATACTAGATTAGATTAGGAGGATTAGTGGTATTTATTACCATGATGACCACTTGCAGATTTATGCGATTCCAAAAATCTTTTCAATACTTTTAAGTGGCAGATGGCGATCTTCGGCCTGCGGTGCGTTTTTTTTTTTTGTTTCTCTCTGCCAAGTACGTAACCATCATAAAACACGTAATGGTAGATGCACTACTACAAAGAGCGGCAGGACAAAAGTTAGCTATGGATATCCGAAATTACCGAAGCGCATACTGTCTGGCTTGGTTGCGTGGCTGGCTGGCTTGGTTTAACCGTAATTACCTGTATCATTCTTAATCAAAATACCTGGTAGGTACCTGGCGGTATTCGCTACGCCACTACGTTAAACACTCAATCAACTTAAAAGGGTTTATTGCTAATAAAATTATGGAAATGAATGCACCCGGTAGCTGTCCGTTATGCACTGAGCTCGCGGCGCACTTGGTGCGGCCGTGTTGTGTCGCTAGGTCAGTAAAATGTGGTCGATTGCAATTATTGTATCGAACAATACTTAATTAACTATATAAAATACAAAGTTTATTACCACCAGATTTGACCACTCTATTTCCTCTCACTATAAAAAAAAACAACAAATTGAAAGCAGCTGTTTATTTCCTCGTTATTCATCGTGTATGTCATCCTATTATAAAATATATTTTCTTAATAACATTATAAGCCGCGATTCTAGAAGTAAATCATGTCTCTACTGTGTCCGGTTGTCCGAAAATTTTAAATTAATGGACCTCGTCTTATAACATTCATAATAAAATACACAAATAATAATACACACGGTCCAGGCAGTGATCTGTCGAGTATGTTTTTGACGGATTTGCCATAAAAATGTGTCAAAAACAGATAGTCTATAGACGCCTGAACCGTTTGTAAATTAGTGGAGTTAGGGCTTTGAAAATAATGTTTTTATTTGATAAATTGAATTATGTAGTTGTTGTTCAGTCGTCGTAACAATGTCGTACTAATTTAAAAAATAGTCAAATAAGCTTCCAAAAGTTACTCAAATAAATCCCTCTAGGATAGGCACAAAGAAATAGTTACAAAGAATCTGCCCAAACTCTCTTATTCCTTGAACTAACCATCATCAATAAGGTACTTTATATTACAAAACAAATTGTTAACATTAACAACAGATGTTTATTATAAACCGGTTTTCAAAAAAAAAAAAAAACAATTGCCTACCACAAACAATATAACAAAAACTCGACATGCAAAAGAATTAGTTACACCCGTGGGCTGACCTCATGAATGAAAGGGTTTATTATCATCTTTTATTCACCGGTTCCATGACAAAATGATGTAAATAACACTGACATCATATATTTACGTATGTTATGTACGTAGTTCAAGAGTTAGTGTTCACTCCGCCCGCCCCCGCACGCTGCCGGCTTGGGCGGGCGGATTGCACTGCCTTACAGTCAACTAGTCGAGTTCGAGGCGATAGCTCGCTCAGGAAGTCAAGTGTTTTACTAAAAAGTTTTGTGACATATTAGTAATATGGCAGTACGTATTACTTGGCAACACTATGCTATTTTTACTTTACACTAATACATTTTCTTGTTAATTACCAGTTATCTAATTATCTATTTCACACTAATGCATTTCTACCATTCTTTTCATTTCTCTTTTTTTTTTAAACTTTGTTTATTTAGTGACGTATAGTTTTCTTCTCACGTTGGTAATTAAATGAAAACAACATTTCCATAGTTCCTAGAAGTCATCCTACTTTTATACACATTCCATCCTTAATACTCAATAAAGTACTCAATAATTAGTTCATAACCGAGGGTAATTTAGCGCCCTACACTTCATACATCGAATAATTTATTTACTCAGAAACAAAACAAAGTGAGCATCTAAAAAGTTTGTTTTAACAAAAATACATTAGAATAATATACAGCAGCGAGTGTTTGATGACGTCAATAGTTTTAGAATACTTCAGATTAATGAGGAGCGCGCGCGCAGCTGCGGTTCACCCAACATATCTCTAACCTCTTTAGGTTACTCTTTAAAGCTTTCCAGATGTACCCCGTCCCATCAGTATGGGATAACAGCGATCTGTTTCGTAAACGAGGCTATTTTCGGAGGTGATGCTGGAGTCTGCGCGTACGCCATCAAACGACTTGGCACTGGAGCGAGTGTTTTACGGCTAGCGTTCGAAGCTTGCAAGTTTCGATTTTTTTTTCACGTAATTTATGGGTTTGGGTAGTAAACAGCAATGTTATTTCCTGCCACTAACATTTTCCTCTACAAATTTTCGGGAAGTTTCCGTTCCAGAATGAAACTTGATACGTTCAATATCTGGATAAGGATGCCTGTAGGACGTGAAAATTGGAACAAGCTAAGAGAGGCCTAGACCTAGCAATGAGTGAATACAGGCTGTGGATGGTGATGATGATAACGTTCATTATAATAACAGCAATGTATCTTTCCAGCCCAGGAACAAGGAACAAGAACAGGAAGTGCTGAACTGGATCAGTGCTGTCCTTGGCGAACCCCTCACCAGCGCCGCCTACGAAGACTACCTGAAGGACGGCATCGTTCTCTGCAAGCTCATCAACAAACTTTCTCCAGGGTCAGTCAAGAAGATCCAGGAGAGAGGAACCAACTTCCAGCTTATGGAGAACATTCAGAGGTATGTATACTTCAAAACTGTATAACACACTGTCTAGAATATAAACAAAAAACTATTAGAGACTGCTGCCAAAATGTAACAATCATTTTTCAAAGTAACGTTTGCAAAGAAAATATTGTTTCGAGTGTTGTTGTGGTTACAGTTATTTTAAAATGTGTTTTATCTATTTTCAGGTTCCAAGCCGCCATCAAGAAATACGGAGTGCCAGAAGAAGAAATCTTCCAAACTGCTGACCTGTTCGAGAGGCGTAACATTCCTCAAGTCACACTCTGCCTGTACGCATTGGGCAGGATCGTAAGTATCTTCTTAAAAGACGACGATCAAATGAAAGTTTTCTTCACGGTTTTAATTTTCTTATGATTTTATTCCAGACTCAAAAGCACCCCGAATGGACCGGTCCTCAGCTAGGACCCAAAATGGCGGACAAGAACGAACGTACCTTCACTGAGGAGCAACTGCGTGCTCATGAGAGTGAACTGAACCTGCAGATGGGCTTCAACAAAGGAGCTTCCCAGTCCGGGCACGGCGGTTTCGGCAACACCCGTCATATGTAAATCATCAATAACTCATCGCTACTTTCCTACATGCTTGCCAATGAGACCAACCGAACTATTCGGTGTAAAACAGTATTTTTATGTATGTCAAATGAAGGTCGAAATTACATGATTTGTACTCTCTTCTAAGTCAATGTCTGCAGTGCTTAACAACGTCAAAGATTGTGTGATAGTTTTAAATTATTACTTAATTAGTAGGTACCTAATGTAACTCCTAACAGCGCTATTTTCGTTAAGTATTTTTTTTACCAATATTTAATTGTAAATATTTAACTCTTATCTAATAAATATCGTTTGTAAGTATCGGTTTTGTTTTAATAGTAATTGAACGTTATAATAATATGAAAGAAGTGAGTATGAATGAACACTAGTCAACATAGTGGTGGTCGGGACTATTGATAAGATATGTAGAAAGAGCAGCAGCCCGATGGTGAATATAATAATGATGACATGACACCTACAACCAGTAATTAGGTTGTGGGGGTAGACAAAGAAAGACCCTTCATATAAAATGCTGGTATTCGGCTGCGGTATTGAACTGAAAGCTGACCCAAGCATAGCTGGGAAAAGGTTAATGCAGATGCGAAAGGTTAACGGCACTTAAAGTTAAAGTATTCTAACAAAGACTAGATTAAAAACTCAACATTGATAAGACTGACGGTGACAGGGATGATGGTACTAAATCAAATTTAGGTTTTGAGATCAGTGCGGAGCTTACTGTCATTGAAAGAGCAAACGAGGTAGTTTACAAAGTGTTACAATTTAATAGTGACGGGTTTCAGCATTTATGACATCTTTATGACTTGTTATGAATTATTACCTCAAATCTAATCCATCACAGTTACTGCACATGTGCCAAATTTCTCAGGTGACAGGTTGCAAAATTATTGGGTTACAAATAAAACAAAACAATCGTGCATTTGCCTTTAAGTGTTAAATTGGGATCAGGGTAAACCACACAGTTCTTGTTGGTACTGTTTATTTACTTTGCTTAATGGTTTTTCTTCAAGTAAGTGACAGAATTGGTTCTTAGTATTTCATCAAATAACTGTACATACATTGTACATGACACTGAAGCGTCTTTCTTTAGTAACATCCTCTTTCCTGTCTCTCTGGCTAATTATGTCCTCTTCTTTCGTACATCTATAGAAATCGTTGATAATTTATCTTAGTTGGGGCTAATGGGTCCCCCTTTTTGTCCATTCTACTTCCACAGCATCATCATGAATGTTAAACCTCAAAGGCCCCCACATGTCCTTTACGTGAATTGTTCCTTCTACACCGCGCATCATTAATTTGAACTGGCTGAGGAATTTATTCTTGGAATTATCTGTTTAATGTTTATATGCAAACTAGCTTATGCCCGCGGCTTACCAAACATACATAATTATATCCATCTAATATCTATAATCTTAATAATAGTAGTAAGATAAGATTATCGGCAGGGCCAGTAACCTGTTTTTAATCCGTTATTTATCGGACAAATATTTTGTTATTTCAAAACTATTTGATAACTTCATTACTGTTATGCATTGTGTTAATTAATTATTAATCGTAACCGAAAGTACGTCAGTATCGGAATCAATTAATCATTCTCGTCCATTACTTGATAATGATGATAAGAGGCCAAACAAAAGATGGATAGATTATGTGAGGAATGATATGAAAGAGAAACGAGTAAATGATAACGTGACGTCTGACAGGAGAGAATGGAAAAAGAACACGCGTTGCGCCGACCCCAAGTTGAATGGGACAAGGGCAGGAAGGAAATGATGACCAGCCAAAGATGTAGTTTTGTTTCTCAAACTTTTGAAACGGAAAGTGTTAGAACTTAGACATTTCATTTATTCATCTCAATCTAAGTCTGTCCAGGACTGTGCCAGATAGTTAAATATTTCCACATTTTAAATAATACATTAAAGTGCTGTTGGATTTGTGGTTTCTAAACAAATTTCTAACAGATTGTTAATTGATGAAGCTTTTCATCCGGCAACTATTTTTGAGTGTAGATATGTGTTTTCATTTTTGTTTTACTTTTATCATGTGTGACAGCGTTAGGACGTTGGCACATACAGAGATCAGAAATTAGTTTTTCCATCGGGAATTTCCCTGTAATATTACGGAGCCCGGATATTATGTGTCCCGTTGATTACAATCGGCTCCGGGCTTGCCTCTCATTATCATCATAAGATTTAAATAATTATTATCTGCCTAGCCTTTACTATGTTGGGGGCGGTTTCAAGTCTAACGGGAATTAAATATTATTGGCTAAATATGGGTCTTGTATTCTATTGGTTCCTACACCTCTGCCTAACCCTTTGGGAAAACAGGCATGATGTTTTCATATAAATAAGTTATTGATGTCATCAGTCATCACAGTTTTTCCCTTTGTGTCATTGTTGTATTTGAAAATTCTCTTTTCATCCAAAATTGAATGTAGTTCTTTCTCAAGGCATAATATTATTATTGCCTGTTTCTATATCCATAATTTTCTGTTTGTTTGCTTAACACAATTCCCAGAAAAATCGAGAAAAATAAACTAACCTATAGAATTTTCTACGAAATCCCGCAATCCAATGTCACTCTTCGCAATATAATTTACGACGCCAAGCCAGAGATACGGTATTTAAATTATTGTTATTTTAGTTCAAAGGCACAAAGAGGTCGTTCAACCTATTCATTCTTAAATCTATGCAAACATAGTGTTTTGTTGTGTTCATCTTCAGCAAAAATACTTTGTCATCAGAAATAACAACTCCAAGTTCCTTGCATTTTATGTTTGCGGCTTTGCGAGTTGTAGAAACAAGAAGAACATTAGTAGGTTAAGTGTTCTACGATTGTGATAAAATGAAAAAGTGAGGTCATTATTTGTTTTTGCTTGGAAACATCTAGTGAAGCAAGCCAAAAAGCACCGGGATGTTGTGAAAGACGATATTACAGTCAATGACGACGACATCACACAGGATGATACTTAATGACTTGGTGTACTTGATTCAGCAAAAGGATATTACGGATAACTTGGAACAGCAATTTTAGATCTAACAGTTGTTTTAAAGTACTCGTAGTCAACCTGACATTGTATAAGGAATAAAATAAATTCAATAAAATCAATTAGAATTTTTCAAGTGCTAGACGTTCATGTAAAAATTAAGTTAACACTTCCATCCGCTGCTAGCCTAGTCCTCGGCAGGTCATCTGCAGACACGCGTGCAAACTACAAAGTTTACAGTAACGTTTTGTTATTTGTTTTACCCAAGAACATTAATTTGACTGGCTTCTGTTTAGAACCATAGAATAAATAAATTATTACATCAGTTTGCTAGTGTTCCAGAAAGAGCAGTTCCATCATCCGAGCGTGGGTTACGTTACTATGAAAATTGTTTATCTTGATCAACAGCCAAGATCCGAAGACACTGTCGGATTTATCCTCACGACACACGACACCTTGACATTACATATTATATTCGTAGACTAATTACTTATAATTACGAGACATTACGCCAAGGTCAAGGGAATACGCAAGGTACAAGCCAAAATAATAGTTAAAGTGTGATAATTACAAAGTAAGAACAATATTTAGAGTAATTTGGCAAAATTTCAACTTTCAGCGTGTTTTAGGTACGTTTATAAAAAGCATTACGTTGTACACGAGGAAGGGTTTTACACTAACCGAAAAATTTTCTTGACAACAGTACATAATTAGAAAATTTCTATTTCAAGATTTTTCGACTGCTGCGTTGTAAGGCTTGCCAACAACAACAACAGTTTTACCTTACACGGTTAATGTTTGTTTCTCTGAACTCAGAACAAGGCTAAATTCTACGATTTTCGATATTAGTACTCGAATGGATCAAATAAGAAATGAGTAGGACCAATATAAGAAGAAGGAAACGGTGAAGAAAAAGTTGGGTCGAAATCGGTTGTCACCACATTGAAATTTAGAATTTGCTACGTGATTTAAGTGTTAGACAAGGGTCTATTAAAAAGATAATTTTGTCAGAAAACGGTCGGTTTTGTAAAATCTGATATTATTGCAAAAGTTGCAAAATAAACACAGCTCTCAAATAAGTCTCCTCATATTCAGTGTGAAGTTTCTTTTAGCGCCCCTAATCAACCGTGTTTTATCGATAGTAAAGTGTCCATTCCATCCAGCATTACTGAACTTAAATAGCAAATGATGAGAAGTATTTACTTCTATGGTACTTTGAACAGCGTCAACTGAACTTAAAAAGCAAATGAAATGTCATTTGCTTTTTGTAAATTTTGCTAATGATGGATTAGGCTAAAGCATTTGATACCAATAAACATTGAGTACTATGTTTCATGCTCAAGTATGAAAGAAATCTTTTGTGAAAAAGCAAAGAAATACTAAGAGAATGAAATATTTACCGTTATTTTCATTCATAGGTATTTTTTGTGGCTGGGATCTCTGGGATTGTGTCATGCGACTTAATGGTGAGAAAAGGGCTTTTTTGTGTTTAGATTTAAGTTTTTTGTTATTTTTGTATGCACTTGTGGCACATGTGCTAACTAAACCTATTTTATAACTTCCTTCTAAGCTAGATTTTTGTTTCCTATCATCGTTGTAATCATCTGCTTAGCCTTTCCCAAACTATGTTGGGGTTTTCTTCCAGCCTACCCGGATGCAGCTGAATACCAGTGATGTACATGGAGCGACCGCCTTTTTGTTTCCTTTTATCTGACTAAATAAACATTGTTTGCTATTGCATGTCCTGAAAATACTTAGAGCTATTTTCCTAAATCAGTGCTTATAATGTCTTGCACGCAAACAGAGCAAATGCAAACACGTACAACGATTACCTTACCGCTTATGGTATGATCAGTACTATTATTTCACAACGACCTCCTCTAGATATCTAGTGCCCGTGTAACTGGTACTACGTGTTGTACACCAGCGGTTGACTAAGCTGCACCGATTGCATCCCACTTACGGGTCAAAGTCGTACAGCGACCGCGAGGAGAACATCAATAACTATTATAAAACTCTTAAGAAATCTTCCAGACAAAAATAAACTTAAAATCATGTGAACTGCTGATGTTTCTAGATCGTGGGCTGAAGGTTGTTTATGAGCAGTTAAAGCAATAAAGTATCGTGATGACATTTTGGTTGGAGAATCACAAATAAAAATCATTTATACCTTTCTCTTTTTTTCTTCGTCGTTCATTTTGTTTTTGTCCCACGCATCTTGTTGCGTTGCTAGACTTGTTTGTCCCTTTGCATCATTCTACAGCTTGAGGTCAAATGTCTGTTATGTCGTTGTCTATTGAATTTTTAGCTTCACTAGACGGTACATTGTCTGTAGAAAATGAATGAGGCAGAACAAGAGATTTGCTAGTTTTGCTAGAATTCACATCGTTCACCGGCTGTCTGTTATGTCTTGTTAGTTTTTAAGATTTATTGAACAAGAAACACGCTTTCGGTTCTATTCTTGGATTTCAGAAAGCTCTTCGACGGTTCAAGGCTGGGTTATAGCTTAAGCATATTTCACATAGACAAGATACTATAATAATATATTCGGATCGGGCGTAGGTGGAAGATTTGCACAGATTTAATAAGTATTCACAATATTCCCATACCATTTCATTCAAGCTTTTTTGTATGACGCGCTTCACTGATATAATATCATCATT
Source organism: Standfussiana lucernea (assembly GCA_964057025.1). NCBI lineage: Eukaryota > Metazoa > Arthropoda > Insecta > Lepidoptera > Noctuidae > Standfussiana > Standfussiana lucernea. The sequence continues at coordinate 5,866,584 of OZ059794.1, read as the reverse complement.
AACAGATCTTTTCACATAAGATAATGGTTTATGTCATCGGTATGTTATGATATAAGATTTACTTACTTGGTAATATCATCGCAATGTCTATGAGAAACTAAGTTGCATCATTGCGTTTTTTGTAATATCCCATCGAGGTGCCTTCGCTTCAACAAAATTAAGGAAAACTACCCAACATATAAGCAAAATCCATAATAGATAGGCATGTGCACAAATCACATCATCAATAACAAATTCATGCATATTAAAAAGATGGTAATGGATTTATGTTTGATCTAAACACTATACATTATATTAATCTAGACACCGTAATAATCAGAGTTCAAGGTGATCTGGTAGTAGCAATAACATCGCGACACCGTGACACATTTGCGATTCCTATATGCGATCAATATTTAGCAATAACATAGGGTTGCGCAAAGAGTAAAGAGCAAATTATAAAGCAAGTCATCGTAAGATCAGCACGGATACCACAAGAGGGTTTGTCTGTACATGTGTTGTAAGGTTGTGCAAAGAACTTGAACGAAAAGCATCGCGCGATCGACTGTGACAAAATCAGACACGCAACCTCTTTCGAATCTATGAAAACGCAATATTGAATATGTCTGCTTGTGCATCAAAAATAGATGCCCCACATTTTTCTATGCATTTTTTTTTTCAGAACGTTGCGCAGAATCAGCGGCGTTTCAGAATTTTATTCGAATTGTTAGATAGAAAACAAATGTACGAAATACATGAGAACATTTTATTACAGCCCGTTCACACGAGGACGATTCGTTTTTTTGACGTATCGTCTTTTTTCACTATCCGTATTTTAAAAATCACGTACGTAAAAAAACACGAATCGTAAATTTTTGGTGACGGATTCGCTGATGCGCTCGCTCCCGAAAAATCACGAAACTTATGTGAACATCAATTCGTTTTTTTTCCAGATCGTGATAAAACACGATTCCGTATGCAATGTGAACGTCCATCCGTCATGACGTATCGTGTTTTATGACGAATCTCAATGACGGAAGCCGTGTGAATGAGCCCTTATAGAGCATTTCGAAAGAGTAGCGAATGGAACTAACGACCAAAAGAAAGATATAAAGGAACACGATATTACACGCAATAAAACATAAATTCACAACCGTAAAATTCAATATAATTAGCCAATATGATAACAATAAGTCTTCATAGGTACACACGATTACCAAACGTTCGCCGTGTCGAAGAAGAGGGAATCGATGTTACGGAACGAATGTAACACTTACTACTTACTTCACGTAAGGTCTTAATTGCCAGTCGACTAGTCTATTTAACCTGAACTAGTTATGTGCGTGTCTTTGAGGAAATCGTCTTGATTTCCTTGATTACTGAAGTACTAGCAATAGCTTCCCTAAATGTTCTGTAAAAATATCTATTGTATCTAATTTCAGTGGTATCTCTACCAGAATTTCCTGAATAAACGTACAAATATTCATTGGGTGCTAGATTGAGTCCTTGGCTAAGCTTCCTGCTTTGTCTGAAATTAAATGCTTACTAAGTTCTTTTTCTTCCATCTTTCACGCTCAACGTACCTCTATTTGTTTCTATAATTTTTCATTATCAAACATTATTTATTGCTTCATCATTCTCACGTCTGTGACATAAATGACTCCTAATTGACAAAAAGGCAATCTTACAAATTTTATATGCATTATTAGCAATATTAACTTGAGCAACGATAAGTTTAAGCTTTATTTACATAGTTAACAATTGCGTATAGCCCCCCTCCTCGTGGCACTCTTGAGGCATGTGGAGACCCGCAGAGCGGGGCCTTAGTATCACACCACCACCTCGAGCTGCCTGCTCGGGGCGATCCTGACTAGCTTCTACTACCACAACAGATGCCGAACCAAAACATGCAGTTTAAATTATTTATAGTGACATTAGTGCTCCACTGTACCACCGGAGAATATTTTAAAACGAAACGTAAGTGTTTTTGTATACAGCATACATTGCATCGTGCCAATTTATATGATGACCTACATACAGTGTAAAACGTTTTATTTCTGTGATAATCTTACAGTCCCGGTGTCGGTTCTTTGCGTTCCATAATGTTCTGTATTGCATAAATCGCTTATAGCAGTTATATCATGAAGCGTTACGGCATTTTCTAAGCTATCAAGTGGAAAGATCGCGTAGCGGTGACAGTACTCGATTGCAACCTTTTTTATTAGTCCGTTTAATTACCACTTTTTCTGCAAGTATATATTACTTTCCCGAAGTAACGCAATAATTCTTTTGTAACAAAGTGTCCTTATTTTATTTGTGACGCAAGGTAAAAGTAGTTTAATATTGTTCACAAAATGTGTGGAGCAAGAAAGATTTATTTCCACACTTCATTAAAATATTGCTGCTTTACTGCCAGCTAACGTGATTTCGTCTATCTTGTTGTGTACCAAATGCGTTTCAGTAGGTATGCAGTAAATGTCGGTTAAACATACAAAAGTTCAATCTCTTGTCGAAATCGTGTCGAAAACTGCAGATAAACAGAGGACATTTTAAACGACTATTACTTTCTGCCAACATTGGCATTGACATGAATTTAAATCTAGTTCAAGCAAGTTCACACTTTTCCTATGACGTCTGTCAAGATTCTATGATTTATAGCAGTCAGGGGTTAACTATAAACAACTTTGTTGCTATGGACATAGACTAAGCGAAAACCAAAGGCACAGTAAACAAAGAAAGCTCTATATTTGGTATATTTGAATTTGAACATGAATAGATAGACCAACACAGCGTGAAATTCATGAATTAGAAGGTAGCTAAATTGTTATCGATGTTGAATAAAGTTTGTCAACATCAGACACTACTTGTCCCACAACGCTAAATAAGTTAGAAGCTTAGATAAACATACATAGCTGCATTGCTACACCCGTTTTCCATTCGACAACATAGAATTTATATTTGAATACTAAGATCTACAAACAAACTGGAAGTCGTTGGGAGATTCATAAAAAGCCTAAAGAAGAGGATTTACAAAGTATGCAAATTTTCGATGGATATGCACACATTAGAAGCACTAAATAGTTTTTAATTTAGATACCGACCCTTCACCGCATACAGCTGAATACTGGTATTCAGCTGTATGCGGTAAGACTCGAAGCCGACCCTAGTAAAGTTGGGAGAAAGGCTAAGCAGATGGTGACCCTTTGCGGATTGATTAAGATTAGCACAGATTTGAAATTAATTAATTCTGGACTAATGTTATGTTTGTTTATGTTCATTTCAGCTGATTTCGTGAAAACATGTTTCAAAAGCGATCCAGATTTCGACAATTGCTCGCGGCAAGCCGTGCAGCAACTGTTCAATGCTCTTGGTCCAGGTAATTATCATATTTAACAGCTTTTAATTAATATTGATTATAGTTAACATCATAGAAGCTTTATGAACCTTTACAGTCCTGACGTCTTTTCAGTATTTTTTTTTTAATCTAGCTTGTGTAACAATAGGATAGTAAATTTTTGGTTTAGAATGCAGACCGATATTTCAATCTTTCATAAATTACATTTCGATTTGCATATCTTATCTTGTGCAATTGTTAACCCACCGGTTCGTGGTCTAAAATTAGTTAACCTGTCTTGCCCAATCAAAGCATCTGTAAACACAGTCAAGTAGCCGTAGCCCGTAGCTGCAACATATTTGTAAAATTACCAAAACAGACGCAACACTTTTGATTGGTTAGAGTGGAACGTTGTTATTTAGGTACAAATGGCTACCGGTCAGCCAGTCAACTTCGTAAGTAGCTGGCACGCTTTCTGAGTGCCTGGTTCGTTGCACAACTGCGCACAGCTGTTCGTGTTTCGCGCCGTGCACGATAGTGTGCCGCTTGCCGGCGCTGCGCTCCTAGTACAATGTGCCCCCACGCGTTTGTTAACGTTTGCACTGCGTATTGCCATTAAATGATTAATTACTTCTGTTTCATGCTATTTTGTTTCATTAAACCGCTTATTTTCGATTATTCAGTTGGGTATTCTACTCAACATTTATAAATATTCACTTGTTGTTTTAGAATTTTTGAAAAATCTTTGCCACAGAGTAGCTCTGAACTGTTTACAAACACTCCAGTTGTTTTTAACTGTCCTAATTTCCTTCGCCGCATAATTTCCACAAAGAAAATGTGTATTTTCTGCTAAGTGTTGTTAAATAGCTAGCATGATAGTGGGTTGGTAGATTCACAAGCCACTGGGCTAGTCACATAGCCTCAATTACGAAACATTTGTACATAACTTGCGGAAAGCGAAAGCGCTATTTCTTCACTATACTCATGTGACGCCGACGAGGTATCAAATACTGCTTGATATTACTTTCATTTAATATTACTTATAAATTAAAAGAAATTTCACAAATTATTTTTTTTCATCCAAATAATTAGAGGTATTTCATGTTATCTATTTAGCCGAAACAGCTAGCGACATCTGTTTTTATTGTACTGAAACTATTTTTATTTTTGTCCTTAGGTCTTCCAGATATTGGAATGGAGCCTTTAGATCCCTTGAAAATTCCAAAAATAAGGATTTTACAAGGTGACGGCCCTGTGAACGTCAATGCTGCTCTAGATGACGTCACTGTTACAGGGTTTGGGAAGACAGAAGTATTGTCTAGCCAGTGAGTACGAACGCTGTGAATTCATTGCACCCTGGTACCGTGGACGACTGTTTGATCGACTAAGTTGAGAAAATTGTAGAGTAGTAGTAATAGTTTACTGGTTCGATTGTCATACGAGTCGTAGTCGGTAGCTTGCAAGTGTAAATCAAATGGCTTTCGCCCATTGGTTGAATTAATTTAATATCTCCTTGTGCTGCACTTGTGCTATACTGCACGGGTGTAAAAAAAAATGTGAAATTCTACATAATTTACCTGAAATGTCCTGTTGTAAATAGAAAAACGTGTTAAGATTCCGTTTCATAATACCTCATCAATTAACAAGTACTTTTATTTTCAGAGTGAACGGCAAAACCTACGATTTCCACACAAAAGTACGTGTTCCAAAAATCAGGATAGAGGGTACATATGACCTGAAAGGGAAAATACTGTTGATTCCTTTGGTTGGGCGCGGTATTTGTTGGTTTGAGCCAAGTATGTAAAATATATTTTTAATCTATCTATTTGTCCTGACAAAAAAAGAGGGCCCAATTAAACAAAATATGTTTCTTTTCCAGCCAATATGACAATTGATATTATAAGCGATGTCAAAACGTATACTAAAGATGATTTCGTGTTCTTCAACGTCACTGGGGCACATGTCAAGTATGCCATTGGAGGGTTAAAATTACGCATGAACAATTTATTTGACGGCATTGAGTCGTTGGGTAAGTAAAACAAAACTGCTTTTATTATTTACTTTTGTTCGCAGAATTAATTAAGTTGGTAAGAAGCAAAACTATTCATTGATAAAAAAAATGAAGCTATTTGTCGTAACTACATTGATAGTGACAACGTTTTGAGACTTTTTGTCTCCCATTTTTACTGTCCATGCATATCCTTGAAATAAAAGAAGATACAATGACAACATTCTGTCAACTAAAAAAAGACATCCCAATTTCAATCTTTTAGCACCTACAACGCCCTCTGTATTACAACTCCGCAATCTAAAAGCGGCATCTGTCATCGAGTAGCAGTAGTATTCTATTCGCTGGCAGATCGCGCTGATTTGCCGACCTTGTGTCAAGTCGTTTCTGGCTTCGTGATTTTATGGTGCCCTGGTACTAACGTGTTACAAATTGCAACGTTGAGACGTTTCGACGTCGCTGTACGTTTGACAACCGCTCGCTCACTGTTGCCAATTTTATTCGCAAGTCCTCTTTGAGATCTCATTTAAGTGAAAAGTCATCTCATTTAAGGATTGTTTGTTTATTATTCTACACTAAATGATAATATTCCACTGAGAATAATGAGAAGTAACAGTAATAATGCTAAATGTATACTGACAGGATAATTCAGATATTCGCAAAATATTTTGCACAAGTCGAATCAACAGTAACCTTGACGTATGGTTTCCTAACATAATAATAGATGGCGGTCGCTGTACTATTGACGTTATTATGTTTAAATGACGTTGTTATTCTGTATATAATCTGTTGTTATTGAAGAATAATTATTTTATCGGTAATTGTTTCTTTCTTTTTCAGAGGAGAGTACCAACGCCTATTTGAATGCAAATTGGCGTCCAGTATCCGAATCTTTACGACCAATTTTATCAAAGACGATAGAAGATATTTTACTTGGTTTTATGCAAAGATTATTCAACAATTTACCAGGAGATTTCATGATTGGAGACGTCAAAATTGACACGCCAAGTAAAAACACGGTTAAAGAAGTTTAGTTACCAGTAATTATTAACGTAGTTATAAGATACAAAATAATTATTTAAAAATGATTAGTTAAATAAGGATTAACTACATAAAACATCTCAACATGATTATTTTTTAAGGTTATTCTTATGGACCTTCTGGATGTGAAATGATGAATGCAAAATGAGAGCTTGCGTTTGTGTATTTTATTTACACTTTCAAATAAACCTACTGATTTAAGTATATGTTTCCACAGTCTCACTATCGAGTATTGTAAAACTAAAGAAAACTGCTTAATTGGTTGTAAATGGAATGAAATTGTATTAAATCCGAATGGAGTTATGTTACCTTGACTGAAAAACGGTTGTGTTGTGTAAATATTAAAAACTATAAACACATTCGAGTGCGTTTTTATTTTTAACCTCCTTATTACTGAAACAATTATTTCATTCTTGTATTTTACTTAATGATAAACAAATTATTAGGTATAGTGAAACTTGACACCGTGCCAAAACGCGGACTTTTATGAAACCACACTTTGTTTACACACCTGTTATTTACAGGTAGCTAGGCTAAGGTTAGGATTAGTCATCGTTCCATTTTTACAGTATCCTAGGAACAAATTTCATAAAGACAAGGTTTCACGTACAATCTTTGGAAAATTGTCAAAACCAAACTAAAATACAGTGTAAATTTTCACAACACTACTAAAATGAATCAGTTTCAGTTTGTACCGGTTTTTTAAATAATAAATCCGTCATCACTAATGTCAATGAATGAAGATTCTATTAAATTATACCTTTATTTTAAATATAGTACACAAGTGCCTTTAAAAATAAGTAATTATTTTTTAGCAGCTTTAACTTAAAAATTAAATATTAAAATCTCTTACCTGCCAAATAGGACGTCCAGGCATTTTAATATACAAGGATTTCCAAAAACTGTCACTAATGTACACAAAATCACACACGTGAACGTTTTGCACGGTGATCACTAGATGGCTCTCTCACCAAAGTTGAGAACAAAATAAGCGTTACTCGCTTCTATAACCTGTTTTATACGCCAGCAGAGCTCTATCGATGTAAATACCAGTGCGAAGAAACACGACGCAGAAACGAGGGAACGATCGACAGAAATATCCCCTTACGTGGCCAGTACCGTTTATTGTGGAATTTCTTTGAAAATAATAGGTATATACTATGATAATTCACGTCCATGTCCATAGCCCATACTTTCCAGTTGTATAAATAGCACAGTTTTATTACTAGACTAGATAAATTTCTGTTTTATACCAGCAGAGTGCTGCAGGCACGTATCTTTTAAGTTTTAAAACAAACATAGCCTATTTTACAGTTTCTCCAAACATATTTAGATTGCAATTGCAAATTGACCTATAAATTTAAAACTGCACTAAAAAGTGGACTATCGCCAGGCCTGCTAAGAATTGTCCTAAATTAATATCGTTATAATATTTACAAAAAAAAAGTCTGTTAAGACTGCTGGACTCTTGCAGCAGTTTAATTTAGCTGATTTTTTTTTTAATACACGACTGATAAAGCCGACTACTGAATGTGACGTTTAATTATTATGAGCAATTTATGATCTGGTCTGTAAAAGGTTTGTTCACGAGCTCCTGAACATAATATTCTTAACTTATTACTAGTAATTTAAGTAAGTTATCAATCAATGGCTGGATTACAGCTGTAAACGTTTTTTGGTTAACATGCTAGGTATCTCTACGGAGAACTGTTAAAGTGTGATTCAAGAGATAAACACGTGTTCGACGACTTATAAATAGACAGAAAAGTTTATTTTTGCTATAAGGCTTGTCTCAAATCCAGAATTTTCTTATCCGATAGACAAATACTCTTCCGATTTATGTCGGATCGGCAATGTGTTACTTTTATACAAAAAATATTATTATTAGATACGACAGGTCGTCGTTTAAAATTATCGGACAAGAAAATCCGGATTTATTCCCAGCCTAACCTGATCTGAAATGAGGTTGAAACTTTTCACACTTGCTTTTAATTTAAGCAGTATGATTCTCCGAGTTTCATTGATGTGGTAAGATGTTAAATATCAATGGTCAGCGATGAAATAGTGCAGCCGCGGCGCAAGAAAATGAACCGAACAGAGAAAATTTGAATTTTATGAATATAGGACGGACATAACGCATGGCAATTTGTAGCCGTAGTTCATTAAACAAAATATTTGTTTCACAAAGTAACATTTACGTACACAAAAATCTATGTATACATTTCTACAAAAAAAAATAGCAAAAATGTTTAGTGATGTTTACAATAACGGTCTTAAAATTAAAAAATAATTAGGGTTTTCATTTATGTAATCATAGTAGTGCATTCCTCATACTCAAATATTTGTAAAAACTCCGTTAATGCATATTCATATAAAACCTACGGAATATTAATATTTCGCGTTTCATCAATGTGTGGGTGAAGTATAAAAAGCGCTGCAGTGTGCGTTCTCGCCCGTCATATCAGTCATCGATGCATTTATATTGCACGGCCGTTTTGTGCGGTTTGGTGCATCGAACTACTTCTTTATTCTGCATTCCTCGTACATTGAGTTCCTGGTAAGACTATTTGTTGCAGCATATTACTGCAGTTTATTTATATGCACATATAGTATAATGCAACGCAAATGCGTCAGAGTGGTATACAAAGGTTGAGAAACAAATTCTGTTTAGATCTATTTTACTCTCGTTATTGAGACAGCTCAAAGACATTTTACATTCTCCTTGAAAGTAAATGGAAAGGACGTATTCGGGATATTCATAGATTTTTGGCCCACCCCTATTGACTCCCAAAAAGAAAATAATTGAGAGAGGTTTTTCACAATTTTGACTCCGCCTGATGAAATATTTAAGAAGTTACGTTACACAATACGGTCTGTGCATTTACAAGATCTCAAGAGGATGTCCCAGGACAGTAAATTTGGGTTATTGTTTGGAAATTGCACTATTTTCTGTTCAATCGAATTAAACTGCAAGATATACGCATGAAAAACGCGTAAATGCAAAAATGACGACTAGACACGCATTAAGACAAAAACAACGGATGAAGGTCGGTCCGGTGAATGACCGAGAGATGCGCATTGACCCAGAGAAGGGTGCTCGAAGGGGATAGGGCCCCTTTGGTGTCGCTCACAAAAGGAACGAGCACCAGGGTAACATGAACGCTAGAAGGTTAAGCTGCATACATGCACTTTGCACCGAATGAGCATGACGTCATCCAGTTCGTGCTGCATTGTTTACCGCTGCATTGCAATTTTGTAATGTAATCATTCATTTACTGTTGTTGTTGTATCTCTCATACTTTGTGCGAACAGTGGTGTGTTCAAACTATTAAATTATTTGTGGGTTATTTAAGAAATAGTCATAAAAAAAGGAATAAAACATAATTCTTCTGAAAATTTAATAAATATCCTGAAATGTTAAAAGAGTTTTCTGTAAAATATTACAGAAAATTGTTGTAGTTGCCTTTGCAAATAAAAAGTGTTAATTCAAATAAAACACAACATCATTATCCGGGACTCAACAAGGTCACCCTATTACATCGCCGCATTTTCCTTGATCTAATTTCCACTATTCAAACGTTCGATCAAAAAAGATTTTCTTTTGTTTCATTTTGAAGAATATTTTGAAACAGTGAATCCAATATATTTTTAGCAAAGCGATGATTGAATAATGTTTGACGTGCTTGCCCTTACGTCCCACCCTTCTGGGGATATTATTGAAAAACATGATACATTCGCATCGTGAACGAGTCTGTTCGTTTAGTCAGTAAACTGAAATAGGTCGTACTTCTGGACGGTTCAAGGTAGTATATGGGAACAGGAATAGCCTGTGAGTAAACTGCTTAAAATAAAATCATCCTACAGACGTCGTTCGACGCTCCGCTTGCTCATCTATCGGCACTATCTATTAGTTTTTTGGGGCAACACAACCTTAACGCAATAAAATAACACAAACATATTCATTTAACTTTGTTATAATATTTGGATTATTTTAATAAAATAATACTGATTATTATTTCAAAATAATTACGCCAAATATATTAGTTTTGGTTTATTAGGGGTCCTTTGATTTCTTTGAAAATGTATTATTTTATCGTTGAGATTGCACAATATTATCTAGAATGTTTTCTGGTCTAACTTAAGATTAGTGAAGCATGTCAGTAGATTTTTTTAGCGATGCTAAAAAATTCTTTTTTTCTGAGTCAGTCGCTTCTTTTACAAATTTATTACGTATTGTATCACCGACTTGGCAGAGGAGGTAAATGTGTTTGCCAGCAAAGTTGTAGTATTTTGGATTTTCTGTGGAAAATTATTTTTTCTTAGATTATAAGACACTCTAACTAAATACTTTCTTTTACTTTCAAAAATCTAGTATAAAAAACTTTAATACAAAACCGAATCGATGACTCAACTTTTACATCATTCATTATCATAATATGCACGAAATTGCTTTTGAAAAATCCAGAACAGTTAATTGAAAATGGAACAAACTAAAAGGAAGTAAATCAATTTGTGGAATCCACGTTTAAAATAAATATTTGGGAGTCAAATATTCTTTAGGCATTTTCTAGAATTACTTGCTGGATAGACTCCTTGGCAATAAAAGAGGTCAACCGTCAAGAATGACAAGGCGAACGGGGCGCTAAGAATGGCACGTTTGGAACGTAGTTGGAGAATCTGGAGCAGGCAGTTACGATCGCCATGTACTAGGACAACAGACACCCGTAGTAGTTGCTTGAGATGAATTTACTGCGCCCTCGCGGCGAATAGCAGAACTTTGGGTAATGACGTCAGGTTTTAACTCTGTTCGGTGAACACAGATGACGCTGTACTAAGGATTGTACATAAGAAACGTTGTTAGTGGCGCTATTGGCGGACAATAGCGCCACTAACTAACAATACCGATGTTGACACAATTTTCCAATTCAAGGGTATTTTGGTAAGAACTTCGACCTTTTAGATCCAAGCCACGAAAAAGTCCGGACAACCGCCATAGTTTTTAAAGTTTTAACTGTTTGGCTTCCGTTTTTACCTTCATATAGGTCGCGTACCTAACCCAAATCTGAACTACCTACCGTGATAACATGAAAACATTATCGAGGTGGGCGTTTTTATAATCTTTATCACTTCTATCTTAGATCATTTAACAAAATTCCTTAGCACATTACACCAGCAGTTCATGTTTACCTATTGCTTCTGCTACGTCTGCTACGATTCTTGCTGCTACGGTAATGATGGCCGATGGAAGTGTCGTAGGTCGTAGCGCTACGCCTACGTCATGACTCATTTTGCTACACTCTTTGATAAATGTTAATTGGTTTATCAAAATTTAAAATAGACTGTTTATTTGATGCGAATGTTTAGTTATACAGGCTGTTGCTTTGCATCCTCGTCAAATTCAAGGAGGTAACTATGCTAATGATTCTCGACCCGAAATTTTTAATATCGTATATCGTTAAGTGTACACCACCCGTATTAAAATGCGGCCCATCTAATACTCGTACTAGCCCTATAACCGCGCTTTCACACACACAAACAAACGCAGACTTTGATTCTATAAACGAGTGATTCTCCTCTTTTGAGTAGGGCTTTATTCTGAAACCAGATACCGTAATTTAAATTGCTTATTTACGTCTTTTTATGACCACTTCCTGAAATTTGACGGGGATTCAAAACTACATCTTGCATAGCAAATTAAGGAGGATAGATAGATATAACACTCTGTTCGATATTCTCTTGGCGTGACTTTTCCAGATGACGCTCTTTAATAAAAACTTGTATTGTGGCCATTCTACTTATAATAAGTCAAGCCAAAGTCGGTCCGTCGATGGGTGATCATTCATTACATATCGAGTTTCCTACGTGCCTCGGAAAATACGTTAAACCGTTCGTCCCGGCTGTCATTTGTAGATCTTTGACAGTGGTTACCCGTCCGTCAGTGGCCCGAAAGTCTGACAACAAGTCTTACGAAGGCGTTTCGAATTTCCCAGTGCCTGGGTTGTGGAGGTCAGATAGGCAGTCACTCCATATAAAATACTAGTATTCTATTCAGCTGCATCCGGTTAGACTGGAAGCAGACCCTTGGGAAAAGGTAAGATAGATGATGATCTTGATGAGTTTGCAACGTTTCCGTAGAAATCGACATTGCCAGCTGGTTGGTGGTTTTATAGAAGCCAGTCGTATCCATTCTGTCATTGCGAATGCGCTTTACCGCTGTTATTTGCGGATGCGATCGTGTAAGGAACTGTTTCTCTATAAAAAATTTCATCATTTTCCTGCCCTGGTCCCCCCTACTTGGGGTCGGGGCAACATGTTTTCTTCTTCCATTCTCCCCTGTCAACCGTCACTGCATCATTTACTCCTTTCTCTTTCTTTTTTCACCGGTAATTAAAAAAAAAACAGCTGTGCCATACATTTCGACCGTGTAGGTTTTTAACTTTTATAGGAAATAGCTGTTGTTTTTTTTTTAAATTACTGATGAAAAATTTCTATGTGGGGTTTCAGAATGATGTACTGAGTACGTGGTAACCGTTTTCGTGTCAATTTCCCTTTTATCCTGTATTTCTATTTGCGGGTTTCCTTTTTAAATAAAACAAACACTTGTTCGGAATAATTTAACTAGCAGAGAAATATTTACATTCATAAATAGAAAATTAAATAAATACGTTATGTTAAACATTTACACGAAAAACAAACTAGTGAGATCCATCCATTACATGAAAAGTTTTCAGTGCCTTAATAAATAATGGTAGAAGCCCGGAAAATTGCAAGATTTACCAATGTTCGGACTTTTACAGTAACATACACAAATATAATAATAATACTAGATATTTGGCATAATTATTGCACACTAATAGAAAGTATAACTTTCATCAATTAACACAGTAATATAATAATGGGACTTAAATATACATAAGTGGCGAATAGTGGGTGTACTATTAGGTAGACCTCTGCCTAACCCTTCGGGGATTACAGGCATGATGTTATATTATGTTTATAATTACTTTTATTAACTACTTACATTCATGTTAATAAGCTTATTGCTTGAGACACGTAGATTAATTTATTTACAAGGTTTTTTTTAAACTTAACGTAACTTGTTAAGTTGTATTTTTATTTATATTATCCTAATAAAAAATATAAAAGCAAAGAGGCCTATGTCACAGCTTCCGGATAGTTAGTAACTATAAAAAAAACAAAACAGAATTTGTTAAAATATTTATCTGTCAGATTTGTTAATCCGAAATTATCCGCGGGCTGTGAAACAGGCCATGTATCGTGTTGCCTACTAGATGCATTACGTCATTTATTTACATGATTTTATTCTAGTATCAACACATTTCTTCAGCGGACTACGTTGAAATCGAGGACGAAATAGCAGTAGGGATCAAAATTTAGAAAAAAAGTCAATTAAAATATCCTTTTCCGTTTTACACCAACCCATCATAGTCATTAAAACTTTGGTCCATAACACTTTCGAAAGATGGCGACGATTTCTTCTGGCACGCCACTTCTTTTTGTGCGAGCAACCTGTCGCATTCCGTCAAACGGCCATGAAGAACATCATATACGCGAGTCATTGAAGCCACCTTTTCCTTGCAAGAAGGATCGGTTTCTATAGCGAAGAGTCGGGAATCTAGAAGCTTTATAGCAGCCACGATGTAGTTTCTCAAGGTCTTCGTCTTGTGTTCAGCACTGATCCGTTCTAGGAAAGCGCAGACCTGGCTTTCTCCACAAAGCAGTACGTCAACATCGTATGCTAATGGAGAATGTTGTCTGTGAAGGAAGGCAATCAACCTCTTTGCGTACCGACGGTATGTTCTGTATGCCTTACGCTTTCTAGCTCCGAGTGTCCTTCCCATAGTCATGGACTTCTTCATATCATCGATAACGGCTTTGTATCCAGCATCGATTTTGGAATCGAATATGTCTCGTAAGCGAGTTTCCACTGGTTGGAGTTCGTAAGGGGCTGGTGAAGGGGGAAGAGAGGGGGAGGAAGGAGGTGGAGAGGGTGGGAGAGGATTCTGCGTGTTTTCTTCTTCACTGGACTCGCTTGAAGCTCTACGAGCTGCTGGACTGGCCTCCGGTTCCGGGTAAGGCCGTGGTCGTTTCCTTGTTTTCTGGACTCGAGCAGGTCTTGGGGCTGTCCTAGCATTGTAAGCAGTCAGTACATTAGCATCTTGTTCCGTAAGCGGCCGAGCCCGTTGGGTAGCAGCAAGAGGAATGATGCGTATCTTGACTAGACCGTAACTTTGGTGTATTTTCGCACGAATTCGAGGGTCTTCGTAGTCTGAACCCCAGAGATCTCTAATAGCTGATTCTTTCAAATATCTCACTTGACACAGTTCACCATTGAAGAACCGTTTTCGTTGTTGTTCATTGAGGGCGTCTCTTTCAGCGCCAGTGAGACCATGAATCTTGGTGAGATGGTCTGGTAACTTGCCGTAGGTGAATCGTGCGCAGTTCTCTATGGGGCACGGAATGTTTGCATGGTTCTGTTTCTTGGTGCGAGGGACTGTTGTTGCTGATCGAGCGGCCATGGTCTAAACCTGGAACAAATTGAAAGGATATTTAGTAAGATAGCTAAAGGAGCTAGAATCGTCAGGTATGTTCACTTGTTGGGATGGTTTATATAACCAGAATGTAGAAATTATTTTGTATCTACAATAATGTTGGAGCTAATTACGGGCTTGGGCTTAAACTTTCTCTCATAGTGGTTGTGTCTTTTTCCACAAAAAATATTTCTTATCAGTATGTTGTACTGCTTATCGCATACACAGGTAGACCTGAACTAGCATAGCATATAGATAGACTCCCAAAAAGTACAGTCAAGTATTATATCTAGACAAAAGTGCTGGTCTCCGACGGCACAGACCAATACACTAAAACAACTACCGGGTAGAACGGGGTGAATAGAATCGCAGGGGTGAATCGAGACAAAACTTTGAAAGGAATTTTTAACGTGGAATTAATATGGTATGTTACCAGCAAGGACTCTATCTTATTGACTTCATTATATTTAATTATTTAGAGGCCTTGTTGGCGACATACCATATATATCCTAGAATAAAATACCTTTCAAAGTTTTGTCTCGATTCACCCCTGCGATTCTATTCACCTCGTTTTACGGTAATTAGCAATAATCCATTTATTTTATTTTACACAATCTAAACACTACCCAAGACCAAGCTAATGAAGACATAAACTAATTAACTTTTTTCAAACCGAGACTACACAAATGTTTTGGATAGAGTCCAGTTAATTTATTTAGAGGGTGTTTATCGACACGGGGGTAGCTGTCCGAGTATAATAATTGTGTTGACGGAGGCCCCGGGCTGTTTGCGCAGTCCCAGGACCGGGATACCTCTTGTCCTACGTTTAATTTATTGAAAACAATGCTAGGATGGAGGAGGAAGGTGGACGTCTTGTTGTCCGTTTGTATTGATGTCTGTTGTTGTAGATGATTTTGGGTGATGCTTGCGGCGGTCAGTGTGGACGGACAACATAGATGATAGTAGTATAAACAATTCAACATACTTGGTAGATGATCTTTTGTGTAATTATGTAAGTAGATTTGGATGGTTGTATTTTGTAATGTGTCGAGTTTAATTAATGCTATATAACCACTATAATAATTCACTTAAGTGACTAGTAATTTATTTCCCTTTGTCGTCTAGTATTAGAAGTTTTTTTTTTAATGCCAAATAGTAACTCCGTAACTCACAAATTATTGAATGTGGTCGTCAGCGTGGCGTGCCTGGTAGGGTAAGGCTAAAGATCAGGAACGATTGAGCTATGTGTAATTTAAGATTACAATCTATGACTATCAAAAAGTACCACAGGTTGTCATGTTTTAATGGATAATTTTTCAATATAATATGTTTAACCATCAATCTTCACTAGATTGGCATGGGAGATTACGGCCAATTCCCTCTCAGAGGCCTGTGTCTCACAATACACACGCGTTGATTATGCTAAAAGATTCTTTTAAAGTTCCTATAACTTTTATTACAAGTAATATTAACCAAAGGGTCCCAAAACCAATACAGACTATATTTCTAAGCGAGACAATAACGAAGAAATAACAATTAGTGAAAACAACAGCCAAGACCGACCGTCTGATTGAGCTAATATTTATTTTGTAAATTAGCTAGCTTCGCCACCAGTGCCCGCTCGCCTTACGATAAATAATCTAAATTGAACGATCCCCTAGAGATGAAGCTTGTACGGAGTATTGCTGTATTGTTTTATATTCTTCAATTAATAATTTTGATTAGGAAAGCTGGTTTGGTTTTTCTTGGGGAATTAGCTTGAGATTATGTTGACGTTGTGAAAATTAGAGTTTGAATTTTTGATTTTGTGTAATGTATATGATTTGCTTAAGCCAGTAATTTGAATTTGAGATATTTTTGTTGAGTGTGAAATTTATTTCAGCCGTCTAAAATTGCTTTATTTCGTAACTTAAAAGTCATTTTATGTATCAACCACACGCAAACGCGACACGATCTCGGATAACGATAGTCCTATATACGAGTATAATCTTTAAATCCACGTGTTCGATTTTAACAATAAAGTGTGCCATGTTTGTAAAAACGTTCAGTAAGCTTCTACATAGATTAAAGACAGTTCTTTTCGGTTGCTAGTATTCTACTGTCATTAACATGTAATTTCCATATTAGATAATTAATCATTCATTCATCATTCAATCGTTTTATTTGTCCTTCGTATCGTTAGTAACGATACGATAACGATTCGTTACACAACACATATATGTATAAGTAAGTGTCAGGAAACGACACCTCAAAATCAGTTAAAACAACTCCTTCATCTCACATTGACATGACAGGCAAGTCGCGAATTACACTGAAAGTTAGCATAAAGACCCCTCAGAAAGTGCGACTTGAATAAATAACTCATTTACATATTTAATAACAGGTATCGCGGGCGGATTCAATTGTTTCAATCTTTGCATTATTAACACGCCACAGTATTACCCTCGGCTTTGACAATTTAATATTCAGATATTGTTTGATTAGTCGCAACTTGCAAGTACTTATTGGCGAAAAACTGTTTTGTAGGGAAAAGAAATAATAAAATAAAATAAAAATAAATTGTGTTTTATTTCAGGAAAAATACCCACATAAAATAATAGTAAAAATCATTAAAAATTCATAAACATTAACATTACTATTTATTAACATTATAATATTGATAGTGCTGGGCCACAAGTGTCCTCTCTGTTAGAGTGGGCTGTAACCCATCGCGCGGGACCAGTGTTGGTCGGTGGATGTCAAAATGTAATCTCATTTACGCTTTTATCAGCTTCACCTGTAACTATGAAAAAAATCTTGGAAGTTTAATTTGACCCACTTCCCGGTCTCCGATTGAGCTGAAATTTTGCATACATGTTTAGTTTGGATGACAATGCATAGTTAGTTTAGTGACGTGATTCTAAAGTTAAATCAAATTATTCATTCCAATTAGTTTTTTTTAAACATTGCACGACATTGATTCCCGGGTCGGGCAAAATATTATTGGGTTTTTTCATTAGGAATTTCTCAGTAGCAGTTTGGATTTGTGCCTGATTGATGGCAATAGGTTCGGCCCCTATTACATGGGACATAAACATACATAACTGGCGAAAAATGGGTGAACTATTAGGTCCACCTCTGCTTGACACTTCGGGGATTACAGGCGTGATATGTCATGTTATTTTTTAAGTTGTGATGCGATAACTAAAAAGGGTAAAACAAAAAGTTTTTGCAAAAAAAAAAATAACCGAATTCGGTTCGGTTATTTTTTTGCAAAAACGTTTTTTTCCATCATTGTTATCGCCGATAGATTATCACTTTGTATAAACAATCTGATTAATTCATGCTGGCCGCGGCGATGAGATTAGCCCATCAGCATTATTAGTAAAGGAATCGACCAAGCATGAAATTTTAAACGTGTACATATAATATTGTAAATATGGGTGACCACCCATTACATACCGAGTTTCCTCTGTGCCTCGGAAAGCACGTTAAGCCGTTGGTCCCGGCTGTCAATTGTAGATCTTACAGGTAGTAGTAGTAGTTACAGGTAGTCAGTGGTCCGAACGTCTGACAACCAGTCTTACCAAGGGGTATCGTATTACCCAGTACGAACTGGGTTGTGGAGGTCAGACAAGCAGTCGCTCCATGTAAAATACTGGTATTCAGCTCTATCCGGTTAGACTGGAAGCCGACCCCAACTAGTTGGGAAAAGGCTAGGCAGATGATGATGATATAATATTGTCGATGGCAAAGGATATTATATAGAAAACTTTTCAACAGTTTAAATAATTATGTCTAATTTTGTTCAAATCTCACTGTGATGTCACAAATTATATAATTTTTTTCATTTAGTAATCGATATGAAATAAAAAGGAGTAAATGATTGCGTGGCGACTGACAGGGGGAATCGAAGAAAAAAACTTGTCGTCGTGTGTGTGTGTGCGTGCCGACCCTAAGTAACGTGGGACCAGGATAGGACATGATGAAGTACGTAAATTGTTCTTCTAAATATTATCGTAAAGTACAGTCAGTGTCTAGCATTACCTGATCCACCTTTTCCTGTTCTTCTTTCTAAGAGGAATCATATACAAAAAATATAGTATAAGAGAGGACCCTGTTAGGCAGAATAGATCCAACCAACGTTTTATTACTTTTGAGTAAATGCAGTTTAACGTTAGGCAGAGAATAAAAAAATCGTATGAAACTGTACCTATTTGAAAGTTAGTAGTGTATAGGCCATAACATATTAATGTGATCAGGGATACGTAGATAACTCGAAGGGATACGTAGATAAATCGATTTTACAAAAAAAATTGTTTGGATCTTTTCTGCGTAACAGGGTCCGCTATACACTCTGTCGATCAGTAAGAGCAAGCAAGTATGTATGTAATAGTATTTTTCTTACATTTACTACCGACGGAATAATAATGTTTTTAGCCACAAAATAACGGACGACTGAGCCTTTTTATGTAGAAGTCTTCATGGTCGTCATCGGCCCTGGGGCGGGCGTAGGGGTCTCTGAATCGTGTCAGTAGGACGTGTCTGTTCCCACATGATACCATTAGATGAGTAATTGATTTGTTATAATTATTTACTTGATATAGTTGATATAGATTGGAGCAAAACTGATTTTTTTTCTTTGGTCACTTATTTGGTAGCTGATAAGCGTTTAACTTTAAATGAGTTCAGACTTTAAAATGCGTTAATTGAAGATTCAAATTAGTTATTTTGTGGAAGTTTATTACTGATACTCACTTACTACTCATATACTCTTATCCATGTTCTTCTTTATATATATATTTCTATAACCTCTGCCTAACTGTATAAGGACTAGGTGGATGAATCAGAAAGGTTCAAGTTTTACGTACATTTTTTTTTTCTGTTCAAAAGTTGGTCCACCCCACTGTTCTTTGTCGTAGTTTAGAACTCGTAAAATATTTACTACCCGTAGTATAGGTCGTTAATAAATTAGCACGCGAAATAATAATAATTAAGAAGTTATAGTTATTAGTGAGATGACTGTAATAATTATTGCTATCACTTAAGTATAAAAATAAGGGCAAGGCGGTTTTTGAATTATTTCCAATACAGATATAATTTGAAATAAAGGAAAAGGTTGACTGGTAGAAAATGCATTTAGCATTAAGTCCGCCTCTGTAAATTGTGCTTGAAGTGTTAAATAAATAAATTAAAGGGGTAATTAAATTAACGAAATTAATAAAGAAGTTAAAGAAAAAAAAATGTTTAATATTATCTTGAATCTTTAAAAAAAACTGACCTAAACAACTGTATTTTACTTTAATAGAATAGAACATTAATAATTACTTTATTTCATCGTTTACAGTTTGCCACGCCCTTGACTCTATACGAAATTGAGTTTTTTTCACTTAAGTTTTAAAAATCAAACAAAACCCCACCAACCATTTGTAGGTTGCACCAAATAAAATGGCAAATAAACAAAACCTATTTACAAATAAACATCACAACAACAAAAATAAACAAACTTACCTTAAAAACTCTAACTGCAGGAAAGTCCTTAAACAAAGTTTCGCGCGTTGTTTACGTCAATAAACACGTTGTTGTTTATGTTTTCCGAACAAAGCGAGCGCGAGACGACCGTCCACGAGCGCAGCCGTCGCTCAACTGACGTTACGTAACAGTATCCTGGCGAATCCCTTTTCTCAACCCCCATGATTTTCTCCCAGACAGCCATCATTTTCCACATACCTCCCCCGCTCCCCTTCTCTTCACAACCATCAGACCCGAGCAGGGTGTTTCTAAGCGAAAGTAAGGGTCAATGAAAACTGGTTCCTGGTTTTACGTGTGTGTCGTCGGTGGTGATCGGAAAACTTCGTGTGTCGTCGTAGCAGGCTCCGCCTATGCGTAGCCAATAACAGCTACACCGTAACCACTGTCGTAGCGACGTCGTAGCACTTTTCTTTTTAATTCATTTTTGTTGAAATAAAATTATGATTGTGCATTTAATAGTTAATATTCGTGGTGAGTTTTTATAAGTATTAATTTTGGCAGTCTTATGATATTTCATAGGCTGGATTTCAATGGTGGTTGGGTTAGAAATATTAAAAACTCAGGTGAGTATTTTTATAGGTAATACTGTCCATATTCTATATTTTATTAGTATTTTTTTTTCATTTCTTTTCTAACTTGTAAGAAGTGTGCGTGACCGTAAGTGGCTATGAAATATTTTAGGTTTTCATTGCTTGTAACAAAGTATTAGACGTTTGTTAAGTAGGTAGTTACGTATTGTAATAATTATTGTATTGTTTGTTTGCCTTACCAGATAATTAATTCAACAGTACTACCAGTAACAAATAAAACAATTATCTGAAGTTAACAGGGCTACTTAGACTTTTCGATGCTATTAAACGTGCCGTATTTACTACTATTTACCGTTACCAAGAATTACAATACATACAGATAATGAATTTTAATATACCACAGACACGCCCACTCGATAGGCGTGGTTTAAATCGACACGCCCACCGCCTCCATACAGTTACTGAGCTCCGTACTCTTTCATCCGAGACAAAATCCTTGATAACACTGCTAATGTGAGAATACCACTGTCGCAAGAAAGTTATAAAAAAAATGGTGATATTTCATTTGGTCGGGTTATACGATGGCGATTGGGATATTGATCCTGCCAACTTTCTAGACGATTGATTAAATACCTAGGCGAGGATTACGTATGAACGAATGTGTATTGTATGAATATTTGAGATGTAAGAGCCTTTGTTCGTGTAGGCAGGCAAAAAGATCCTGCTGGTTGCCTTAACAGCTGTATATTTTAGGCTTATAGTTTAGAGACCTATAACGTCTAAAAATGGATAGTTAAACAGTCGCTACCTAATCATTATTTAACTTTAAACGGCTTCTTTTATAAACCCCTGAGTTGAAAGATGCACCGAACAAACCAGAGATCACTATGTGAGAATTGACATAATTTAAAATATTAACAAAACTTACCCAGATGTGGTCTGTCTAAGTCATTTTATATTTTGATTTACTGAATAAAAGATGCAGGAAATTTAATTCGACAACAATGTTTAGCACCATAAAAAGTGTCTAGAATCTTTTTTAACTAAGTATAAATCCTTATAAGTCAATCTATGGCCCCATCTCATCCATATAAACTAGATGTCTCACTTCGCCGACGGCATGTGGATTGTAAGGGAACCTTCGATTCAAACATGAGCAGCACACCACTGACTACCCCCTTTATTATCTTAAGTTCATAAAGTCCATCCAAAGGTTTTCTAGAAGATATCCAGTATCGGCGATAAGACTGCCATCGTAACAATAGCATAAGCAATATTTTGTTCGTTGTTATTGATTTGTGGTACAATTTTTGAGTGGAGTCAGTGGCGTGTCTGGGGGCCAAAAATACAGCAAACCCAAAAGGCTAGCAGACTGCTCAGAAACCCTAACATCATGGACTGTAGTGAGTTATATCGTCAAGCCAAGGTTTTAGGCTTGTATGAAAGTACCGCCTCTATGTACTATAAAGTAGATCCAGATATTTGGATTCCTGTGCTGATCACTAACAAACCCTTCTCAGTATTATTAAGTTGTCGGTTATTAAGTTGGTACGGCTGTCAATCAACAAGCCAAAGACTTGGTTATTGACCGAGCTGAACTACTCGCACGCACATGAGATTTAGCATATCTACAGTTGGTGTAGGAGTTTTTATACCTGTGTGGCAGTGATTGGAAAATTCGGAGGTCAAAGCAACTATGAGCAAAATGTTGAGGATATGGCATGACTCTTAGACATGCAGCAAGAAATAATCAGGCCAAATGGGGTGTCATCGACCCATCCTAAATACAATGTAAGTGTGGAGGCTCTCTGCCCCACCTCATTTCTTGCTCATCCTGCACAGCCTTCTGCACCTTCCTGGATTTAAACGACAAAAGAGCTGTGCAGGTGGCTATATAAGGTCTACCTGTTCATATATTAAATCTCTTAAGATTTCACTGTAAAAGCAAAGTCGCGATTTTTTTTTTAGATTCAGGGTTGGTCCAATTAACCTTATATACTGATCGGGTATTATTTGAATTCATCGACACGCAATGAAGAAGAAGGAGATAGTAGTCAGATCTCTGGTATTCACAATCGTCATCTTACACTTATCCTTTTCCTAATTATGTTGGGGTCGACTTCTAGTCTAACCAGTTGCAGCTGAATACCAGTATTTTACATATAGCGACTGCCTATATGACCTTCACAATCCAATTAGTACTGGGTAATACGGTACACCTTGATAAGACTGCTTGTTAGACGTTCGGTCCACTGTTCACCACCACCACCCATACTGTAACTCTGGTATTTACAATGAGGACAGTAAAACGAACTTATAAGTCCTTTCTCGACCAACTTTACATCAGTACTTAGAATCAGTTCGTAACAAGTCTCTCCACCATTTGTTACTAATTGATTCTAAGGTTCTTTGGACACACAACCCAGAGACAACCAGGTATTTTAGAAAGACTGGTTTTTGCGGGGAAAGTAAATGGAAAAAGACAATGCGGGAGATCACCTACACGTTGGTCAGACCAGATCAACAGATCAAATCAAGACGATAACGGCATCCACTGTTACCACTATCCTGAGTCGAGCCGAAGGTAGAGTGGTCTGGAACCAGGTCGACAGCGACTCCATTAAATAAAATCAAGACAGACACGATCTTCAGCCATTGCTGAAGGTCGCGTAAGATAACGATTAAAAACAAAAAAGGACGTTGGGGTACTTAATTATTTCTGTGAGGAAAAATGGATAAAACAATTTAAAAATGTTGTTTTTGGAAAAAATCAGCCCATTCCATGCGAGTAAAAGTTAGTTATTAGGACTGTCCTATTAAATATCATATTCATATTAAATGGACTTTTATTGATTGGATTTTTTTTATATGGACCTACTCTTGATCTCAATTTTGTCCGAGGACAAATATGAGGTCGACGATGGAACGAGTCAACCCAAAAAAAGCCTATTAACTCGCGATTAAAAAAAAATTGTGGTTATTTGAACTCGGGAACATCAAAGCAGGCAGGAAACTCCGCTCCTTGGCAGTGCGCATAATAAAAGATTTAGCAATGCGCTTCGTGTGAATGTGTGGAACATCGACAAGGTATGAACAAACAAAAGTATTTAATATTGATAGTTACTTTTAACTTGCCTTCTGTTCTTTTACCCATCAAACTGTAGGTAAGTATTGACACTTTCTTTAGTAATTTATGAATATCAACCGCATGTTGGTGAATTCTAAACAAAAACATCGAATTATGCCAAGATGTTATAAAAATAAAATTTGTTTTTCGCAAAGTTTAAGCTAGGTGATTGTGCAATCATTAATCAGCCAATAAGATGCACTCCCTGTGGTAAGCAGCACCGGATCAAAATGTGAAAGCGTTGGAACAGAGAGGATGTGCCTGGCCTTGTAAAAATTTAGATACTGTTGTAACCACTTTAGAATGCTTAATATTTTATTAAAGGTGTTTGAAACAATGGTTGCAGTTAGAGGATAAATTACGTATTTTCTTTACTCAAAAAAAAAAAAAAATGTTCTAATCCTCACACTGCAAAAACTGAAAGGCCAAAACAGTTGTTTAAAGACTGTTTTTTCCACTTTCTGGCGAATGGCATCAGGCGACGATGTTTCTACCCAACCCATTCGTTCCACCTACTGTGAATCTCCCAGCAGCACGCGTAGCATGACCACCGTAGATACGGGTTTTGTCGACTGAAGAATAGACAATTTGACAGATAGACAATAGAAATCTTTCTACAATCTGTCTTTTTGTCTATTCTTCCGTCGACAAAACTCGTTTCTACGGCGGACATGCTACGCGGGCTGGACATAAGTTGTTAAGTAACTTACGTCTTTAGCTTGGCAGTCTTTAAACTCAGTTCAATTTATAATTGACTCTGTTTGTGTTGAATGTGGTGGAATTCCACAAACCATTGGACACTTCATATCGTGTCCTGAGTGTGTTATATGGACATGATAGACACTACTGAAGATGCTAAAATCGAAAGTGAATTCTGGCCCAACTCAATTTAGTTTGCCATCGACGAAGAAGAGAAATACTGTGACACAGAAGAAGACAGAGTACGATGCGCCGCGATAAATGAAAACAAAGTCATCGTTCTTCTGCTCTTATTCCAATTTATTTGGAGTCGGTGCAGCATGTCTTGTTCTTCCATACTTCTCCATTACTCGTCATCTCAGCATCTTTCTAGCCATATCATCTTTCACACAGTCCAACCATGGTTTCTTTAGTCTTCTCTACTCCTATAACCATCCAAATTCATACTCAAAATTTTTTCATTAAATTTTCTTCATTCCACCGGCTCACATGTCTAACCACGATAACCGATTACTTTACAACTTTTCAGTCACCGGCGGCACTTTCAGACTTCCTCTCATGTACTCATTCCTTATTTTGTCCATTCACGTTACACCACAAACCTCTCTTAGCATTCTCATCTCAGCACATGCAATTGCCTTTCATATGAAGAAAATCTCCAAAAACTCTTCACTACAGAATAAAAAGTGCGAGTCCCTTACAAAGCCAACGATTAATTTTTTCTTGACATAATGATGATAAAAATATGATGTTGAACCTCCCCTCCGGATATCCGGTGGATATTGTGTTATCCGGCGTCACAATAAGAAGCTCGTGATAAATTTGTACCGGGAAATGCTCCTTGATTGATAATCTCTTGGGTAGACTGAGCTATGGGAGGAAAAACAGTGGTTAGTGTTAATAGGCCTGTGGTTAGGTGTGAAAATCTGTAAACTCGCTATAGGTAAATGTTTACTTATGCTTTACATGAATCTATATCTTGCAACTCAGTGGTATCATCAAATGGTTCCATTTATACAGTATTACTAAAAAAATAAAAAATAAAAACAAATAATAAAATTAATTAATGAAATTAAAAAATAATAAAATCTAAAAAATCTAATCTAATCTAAATATGTTAATATTCTCGCACATCCAGGGTCGAAGTCTTTTCAGAAAATTCATTATCAACTTTCTGGAAACGTGGAAAGATTTTTAAAAGGAACCTTAACGATTGTGTTGAAAAACTTCCACATAATATTTCTTATTATCTAAGTATTTCTTTCGTTACAAAAAAACAAGGCTCCCATTGCTGTCATCGCGTAAATCTATGCAGCGTTAAATCATAGGGCGGCGTGCATAATAACATAATAAAATAGGGCTCCGATACTTTGTTTATTGTTTTGATGAGTCAGCCATTTCTCCCCCACACCGCGGCAGCATGGGTGCACTTCCTAAGCCCGCATATGCTGCTGCTGGAGAAAAATAACTTTAAAGGAGATTCGGCGATGCTTTGGTACAGCCCAATTTGGGTTAGGATCAAGTTGGATTTTGTCTCACATTGTGCCTCTTGCCGAAAATTGTTTGTTTGTAAAAAATTATACAGTCATCATGATGACCACATCTTAATAACAACCTAATCTAATGTTTGTGTCGGTTAGGTATATAATAGTCAAGAACCAAATTTATCAGCATTTAGGGGCAGAGGTTTTAATGAGGCACTGAAATTGGGATCTACTAACGCATTCAAATTGTTCTGGTGTAGCATGGTCCTGGAACAAAAATGTCTGAAAACGAAAGCGTCGTAATTGATTCTAAAAATCTTTAAACATCCTTCGTACACACATTATTACCACTTATCATCCGTAAACCGAAGTTAACGACTGTTTTCGCAAACAACCTACAAATTGCCAACTATTTGTCGATCATTTGCTTTACCAATTCATCGAATCGTCGTTTGTTTGGTCGCCGTTGCGATTAAGTCGCTGAATTGTTAATAGGTCACATCGTCGTGAAACAACAGGCGTACGTTTTTGGCTTCGTTTTCGAAATTCACGTGATTGTCAACTGAATAATGAATCCCTCGTCCGTCGGTAGTTCGTAGTACCGATTTTTCAATTACATCACAATGCATCCGTTCGACGTATACGCATGTGACAAATAAAACTGCCGAATAAATAAGATTTTTTGAATTGGTGTTCTGTTGATTTTCGCTGTCATACGTCCTCTTTTGTGTCTGTTTTCATATTTGCTTGTACAGACCCATAGACACGGTAACTTTTTAACTGTTTATTTTTTATTTTTTAATCTTATCCAATTTAGAAAGTTAAAAAGAAACTCATCAGTACTCCCTAAACAAGGAAACATAATCGAGTCCATAAGCCCTAAAGCGATGGCGAGTAATGTGCAGCGTTTTAGCGAGGGTGGCCTGAGGCGAGATGGCCTGTCACCGAAGTGCCGACTGCCCGATAAATGAGAGCTCGTTTTTTGTCCTCAAACTAGCAACGCCTTTTACCTACGATAATATCGGCATTCGGCTCGACTTCGGCTCGGCCGCCGCCATAATGTCCGTGCGGATTATTGCTATATAAATTGTCCACAGTTGCCCATTCGATTGGTCAGGGTTGGCTTTATTAAAAATGTCTAATACCTTTTTGGTGTACATGAATGTCTGGAAATAACAATCTGATAAGAAGTTATCTGTATATTTGCTTTTTTATATTTTGTATTGTGTACTTGTGGCGTGTGCCAATAAACGTTTTTTCTTTCTTTTCTTTCTTTCTATTAATCCTACTTTAAGTTGGAGTGCTCTTCCTGGGGCATGACATCCAGTTCAATAGATATAACTACCAGAAATAAGCCAACAGATGAGGACCTATTCCTGTGATATCCTATATTGAGTTCTAGCCTATCTGTCCATGTTTGTAAGCTGAAGACTAGGATTTTCAACTAATGTGTCCTACCGTTATGCAATACGGTGCCGAAAATGGTCATTCACGATCGCATCAATGATCAACAATAAAAGGCTACTCGGAGTTTCTTTAGGAGAGAACTGAAATTACCGGCATAACTTGCAGGGACAGAAAAATGTACACTATAAAGAATACAAGCAATCGAAACGATTTATACTTTCGCTCAAATGTATTTTCTTTTAATCATAGGAATATTTAACAGTCCAGATATTATTACATTTTTCGATAGTTAAATAAATGGAAAAATCTTATGGTATCACGAATTCCCTTTGCTGACAGCCCTATAGAATTTAGCGCGATTGTCCAGTCACTCCCCAA
Source organism: Standfussiana lucernea (assembly GCA_964057025.1). Lineage (NCBI taxonomy): Eukaryota > Metazoa > Arthropoda > Insecta > Lepidoptera > Noctuidae > Standfussiana > Standfussiana lucernea. The sequence continues at coordinate 5,838,534 of OZ059794.1, read as the reverse complement.
ACGAACATTCGACGATATTAGGGCTTTATTTTTTATAGTTCGGGACAAAAAGTGCTCAAGCGGTATATTGAAGGAAGTGGCTATTGCACTATTACTGTTTATCATAAGCCCTTTGACAAATGATAAAGTCATGGTCATATCCCACTTTTCAATTTTATTTTATTACGATATTTTTTTAATTCCCTTTGGATTGTGATAGCAAAAATATTAAGGCACCATAAAAAAAAATAACTCAGTTTTATAAACCACTAAATGTCAACATTTAATTAACATTTATCTCTCATGTTTTATGAGCACTTACAAAATAAAAGTTTTTGCAGAACATAACGCATTTTGCCCTAATTTCATTTTTAAAAACATATTCATCCTTGCAAAATACCTAAAAAATTTCACTCTGTTTTTTTTTCCTACGTTCAGGTGATATCAAAAGTTGCAACAAAGGGCCGGCGAAAAAATCCCATTGTTATCGAGGGTATAATTTATTAGGGGCCCTGGCTCACTGGGACCTTTTTTTATATATCATCGCATTATCCCCACTTCGAGAGTTACAACTTCTTAAAGGAAATTAATTTAGGCGTTTAAAACTGTCCTAAACACCGGCTGACTTTATGTGGGATTTGATAAATGTCGCTTGTTATTCATTATCTGTGGAAAAAGTGTGTTGGGAGTTTGATTGTCATGGGCTTAGTGTATCTACAAAGAAAATGTATGACATGAAAATGTATGACATTGTACTAAAATGTTGAAAAAAATGTATATGACGGCGTAAGCGATGGCTGAGCGATAGCGCCGTTGTCATTAGGGTTCGGTGGTACCAGGTTCATGATGAAATGTTAAAATAATAGTTTCGGTTTCGGTACACAAAAATCACAGTTTATTATTTAACACAAATTTACATTAAATAACACTAACAAATAATCTCCACAAAATGGGCAAACCGACAGTTTCGTTCTGAAGGAGTGACTTGGTTGGAGTTCCGAGCAAAAGTGATCTCGGCACAATCCCCACTCTACAAAACGACTCTGTCCACGTGCTGCCATTAAAACAACATCTGACGTCACGGCGTTTACCCCTACTACAATGGTCAAATCAGCAACTTGATGTTTAAAAGTTATCGCTTTCTCCGACACGGCCAGCCTGACAAGTTACACGTCCTCGTGAGTACCTGTAACCAAACAGTCAAATTTGGAGCAACAGTACAGGCTCGGTCAACCTGACCACATCTTTATGGAATAGCATAACTTGAAAATAACAGCTATCAAACAAAAGGTTCCTCTAAGTCTCAATCATATTTACTCAGCAACTAAATCAACTTCGATCACATAAAACGCTCATGGCCCAGCTGCCGCAGCAGCTAGTGACACTTATGCCACCCATATCGTCATCACCTCGTGTGATACGACCACACACATCACATAGAGTCTGCGACTCCCAGGTCAGTACAAGACCAAAACAACAATAGTCTCCATTCAGACCCAGGTCCCCGCCGTACCACCAGCTGCCCATCGCCCGCTGAACAGCTCACAAGTGAGCTGCAGTTACGACTACAGACTAGTGCGTACGGTGCGACCAAATAGCCATGGTATGTGTCTACTACTCGGTGGAGGTACTTTCATCACCGTCCTCTACGTTTAACTCATTAGGAACACTACTTAGAGGCATCTTTCGTATACGATCGTGAGCGTACTTGTAGGTTCTACTTCCTGTCAGTGATTTTAAAACATAGCGATCGTTTTCAAGCAACTCTAAAATTTTGAAAGGACCTTTAAATTTGGGTTTAGTTTGGTTTCTTTTTTTTCATTTTTGATTAATACCAAATCACCAACACTGAAATTAACTACTTGGCCTTATTTTTGTCAAAACGGGCTTTTTCTAAGCCGCACTCTTCTTAATACCGTCCACCGCGTGTTCTCTCGCTTCTGTTAGGTCAATTCCGATTTCATCATCGTCATTATAAGCGATTAGCGTCAGAGGCCTAGCAACTTTTCCTATCAAAAGCCCTAAGGGACTTGATTTCGTAACACGGTTCATTGTGCAGTTGATAGCCAACTGTACATCGTCCAAAGCATCCTGCCACGACCTTTCCGACGTCTCTACCGCGGTTAGCATACCCTTTAACAAACCCATCTCCCTTTCGACTTGACCATTCGCGCGACTAGATCCCGTAGCAATTAAATGCAAGGAAATGTTGTGTGAATCGCAAAACTCCTTCAACACTTTGTTGGCAAAGGAACGACCTTGGTCGGCGATTATACGACTAGGAGAGCCAAATAAAGCAACGCTGGACTTCAAAGCTTTAATAGTGCTGGCTGCTCATGGAGACTAAGCCTATGTGGGCGACGTTGTACCGTACGTGCTGGATCCACTAATCGAATGTTTAATTCACCCGTAGTCACTCGAGTTAACGGTAAACCATTGATAAAAGCATTCGAATACTTATTCAAAAGGGACGTCAACCGGTCCTTGTTTTCGTTCGAAATATCAGAATCAACATTGTAAAGATCAATTACGGGAGGTAAATAGCAACAACCTACATTTGTGACTTTCGAAATACGTAGGGTAGATTCAGTTAAATGTACCGTATAGCCAAGTGTCAAAATATCGCGTCCGATCATAACATCGTATTTCATACAATCGTCGGGTAGTACGTAAAATAAAATTGACAGTTCGTTATTGTCGACCACAACATCACTAAGAATTTGTTCAGTGCTAAAAACATTCGAATTATTACCGATACCTATTACTTGCACGGTTGAAAGTGAACGTTTGCCCGAGAATTTATAAGCTACATTTTGTTTAACGAGAGAACACTCGGCGCCGGAATCAAAACAAAATGAAAACGACTCACCGGATTGTTCCAATTGCCCGCAAACACCTGCTATTTCGCAGCTATCGACGCGTCGCTCCGCCGTTGCGTTGGCAGCGCTGCCCGCCGACGATGACGCGCCACCCGCACTGCCGCGTTGGCAGTTCGTAGAGATGTGTCCGGCTTCTCCACAACGGAAACACGTTATTCTTTTGCTGGAACCCGATGAAGTCGCCGCCGGTGTAGTTTTCTGGGCGTTAGCTCCAGCAGGCTGCGTAAACTTCGAACGACAGTTCACCGCTTTGTGTCCCGGTTTTCCGCACTTATGGCACGTGAACATAGTGGAAGTTTGTGGCTTTAAACGCTTTGCATCAGTGGCGCCATCACCGGTACTGCGATCGAACTTCCGCTTCAGACTTGCACTCGCCTTAATCTCCTGCAGTAACTTGTTGCGTGACGTTATTTCGCTAGTAAACGCCAAGCGATTAAGTCGAGAGTCGAACTGAGAGACATGAGCGAGCACATACGACGTGGCTATTTCTTCATGGCTTCGATTCTTCCATCGAGCCAACAGGGTAGTCATTAGGCGGCTGGCGTACGCTGCGAGACATTCGCCCTCCTTCGGCCGGCCGTTGTGGATGTTAACAAGCGATGCAGCAAGAGTTTCAGTGGATGCATAACGCGCAAGGAATAAGTCGCGGAAATGCTGCCACGTCATGCCTGCATGTGAAATCTGCGACAGCCACGGTGACGCATTACCTTTCAGGGCTTTGCTCAGAGCTATAATAAGCGATGCACCCTCCAGTGGACGTTCGTCGAGGCAAATATCGATAGTATCGCACCAAGCACGTGGATCGGTATCTGGTAGCTCCGGGTTAATTTCTGGCAGCATGATCTGAGGTGCCACTGTTGGTGTCCTGATGGCTTCGATCAGCTGCATCATGTTCTTCTGCTGCATCTCGAACATAGCACGCCAGTGGGAATCGAGTCCAGATCCCAATTCTGATGACGGCGTAAGCGATGGCTGAGCGATAGCGCCGTTGTCATTAGGGTTCGGTGGTACCAGGTTCATGATGAAATGTTAAAATAATAGTTTCGGTTTCGGTACACAAAAATCACAGTTTATTATTTAACACAAATTTACATTAAATAACACTAACAAATAATCTCCACAAAATGGGCAAACCGACAGTTTCGTTCTGAAGGAGTGACTTGGTTGGAGTTCCGAGCAAAAGTGATCTCGGCACAATCCCCACTCTACAAAACGACTCTGTCCACGTGCCGCCATTAAAACAACATCTGACGTCACGGCGTTTACCCCTACTACAATGGTCAAATCAGCAACTTGATGTTTAAAAGTTATCGCTTTCTCCGACATATATTTAAATTACTCTTTTTTTCTTTTCAGGTGTTGTCAAATCTAAAATTCCTTTTCAAACTGTGTAGTTTTTTCTCGTTAGGTCGTCTAGCATTTAATCATAATTATACTATATGTACATACATCCAGACCTTGACTTCAAACATTGTTAATAGTATTTATTTTTATTTTTTAGTTTAGCGTCCACGTTAGTTTATAGTTCGTTATTGAACTTCTAAGGACGTAACGTTCTGATATTTTTTTTTTATATTATCAAAAATTAGAATAATTGTTTAACTACATAAACCACTGTCAAATTTAGGCGTTTAATACGAAAACGCTAAACGCAACAAGCACAACAAAAAACAATAACCGCCTCATCAAAACGACGAATGTTTTCCTAACAAACAAAACACAACCAGAGACGCACAACACTAGGGCACCCCTGTTCATCCGTTTTCGATTAAAACGTGTCCCTAATATTTTTATCTGCTCACATAAATACCCAGTAATGAGCGGCCCAAAATTCTCGTCCGTTATAAATTTATTCAAGTCTGGCAACCCATTCGAGTGTGCACAATTTTGATACAAAAATAATCTACGGATAATATTAAAAACCCCTATTAATTTAACCGCTAACGTTTTAATTCTAAGCTTTTAGAAACACACACATTTCTCTTGTAGGAGGGTTTCTCACCCCGGAAACAAGGCAGTTTTTCTTCTTACAATTCCCTATTGGGTGTAGAAGGAAATTGAGGTGCTGTCTATCGCTAAGTAGTGTCGGCAATAAAGCGCTTGTGGCTCGTGTTTTAGACTTTAATGTGGCACGAAAAGAACTTAGTCAATGTCAAAAAAGAGTAGTAAATACAGTTATAACGTAAATAAAAAAACTAGATAACTTTTTAAACTGACATGGTTACTAACACTTACATTAACGCTGAAAACAATTTGTAAACATGGTAAATACTCCGATTTCAGTGTAAATGATAATGAAAAAGTTAACTAATTGTCGTTACAAGTGTATTTACATGTCTTTGATTTGCAATACTACTGTGTATTTTCTTTACCAATAAATTACGTAAAAACCGCTAGGATAAGTAGAGTTGGCACTTTTCACGGCCGGAGGAGGTCACTAATGGAAGCGTGAGCTGATAGCGGCTGAGGATTTATACCCACCCGGTTACTCGCCGTGAATAATATAACCAGGGATTTATGATCTCTGAAAACTCCTACGAATATAACCCAACTACATTGTTTTCTTTGTAAACGCTTTTCTGGTTTTACCTGACCACCGTTTCGTTCATATTTTTTGCGGCTATTTGGTTATGTGCAACGTCAACACGCGGCTCTGGATCACATGTCGACAGTAAAACAAATTCAAAAAACTTTCAAGCATCGTTGAAACGGGAACAATTTTCGAAAGCATTGTTCACAATGAAAACATTTCCAAATTCTAGCCGAATAAAGTTGCTAATTCAAACATGGATAAACCAATGGTAACTCTCAATAGAAAAGTTTCACTAACAAAACCAATCAACACGTCTAGTCACTATTTGCTTAAAAGAAGTCTCAATTGTCGTTTGAAACTTAAACATTGGAAGCGTATTGTTTACGCCCGTGCCAATCAACAGGCTCGCTAACAAAACCAATCAACTTGGTCTCGCCTCTATTTGCTTAAAAGAGTGCTACTTTTTCCTTTTAGTTTTTCATTGTCGCTGCGACCCTATCGTCCGTCACCCGCTCCACGGATATATTTGATTAAAAAATAACGTCGTCAGAAAGCGGCGGTGTGTTGCCGAATACGTTGGATATAAAAGGAGTAAAACGTTCCTTGCGCGCGGCTTAGCCGTCATTGTCACGTTCACGCCGAGCGGTCGCCGGTCATCGTTTGTGTTTTGTAGTTCCACTATCTGCGGAACCGAAAGGCGATTTTCAAAGGACGTGGAAATAAAGCTTATTTCAACGCTTCTGCTATTCCTTTTGGCAGTCTCGGGAAATTTCAAGGCTTTCAATTTAGACGTCTCATTGGTCTCGTCGTTTGCATCCGTGTGCTCTCTGCTCACCCTGTTTGCTGATCTCGTGTTTTATTAAATGACCAGCTCTAGTTCGCTGGCGAGGTCCGGTGACAAAAGGCAGCCAGATAGTGGGCCCAAGAACAATAGGAAACGATTAGTCCCGTGCATTCAACGGTTCTCCTCTGTTATTCTTTTAATTGGATTCCGATTCACTCGACTGGGCCTATGCTGCATAAAAAAAACAGTTACCAAAATAGTTCAAAAAATCGTTTTTAAATAAAGAAACGAACGCTATTCCCGATTTTTTTTTTACCAAAAAATAAGAACAAGATGTTTTCTCTACACAAGCAGAGTTTCACCAATTCTTTATTGTTGAAAAACAAATAAATAACAGCAACATGTAATTGTTCGTTAAGGTATAGCTGGTAGACAATTAAAAGGAGTTCCCCACGAATTTATGTGTTTACGTTTCGACGGAGGAGGGTCCCTAACTTGTGCTGCGATGTATTCGCGATTACCCTCCGATTTATCCTCTGATTGGCATATTAGAAGTTCAGATGCTATTATTTTCGGTAAGAAAGTTTAGTATACTTACTTGGACGACAGGATTCTTTCTTCTTCTTAGTTGTTTTAGGCCCATCCAAAAGGTGTTTCTTTAAAGTAAGCTAGTTTTTCGAAGGGGAAAATTTGCATATTTACCAAATTTTTTGGGGCGAATTTCACTAATAAACTAAACGCGTTCAACACATTTAAAGTACTTTCGTGAGCTGTAAGTGTGATCATTGCTATGGTATGGTATGGTACACTGACAGCACTTGAACGCGAATTCTTTTTAATTTGCTGAATAAAAGATTCAGAAAAATATATGAGATTTTAGGATACAGTTTATCATGTTTATTATAAGCAAATGTTTACATTTCAATATCTTCAGAAGTAAAACAAACTTCCATTCCATCACGATTTATGTCGCTAAGTTTTAGTTTTAGTTTAATTTTATAATGAAATCTTCCAAACGGGTTGTAAGGGGGAGGGATAGACGCGCAACTTTTAAATGGCGGGAATCCGGGGGCCTTTACGATAACGATCATAATAAAATATGGAAGTTTGTTGTTACACTTTTACACTAAACGTTTTATTGTAAAGTGTGTTGCCATACCGGTAAGGAAAGACGAGAAAAGTGCAAAATATCTAGTAGAGAGTTATAACGGTTGCCGTTTCGTAGCTTCTTTTAGAATCTATTATTACTACATACCTAATTTGGATAGAAATGTTTCTCAAATTATTCCTAAAACGTTGTGTCTACTGAAACCTTCTTTCACAGAAAATAATTTGACGCTATCGACTTTTATGGCAGCGTTATCAATTTCATCGAATATGATATCGAAACACTATACTGGCATTATCTATTAAATAAATACAAAAGAACAATGATCTAAACTCCTGACTCGCTAATACGCGTCGCACCGCACAGGGAGACAGCAATGAAAATTTTGTTATCGGCCAAACAAAACTGCGGCGGCGGTTTTCTTAAACTGTAATAGAGAAAGTTTAGATATCCCAGAGTTTTATCTGTTACTCGCCCTCCAGGATCAATTAAAAGTCGGATGAAAATGCCGCACTTGACAATTATTGTTGCAATAAGAACGCGTAAGAACAACTCTGTGGCGAATATCTTGGTAAAAGTAATTAAATTTGCAAAATTGTATCGTTATAAGAATCTTCACTTTGATATGCAAGATAAATACTGTGGCTTCAGTTTTCATTTAACCCAAGTTAATCTGTACATAAATATTTGCAATGCAGGCCCAAATTCTTTCGTCCATTCGATGATAATTACCAAGAAAGGTATAATGAGATGAGATCCACCATCCAGCGTAAGTTTCACCTCTGTATGAATGTAGACGAAGTGAAAAGATTTTAGCAGATACCTACGTAGGTACGTACATGGCAAAAAGATGTTAGTTTATAAAATGTAGAAGAAATCAAATCAACACACATATATCTCCAATAAGTAATGAGCATGTGTGCATAATGATTATGAAACTCTAGAGGCGTGATTGTGTTATCTTTGGAATTTTTGGGCGTCCCATACATCGGCTTGGACACAGTGAAAAAGTATTCTACGTATAACAGAATTAGGTAAAAGTTGACAAGATAATATTATTGAATCTTAAAATAGTCAACGCAATAAAAGTTCATTTTACAACTGTTTTGGATAGTAAAGTTATTAATTATTATAACGGAGCAAACCGTAAAAACATTAATGTCTCCTTTGAGATCGAATTGATGGCACTTATAATGATACTTTTAATTATTTTAATCGCTGTTCGCAAACAAAAGTCGTTAATTCATTAAAAAGAAGTAATTATGGTAGTAACTTTGTCATTATTCTTTCTTGATAAACCGAGTAATCATTTTGAGGAATAAATGAAGAATATTTAACACATAAGAGAAGAAGAATAAAAGAAAAACAAAGTACAATGTAATTTGAAACAAGAATTTTGTTGGCCAGACGCCAAACCGTTGAAACTTCGACACCAAAACATCTCATTAAGTTTGCACTCGTAGGAGACAACGATATATGGAAACATCATACGTATTGAAGTTTCATATTTTCAATACAGTTTTTATCAAGCCATATTCCTTAATACACATTAATGGAAGTTGAAGATGACAATAATTGTGAACCTGAAAATGAAACGCTAGATGATGAGATTGAAGATTTTATTAATGTTGTCTTTAAAAAGCTGAGGTGTCTTTATGAAACTATCTCCTAAAGAGTGGTAATGAAGATTTTTGTAAGAAATAGTGAAGTTGATTAAAATAAATCTCTGACTTCTTTTCCCACATGACACAAACAAGGAAGGAAAGTGATCGGTTCAGCAAACGTTAGACGACATCTATTTCTCCGGTCGTTAAGTTCTTGCGAACGTGTTACTGCAATTTCTTCGCACGTGCTAAATGGCTGGCCTCCAACGAGACTCCCAGATACTTTGTTATCCTGGTACTTTTACATGTTTAATCGTTCCCGGGGGACGATGCCATGAGACTTGCGAATTGTGAATCAAGGGAGAGGTAACGAGGAGTGTGGTATGAAAGAAGTCGTTTCTGGTATAAAGGTTAGATAACAGAAAATATTTATTATAAATGTTTCATCCTCATCTACCTATTTTTTAAATTCTCTATTTCAATTCCAGAATATCTTGTTGATTATGCACTAAAAGTGCAGATTTTTAATTAAAACCGTAAAAATATTTCATACCGCTAAGATAATTAATGCCATCACAGACCATTTATTTACTCCTGCAGTAATTAGTTGAAATCAAAAGTCAGTAAAATGCGGTGCAGATCTACAAATCTTAGATACGCACTTGTCAAGCTTTAAGTTGGATTTATCTTTGTTTTTCTCCTTCCCGGGAACTTTGCAATCCCTCAATGTTTGTTCAAGAGCTTTGAGAAACACATTTTATTCCGTATAAGTATTTGTGGTTAGCACTTCGAAAGTCTCAAGAAAAATACAAAGGGAACAATTTTGGATGTCGAAAAATTAAGTTTTGTATTTGGAATAAAATAAATTCTAACATTCGACACCTCAAGCGCACTAATTCACCGTCTGCATAAAACACTGTCTACGTAAGCGTAAATCAAAATGTATTTATTCGTGAGCGGTATAAAAAGTCAATATGGGAGGCAATAAAAAGAGGATGTCGAGAGAAATAATAAAAGATAACCTCTAGAGGAGTGAATAGAATGAGTGAGTCCCTTGTAAAGACTGTTTGCGTAGTGGATAAGACGCGATCATGGGGACACCTCTCCCCCAGGCATTCAGATGAGTCTGCAGCGGCGAAAAATTAAAAGTACTTTTTACAATGTGTCAGTTTTGTTCGCTTCGTCTGTTTTATGCAATAGTTGGTGACTTGCCTGCGTAATGTGAAAATTGTCGCGTTTGTCGAATGTGTTTTATTTTATGAGTCTGTTCATTTCTATTGTTAGTTTAAAGATTTTCATTTTGGTCAAAAATTCTGCAATGTTTTTCATAGCAGTGTAAATCCAAACGAATTTCAGGAACGTTTTATTTTAGTCTAGTAATATCTTTATTGAGTCTTTATTAATCCCAACAAGCCCTCGGGAATTAGTAACCCAAACAATACATCTTGTTCATTTAATGACTTGTGACGGACCTAACATAAAGACACTATAAAACTTTTTATTCCGAAGTCTGTCAGACGTCTCAATCTGTAATTATAACAAAGTAGCATCCGAAACCTGATATGTGTGTCTTATTAACCAGGTGCTTCTAACAGGGTTCATTTCTAATTCAGACTTGTTCTCTCTATGCGACATTAAGTCGTTCCGAACCCTTGAGCCCGGCTGGTATTACGGCACGTTGTAACTTCATTTCTGTAAGTCCCGTTTCATGAGTAGATTACAAGTAATTAATTTATAAGAATATGGCTGGAGGTACGCCTTCTGAATTAGTATTGTTATGTGCGGAGGGTTCAGTTTAATCTGTGTTGTTGCCTTCTCGATTTACTTTAAGTGGTTCGTTTGCTAGAATTTTGGTGAGCCTAATTTTGTTACTAACTACTTTTATTTTAGAATAGGCGATACGTACTATATTTTTAATACGTTTATAGCAATTTTATTTTGTATTTCACGATGAAAAATTCAATTATTAATATTGGGACTGTAGCTGCTGCAGTTATATAATGTAGAAGGTATAATACAATAGAAAATTACAATCATATGGTTATAATATGTTATGGTAATAAAATAATAGTCAGGCTTTTCCAATCTCCACATCTGTCAAAAATATTATATATAGTCGTACATATATACAAGGTGTTGCTTTGCATCCTCGTCAAATTCAAGGAGGTAACTATGCTAATGATTCTCTACCCGAATCAATAATAAAATGGGTAGGTAATTTTTATCTTAATATCGGAAATCGATAAGTGTACACCAGCCGTATTAAAACGCGGCCCGTGTAATATTAGCCTTATAACCGCGCTTTCACACACATAAACAAACGCAGACGTTTATTCGATAAACGGGTGATTCTCCACTTTTGAAAAGGGCTGCATTCTGAAATAGTGACAAATTAAAACAACTAAAAAAAGCAGCGTTTATTGTTATTGACCAGGTACCGTAATTTATATTGATTATTTACGTCTTCTATGACAACCTCCTGAATTTTGACGAGGATGCAAAATTACACCTTGTATATGTCAGTGGCTATATGATATTATCAATCTTATGTGACTGAATGATTAACGGTACATCATTTTCTAAAGTAAAAGTTTTGCATAGAAAATTGAGTATTTCCTAAATATCGGAATCTTGTTTATATGTTGTATCTATAACTGTATAAGTTTCGTTCGGTTTCCCTCTAGGGAGCGCAATGGTGGCAAGCCGCGTACAAGCTGTTACTTTTAATGCGTTATTTGGTTCGGAATTAATGATTTTATTCCCGACAATTACCAGTGATAGCGGGTTGAGATTCCCACTGTAATCTATTCAAAATTGTTTATAGCTGTTTAAAATTTTACTTCTGCATTATTCTTAGAGATGCAAATTAAATTGAAGTATATTTAACGCTCCGATTTGTGCATGTTACCAAACTTTTTCATATCTCCGATTTTGTTGATATATCTTACCCCAACATTACCTTTCATATAAATAATTCCACGTCAAAATAACTTCGATACCGATGCGTTTTCATCCTAAATGTGACTTTTGTTTTTCTTGTCTGTCACAAAGTTCCCGTATCAATATCTTGTGTTTGCATAACTACTTTGTGCTGTGTCACTGTGGGGTAAACACGTTCATATCCATACCTGAACGACCAACCTGCTTTGTTTTTCCCTCTACATGATAAACAAAAACATTCGGTATTGAATTTAACATCCCAAGACGAAAATACAATAGAAAGATATTACAAAAAACAAATCTTTTATCTATCCCAAATCGATATTATTAGATGTCCGAAGAAGGACGATAATATCCGCGAAGAAAGGACGGTCGACGATATAAAACGCACTTGCGCGCATAATATACGTTTTATTAATAAAAAAAGCTTCTGTGAATCGCCCATAAATAGCCTTAATGGCCACTAGTGAGCCGGCGATTTTTTCCGATACACGGCGACGCATTTGTTTGACAAATCCCCTGGGAATAAGCGACACTATCCCCTATATTATCTAAGCTTGAGGGATGCGGGGTCATTCTCGAGGTGATGAAGGCGGTATCGCGAGCTGTCTAAAGGCCCCACTAAATCATGACCTGCCAGGTATTTTCTATTTGACTAGGGTGCTCGTTTTAAAACAGATGGTATGGATTCTAGTTATTTATGCGAAGGATTCAAAACATATTTTAAGTCGAATGAAAAATAAATCTGTGATAATACGATATTGAATATAAATATCAGAATTATCCAAATTCAAAGACGTAAATGAGCACAAAGAAAAAGGAAGTTTCAGAAGTTATCTCACAATACAATTGAGTGATCAGTATGCAGCGCCAGCGTTGTGTATTAAGCCGATTTAGAGGAGGAAGCGTTAAAAGAAAATTTATAGCATTGAAAAGTCGTACGTAATTAATAAGACATTTGAAGTTGCGTGAAAATGTAATTTAGATTGTTTTCCATCGAGGGGTCGTTCAGTTTCCTGTCTGTTCGGAATCCTCACAAAGGCGGCTTATTTATATATGGCCGTCTTTATATTAGCGTCTTTAAGGGAATCCAGGGGAGCATAATAAAAAAAAGAATCAGCATCAATGTCTTAAAGCTTCTTCCGGCGCGCGATAGCGGAGAACGCCCCGCCGCAAAATGGCGGTCCACACTCGAATAAATTATACCACCCCCCGAACTGAATCGAACGATTGTTCGATTCTTTTGATACGATTCTCGTTTTAAAGTTGGAGCGCCTTTATTAGTGTAAGCCAGAGACGATTATCTTAAGCCGCCATTACATATTCAAATTGGAGTCATTTCGCTTTGTAGAAATTGACGCGAAATAAAACGGAGCCTTTGATAGCGTCCTCGGCATTAGAATGGTGGTGATGGTATTTTTCAAAGACACTTTACGTCATTCTAAATACCCTGATTTAATAAAATATTCATCGCAACTTCGGGTAAAGTTTATTCGAGTGTGATAAAATACGAGCTGTTCCTAAAACTCGTGTTTTCATACAAGTGAATTTAATGAAGCTTGCGCGGGTTGTCCGTTTCCAACCGAGTAACTTTTGACCCAGTCCGAAAAACATAATTTTTGCGCGACTGACCAAAGATTAACATTTAGATACCACAGATGACTCTTTGTCCGAAACGGAAACCGTTTCTTCTGCACCCTTTTAAAATGTAGAATTAATTTTAAAATATTCTTATCTTCTATGCATGGATAGATGTTCATGTTCACAACGATGAGAATAAAAAATAGAAAGGTTTCATCTCTGAAATTTTAAGTAGATAATTAATAATTCTAAGTCGATGCATAATAAAATTGAGCGAGCTTCTACTGAAAGAAAGCAAGTCGAGCAAATTGATATTTTGAATAATAAAAGGCGGGTGGAAGGTACCCGTGGAATTATTATGAGTAACACAAACATAAGTCAATAGCCTGGCGGGGTGGTCAATATTGGATTAACTGCCAAAAGGAGCCAAAAAGCAACGTATACAAAAACCTTTTACAGCGGTTAGACCTCCGGAAAAATATTTATAAAACGCTCGTTAGGTGAGGAGAGTGCTTGTTTTTGCTCAAGCCTCAAGCTCTGTTGATGTTGGACTTACTAATGTTTTGTAGATGCTCTGTTTTGGTTACTTACCTTTCGTTTACCTTATTGCAGCACTCTTATTATTGAAGTAGCGCTATGTTGTAGATGGAGGCTTAAATTATTATAAATTCTTATTAATTTATCAACCATAATGATATAATTATTGAATGATAATCATCATCTGCCTTGCCTTTTCCCAACTATGTTGGGGTCGGCTTCCAGTCTAACTGGACGCAGCTCAATACGAGTATTTTCCATGGAGCGGCTGCCTATCTGACCCAGATAGTACTGGGTAATACGATACCCCTTGATAAGACTGGTTGTCAGACTTTCGGGCCACTGACTACCTGTAACGACTTTCAAAGATCTACAATTGACAGCCGGGACCAACGGCTTAACGTGCTTTCCGAGGCACGGGGGAAACTCGGCATGTAATGGGTGGTCACTCATCCACGGACCAACCCAGGCAAGCGCGGCTTAACCTGACGATCGACCCGAGCGGCTGTTATTATTTAATGCCAATAATATTACAAAAAGTGCATATTAAAAAATTGAAGTTAACTAGCAAAATGAAGGCAAAAACAAAATCCCTCTCTATACAGCAAAGCTTGACGCGGTTGAAAACGGCAATAGTGCGGAAGGGTTGGGGAACGCTACGAGCCATTGTTTACACAAAGTATAGAATAATATAATCAGAAGTGAAGAAATAGGAATCCGACGAAAAACCAACAGAGTCGGGTGAAAATTTGCGTAGGCCAGCGGAATAAGTGGTGAGGCTAGATACCCAGACTGGACCCGAGGTAGTCGAGTAGCCCTCTCATTGTCTGTACCCGTATGACGAGATTAAAGCAGCTTTATCTGTATGTGAGAGAGAATAATAATGGAAACCTATGTAAACTTGCGATCTCGTAAAGTGGGAATGGAATAAAGAGGACGGGCTCTGTTATTTTAATTTTGGGAGGAGGTAGTTGTAAGGCCTAGTATTGTGGGTGCTAATTGTATTTTTAATGATATCAGTTTTGAAATTATATAAATGGCATTATATAAGTGACAGTTGACAATAATTTGAACAAGTAGTGTTTGTTGAAACAAAAATACCGTTTTGTTACAATTTGCTTTTCCGTTCACGAAAACAAGAATTTGAATAAATCCAAGTTTACTCCACTAATGTATCACAAAAATACAACGATTTTCCTCAAACCCATTGCCTGCATTCATAAAGTCAGCAATCAAATTTTCTCATTTCGTCTCTTTGCACCTGTCGCCGAACTTATTAAGACGCACCTGTCAATCTTCTACTGCCGCTCCTACTTTTTATTTCAAATCCTCCTCATTGGGATCTCAAGTGTTTGGTATTGAGCCGTCATTTGAAAAACTCTTATTTTAGCATATTTATTTAGGACTGAAAAAACAAGAGGCAAGTTGAATTTGGATAAATTCGGGAGCTTGATTGATTTTATGATGCTTTGTGATTTGGGTTCGTTCGTTAGGGTGTTTGGCTTTAGTATTTATTACTGCTGTTGAATTATTGCATATAACTGCTGAACAAAATGCTTTCAAATAAAAATGTGTCGACTAGCTAGAGACCAATAATCCAACTATTTAGATTGGTTAGTGACTATCAAATTTTTGTTTAAGTTATTTTAGTGTGATACAGTTCAGAAACATTCATGAATGTCATTAATCAAATCAAACAACATCATGGTCTAAACACAACATTAACTTCGAGTCCGCATAATCAGCTATACAATTGGTACATTTCACTTTACGGTCACATTGGTCTCCGACAACAGCAGGGATAATAGCCAAGCTATCCTAAACAAACTGTGTTGAATTGGCAACGCCGTTGGCACCCACACTTCGATCTTCGATTTCTCCTACAACATTAATTCGGGTGTTCATTAAAAATGCCATCAAGTCGGCCGTTAACGAAGTGGTGCGCAATTAAGTCGCCGCTGACGTCACACCCTTGGCCCTTCCAGAGGGATCCTTGAAGAGTCTTTGAACTGGGAGGACACCTTGAGACGGAATTGAAAAATTGATTCGTTGTCGATTTAAAATAAAATTCGGTGATAATATTGTTAAAGCAAAACCTTTTGGACCTTCTCATGAATTAATAGTTTCCGGTCCAGAAAATTTGTTCCCAAAAATAATACTCTTGACTAAAGGCAAGCTTTGTTCGTTCGCACAACACAGCATCAATTGTTTGTAGGGATCCAAATAATCTCCATCATTAACGTGTCAAAATCTTATTATTGTCGCCCGCATAAGAGCATTAAGGGGCTCGAGATAAAACAGACCCCCATTAGCAAAGTCCTCAAAAAAATTCGTCGATTCTATCGCGCGCGTTGAGGTGGCAATCGCAATCTAATTTTTTCTTAAGTCGCAGTCAATCACCAGATAAATGAGCCTAGAAGCGATCATCAAAGGGACTAATGCTGATTGGCTTACCACACTCTGTATCATTATTGGCTTTGAGATTTTAAACTTTAAAATTGATACAGTTAAGGTCTGTTTTAAGTTTTACTGTTTAGAGCGATGTACGCTCTGATTGAGACTTGTCACCAGACGGTTATCTGACGAAGATTTATGTGTTTCCTAGTCGTGGAACTATTTGGGAAGGGACTGAGTATTTCTTGGATAACATATCCTACATTTTATATTATGATTTGGTGATAGTCCATTGATTTTTGGTAAGTGGCTCTTAAGAAAATATTGGTGTGAAAATTATTGTTCTATCACCACTAACGTTACTATTTCTCTAGTTATTGTAACTATTACTTAATGATTGACGAACACTATCAGTCAAAGAGTGTAAAATATATTTTACAGTGGCCAATCACGCAAAAACATACCACGATTATCAGTACCGTTCACGTTGCGATTTTTACCATTCGTTTTAGAATAAAGTGTTTTGTCAGGCGTGCAGTGAGGGTGGCGGATCGCGGATAGCGAAGGTGTCTCAATCAGCATAAAACAAAAGAAATCAATAGCATCCCCTCGCGGCACGCGACTCACAAAGAGCAAAGATTTCTTTTCACAATTAACCACCCCCTGGGTGTCGCGGAGCTGATAAACCTAACGGATTTACTTACGATTGTCATATACAATATTTTATTTATCACTGCTAAGCGTGTGGAGTTGCTTCAGAGATTTATTTTTAGATCATGTGTTAACGAGGTCAACTCGCTGGAGAACGTCAATGTTTCTCAAGACGTCAAGTCTTCGAAATTGCGAAGTACTTTACTGAGGTGAATTCCTGTAATTTCATCATAAACACTCGTGTTTTAATTTAGAAATAAAAGCTACTTGAAATAATGCATACAATATAGCATTGGTCTTTTATTTGTAACCAACAAAGTCTCAAAACACGTCCATTCAGTGTTTTAAACATTGTTCCCAAACTGATGTTTTTTCATTCAAATTGAGATTGTTTTGTATTTCTTTTTAGTCCGTTCTGGTCCTAATCCGACAATCACGAGTGTTTACTTCCGGATCAGTTTCTAATGTATCCGAACGGACAGTTCGTGTCGGCGAATATTGAGCAAGTTGTTGAAATTAAAGCGTACCCATACTGAATAAACGGCATTATTTACACGGGTAAAACCGTAGATTGAAATAAATTTTGTTGAGTTAAGTAGTCTTTGTTCTCATTCTGTTGCAGGATTTGCTCTGGTCGTCTAGGAGGCAGCTTTCATCTCGCAAACACTGTTTCAATATTTAATAATCCGCCGGTAACGAGCTCCACCGGTCGCCCGCGGAGAAAAGTTTAAATGGGCAGACAACACACGTAGCCGTAAAGTGAATCATGCTTTAGCCAGCGTTTTAATGCTGAATGCATTTTGGGAGATGAAGATAAAATGTTTAGTTTGCAAACATTATACTGGATGCTCAGTAGATAAACATATACTGTGTCTTACTTGTCTGTTTCTAAATCTGGCAAAGCTAAAATATAACAAAACTAAAACATATAAAACCTTCTACGTCAATCATGAAGACCCTCTCCCCTTGTATGACCAAGGGTCAAGCAAATTTGAAGAGAGATTATTGTAACTGCCCGCCACAAAACTGTTGTTTGTCTTTAGACTAATGTAATGGAGTGATCCTGCATGTACACCCGTCATTAGTAAGGGATAAACAGGCCACTTTATTTTAGGAGTGTGGGAAGAGCTTAGCGAATGAAGTTATACAGAAAGAAAGAGAAAAAAAAACTCAACGTTAAAACGTAAAATCAGTGGTATCAATAAAAATTAGCTTTTGTTACCAAAAACGTTGAATAAAATCAATGTAAAGTATCGATACGGTGATTAGGAGTGGAGAGGTAGACGGAGGTCAGCAATAAAGTGACCGTCGTCAGACGCTGCGTCACGTCCGACCGCTGACGACAGCGACGCGTCGGCTCGCCCTCGTTCGGTGCCGCGATTTTATTGACTCTTGCGGTTGCTGCGCTCCTGGTAACAATTAATTTCGTGTGATCGAAAGTGAAAACGGTACAATTCACCGTATCTTTAATGACGGTGACCACTGACCGGTTTTTTGGTATGTTGACGTCAGTTGACGTTGACATTGAAAAGGAAAAGTAATGTTTTGAGTTTATTTGCTATTTCATAATATCTTCTGCTGATACAGTATTGTGGGCATAAAGCTAGCATCACTGTAATAGTGTAGGCGAGGCAGCGATGAATAATCTCACGACGATCTAGAAAAATAAAGTGGGTGCAAATTATACAGATATCATTATTTCAATGCAGAAAACAAAAAACGAAAAATTAAAACCAGTTCCACAAGAGGAACTCTCAAATGTAAATCGACCATGTCTAATACGTAGGAGGTTATAAATATCATTCATATTTCAAAGTCGTTTGCATCTGGACACCGGCTATTGAGACAAGGGGGCTCGCTCCAGAAATAATTGTCAAAGGGCCGAATGTTGCAAGAAAGAAAACAAATGTTTGAAAATGTAACAGATTCGTTGGACTTTGATTTAGAATTTTAAAGCAATGATAAAGTACCTGATTGAGTTCCGTTTGCACCACAACTGACTAAACGCTACATACATCATTCTCTGTAATTTTCCATCGATTAACAGAAACAGAACTATATTTAAATAGTTTTTAGTTCAACCGAGCTTAAAACCACGTTTATAGTAACTGCCCTTAAAACAACCGAAAAATAAAACATAATTGCATTACCAGTTTCAATATCTCAATCAATAAGTAGATCGACTTTGTTGAGTTAGAGCCAAATAAAATAAAAAAAGAACACACTCAACAAGGTTGTAGAATTGTCACATTCCCTCAACACTCCCTTTGTGACAAGCCATAAAACGCAAATTCGGCAATAAAAAGAACACCCCGACAAAACATCCTTCCTGGACAGTGGCTCAATACAATGGCCGCCATTCACAACGAATTATTGTATTTTTCCAGCACTCGAAATATTTAAGAAAGGAATTAATGAATCTTGGAATAAGCCCAAAAGATACTCAACCCTGTGCTCCAATATTTTGAGACTTATTTGGTATCCAAACTGAGGTTCCCGCAAGATTCGTTTAACAATGAGGTCCTAATTAGCTGTCAAGGCTGCAGACTTGAGCTCGACGTGCGTCCGTGTCTGTCCCAGAAATGCGAATAATTCAAGGGATGTCTCCAGTGATTTCTTTCGTTTTGTTGCAATATTGTGTGAGGAAAACGCACAAAATGCTGCACAACTACAGACTTACAGAGAGGATATTATTTTGAAACATTTTGATGAAAATTATGGATAACTGCATATTATGTTATTCTTGAAGCTTTTTGAGGATATAGTGAAAATGTTGTTGTTTAATAAGATTAACATTTTCCACATCTTTAAGCACAAAATCTTCATACGAAGAACTGCTAAATTGCCGTAACACACGGTGCTTACCCACGTATGTGCATAATCCATCCCAAATGAAACGAATTAGCACTAAAATCAGAATAAATCACCAGAAACACAAACTACAGTTACGCATTCAAAAACAATTACGAGGGCGCAAATTTGGGCCGCTGCCTAATTGGTATGAGATTTGCAAGTGTTTCTAATTACGTAGAAATTTACGCATCCAAGGTGATCAGTCACACTGCCATCAGGTTAATTAAACCATTTGTCTACTAAGTTTCGATGCCCATGTACAAAATTGTTCGGCTATTTGCGATTTGTGAAAAATTAGACGCGTATTGGAAGGGTGCGGTGTAACACGGTATGAGGTCTTGATCCTTGCTGGTGTATGATTTAATTAAACAAAGGAATTTGGGATCTACCATCGTTTAGTTTATGTTCAAACAATGAATGTCTACTAATAGTCTAGATTTGGATGAACTGAATGTACCTATATTATTAATTTATGATATCATCAATTATTTTATCCAGTTTATTGATGGGGCTAAATCTCCATATAAGTAAGAGAAGTTTCATGAGTTATGCTGTACAATCAAAACAAATTTGAACTGTGTGATTATTTACTTGAAATAACTAATTGTTACGCTTACAGTACCAAACAATTGTTGGCAGATCACTAGGATCAAAATCTCTCGATCCCCCACACAAACATTAGGACGTGCTCCTCGAATTCATGGCATTTCTTTTAAAAAAAAGGTTCATTTTCATTAACGCCATCGGCTCACATATTTGTCATAACCTGTCCGTGTCGCCGGGGTCCGGCCTCTTGCGAATGCTCCTTTTTCCAACGTTTTTAATTTACGCTGTTTCGGTTTTGTTCCTTCGTGTTGGAGATGAAACATAATTGGCCCACGTTTCATTGATGGAATTCAACATAACGGACTTTTCCTAAAAAGGCAGAGATGATTCGTGCAACCGTAGCGGTGTTATTTTCTCATTTGCTCTTCACTTGTTTTAGTGCTTTCATTGCATCTTGTGTCTCCATTTTTGTCTCATTTCAGCTGAAATTTTAAGTATACTTACTGAAATAGAATTCATTTCTACTATTAGCTTAATTTCAAAGATACCTAAATCATCCCCACATTGATCCGTTAATAAAAAAGAAATTGTAACCGTTTCACTATTCGAGTTCTTTCCATAATCAAATATTCGTCCGGTCGGAGCTCAATGGAGATCCATGCCTAACCGCCGTGTCTAGACGCACACAGTCCCACAGCCTCCGCCAGACTGTCTAATGTGCCAGCTATACATATTTAAAACCTATGCCCTCGTAATAATCGCGTTTGACTTTTTTAATTTTGACGGGCTTTGATCGAACTTTTCTCTCGTTCGTTCGATTCCATCTACATGACGGAATTAACTCTCCGTTCCAGACTCCTCCATCAATTATTTATCAAGTCTGTGGCTTAGGTTGGTAAGAATACTAAGATTTAATATATTATCAGCCTCGATATAATAAATGAAGCGGATAATTATATTGGTAGTAAACAGCATCTCATTAACTTAACGATGCACTCATGAAATAAAATATGTAGCTACTGGTTTCCCGCAGACAGCCTTCATGGAAATTGCTTCCATCCATGCATAAATATCTATTAGGCGGCATCGCCGGATTAATATTTTTATACAAAGGTTGAGGGATTGTCTCAGAACAAATGGGTGCAGACTCTACAAACAAGGGTGTACGAAACAGCTAGTTAGCGGTAAAATGGATATTTTGCTTCTGTTTATTTAATTTTTAGAAAATAGCTTCGGGTTATTTGGGAGCTCGTATTATTATTTCATCCTTTTTGTAAGTAACCGTTCTTCATAACAGCTGAAACAATTATGTTGTCGTACCCCTTTTTAAATTTCATAACGCGTTTTTCCAGTATCCCTGTTTCCGTCCCCTTGGAAGGTGGGGTGGAGGCGATAGGTGCGAAATGATATAGCTCCAAAGGTCCAATGTCAGACAATAGGTAAAATTCATACGGGCCGCGCTCGCTGAATGCAAACAACCTAATTATATTCACGATCGCCAAGATGGCGACGCTGAAGGAGAGAAGGAAATGTGCCTTGCAGACGTACTTGTAACTTTTAAGTTGCGCTTCAGGTGTTACGGTTGATTGATTATTGATTGAACTTGTTGGCCATATAATGAGATGTTAAGTATTTTCTCGATGAAAGTTAAAGGCTCGTTTAGAAGAATTAATAATTCAAATTTTCCATTGTCTTCAACAGAAATTCTAAAAACAAAATTCTACTAAAAGTCTACAGAGTAACCTGCACCGCCAGCAGGTGAAAATTAAACTTCCCGTTTATCGGCAAACGTCAGATCAATAAATCGAAAAGTAACATCTTTATCTGCAAGGTAAGAAAGTAAATACGAGTTTAAACTTAAGGTTTACTTCTCCAAACTTAATGGTGTTTCATTACATCGTTAGGTAGGCTTAGGTCGGTTCCTCCGTCGGTGAATTATGGTTATTTGAATTGTGCGAAACAAAATAAATTTAGTGAACGTGCTCTATAGCGTTCTGCTCTTTGCATTTTTGAGTGCTTATTTCGAGCAGGATAAAAGTTTGCGTTATTTATGGCCCTTTCTAAGATTTAATGTGAAGTCAAACAGCGATAATGTGAATCCCGTTTGAATATTTTTGTCGACTGTGACGTATCTACCTTTTGTTTGCGAACTTTTGAATGTTTTGGAGAGAGATATATTCTCAAATATTTTACTTATTTAGAAAATGTTTAAAAAAATCACAAGCAGGGAAAAACGGACAGGTATTTCTCCTATAATGCTTTCCTGCTTTCTAGCTTTTACCTTCTATTCCCTGAAAATAATATCACAGCAAAACTAAAACCTCATTACTTAACCAAGCAAATAAACCATATGTAAACTACCAAAATCTGTCTGCTCATCAAATAACAAGGCTCATTTCCTGGGTCCGGTAGTAGTAACATTGCTTTATTGTGCATAAGCTTGAATCGCGTGTTTCTCTAACTATTCGTTACTATTTCCTCCGTCTCCCTAGCCGGGATGAACCCTGTAACGTTACTCGAGCCATTTGGCGTAATGCGCGGTTTGCACGGATTGACAGCTTCGAGGTAGCGGTTTGGGTGCTTGAGCGGATGAGATATTGGGGTGCTTTTGATGATACCAATATGAAGTTGAGTTTTCATAGTTTCGTCTTAATTAGATAGGGCAAACGCTTTTACGTTTGCCCTATCTAATTAAGATGTACTTCTATGTAGTTCGTTTTGTTTTGTGGAAAGTTGTTACAGTTTACGAGCAATACTGTAATTTGGTGCTGGAGTTGATATATGTACGAATACAAACAATTTATTCGATACCAATTTTTGCCCACGGCTTCGGTCACGTTAGGATCGGAAATTATCCCACGAGAACTGTTCTGTTTTTTTTTTTAATTTCCCTATGTCAATTGGGGGTAATGCAGCATCCCATTCCCATTACTGAAAGAATTATCGGAATTGGATCAGTAGTTTCGAAGATTACCGCCAACATCCAAACTTACAAATCGAAATCTTTGAATCAATAGTGGGATTTGGGCACCGCGGTTAGGTTTAGGCGTTTTCGCCTTTCTCCGCATTTACACGCTCGCTTATGCAGCATGTCTTAGACCTTACTTTCCATCCGAACCTTAATGATACTTTGAGTTGTACTGTTTTCCAATATGTGATTTAATTAATGGTACCAATTTAAACTTTGGAACAGGATTGTTTGCATATTGTTAATCGATGTTTCTAAATGGAAAAAAAAAACATTTCCTAGATGTTACTTCGTAAGTTTTGCTTATTAAAAACATACCCATTTAGTAAGTAAATTTTGGAATAGTCTATACTATATATCTATACTATATGCCTTGTTAATATGTCTGTAGGTACGTAGGTACCTACTATTTTAAGTGGGCAGACACATTAATAAGGCGTATCTCCAAATTAATTGTATTTTCACCTCCTTAAGCTACCCCGCATAACCTAGATTTATATGCGGATAATAACCTCATAACTGGTAACTGTGAGGTACAAGACATGTAAGGGTTGCCTCGGCATGTGGCCGAGGCAACCCTTACATGTCTATGTCAATGTAGCGAAAAGGGCGGATTAGTGCGCAGTAAAATTTGTTAAAGAGGACTTTCAGTATACGGGTGCCTCGCGGCTGTGGAAACTAACCATTTTTCAAAGATCTCTAAAGTCCCTGTCTAACGCTCTTTTAGCGTTAAGTCTAACAGATAAAGCGAGGGACAAGGAAGGTCATGTTACCCTGGTGGTTCCTAACATGTATTAATACGAAGCTGCGGACGGGCCAGCTTCGGGTCTCAACTATCTCCCACTTGCAGACACGAACACTATAATCCCCGATAAAGCCCGCACATTTACATTCAATTCTAATTCCGGAACACCCACTTCCACTCGGCCCTGATTGCCTGGTACTTCTCGACGTTGATTAAAATACCCCTTAAGTTAGATAATCTTTGATAATAAATTAACCTATGTCCAAATAAGGCCAGAATACACAAGCCTAACTTTCAATTAGGTTAAACTAAAAAGTGCTATTGCGCACATAAAATTAAATATTTCAAAGGCAAAGGGCACTTAATTGAGTTTGTTCAGGACAAAACAAAGAGCGAGGAAACTTTTTAAATTGAGTGTCCGTGAAGTGTTGCCAACATGTTGATCTTTTCCAACTGTGCTACTTAGAGGGGACAGCAGGTACCTGCCCGACGTCCCAAGTTAATATTTTCTTTGCTGAGAAAGTCTGCTTTATGTAAAACTTAGATACAGTCGAGTTGTTTTTCAAGTCAATTTTGCTGAAGGAACTAGTTAGGATGAAGTTCTAAGTTTTTTTAAATCACTTCTTTTTTATTTTCAAAAACTATCTTGTCTTGTCAGCCAGTCTGCATTTGTCAAAAATAAAACCGTTCTACAGTGGCGTCATTTAATGAACTTTTTCCTTTAACACTGCTTAGAGAAATAAAATTACCCTATTTATCAATAAAACACTCTAATACAGATATGTATCATTCCCAAATTATAATTGAATCCTTTTATGAGCGACATGCATCAAAACAAACAATAAACGTAAAGAAAAACTTCGCAAATAACAGTTCAGAGTGAAACCGAACTTTTTTACTATCGCTTGATATTTCTATTACACCTATGATAAAATGTTACGATAGCGTATCGAATGGGGCACACGGGAAAGTGTATTTTGTATTAGTATGTTTTTTTTTATTTACAAACTTCGGATCTACATTATAATCATAAAAGCAATCTCGTTCCCCACCTACAGTTTATGACTTCGATGTATTCCATCTGAAATATATCCAAAGTAATATTTTAAATGCGAATGTGACTCTGTCTGTTTGTCTGTCTGTTAGATTGTCACACCAGAATGGGTGAGTAAACTTGGAAGAATAACACAGATCGACAATGGATACTTTTTAGACATCCAGGTAGTATGTTCCCGTTGTATAGTTTCTGAACTCTACGGAAGTGAAGCCGCGAGCAAAAGCTAGTTTCCCTCCCTATAAAAAACAACAAAAAATCCAGTAAAATTTTTCTAAAACTTTTAGGAAAAAAACAATATTTTTCTCCGTAAAATATCAACAGTTTAATTAATTGATTAGCTCAAGGCTTGAGCCCAAAACAAGCCTCAAGAAAAGCAAAGATTTATTTTACTTTCGGTAGCAATTAACGTTGAAAGTGAAAAATCTTTCAAAACTCCAGCGCCGCCTGCTATCCGGCGCTTATTCCCTTTCTTTGAATTGAGCAAATTTTTCTTCGAGCGAAAACTTTTTGATTCGACCCCTTTCTACGGCAATCAGGCAATCTTGGCGGCCACATGATACGCCACAGAGTAGCAAATACAGTTGAACAACTTTAAGTTTTCTTCGCTGTTTTCGAGCTCTTCTTATTTTAATCTGAAAATAAGGTATGAAATACTGAAAATTTAGGTCTATAGATTTACAAAAAAATATTTTTTCTTAATACCGCTCTTCAGCACAGGGTAGCCAGAAGAAACAGAGTTAAAGAAGAGTAGATGTAGCATTTTTTGTAACACTGTTTGTCGTTGCACTGCACAAATTCGCACAAACAATAATAATGGGCGCCACGGCAAATACAATTAGGTTAATTAATGAATTAAGACCCGTCGAGTTTCTTTATCTTGTTATTAATTTGTCTAAGGCGAGCCACCCAGACGTCTTACAAATGAGAACCGACCAAATATTTGTTTAAAGCGGAGCGATTCACTTAATTCAATCAAACTTGTTATAATATTCATATCTATTTTGATATGGAAAATATTTTGTGTTATAGAATTTACTTCTGTATTAAGTAACGTTCGGTTAAAATGAACTTTTCAGTTTTTTCAGAATCGAATAATATTATTTCAGTCAGTATTTTTCTTAGTTTGTTTATCTTTGATAGAACAATTTTGGAAAAAGAAAAAGTTTTTAAAACAATAATTGAACCAAGGAAAAGATGGCCATTAAAATATTCCATCGCTCTAATATTAGAATCATCAAAAACCCAAAACACATGACAACACATGGCGCCCGTCTCAATTTAAAGACGTTAACAAATGTTTGCAAAGAAAACAGCATTAATCAGGGTCAGGAAGCGTCATTTGAATATAAAGCGTATCATGAGGTGGGGCATGTGAGCCTATCATTAGTCATAAACGCGAGAGGCGGCGTTCCCGAAGACGTGACCTGAAGTGTAATCGAGCTACTTCTTATCGGGACATTCGGTACACTGGCGGACATGTGCACTTAGGCGTAAACGACTCACACGTGGTTGGCACGCTTAGTTATTTACACTGTGTGTATGTGCTGTTGCCTCGAGGCTGAAATGATGTTAATGTTTCTTTAATCTTCGATCATGATCATCAGATGTAACATCTGCCAGTGCAGGCTTGTTTATTTTCATTATAGTGTTCTTATTTTAATTTTTTTGTCCAGTAAGATAGTTATTTGCTTGGATGGTTCTCTATTGACACCATTGAATCCAATTGAGGGTATACTTTTCTACCTATGTAAGTTAGGAACCCCATGGTAGTTACCTAAATAAACATTGGCATTTGAATATTTCTATACCTCGATACACGACCAGAATGTAATGTAAAATCAAAAATAAAAAGAAACGTCGCGGCTCGCGCCCTTATCCAATAACTGGATTAGGAAGGTATAGACGGTGACAATTGAAACATCACTTCGCCCTGGACCGCACTGAATTTAAATATACGATGTTTCCAGAAGCGTGGTCACCGAATATTATTTAGATGAGCATCAAATTTGTCGGATTTTTGCGGATATATTCTTCGGAACACTCCCTAGGGATTGCGGTTTGTATTCGGATATTTTTATTTCCATTGACCGTTGGTCATAAAGTGGGAATGGCGCTTAGATTTTTATGGTGGTATTTTTTATTTTTGTAGAATATTCTTCAGAGCTGATTAAATTAGCTGGGATTAAAATACAATACTGATTATATTCATTAAAAGCTTGAGCAAATTGTGAACAATTATGGAGATGTGCGTCTCTATTGTATTGAAAGACTTTTATTTTGACGAAAATGCTCTGAAAAATCTTTTTCCAGAAAATTATTATTAATGCCACCCAATTTGGTAGAAAGCGGTTAATATTTTCGAAACGTTATCCACAATAAATCAGATATCGCCATCTCATTGGCATTCCTTACGTGCGTTTTAGCATTCCTCAATGATGGTGGAATCAGTTCAGTGGTAAAAATCAAATTGAGTGCCCGATAAACACTCTGCGACGGAGCATGGGGTTCTCGCAAAATTTTGATTACACTGAAAAGTGTTACTTATTCTCAAATAAAAAATACCGGAGGAAAAATTTCGCTGATGTCGATATTGTTATGGCGGGTTTATGTCGAAAATTGGGGGTACGGTTATTGCATGTCATTAGGAATTATGGGCTTCCGAGGTAGGCCGGAGAAAAATTTGCCGGAGGTGAGGTGGCGCTTATACTTTTTTTTTGCTCGATAATGTAATTATTGGAAATTTATTCCGCACCGCTTAAGTGGCAGGCGGTTGTGTGAACTGTGTTTAGTATCTGTTTAGAAGAGATTGCCAAAGACGTTGAAGAAGGGAATTTAAAGCTCACAAATTAATAATAATATTATACCCTTTATTAGGATGACGGAGATGTATTCATCTCTTATTCAATTTTGAGAGTAGATAATACAATTTTGACCAAACATGCGTTTTCAAAATGGTTCACAAGTGACTAGCCATAGTATGGAAAGTTAACAAGTTATTTATAAATATGGTCAATTTTCGGTTATAAATACAGCAACCAAATTATTAATTACACACAACACAATACAAAGCATGATACTCAAAAGTAATAATAACAAACTTAACAAAGAAATAAACCATCGGAGCGGGCCCTTACACACTGTGATGCATGGGGCTGTTGAAATAATATTATCGTTCCCGAGTACTCACACTCCAAGGAAAATCAACATAAAGTGAATAAAAGAAAATTATGAATCGCACCAAAATAAATTACCCCGTGTTGGCGGCAAAATAACATCACATTTGAATGCCTTTTATGCTTTATGGGCCCGTAACTATATGAAATAAGTCCCGGTACCATTTTATGGGACACGGGAGCACGTATGCGGCATAATTTTTCAAATGTTTGTTGCGAATACGTAATTCTTATTTGAAAGTGCAAAACTTTCTTCTTCCGAAAGCCATTTGCTTCAAAATTGTGAATTTATTGCTATCGATACAAACATAGAAACAAATGAATGTCTAGATCACTCTTGGGTCGTTCGTTTTACTCAATAAAGAATGTTGGGTGGATTTTGTTTCATCATTGTGAGCCTACGACTGTCTAAGCAGGGTGACTGGTAGTAGTTGCATGACTTGCATGAGAGTAGCTAATGATTGATTTTGGCTTGCGATTGTCCAGCAGTGGACTGCTAAAGTTTAATGATGGTGATGATTGAAACCGTATCTTACCTTTTAAGGCAGTATTTAGGCGATGTACAAACGTGGACACTGTTGTGTCTTGTGTCGGATACAAGCTACAAATGAATATTGATTTCTATAGAACCAGTATGAAATCAGCCACTCCCTGCGCAGTTCTGCTACGGTTTCCTATGATGGTGTGCCGTATCGGTAGCAAAAAGTGTCTACGTTGACGCAGCCCCTTAAACATAGCTTCTAAAAACTCGACAGGCAGAACAAAACTCGCTTCAAAAACCAAAATGCCGCTTCTAAACCATACAATCAAACATCAGACATTCACACAAAAAATACCCACAAGGTTAACTGTTTGTTTATTTTCCAGAAGCTGTTTGTTTTTTGAAGCGTTAGTCCGTCAGGTGAGATGTGTAATGGCGTGCGATTCTCCCCGTTTGCGCTTTCCACGCCGCCTGTGTCCACCGGCGAAATATTTCATGCGCCAATGAACGCATTCTGGTCCCCGAATTATGACGGTCAACTGGTCAACGGGCTGAGGAGTCCGTTCTTAATCAGATCAACAAACACAGGCTCTGATAAAAGGTAAAACGTCATTGTTTTGGTTATCTATGTGAATGAATGGTCGAGGGATTCGATAATTTGATTAAAATTTGGTGATGGTGCAGTTAGATTGTTTGAAATTTTGTCGAAACATAAGCCGGTACCTATTAAGTCTGTTTGAAGTTTGAGGGGAGAAATGGCACCGGTAGGTTGTGAAATCGTACATACATCCATAAACTCACGCCTTTTTTCCATGGGGGTAGGCAGAAAACACAGAACGGTACCTGCTACGATCATTCCACACTCCTTTACTCCTTGTAGTCAAATCAATCGATCAAAAGTTATTAATTCAAATGCATGTGACAGTCGTCCAAAAATGGGCGCCGTTTGCCACTTACTTGTTCCCAGTGATTATTTTGGTCAGTGGAGTTCTTTATTTGTGAATACATCTATATTAGCCGATTATAGGCGTAGTCTTCGTGCTTCCACCACGTGCTACCAGCTTCTGACTTAACAAAAAAAAAAGCTCCAAAACAGTTAACTCTTAAAGACACAAAGTAGTAACTAGGATCTAACTAAATATTCTTGCTACAAAATCAAACTTGCCACTGTTACTGCTTATACCAAATACAAATTCAGTAAAGCCAAGCATAGTTTGGCAAGTTTCCGCCATTCAAGACGTGACTGACATGGTTGGTTGTAACAGCGTCGTATTTGGAACTTGAATGTTTAGCGGCACCTGCTAGGGCCGTCGACTCATAATATTCGGCTTAGCGCGCCTCCCCGCGTTTTATATTGAACGGCTTGAACTTAGGGGGTGAATACATGTGTAAACAAATCGACAATGCGTTCTATTGATTTTTTTGGGATGACCTCTTGTTTGTGCATAGCTTTATCGTAAGCAGGATCTGTTAGTTATGTTGCGATGGGTAATATTTGAAGATCCCAAAGAGAGACATACAAAACTGAAGGCAAAATAATACCAACGTAGTAAATGTGAGATATCTCTTTATCGAAGCAGTCAGCAGTAAATGAAACTCATTCCAATAAATCAACAGTCAGACGCCCATCATTTTCTCACATTGGGACAGAAACTACGAAATGCGTAGTCATCAATTCCGTTTCTGTTCCGTTGATAGTTTTCCCATAAATGACCACCTCGGGGTGGCAATAAAATCACCCACTATCTACCCAGTTTTCCGATACACTGCCTGCCTACAGGCCACTGCGGACGCAGCTAACAATTATCTAAATAGCCATCTACATTCTTACCCCTTACATTTTATTATTACCGGTCAATTTATCCGATAGTCTTGTGCGGTGTTCGCAAATCTCTTCTGTACTCCTGTTTGCCTGGTAGATTTGCCGATATCGTTGGAAACTGCCCAAGAAATAAAACAGGGGATTTTCATGGTGTTACGAACAAGTTTTCTTCTATGTTGATATTATCATACGTAATTGCGTTTGTGTTTGCGGTACAGATTTTATTGAGTAAACTTTTCTACATTTCATTTCATTTTGTTTAGATATCTTTGAAGAATATACACAAAATGTTTTGTGGCACATCGCGTTCAAGTCTCTTTTCTTTAATTTTACCAAGATCAAGAAATAGCAATCTAGAACTTTGCCTTTTTTGATAAATAATTACAAATAAACGTAGTTTATCAACAAATAATACATTTTCTTTTAATTTTCCCAATAATAAATTAGTGCCATGGACTGTAAGGGAATAGTTTCTTAGACACAATAGGTGGTGATATAAAATAAAGCCACCCACGGTTGTCAAACCGACCCCGCGCCTTGCGGTCTGAAGTTAATGTGCTGGACATTCAGAATTCAGACGTTTGGGCAGCCCAGAG
Organism: Standfussiana lucernea; assembly: GCA_964057025.1. Lineage (NCBI taxonomy): Eukaryota > Metazoa > Arthropoda > Insecta > Lepidoptera > Noctuidae > Standfussiana > Standfussiana lucernea. The sequence goes on along the minus strand of OZ059794.1, from coordinate 5,807,303 downwards.
AGTACGGAACGAATAGGGCGGAACGTTACTTTTATTTTTAGTTTTATTTTATTTTACTATGTTAGCATGCAAATAACTCATGCAAAAAATTGAATTAAGTATCTAAATAGTATCAACATCTTAAGATAAAAAAAAACTGTCAGCAATTCGTTCATTTTTAACATACGAGTAAAGACGCTATTTGACACAAAGAAGTAAAAATCACCATCTACAAATCCGCACTCAAGAGACCAACGTTAAATCTAATTGAAGGTCAATTAGATTTAACGTTTAAACGTTTTGAATATCCTCTAACAAACTTTTATTTCTAATTTACACAATCTATAACGGCGCGTCTACAATTTCTAATTCTAAGCTTCAAATATTCGTCCGCTGTCGATTGCTGACTGGTCCTTCCTTACATTGTCTCGGCGAGGGACCGGTGCGGGCTACGGTACAGACGGAGACAAAAGAAACGCATCGCTCACCGCCGCGCTGGACACAATGACCGGGGCCTATTTATCTTTAGGATTAACTTGCTTATCGCTGACCGGCTGCCCTTGAGTTATTACGTTTTTGAGGATTTCAACGTACTTAGCAGGTTTGGCAGGGTAGTTTTTTGTTGATGAAAAGCTTAGGGTATTAGTTTTGTAGCGAATAATACGAGTAGATGATGTAGGAAGGGAATTTTAAGGTTTTAGCAACTCCTATTTAAGTGAACCAAACTTTTATACCAATCCAGTTACGTTCTCCATTGTAGTTTTAAGCAATGAAATCTTCGGGTACAAATCTTCTTACCAATCTAACTAAACGGAGCTGAACCATATCAGCATTTGAACCAGCTGGTCAAGACGCAAAATTCACAGTCTCACCATTTAATTTTTATGGTCCCCACAACGCAAATAAGACATCAGCATTATTCCCACAAAAGCTAAACACAATTAAGACGTTAAATTATTCAGATGACAGGCCCCGGGGGATACTAATGTCCCTCTTAGCACTTTAATAGTGTGAGGAGTCCCCAAGCGACGGTCAAGTACTGTGGACAGCCCAAAGGCGTTTCGGGGCCATTAATGGCCGTCCGGCACCTCCCCTACTTTGTTCCCTCAAATTAGTTCACCAAAGAAAACGTAATCCCGATGTCACCTTCATTCCACTTACGAAATGAATCTTTTCGAGACATTCGGAGTCAGACAGCTTTTACCAAAATATTAATATTGGGCACGTAACGCAAGGGTGAATACTAAATTAACATCCGCTACCTTCGGCAAACATTGCCAAGACACCGGTTCGTAATACAATGTTTGCTTCCATGTAAGGGCCTTTCGATGAATCTTAATCTTCCTGAGTCAGGTTACCCTATAACCCGCATGTGTATAACTTAATCGGCGCCCCCCTACCTCCCTAACTTGCCTCTAATTGTTTGCTCTCGATATTGTCGACGGCCGTGTATTCGGAATGTTCTATAGGTAGTCCTTGTTTGCGCAAACAACATTAGTCAGGAGTTATATTAATCAAGTAATACGACTTGATCCTTGTAAATTTACTTTTCTCAACGATTTCGAGTTCTTACGTCGTCGTAAGAAAGACAAAATTAAACGTTACTCTGAAGAAAGTCGCCTTTTTATTGCATGTACGCGTTGATTATGGCAAGGTGTTCTCATTACGAAGGAGTCGAGCGGGAGGGCCCACGTTCTCAATTGCCGTGACGAATCGCACTCACAAACTCACATGCTCCTTTTCCTTATACACTCCTAGTACTTCCTACTGCAACTTATGAACTTTTCCTTTAATTAAATGGGACTTTATTATTGTTGCTAAACATAATTATTTAAAGTCTGATTACACACGTGGAGTTAGTTCGTCTTGACTGAACTGAGTGTAATAGTAAAATTTGCATTTTTGTTTTTCTGGTCTTGAACAATAGAGACCACACTAGCTGCAAAATAAAAAGATTAGGAAGCTCCGCGTTTTACAGCAATTAAAAAAGCCACCGTTTCCTCCATCTCGTCGCCGACCGAAAATAAACACAGAATACGTTTCGCGTGTTTTCCTTTAATTAGCATATCACTGTTGTCTTGCGCTCCGCTCGTTACATCATTTCCATATGGAAAAATTATACGAATCCCGAGTGTTTAGATACCCCTGTGACGCAATATGTCGGTTTGTTCGGGACGTCGCAAGAAACACCCTCCCAAGCTCCCATACGCGAAAATTATACGGTAGCAAAACGCATTAATTTGCCATATTAATTTGGCCGTAAAACTCTGCTCGCGACAAGCCGACGGGGAATTTCTGAAGTTTGGCGTCCCAAGCGGCCGCTTGTTCACACAATCGTTGTTCAACACGGAGGCTTTATGAGCCTACAGCTATTGAAGAAAATACCGAAGCGATGCTCCGTGTTATGTTATTGCTAATAACGGTGTTGTAAAACCCTTTCGTTACACGGTATATTGTCGTGAATGTTTCATTTAAGTTGTATGTTGCAGGTGAAATTGGTGGGACATACTCGCCCATATTGTCTGTGTGAAAATGTAGGTAATGTTGGTGGAAATAATGCTTTGCAATTATTATAGTCCTATAGGTACCTCATATGGTACCCCAGATTTTACAAGCACCTTTATCATCTCATCATTGAATGTGCCAGTTTTACTATCAATCGCACACATAATTGTGGCACCCTATGTAACATTCCTACATTTATATCTGTTAATTCATATAAAAGTATTATAGTACTATATTCTATTCTACACACAATTGCTGATTTATTATAAACTAAACCGTGCCAATAACTCACTTACCGATTACTTTCAGAAGTGCAGTGGAGCGATTCATCAGTACTGACAGTTATCGGCAGAGTTCATTTTTAACGCCATTGTTGGCGTGTCCATGCAGAGCCCGGCGGCACAACACGTGGAGTGCCGACCCTAGGGGATGAGTGGTCAATCGACACGTAATTTATGATGGTTCTGGATATAGAAGCAGTATTTGAGGTGTGAAAGCTTTTCTGGAGTCACGGAAATGGGTAGGGAAGACAAGGATCGGAAAAAAAAATCCACACGAAATTCTACATGAAATATTTACACTGTCCGTTATAAAACAATGGCTTGCCTTTCAAATTCAAGTTCATCATAAAAGAGGAGGTCGGTCAAAGCTCACTGTGAATGGCGAAGTGTCCATAGCCAGGTCCCAATCTAGGTCAGAATTAGGACCAGCTAAGGTCTATTTAACTAACTCTGCCAGGACCGACCATTAGTTTTTCAGTTACTTTTCCACAAAAACGTTTTATTTACAACCGTCTATAAATGCCAATACCACTTTTATATTAGGTACACGGGTATTTTTTATGTGGCTAAAGAAGTCTCTACTTCCACCACTATAAACCAAAATCAGTCAACTCAAATAAATTTTTACCTATCTCTTACCCGTCTTTCTGACTTTGCATTTTCTTACCTAATTTCTAAAACATCCCACAGACGTCTAAAACTAATAGTCGCAGATCACACGGCAATATGTTACACCATAACTCATCCCCGCCTATCGGAGCCGCTATCAAATCCCGTGATAAGCGTTTTCTCATGACTTGCATATTCCGCTGATGTTACGGTGAAAATTCGGATACTGGTGATTTCGTTAATGGGAAAACTAGTCCTTCTGGAAATGGTGGAGTTTTTTTTTTCTTCTGCATGAGTAAGTTGCATGTTGTAATTGGAAGAACCGTGCCGATAATGGAAGTTAAATGATTGATGACATGAAAGATTTTGATGGAGAGTTGGTGAATTTGAGTACTGACGAAAATGTTGTCGAATCAGGAGGTCTACTCTCTAAGCACGATACCCGTAGTTTCGGTCGAAGATACGGGCGTTTCCTACTCCGTATCACTTACGGACATACGATTAGTGAGGGACCCGAACCAAAAACGAATGACAACAGGATTGGACAGTTGTCCCTACTCCCGATGTATTTTCAAAAAATCTTGAAGCCGTAAATAATAGGGCGTAGGGTTAATTTCGAAGTTTCGATCTACTTTTGTACGGCCCCGTATCTTCGTTGACGGACTTAGAGAGTAGACCCCCGAGCCGAATTACTCCTTGTAATTGGAGTAGTAAAGGTGAGTAGATATAAATTGTTTCCATTCTAGAAGTAGCTCTCGTCAATTGAAAATTGGTCACGATAGACCTGACTTAACCGAACGCATTTCTTCTGATACTGAGTAATACTAAAACCATGCTGAGACAAAACTGTTTCAGATAAATCAGAAGTTTTCCCACTGCTCTTTCCTTTACAGTAACATCTTCGCAGATTCGAAGATAGGAAGGGAGAGCGACCACGCGTGTCTCAACCAATCGACATGTTTATCGCTTTAATATAAAATAAAGGGAACGGGGTTACCGATATGCCAATAGATGAAAAACTTCTACACGAGATTCGGAGACGGAAATTGTATTTTTTTTTTGCGTAAGCTGTCAAAAGATTATTTTAGAGTGATCGATGTTCTGAAGTTTTGTTGGATTTTAATCTAAGATAAATCACAATTACCTACGTCTTTTTTTTCAACGGCATTTCATCGATGCTCTTCGACATGAAAAAATGCTTGAAAAAAAAACTGCCTATAGTTGCTTATTATTTTCATTTACATAAATGCCAAAGCTACTGTGTTTGTCTAGCCACGAATTTTAACCTGGACATATGTATTTGATATTCGCTGTGCAGTTTTGTCAGCGCTATTTGGGTTTTAGTGACACCAGGCAAAATGAATCTTTTTGGATTATAAAGTCAGAAATCCATACATTACACAAATCAAAATACACTATAGATCATCCATATGCAATAAACATCACACATGAAGAATTCAGGCCACGAATAACTTCGTAAGGGGTGCACACTGAATAATTTTATTTGTTTATAATTTTAATAACTCCCCACGCTCCTCGTATATTACGGCTTCTGCCCTGCTCCGCGAAACACGGGGTGTGCATACATTTTTCACATCGCGGGTACAATACGGAATATTGTCACTTTAGAATTTGCTACGGAGCGAAGTGTCGAGGGCGATATTTATAGATTATCCCGGATTTTCCTCTCGACATATTCCATGTAATGCCATAAACATATTTCTGCATCAACGTATTACGGAAGATCATAGAAAAATTGCTTTACAAAACTCATTTTTCTTGCGTCATGCAAGAAAAATGAGTTTTGTAAGATGATTTTCTAACTTAACATATAGAGGTCGTCAATGAAAGCTGGAAACATATTTTACAAAAGTTTCAAAAAGTTTGGAGGCCAAAACTTACACCATGACCATTGAACAAGATATGATTGAGTTTGCAAATTTATTGTTTGAAATACAAAAGCTATTATGTATAAAAACACTGTTATAACAATTGAGTTAGCAGTAAAACGACAAATGACAAAGGAATAAGTACATTTTTTTTTGTTTTTCATTCACGTTCGGTTTACAACCACACTCCTGCTTGACGCTAAAGTCAACGTGCGAGATTTGAATTCCAAATTCAAATTCTCAATATTAACCTTTCTGTTTTTCTTCTTATTGTTTATCTACCGTCTTTTATTTTGTTACTGGCACATGATTTTCTTTTGGAAAATAAACGTTGTGTCGAATAGAACAAAATAGAAAAATAAAGTTAGTTTTGACATTTAAAGAGATTTCACCACAAAATAGGAAGTTCTGTTTTTGTTACGGTCTCCTAATTCTAATAATTATATTGGTCGTGATTTTTTCTTCAAGTGCTGAATTTTTAGATTCTTGAATTGCTTCTTCATTTTCGTTTGTGTTTAAAACAAATAGAATTACCCCGTTTTCTTCTACATCCCAAAGTAACATTTCAAGAGCCTCCATATTCAATCGTCACACTCTACCAGGATCGCATAAGTACGCAGCGGTCACCCCTGTTGTCTTAGTAAGCACTAAGCGCAGGTCAAGTAAACATCCATAATGGATTCTACCCGAGTCGGTAAATTATCATATTCCCGGATATTGAATATATTAAGGCAATATTGCTTCAACTGAACATGCAAAGCAGGAATTATGTGTTTGTGTAATTGGTGTTTGGGAATCTCTTGGTGTTTTGGTTAGCTGTGGTTGGTTACATTGACAATTATTGGCCAAATGTTTGGACTATTATTGTACCTAATTGATTCATCATAGATGTTAGTCTATGGAGCAAGTTGATGAACCCAGATGGTGCCTTCTGAATAAAAAGTCGAAGCCACATCTGCATAATCAGCAAAGACGATAAACAAATACCTTCCCAGGACTGCAATCACTCACAAAAGGAAAGTAATTAGCTTGTGCGAAATCAAAGCGAAAGTATACCGAAGACTCGAAGGAGATGGCGTCCAAGCAATAATGGCGAAGGAGATGAACCAGACCAGCCGGGCCTTGAATATTAATCGACTAAGGGAAATGGATTAAAAATTCGTGTCCGTGTCCCTACAACCGCAACCAGCCTCCGTCACGATCTCTCGTGTTTTCCAACAAGTTTTTTTAAACATTCCGATCTCATTTGCATTATTTTTTTCCTTTTCCCTCGTGAATAATTTAATGAATCTTAAGAAATATCGCCTTCTGCGGTTTGGAGGGACGTCTTTTTGTTTATATTGTTCTTTAATTTCGAAACAATGTAGGTATGCATGAATGCAAATAACACAATGGAACAAAAAATAAAAATTGCTGAACAAGAAAATACTAACACGATTTTTAAATTAGACTTTTTTTCTTTAAACCTCCTTAAAAGGATTCGCGCTGAGTGTAACAAAATTTAACGGATATTAAAAAGTTTAACTCGTCGTACCGGAGTTAATATTGACGGGCGTGGCAGATGGGAAGAAAGGGTTTCTTCAAAAGAATTCAAACGGTGACAAAAAGGCGTAAAGAATCACGGGCGGGAAGGGGTGAAGTAACTTATGCGGCGAAGAAAGAGCCCCAAGAATTAACAAAAATAAAAGGTGACGGCCGCGACGCTGTTTACGGGGTGGCGAGGGGCGACCCTTAATTAAAGGCTTTTGGACTTTTCGCGATGCAATTTGCCTAAAAGACAAGAATTATTTTTATTGAAGTCATCACTAATTTCGGAAGAAAAGAGGGGGGTGAAAGGACCGCTCCTTTGTTGTGGACAAATGGCATTTAATTGCGCGGTTTTTGGGACCAATTCGGAAAATAATCGCTCGCCGCCTGATTGTTAAATGCCCTTAATGTCTGAAATGTTTGAGAAATGTGCATTGTTTAAATGAGTGTTATTGTTTCTATGGATTTTTTGTTCCTTGCAGTATGATGCCATATAAATATCTGGTCTTTATTGCAGTGCACAACTATTTATACATTTTTGCATTAAATAAGCGTCCATTTATTTTCACGGTGGGCAAAACGTTACTATCATCTCATCATTACACAAGTAATGAGTTACTAAGTCACTAGTAAAAGTCTTGACAGGCTCATCAGGCCCTGGACATAAACACGCCCTCCAAGACACTACCTATATAATTGTAGTTCTCATTAAATCGGTTCTTCAGACGCCATCAAATCTTAGCAATAAGCACCACCTGGTCCTTCCACACCTACTTATTTATACGTAACAAGGAAAAGATTTCTAATTAAGTTTAGGAATGCTTAAACAAATTTTAAGTAGTATTAATTGTCTTCCTCCTTTATTAATAAAAATTCAACTGGAGTCGAAAAAATTTGAGTGGAGACAGTTGTTCACAAATCCTTGATTCGGCCGAGGGTTCGTACGGAGTGCAAAAATTAAAATCATAAGAAAATAATTAAAGTCCGTAAGGGGATTTATTGGACAGAGGCGACGTGATTAATTGGTTTTCTTGGATAAATTCGGGGAAAAGCAATAAGTGTCAATGTTGTGCGTTCGCGATTCATTGGAAAAATTAATAAAGAAAATTTTAATTAATGCGCTGGTATGTTTTTACTTTAGACGTGTTTTGGTCCTTTGATTATTAATTGAGACATTGTTTAATCTGAATTACAGCTATTGCAGGCAATTTAAAAAATTCTTAGTTCAACTAAAGAAATCAGAATACTAAAAAGCAAACAGATTAAGCATCAATGTTTAAATTCATCGTCCTCACCTGTCAAAAGGAAAATAATTTTTAATTTTTTTTTTAAATTACCAAGGAAAATATAATTTATTCTGATAATGCAATTAGGGGGGTTACCATGGATCTGTTAATGCAAGAATTTTTTAGACCATCTCTTACCCACTCTCGGAACAGTACTAAAACGTTCCTGCACTATCAGATCATGGTAACCCACCAGGTCTTATTCATATTCTAATTACCTACATCTTACTAAGTAAGTACGTTACCATACTGAATAGAATGTTAATACAATCTCACAAACACCGACAAAAACCCCAAACAAATAATTAATACTATCTAAAACCAGAAACAATTTTCCTTTATTAAAATATCTGAGAACAAATGGCATCAATTTAATAATTCAGTTACAGCAATCAGTTCTAATTTGGGGCGAAGCGGCGGCGGGTTGAACTTGACCATTAATAAATGGCAATGATACTTCAAAGTTAACCCTCTCGCCGCTGCTGAGTATAATGAGAGGTATCAGCCTCCACTTGTGTTTCAAATGTCTAATCTGATGGATTAAGCAGATTTTCATGGGGATGACAAACAATTCGACTCAAAAGTTTATCGTATGGTTGCATTTTGGTCCTTATCAGACGTATATTTAAAGGAAATAAACCTTTTTAATGATGTTATGTAACCGTCCATTAATTGAAATAATAACAAAGCAGATTGGAAGACAGATTCTCTGCCAAGAAATTATGTCAGTTGCGTTATAATTAATTTATTGTTAAGCTGTTTTGCATACGTCTTGTAATACTGAGTTTTTGGTAGTCTTAAAGATTTAGTTCATTCGGGTCCTGTGTCTATCTTTCAACCCTGCTTCAATAATTAGGGTATTTTGGGACAACAGAATCTTTTAGAATCTTTGCTTAATTACCTGTATGGAGACAAAATTGTACAATTTGTGAAGTGTTGATGCTTGTGTGAAGAGCAACTTCCCTTGTCTACTTTCCATAAAGCCAATCACGGGAATCCATAGACCATCAAACACAGGTTTAGACATCTTTACCTAGTTTCTTCAAAGATAAACAGCACTAGTTACCATGCCTTCATAATTCACGTCGCAATAAAACGGACATTAGAACCGTTACACACTTAAAATCGCATAAAATATCGCTCGCCCTAACCTTTTTAATGGTCTTGGCTCACCCTAGGGGAAAACAAAAGCGGAAAAAAAACTTTGCAAAAAGTAGTGTATTCTGGTGATATTTATTATTATATTAAAAGTGGGGGATTTTGGCGAAGTTTGAAAAAACGTTGCTGTGAGTTTTATTAAGAATACACTGCGTGTTTGCCTTAATATCATTAAAGAAGGTTGTGAGGACAGAAAGCATTGGATAACGAAATGAAGCTCAAATTTTGGATGTCCCGTTTCTGAGGTTGCTCGGTAAGAATTTCGCCGTCGGCGAACGTCGGGCGATTACTGCACCGACCACCGAATTTATGGTCAAACTTCTGTGTGAAGGCGACGGCGCGAGTTTTTATTATGATCAGCCCAGTGGACCGTGAAAGCAAGTTGCCGCGGGGAGACGTAATTTCCATACCTCATGTCTGTTTCTGTCGCCCTGGTACTTTCTTAATAAAAGTTGCGGTTCTGTTTTTATTATTACTAAATTAAATAAGTTGATGCGGTTTCGTATGGTAAAATATGATTCGTCTTGATATTCGTTAGTAACTTATTAAAACAACGCGAACAGTTCGCGTTAGCAGTCGAGAATTTTCGACATGCAAGCTGTAGCTTATAAATTCAAACAGCATTGTATGAAAATACTACTTTTTAGAATTCATATGACCAATAAAAGCTCTAACTTATCACTGAAAAAGTAACACAAAATTCCTAATAGATTCATCATTCAGAAGTATTCATCTTTCCCTCGTTACAGCTTCGTAAACCCCGAACAAACTAAACAAAACTCAGAATAAAAATTAGCCAATCGTCAGAAAAAGAAAAGAAAAATAAACAGACGAATCGCAAAACTCGCTCATGAAAACTTTAAGTAAGACGTGAAAAATGGGAATATGAAAAGAAATAATTTTCCGCGCGAGTCGGCTGTGCAAATGAGCTGAATGAAGGAACTGCTCACGCGAATGATTGAACGGTGTTTTCTGATGAAATAATATTTAAAGTTCGAATCGTTAACTACGAAATAAGAAGACGAAAGCCCATGTAATAAAGGTATCTACAGCGATAGTCTATTGTTTATTTATCAAAAGAATTATTTTGTTTTGATCACGTGTAAAGTCTGGCATGACCGTAAATCGCAATTTAGTTATACCTGCGTAGTTAATGAATTTTACTGTCGATATTATATTAATTGTGTTGCAGTTTAGTCTGTGTTACGTAATTGATTGACGTACACGGCGTATTCATATAAAGGCGACATAGGTCTAAAATCATTCTATGGGATCGTATTAACGAAATAAAAAAATTGTTTATCCTTATGTCCTACGTAACCCAAGGCATACCTGCGTGATAAACTTCATCGTAATCGCTTAAAAGAAAAGATAAACTTACTCTACTTAAACACAACTTTATTTACATAATTATTAGGTAGGTATATTAATATAAATATGCCTGACTACCATTGAAATGATGAAAGAAGAATATCGCAGTTCACCGTTAGACATAGAATTCTCCCTAGATGCGGTAGAACACCCACTTCTCTGACCTCCGCATCAAGTCTATCCGAGCCGAATTTCATATAAGAATGTAGTATTATTATCATCAGAATAACCAGCCATAAATCTGTAAATTAAACATCACTCATCAGTCATCACTAACTTAATATCAGAAGCAGCCCGCGAATTTTTTTCTTGCTTATAGAAACTTATACAGGTCCAGCTATCTGGCGGTCAATAATTACCGCTGATAAAAAAAAAAAAAAAATATTATGTTCTTTTGAAATATAGGTAAGTAGGAATTATTTTAAGCAACCTTATGGAATTTATGGATAAAGAAGTACGTACATAAGTATAGATAAGTGTTAATTAGGATAATTATAGGACCTCTTCTGGTCTGTACCTAATATTAAGTGTGATTTTGCATACATAATCATAATATGGCCGGCAGGACCAGATATTCTGCATTTTATTATTTAAAATCCTCCTATACTCAGTAAAGATTTATTGATCGGTGCCTGCCTTGGCCTCCTGTGCAAACATTCACATTCACAATTATAATCGCGTACGGTACCTGATCCGCCATCTATTACTGAATAGTTATACTATTCTAGCTCACGTACTTCCCACTGTAAAAATACTCTTTGTATTGAATGTTTAGAAACAGCGCCATCTATTGTATTGTATTGTACAACGGGCTAGTGTCCGCAACTCCACGTTCAAAGTACGTATTTTGCGTACAGAGACATCTAGCTTAATTTTCATGAAGAAAAATGTAACGTTACGTCAACAGCGTCACTTACATTTCAAATCTAGCGGATTCATGCAATGTTCCTTTACAACTGTGGCGCCCTAGTACCTCTTGACTGAGAAGAGCCACATTACCGTGCCGAGTGGACGACCGGCGGCGACCGCACGCACGACCTAGAAAAAATGTTCGCAAGTACCGAGTGGCGCGGAAAACCAAAAGCTGTGGAATGTTCTGTTGAGAGCTCCTTAAAAGTCGTGTTACCCTGGTAATTCATAACCGAAGAACCACATTAGGTACGTGTCGACGAACGGTGTAGGATTTTCGCGATAAAAATATTATTCGCACGGTTCGAGTGCAAAATACTCAAGAGGTGGAACGAAGTTTATAGTGGTAGGATTTTCATGGGAATTTTTTGCTAAGTTTCTAGAGTGTGGGAAGAAAGTAAAAAAAAAAAATTCGCCACCCACGCCTTTTTTTTATTTTCTTCGAATTTTTTTTGCGTTTATGATAAACTTGGAATTTGACGAATTTATATTGTGGCGTAATAGTGTGACTCTGACTGGTGTGCATCAATTAAACGCCAATATGTCTGTTTATTTGTTCATTGTTGTCGATGAATTGCTTTTTCAAGTTTTTTTTTTTTTTTGAAAATACTATTACCTTCAATAATTTTTAAAATACCGGATTTTAAGACTAAGACTTCTTTTGTAATAATTGGTAACTGCTACTTTTTCACGGATAATTGGACATGAAAATTTTCAAGAAAATCACATTCGTGATTGAAAAAAATTCATTCGCAAATATCAGAAAATCTTCTGTATGAATCCTTGTATACTATGATACCCTGGTACCGCCTCACCGTCAAGAGTCACATTGTGTCCGTTATCTTTGGATCCCCCTATTTTTTTAGATCGCAGCCAAGCTCCTTGAAACTTATATTACCCTAGTATATCTTCAGCCACGACGTGTTGAGTCAGATTGCCTTTGGTAACTGTGGCTACCAAGCGTTCCGTTCCGTTACCATGGTCGGTAAATTTTACGGTTCGTATAAATGAAACTAAATATTTCTTAATATTGTGACTGTGTCATTAGTAGAAGGCACAGAGTACTTTTATTATGTAGAAGGTATTTTAGATTTTGCTATTTTTAGATTTAACATTACAGGTATACTAATTTAAGAGGTTCTCTTTAGTTAAAGTTCTTGATGAAATAATGGAGACGCGGTTGTAGAAAAATCGCTTGTAGGGTAGACTGATAAATATGATTTTATTTTGTAACTGCTTTAGAATCACAATTCTTAGTTGCGAAGCGTCGCGGATTCGAGCATAAAAATCTTGTTAGTGTTTTAAAACTCAGTCTGTTATTACATTGAGATACTATGGATTACACACAATACGCACCGTTTCCTTCCTTTTCAAGGGAAAATCTGTCTATTTGGTTCGCTCAAATGGAATCAGCGTTTGCTCTTAACGAAATAGACGAATCAGATAAATATGATTACGTGTTAATTTATGTTCCATCTGATTCCCTAAAACTGGTCGAAGACATTATTCTGAACCCACCGCCGAATGGTAAATACGAACATGTTAAGTACGAGATGATCAAGCGTACAGTAATAAAACGAATGATGGAAACGAAGTTTGGCAACGAGACCCCTTCGGAATATCTAAGAAAACTTAAAGATTTAGCCGGTCAGCGTGTTTCCAACGAAGAAATTTTGAATGTATGGCTGAATAACCTGCCGGAGAAAGTGCGTGAATTAGTAAGTTTAGGAACCGGCAACATGGACAGACTGTGTCAAATGGCAGATAAGGCGTTTGATCTGCTGAGTCCAACCCCACAGTGCACACCCTCAACTCAACCTAAGGTCAATAAAGAATTAACACACAGACAGTGGTGTGAAATGATGAAACGTCGTATGGAAACGTTGGCAAAGAAGCTTGTGAAATATATGGGCAATGACGAGTATGAAGATGATGACGAAGAACAATTATTGTTGAGTCAGGAAAACATACTGAAATTCCAAAAAGAAGAATTTAACATCTTGAACTGGAACTGGAACACGAGCAGTTCTTCAAAGACAGTTTGCTGGTATCACACTAACTTCGGCAATAAGGCCATCGCTTGTGTTGCTCCATGTGATTATAAAGTGTCCAACCGAGTATCAATTTTGTAAATTATATTTCTATCGACAACTCATTAATTTATTATTATATTTAAAAAAAAATGTATCATAAAAGTGTTATCTTTCTTTGGTCGTGCTGGTTACGTTATTATATGTTATAATTTTCAGTTCATTGATATTTGATTAAAGTATTCATTTCAACCTGGTTTCTTTTATGTTCTCAAACATGCATTGGAGTTGTTTTATAGGTAATGTGTAGTACATACGCTTTTACTTTACGATAATTTTCGGATTAATTGTTTTTCTGAATCTTTGGGCCATGAGGAATGTTGCATTATGAAATAAAGACAAATGTTCAAATAATACTCATGGTTTAATATGTAATATATAACTTTATATTTTATAACAAATATAGAACTGCACACTGTTTCAGAATGCATTGTAAGGTATTACAGAAATAATATTTACAAAGAGACATTATTAAAGCTACAATTAATTTAAATATTATTTAATTATACTTTCAACATGTGGCCTATGTACATTATTATAGGAAAATATTCTAAAATTATTTCATAAACCAGTCAATAAACAAAGGCAGTTGTATCAAGTTTTACTTACTATACAAATTCTGCTGACTGTGAATGCATTTTAGCTAAAATCCTATACGTGTAACGAAACTAGCTTATTCTAATTTATTCTAAGTATCTCGATTTTAGCTAAAAAGTTATTCAAAACTTCAGCATAAAAATACTTCAATAATTTAATACTTTTAACATTGGACGGATTACAGGGTAAGTCTTCAATTTTTGGACTATCTTAATTTCGCAATGATTGTAAGGCACTCAATCGACGGATACCAACAGATATAAAAAGTGACTTAATAAGAAGTGGAGCTACTGTCTGGTCGCAATTGTTTGGTCTGGACATCGTCGTACGCAATTGTGAACACACTTTTCTTCTCTGTAATTGGCAACCTCTTCATGTTGTTTTGTTGAACCAACATATTCATAGCTATGCCCGAATCATTATCATCTATCTTCGTTGTAGTGTTTCTATGGGCTATGTCGGGCATATTATCACCTCCTATATTTATTTTAGAAACGTGTACCTCAGTATTTTTTCGATCTTCTTCGTAGCTTGTGGATATAGAAATACTGTGAGTCAAAGCACTTTCTGATATATCCTGCTTCGTTTCTTTAACGTCGTCTTGATTTACATATATGGGTTGTTGTTCAGGTGCTTGCTTGCGTGGCATTGGTTGTTGGCCTAAGTATTGAGGAATATGCGTAGGTTGAATGTAACAAAGTGGATTCTGATTTTCGTAATTATGTTCGTATCTGTGTTCAGAATGTTGAAGCAAAGGATGATTATCTGGCAATGGACCTTCTGGTACGGGAGTAACCTTTTCTTCTTTTAGTATCCGTGGATGAATGAATTCACTTTCTTTTGATTTGAAGTTTTTTTTTACCTCTGAATCGACTTGAATGTCTTTGCTCATAATTTTACCATATCGACCAACTTTGTCTTTATCGTCTTCGTTTTTTGTTTTAGACGATCTTTTCGGTTTATTTGGTACCACTTTTTCAGCAGGTTTAGCAGCCGCAGATTTCTTTCCGTACCATTGCATATAGCGTGGCAAACTTTTTTGTGCTGGTTTAGCACTTTCTGATGATTTTGTCGATTCACTAGCCTCGTTACCTTTTTTACTACTAGGTTCTATGTTACTTGAACTATCTAATTTAGTTGATTGTGCATCCACATCTGACGATTTTGACTTTGCTGATGAATGTTCAGCTGCTATTCCACGAGCTTCTGTCGAAGACCCTTGTCTTGAAAATACCAAGTTTCTATTATCTTTTGAGGCGGAACTATTTCTACTTTTACTGTCATTACTTTCATTTTCGATAGCAAGAGGGCTTTTTAACGGAGTGTCATCTGTTGTTACAGAAAATTGCTTTTGTAGTCTCAACCTCCTGTCACTCAAGTCGGATTCGACTTTCTCATCCAAAGAATCTGAAATTTCCATTAACACTTCTCTTCGTAGTCTTGACTTTCTGTCAGTATCTGAAATTTTGATCTGCGTCGAGGAAACAGTTTCATTCTTAGATGTTGTTACTGTACTTTTTGTCATGTCACCGTAATTTTTTATGTGTTCTTCTCTCTCGTTAGTTTTACTTATTTTTACATGTTTTTCGCTTTCTAACGAAGGAGACACTTCACTTTCTTCGAGTATTGGTGTTTTTATTTTCCTACTTAAGTCGTAAACTCTCATACTTCGTCTTGGATCTTTGTGTTTTAATTTCTTTTTGGGCTTTTTCTTTTTTACCCACGCTAATTTTTTTGTTTCATCTTCTACAACAATTTGCGATTCATCTTCACTATAGGAATCGTTGTCACTCCTTGCTTTTCTTCGCGTTGGTTTCGTAAGCGGCGGCTCTGTCTGTGTACCAATATGGCACTCTGTTTGAGTTGCCATTACAGAATGGCCGGGTAGACTTTGAGTTTCAAGCTTGCTTTCAACTTGAGAAGCAGTTTCTTGATTTTGTAACATTCTTTCTCGTTCAATTAGTATCTGATGTAATAGTTCATTTTGTTTTCTGAGTGATGACTCTAGTAGCTCCTGATGAATCGTTGATTTGTTTTGCATTTCTAATAATGCTGACTGTAAGTAGTCTGTTTTAAGCGGTACGGAGCCAGGCACATCGGGATGAAGGTTAGTGTATTCATGTAATTGATTTTGAATATCGCTTCCTACTTGTGATCTTTGTCCATAGCTTTTAGCATCTTTACCATTTGATATGTTATCTAAATCGGTTACTTTACTCATTCTGTCTCTAATATTTTTCGCTTCTTCTCCCTGTTCTCTAATAAATCTTTCCATTAAAAGGTTTTTCCCACTATCGACTACGACGTATTGTGTAGTATGTGGTATAAGCGTGACTGGTCGTTGTTGTTGAACGGGTAGATTAACATAACGATCTTCTTCATTCTTACCTCTAGTTACTAATCTTAAAATTTCTGTATTTCCTTCTTTAATAAAATATTGATCCCTGCCTTGAGAAGATGGCGCGCGCACTTTGTCTTGATATTCACGTTTAGTTTTGCTATCAGTCTTGTCGTGTATATTTTTGTCAGCATCAGACTTGAGGAAGACTCCAACTTCAGAGCCACGATCTATTTCGTGTCTACGTATGGAATCGTTGTCTTGTTCTCTGCGTTGATAATGTAGTGTTGCGATTCTATCGTATCCGTTTTCTAAGTCTTCGATGTACTCCTTATGTTTATTGGCAAATGCATCTTGTAGCTGCATCTCTTTTGTGTAGATAATGTTGGGTCCATCTCTGAAAATAAGATAATTTTGATTTAGGAATATATTCAATGGATAATACATATATGTATTATTTATATAATTTATTAACAAAAATTGATTTCAAATTACCTGCGAAATGACTGCCGATTGTCGTTGTATCTGTAATCATTATCGGCAGCAGTATGTACGAACTCTTGATGAATGTCACCAGGCGTTGAAGCTGGTTTAGATGGCTCTTTATTGGATCTGTGGTTTCTCTTATTGAACTTCCACTGCGTTGGTTTCGTCCTCAAGTCTGCCTGTTCGGCACTCCATGCCTCGCGCCTCCTCCACTCATTAGCTTGTATGGGCTTATTTTCTATATTTTGCGTCGACTTGTTTTCCCTCCCAAGTCCCTTGTCCCTCACCACTAAATGCACGTCGTCCTCTGTGGAGTTGACACGTATCACTCTTTTCCTAGAATTTATTAATGGATATCTATGTACCTAGCTGTTCTGTTATCAACACTTAAGTAGTATAAGAATGTGGTGGTGATTGTTAAAGGTAAGGAAGACATTTAACCTATGCAGGTGACATGCAATTTATGAATAATATACTTTTGAGAGCATTGGATTCCCAAAAAGTGATTTTATACTTTCTTTCTCGATGATGGTATAGAGGAATTCCAAGTATAAATTTTTGGAAGAGTCTCAGAAAATTAATGAAAATTGTGCATTTAAATCAAAATAAATATTTACCTAAAAAAGTGTTAAGCTGGTGTGGGAACTTGCATTAGTTGGTGCATTTCAGTCTGTTAATAAGAAAAAAGGAAGTATTAGTAGAAAAAATATAAACAAAAATTTGTATGTGTACCTAATGAGGAAATGAATCTAACAGTGTTAGGAGTTAGCAATGGAGTGAAAAATAAAGCTGATAAAAAACATAACTATGTGAGATGTGACATTTACCTTGGAGGCATATAAAGTGGACATCCTTCACATATGCAGCAGCATATAAGAAGTAATAGTACTAGGGCTACTAATATCGCCAGCAGTATTAGTAGCCAGAATAAAAGCCTGCTTTCTGCTCTGTACAGACCCTGAAAATAAGAAAAGCAACTTTAATAACTCCTCATAACAAAGAAACTAGAATTAATAGAAAAGTTTGATTTTATTTACTAACAGAATCACCGCCATCTGCTGTCTGATCACCCTTTCCAGACCCTAAGCCTGAACCTGATCCAGAATTGATGACACCACCTGAGTTAGTGCCAGTCGTGTAGATCGTCACGTTCTTTGCCAGTTGCTCTTGGAGCTTAGCCACATTAATGGCTGTGTTCCCGCTCATACGGACAATGGCGATCACTTCACTTCTGGAAATATACAAATAACTGATAAATAACTCCTCTTGAAGCTTTAAAAAGAACCTATAACACGCTCTAGTATATGTCGAGGACGCTCACAAAAACTATAAGAATTACATATTCTAAAATCATGAATCCTGTTGGTCTACTTGCTAAATTAGATACGAAACTGTCAGAAAGACCTTACAAACGTAGTAATTCTGGTTGTTTCGTCTCAGGTGTATGCACCTAGCGTAGGACAGAGCATTCTGGAGATACCATAAGGTCAGACTTGACCATCACAGTCTGGCCCCTCAGTCTTTAGGAAGCGCCTGAGAAAAGAAAATTATATGTAGGTACTACTCACTTTTCTTGACTAGATTCCTGACCGTTCAAATCTGTTGCACCATTATCACTTCCTCTATAGGGCTTTATGTCAACTATAGTTACTTTCCCTCCAGAAAGTGTACTTAGCACTTCTTCTAGTTTCTTCTTATCAGGATTAGCACCAGGAACTATGAAGGACATCGTCCTAGTCTTGCTTTCTGGAGGATATACTTTTACTATTGTTGTAGAGGATAATCTAGGGACGCCCAGATCATTAGCTCTGATTGTGAGAACAAATACTTGGCTTTCCTCATCTTCGTCAGACTGACGTCTCCGTCTGTGAACGTTTTGTTTCTTCGTTCTTTTTAGCGCTTCTAGAAGATACAGCTCACCTGAAAAGAAAACAATTTCAATGTTAAAATATGTGCACGTAAGTATTTATGTCGTTCCTAGAATTTAATTTCAGTTGTTAGCATGCATTTTATTATAGTGAATGTAACAATAGATTATGTTTTAATTTTAAATACCTGTTTCTTCATTTATAGCGAACTTTCCATCTCCATTTCCCTGTATTATTTCATATCTGACTATATTATTTGGTGGTTCGGAATCTCTGTCAACTGCCTTCACGAATGCTGCCGATGTGAAATTATTCAAACCCGGCGACAGCACGAACTCGTAAAGCGATCTCTCAAATTCTGGTGGGTTATCATTTACATCTAGTAACTTAATAATTAATGGCACTGTTACTCTTAAACCTACTCCATCATTATCTCTAGCCTCTACTAAGAAATGCAGGTCTGGCATCGCTTCACGGTCAAAGCCGTGGTTGTTCGTGGCGACAGTTATGACTCCCGATATAGGATCCAAGTTGAGGGAAGTGTTAAGGTATCCTAATATGGCAGTGAACTGTACTTTGCCAAACGCGCCGGTGTCGACATCGTCTGCAGCGACTTGTACGACCTTGGTGCCGGCTGTCACGTTCTCTGGCAATTCCACGTCATAAGATTGCGCCAGGAAGAGTGGCGGGTTATCGTTGACGTCGTTCAGATATACTGTCACGTTCGCTGTTACTGACAAATTCGTTGCTGGACCCAGCTCTTGAGCTAAAATCTGAAACGCAGAATGATGGTTGTGTTAAAAACTTTTATTAAATTACCTATTAGGTGATGTAATTAAAGTTTTTTCAATAACTTAACCGCAGGTGATTAGAGATAGCGAAGTTATGGCAACAGAAGTCGTTTGAATTTATGTAGCCTAATTCTTAAACTAATGGCAAAAGAAATTCCTTAATACAAGCCAAAAAACACGAGCTTACCTGAAATACGACAGACTTCCTAGCCTCGAAATCGAGCATGGTATTGTCCCGCACTTTGATGATGAACTGGGCGTGTCTCTCGGCAACGGTGGGCGATATCTCGAAGGTTCCATTGTTGCCGACCAGGGACAGAGAGAACACGCCATTCTTGCCAGCATCGTTGTCGTTCACTTGAGGAATGTACGGATCATTGAACGCCAGCGCTGTGCCCTGAGGAGCGTTCTCGTCTAAGTAGGTGATGTAGCTGGAAAAACAATATTTAAAGTTTTTAATTTATTGTGCACTAAGTATGTTTGTGGGTTTCGAATTAATGTTGCAAGTCGCTACTAAAGGATGGTTACTGTTTCTTTTTAATAGGTTCTATGTTAACTTCAACACATTGCAGTTAGTTATAATTGAGCGTTTCTGAAGTTTGCTCACTTCTTAATGTTTAGAAATTGTCAAACTTTCGACTTTCGAGTGCTACAATAAACCGAAGGGATGTTAATAAATCAGTAGGTAGTTCTATAATCAAATACCTACTGAAATCCGAAACTGGCTGATAGTTTGCGATATTATTGCTAAAAGACAAGTCGTCGTTTAAAAGTCTGTCCTGTATAATATTAAGTCAGGTACTTGCTATCTGAGTCACTGTTTAAATTGCTTGCAAAATGTTTGAATCCCTACTTACAACTGATTCTCAAAGTACGGCGGTGAGTTCTCTCGTTCGGGCAGTATGAACGCGAGCTGGACGGTCGAGGACATGGCTTCAGGCTCCTCTCGAGACAGCCGCACCTCCTCAGCTACCACTGTGAGGAGGATCGGGGCTCCGGCGTGAGAGATCGCTGCTATCTCCTCGATAGGCCGCTCTAGGGTCACCTCACCTGAAAAAGCAATGATTAAAGGTTTTATATGTGATAAAATATAATTACTTAAGTAAAAACAAAAGTCGTAGGAAACTGTTTGGATATAAGATACCTACTTACGATAAAATTTATTAAAGTAAAAACAAATTAACATCTAGTAGAACACTTTTAGATCTAAGATTCTTGGAGGCGGTAATGAGAATGCAGCTTACTATTTTTTTCAAGATAGGTAATACCTACGATAACTCCATTCTTTTAATAAATCTCTCTATCCAAATTTTGCCTCGCAACGCAACGCCATCTATGCTTTGAACCCGGAACCCCCAGCAATGGAACGTTACTACAAAGTATCACTACAAGACGATGTAGTGCTAGTGTCATACCAACTTCGTGTATTTAAATTCAGTTCTTGTTCATAGATGGCGCCAATTGTTAAATGTATTCGAAGTTATTTTTTTAAAGTGACATCATAATTACAAGTCCTCAATAAGTCCTAAATACTTCCTTAAATTAAATTAAAGTTTCAGGAATCTCATTATATCAAGCAAGTAATAAAATTAATTTATCGATAATTTTATTACTATTACTCTTAAAACAAATGAAGGGATACTTCTTTCTTGTGTTTAGTATCAAGACGTTATTATAATTTATGAAATAAAAAATATATATGTATAACAACGCACTGTCTGTTACCAGCCGCCAAATTTCACGCATCGCATTAAAAATAAACATAGACGATGTGTAGATAACAAGTTTCCCAGAATGTGAAAAGAAAAACAATAAACGAGCAAACATTCTACACGTCAGTAACCCAAAAGTTACATGTGTGTCCTCTTATAATGAAATTCTTTACCAAGTCACTTTATTATTGAACGAGTTTTAAACAAACATTCTCTAATTCTACAAACATTTGCCTTCGCATCTTCGAAATAGAATAAATAATCATGAATGACGCTACTTAATATATGGACATTAATAATGACACATTCAGATGTGTAAGAACGTGCTTCCATTCATAACAGCCCAGTACTTCACCTTTCATTATGCGAGGTAGGTGTTTGAGAAAAAAATCGTGAAGAGTAATTAGCATACAAAAGTGGTGCATCTACTTTTGATTATGAACCTTCCGAGATTCTCGTCTGTCAGCGATGACAAGGCAAATGAGGGCCTCATTAATTATTTACTAGTAAAACTTGAATGGGACGAATAAATTATTGCTAAGGTATAAATTAAGTAGGTACCTAGTGTTTTGATCATTCCTTCGTCTATGAAAAGAAATGATGTAGATACTTAACTTTACCATAAACTGCTATCTAAAAACCAAACTTCCCAAAAATTCAGCTATTAGAAAGTTCAAATTGCTATCGTAAACAATTATCGAAGGAATGTTGACTAAAAATGGGCACAGACCCAAAATTAAGAGCACACAAAGAGAACAATTAAAATTTAATATCGTATTTAAGATTAAAAATGTATTAACTCCAGTCACATTTATTTTGTCACAATTTAAATGGAAAATCTCGCATTTAACGCCAACGCGGTATTACCAGCAGTGGTTCAGCGGCTCGGCTAATGAACCGAATTGATTGCCTCTTTTATTCACTTCTATCTCTTATTTAATGGCAAAGATTAACCTTTATTCTTGGACATTATTCATTCATTGTATCCGTAATAATTAAATTATAGACAAACTTCTCCAGGTAATATCCTTAGCAGAGAGAAACAGAAGACGGACTAAAAGAAAATGTTAAATGACCCAATCATTTAACATTTTCTTGTTTTCGGTTATAATATCAAACTCTGATACATATTTAACATTTCAATAAACAACGTAATTATTCACATGCTACTACATTCTTAAATAACAATTAGTAATAGATAATAAGAACAGGAAACAGTATGTATACAAAGTGCTAATAACGTTGCATGCACGAATATTGAAATGAAGCCAAAAATATACCACCTACTCTACACACTGAAATCATAATAAACTTTATGGGCGAATGTTCACAATACGACCATTTGTATGTAGGTAGGTTACCAACCAAGTTACCAACGGGTAGCACCCAACTCGAAATACATTCTTACGAACTTCAAAATTGGGCCTACCAAATTGAATCTTGATACCCATTCATACGTTCATAAGGTGTGGTCTGATTAATGCGACAAATTCTCAAATGCGACAGCTCTTCCAATATCCCGATAAGTTTTAACGGTTCTTAAGGGGCAACTTTGCGGAGGCGAGCATAGTTATCGAGCTGATAATGTCATAGCAAGTCGGGATTGTATTGTCAGCTACTGCGGAGGTACTGGGACGCTATTCAAAGGAAGTGCCTTTATTATGAAGTAAGGTAGGGCAGCTTTACAAACAATGGATGGCGAGGCGAGAGCGCGACCGGTAAGGTCTAATGAGCCATTATGTGCTTGTTCAGCAGAATGCAAGGTTGCATTAAAAGCCCTGTTAGCATTTTCGAAGCCCGTCGTGTTTGTAGTTTTGTTAGCAAACAAATACGCATTGTTAAAGTGTTCTCAGTGCTACCACCGCAACGCACTGGACATCAACTTATAGCATTGTTAGGGGAATTTAGGTGTAAGGTTGAACTTTAGATTTGTACTTGGAAAGTTGGTGCAAAGCTTGCTCCCGAATAGTAACTACTCGCAACAATATGACGGGCTGTATGCTAAATATTATGCTAAGTCGATCTCAGACGTCTAGTTGATGTTACGTTTGTATCATTTGAAGGTTCAATCTTGCTCACGGTTGGTTGCTTCGAATTAAGCGCTATTCTCTAACAATGGCTATTTCAAAGCAAATACAAATAGAAAACCCGACATATTTATACTACAAAGCATAACTTATATCCAACCAGTTTGTCTACACGTTAATTATTACACTCAGACAACAAACTTTCGCTATTAAATTTGATGCCGTAAAATGGAAGTTTGGTGGGAAATGACTGCAAACTAAATCTGATAGTGTTATAGAAATAAAGTGGGTCACGCAAGGTTGCGGGTAGTGCTAGCAAGTGGGCCATGAGGGGGCATGTCGACCAACGATAAGGAAGTAGGATATCCTACGGAAGCCGGACTCTCGACGGATGTACCGATGTTATCAGGAAAAAAGAAACGTATGAAAAACTTCACTGACCTAGTAGAAACTCGGTAAAAACTAAGTTCTAGTGTTGCAACACTATCAAGGCTGTGTTCAGCTAAAGTGGGTTGTAGACTATTCAGAACGCGAGTTAGGACTTCTTTCACGACCTCCTTATTTGGCAGTAAAGTTAGTACTAATAAATTCTCAGTTTACCGGTTGTTTTGGGACATATTGGTCGGTTATTAACCCCAATTTTACTTTGGACTAGAAATATTGACTTCTTCATTTCTTATTTAGAATTCATTTACAATTCTTCAACTCTGACATACATGCTTGCTAATAACTATTGGTAGGTAAAGTAGTTCGAAATATCTACCTCGGGTTGACCTTTAAATGTTTTGTATTTAAGTTTTTAAAAGCAGTGTTGGGGTAAAGTGTATATAACATTTTTTCACATAGCCATAGTCATAGTTTTTTTTTGTCCTTACAACTGGAATGACTATATTTATCAGCCAGCCTAAGGAAAAACTACGAAAACACACAACACCGGTTGTTAAATCATAAATTGTGAAGAAATATACGACTCACCCAGTTTTTTTAATAAACAGGCTGAAAAAGTGCTGGCCATTAAAATGCCGCTGACCCTTAACACGTAACTGAATAATCTTTGTGTAAAATTAGCGCAAGGATAACTGCAGCATTTTAATACCCGGCAAAGCGAACTCTACCCTCATTTTGGTTTAAATCTAAAACGGACTAATTAACACGAAATACTATATTTACGTACAATGTTAAACGGTTAAACTGGAAATCTTTGAGGTCCATTGTTAAAAGGTTTTCGGATAAAACGCCGGAAACGTTAAAGATTTTATTAATTAATTAAAAAAGCTTTTACGTTGCTGTTAATGAGAATCGGATACAAAATGAGAATATGTAAATGAGAGTTGCTGTTTTTATTACGAATACTTACATTAAAAATATGATAATATAAACTTTATAGGCTTTTAAGTTACAATACCCATTGTTTCTTATTCACGACTATTATGAAATCTTAGAGAGATTCCGCATATTTCATGCGTCATATTTTACATAATTATGCAGTCATGTTAATAGGCAGACTAATACGTAATTACTGAAACATTTTCTAAATCGCCATGTTTGGCGAATAACGGGTAAATTATTTATTAAAAATTGTATATTAGTGAAGTTGAGCATGTATAAAAATAAATAATGTTGGTGACACAACTCAACATATTTTATCGCTGGAATTTCCATAAGAACTTGAATGTGTTGATGTCAGTGTGATGAATAACTTTTATAGGAAGCTTTTATTTGAATTTACTCGGCGGGATTTTTAGTGAAATCTTGCAAACGAGACTTTTTTTCAGACTCTTTCAATTTTAACTACCAACTCAACTGCCAAGGAGTGGAATTTCCTGCATGCGTCGATGTTACTGAGTTCATATGACTCCAATCTATTTAAGTCGCGAATTAATAGGCTTCTTTTGGATTAGCTCGTTCCATCCTCGACTTCATCTCGCCAAGATTGAAGTTAAGAGTAGGCCCATTTAATCTAAAAAAGCTAAAACAAATCTTGATCAACTCACCCGAAGTCTCATTGATGTTAAAGAACGGCGTGAACGGGTTCCCTTCAGACACCAGACCATATCTGATCTGCCTCGGAGCTCCCTTATCCCCATCTTCAGCTCGAACCCTGACGACCATGTCCCCTGGAGCCACTTGCCGCGGCAGGTGGGTGATCGGAGGGGCAGCGGTGAAAACTGGGGGCATGTCCTGCACATCTTGGACAACCACGACTACTTCTATGCCAGCGATGTTGCGGGTATCCTTGCCTATTTCTATGTAGGGATCCTGGAAGTAATAGAATGTGTATATGTTAACACCCATTAAAAAAAATCTGCGGCAAACGGTTGATGGGAATCGTCCGTGGTGAAAAATGGGAACGTCAGACGAGATGTCAAATGTTTATCTTTTGTGAAATATTTGACAGCTGTTTGCGACGTTGCCCTCCTTTGGATTGCACCCTCATGATTTTGAAGAGACCTTCTATTTGTTTTGAGTAAGGTCATGCAAGTGGGTTGAAGATGATGTCACTTATTATGCTTAAAGTCATTTCAAATGCATTTATAACTAAGCAAATGCGCGACAGTAACATTCCAAGCACTTCGGTTTATAAAGTCTTCAATATTGTCACAATAAAAGTACCTAAGTGCTTCTTATCCAGTACTATCTCGCATTATCCACCTGTTATAAATCCTTTAATTCCCTCGTAAGAACACCCACCGCACAACATGGTTTCTATTCTTAGACTGAGATATGGATGCACGGTCCGATCCGATACTTTACAGTATCGATATAACAGGATGCGAAACTCCGATATTTTTAATCAATACAAACGAGTACGATAAATGCTTATATATATAGATACATAAAAACTTTTTTGCAAAAAAATAACCGACTTCAAAAAAAACACAAAAAAAGTGAAAAATTACTTTCGGAAGTCGGTGACAATTGTTTGTTTCTTTTACTTGGATGACATATTTTTTCCAGTTATTTTGATTTAAAAACCAAATTACTGAACCGGGATTTCTATGGGGCCAATCGGGAAGTATATCCTTTCAGATAAAAGAAGAATTTTTCAAATCGGTTCGTAAATGACGAAGATATGAGGTAACAAACACAAAAAAAAAATACAACCGAATTGAGAACCTCCTCCTTTTTTTGAAATCGGTTAAAAAGTGCTGGTATCGAAATCAATGAATCGTATCGTGACATATTGTCCTAGACTATATGATCAGTTAATTATAAAAAATACAAAACATTACAAAATAATACCTGGAATTTTGTCTAGACTCCTGAGAGGGATTTAAGGATTAATAAGTATAACACGATACTTGCATTGGTATTGAAACTTTTGAAATGCAAGTAGCTGTGAGGACGATACGATTTGATGTTTGGAGAATCAGTTCGAAGTCATTCGATACGATTCCAAAACGTATCACATACGTTGCGATCCAAAGTATCGATACGAAGGCAAGTATCGTGCATCCCTAGACTGAGACCACACTGTGGAATGGACTGAGTTTCTGTTTGTATTATTTTATAGGCCGACTTTTAATCGATAAATGTGTGCACTCCCACGTAACATTATAGCCGTCTAGCTAAACTATGGGTCAATAAAATCGGCAATCTGTTTGAGGAACATTCTTGAGGGAAAAGGACAAGCGGTTTCCGAACGGGTAGTGAGAATTGAATAATAAAAAAAAAAAAAAAAATATTATTCTTAGCGTGTCGATGGCAAAAAGTACAGTTAAGCCTAAAATTCAGTTACGCGAACACCGGTAACTGATGCACCCATACGGTCATAAATTAATCAATAATAAAATAAATATATGAGGTAAGTAAATGACATTGGAATTAGTAATATTTCTAGTTTGTTAGAAACTGTCACTGCTTCGACTTTAACAAGAAAATACCCACGGTCATAGAATGATACATGGTTGCATGAATGAAAATTGTGATAATTCGTTTCATCTTTGGCGTAAGATAGCCTTTATTCTGTAAAGGCTGGTATCAGTGGTTCATCAGCTTGCATATCATTAGGATTCCGCCGGAGTTCTTCTTCGTGTCGCTGGCACGACAATTCTGATATTTTGTTAGCCCAGAACTTCGCAACTTCCACCGCGTTGTCGGTGGCAGCGCAGAGGTCACCTCGGCTGCATGCTTTTGGGCCAATAGGGCGGGATAGGAGACTACATATAGTTCTGTCATAATTTTTGCGTCTTTTTGAGTAACCTTAGTATTAAGATCTGGCTGGAAGGTGGTCAGTCTTTAACATTGTCAGGGTGTAGTGACCCGTGTCTACATGTCTTAGAAACTTTAGTTCCAATGTATTATTACACTGATTAGCATTTTAATCATAAATGTTATGCCTGCAAAGGAACAAGTGCTGAATTGAACAATATAACATTATTATCCTTTAATGTTCAATAGTACAGTTGTCATTAAAACGTATTATTATGCAAGAATTGTAACTAAATTAAGTAATAAAGATTGTCGCTAAAGGACCGATTAACTTCCTATGAATATTAAAAAGACGTTAATCGTGAACTTGAGGTCATTGAACTTAATAGTTGTTTTAACATAACATCACGCCTGTAATCCCCGAAGACTTAGGCAGAGGTGTACCTAATAGTACACCCACATTTTGCCAGTTATGTTTAAGTGCCATGTAATAGGAGGCGAGACTATTGCCATCAGCCGGGCACAAATTTAGACTAGACAAGAAATTTCTGATGAAAAAACCCAATAACACTTTGTCTGACCACAGAATCGAACCCAGGACTTCATGCTCAGAAGTCGCGCTTTCGAACACTAGACGAACGAAGTTACGAGGCGATAGTTGTTTACACATATCCATTAAATTTACACGTGCTCTATACCTGGAATATTCTTCATAATCACTACTACGTTTAGTTGTTTTAAACATCTTATGAAGTCTAGCTTTAGTTATTTTATTATTTCGCTCGTGTACCATTCCGGATATGTGTACTGCGACTCAACACCTACTTTTTTCTTAGGAACACATTCATCCAAAATACTATAAAGATTACTATAGAATAAATCCAAAGAATAAATTTTATTGTAAGCGATCTTAGACTGTAACCATCAATACCTAACAAAATGGCAAAATTTCAAGGAATATAAACCCCCGTTCGCTCGTAAGCTTTTTTGACGCGTCTTTTTTTACCGCGCACTGGATTTTCAAATGTTGGAAATGCAACAGTATGCATTTTGAGAGTGTGGATGTGCTCCGTTGTATCCTCAACGTACGACTACGGGAAAGCTTCGGTTCTGCAGGTATTACAAATACTCATAATTATCCCGTTTTAGGCTACGAAACGCCATAATTATGATGCGCTATTTTGCATTTTTCCTTATTTATCATTTAACAAAATTCCGAGGACTTGCTTTGTGATTACGAAAATATTTCTAAACCGCTCTAAGCTGTAATGAAAACCCTACTAAAATCCCTTCAGTAATTTCCGAGATTAACCCTGTTGGCTTGACACTATAATTATGTGCGTGGGCTAAAAGGGTTGGGCATTTTAACTATAGATATCTACACCTACGTAAGCATACTTGCTTATGTTGTTATTAAAACTAAGAAAAACTTCCGCAATGATATTCTGAAAACTTCCCTTCGAACTCTTTGTTTTTAAATAAAATCACAACTCGAAAGCTCCAATTTCAAATGTTGTTTATAAAAAAAACACCGTGGAACAGAAGATAATCTATACTAATATTTTAAAGCTGATGAGTTTCTTTGTTTGGTTGGTTGAACGCGCTAATCTCAGGAACTACTGGATCGAATTGAGAAATTCTTTTAATGTTTAGATAGCCCATTTACCGAGGAAAACTATAGGCTATATAACATCACGCTGCGACCAAAAGGAGCGGATGAATCAAAAATGTAACGCAGACGAAGTTGCGCGGGTCAGCTAGTGACATAATAAAAGCAACCTCGGTAAAATAGTTCTAATTTCAAGCATAGCTTCACACACAACACCTGGGTACACCACAAGCCGCAAAATCCATCGCACTTGTTTTGGCATAATTAATTACAGTTTAAATTCTGATCATTAGTGCACCAGATTGCGAGCTTGATCTCGTAAGGGACTTGGAATAATTAACCCTAATTAGGGTAATAGGGTTCATTTGAATAAACGCATTACTTACCACGGCTAGAAGTGTCAAATGGTACATAGATTGGGCCTCGAAGTCCAGTGGTCCAACTAGGAAAATGGTCCCTTCCGTGTTTTCAGCGGACACGCGACGTTGCCGGATCGCGAAGAGTGGCGATCCCTGTGGATGAAAAATATAATCAGACAGGTAATTTTTCATGTAGGATAAAACGTAATAAATTAAAAGTGTACACGAGACCACTTGTAATTAATTATGTTTATAAGAAAACTTTTAAGAAAACAGAAAGCTTTCATTAAGAGGTACCTATTACAAAAAAAAAAAAACGAAGTTGCAAGGGGCAAGTAGGTTATGTTATGCTAAGGTGGTGTTTTTGCTTCGTTGCTTGAAATAACAATTACTTGTTAAAATAGTTCGTTTTCTCTACTACAATAATAATAAAGCGAATTTTACATAACTTATTCAATTATTTCGTAATAATCATTCTCCCAATAACAATAAATAGAACACATTTTCAGCAACAAGTATCTTTAACATATCTAAAGACAAGCCATCCCAGATCCTATCGAAACTAATAACAATATTATTTCCCACAGCTTACTTACCGAAGACTATGTACCCATTACAGAAATAGGGTTCGGTACCGATACAATAAATTCACTTATCCTCTCAACTGGACGTTACCCGGCCCACAACCGACGCTCTAAAATTACTCTACATGTAAAGACACGATCTCCATTATTATAGCATTTAAGCCTATAAAACGACCTCGAGGGCGGGTACTGCGGGTGCTAGCCATTCTCCAGGCCTGTGAGAATTTTAACACGCCTAGCTCTTAATGCCCGGTAATTGCATCCCGTTTGATGGTGGCCCATCGCGAAATACACCACCATACTCGATTAAGTAGCAGCCTAATGTGAACTCATTCGCGAAATAACGTATTGAAACCAACTAGTTGCAGCTTAGCGAGCACCCTAACAATCGGTTCTGCTCGGAAGATGAATAGATCTGTAACTGTATCAAAAATGAGCCATAAATCGCTGAAAGAGCATTATGTTGTTACTGTAAATTGAGCAAATTAGGGCGAGAGCCTTATTATCTTTTTGTGCTTTCAACGCGTTTTTGTTGTCACAATTATCATTTTGATATGGTACTTTACTGTGTTCGCAATTATAATTGTAACGTAAATTAGATTATTTCGCACGATCATCAAGTCGTCGAGACCGTAGATATTGTTGTCAGACAGGCAACGTTACATGTTACGTATTATTACATGATTTTGAGAGACTTTCCCGTTGTAATTTGGAGATTGATTGCCTATTCAAATTTGTGGGAGCCGGTTCGTCAGCTTGCACTATACGTAACGTTTGGGTCCGACCACATAAAGCGTAAATGAGTTTCGCAAAGGCGTATCCCGCGTCAGCCATAACATTGTGAAAATGATCCCTATTAACGCGCGAGCGAAACTTCATTATGTGGTCGCTGCGAAATGCGTGTCAAACACGACGCAGCGGAAAATATCATTAGCTAAACCCTAATCATCGCTTCGTATCGTGTTTCCCTTAAAATGTAAATTACTTAGTTTACTTACCCAAAGTTCAAGTTCCAAAGGCTTCGGCGTCACAGGGTTTTTTCTCGCGATTACTATCTCGAGATCAGTACCGCGTTTGGCGTCCTGTAAATATAACAATTTGTTAGGATGACTTTATTTTGTTATTTGCATTATACGAGGCTACTGTGTAAAATTGAAGGCTTGCAGATAGGCTGGTAATTACAGTGTTAAATAACACCCATTGAATGTCTTAAAAGTATGGGAAAAAATCTCAAACAATTAACCAAAACTACTCGATAGTTGGCCTATCGACGTAGCCAACGCATCCATTATACTTCACACCAGAAACTTCTCACTAGCATATTTTCTGCAACAAAGTTCTAGAGTAATGTACATTCTGATATCTGGCAGTCGTCCTTTGTGTCAGAATGCAGGTACGTCATCATCATCATCAATCAACGACGTCACGCGTTCGAGGCACGCTCTCGGCGCCTCATTTGTTGCGACGAACCTCGACAGGTGCTTTTTCCACGTAAACCCGCCATTATAACTGGACTATGCAAATGAACATCTTTATACCCAACGACAGTTTTAATATAACTACTTTTACTTTATTGCCAGCCTCATGCAAGTCTAATGAACCATCATGTATCATTTGGAGTGATAAACTTCTAATACTTAATGTTTGCAACCTCTCTTTAACGAAATTGGTTGCGAAAAGTAATTTTCTATTATGCTTTACACTTAATTTAACGAAGGCATTACCTTCGTAAGTGCATAATTTAAAGAATTTATGCATACTGAAGCGGTTCTGTGGTATTTCAATTCCTTCTTGGTTTATTTAAGTGGTATTTTAGATGGAGTTCAGGTGGAGGTTATTAAAACATAAGTCGTAAGTATTTTCCATCAGCATTCACCATGGCTTCTGGCCTGGCTAGATAAATAATAACCATAGAGTTTCTCAAAAAACATTTGAACCTCGCAAGAAAATTCAACTAGCCAAAATTGTGACTGATATCGTAAGAAAGAGACCTATGTATAAGCGATTTCGTAGCCAGAACAATTGAATCTGCTTAATAAACCAAAGATTCTCCAGAATTGACCTAACATTCACCTCCGCATTAAAGATGTATACTAATATGAGACAGAAGAAGAACAAGATAAGTTACTCACCTCCGGCACCAAAATGATCCCAGGCTGATGTGGAAAAATGGTGTCCCTGGGTGTCGTGGCATTGGTCCCTGTGACGGAGCACGCTATCCGAGTGCTCCGTCCCCGGGTATTGCGCACCGACAGCCTGAAGTCCACGTAACGGCCAGGCTCCAACCTTCGGAGCAGGATGATGTTGGCTTGGCACACTGAGTTGTAGCGAGTGCATGGGAGGGTTTCCACACCGATGTCTAGGCGACCCATTTGACCTGAATAAAGGAAGAAGAAGGTTATCAAATGAAGTCTTTGGTTACCGTTTTAAAAATGGTTTTCTTGACTGATCGATGGGAAAAACTGTTGCAGTAGATAATCGTAACCTTGAATACTGTAAGGCTCATCGGCATTGAAGTACGAATGATTTGACATTCTAGTTGATCATTGGTGATCTGATCACTTTTAACAAACGATGTGGCTTTAGATGTGTTGCTGGTTGAAAACATTTCAGCATTTTTGCATCAAAAGTTTCACAGATCATACTACACTGAATCTGAACGATAAAGTCAATAATTGTTTACGCCATTTGAGAAGCATCAAAATGATTTATTCCATTAACAGTATCCACTCTTTATGAAGTTAGAGCTTTTTGTATGAAGCAAAGTAAAAATCTCAAGTTCCCTCCATAATAGCAGAAATTGTTTGTAAAGGTGTCCATAAATCAATGACAAATTAACTTCTCGGGTATCCCGTCTAATGGAATGCAATAACGCTTTGTTTTCTTCCGGACTTAGTGATATTGGGTTACGGGATATCGCATTTACTTGAGCCAAGTTTTACTTTGTCTGTCCACTTTGTCTGTCCTAAGTACAACAAGACAGAACAAATTGGATACTGTGTGCTCAGATTGTTTCAAGGTCGAATTCTTTGGACCTTACAGTAGTGCCGGTCCGTCTCTTAGTTTTAGTTAGAAAAAAATATCTAATCTTTGTCCTTAATTAGATCTAAGAAAATATGGATTGTATAAAAGAACATGATGATATGGATTATCAATAAGATAACATAGAGTGTACAGTAGATTCTAGATAGCGACCAATCTGTAGAATTTGAAGTTGTCTGGAAGAAAAATACTTGTTTGGATTGGGTGACATGGCGTTAATGAGCTGTCAGCTGTCATTATCAATATTCTCTGACAAGCCTCAGCTCTGAGCAGCAGCAGATTCATTTGCGAAGATGCCTTTAGCGACCTATCTCCTTACCAATAAGCTCAAAATGCAGTGGATAATCGAAGTCAGGGTCGGAGGCGCGCACGCGGTAGATGACGGAGCCGACGGGCACGTCAGCCGGAACCAGCACCAGCCGCATCAGGGTGCTGGGGTCGAATACCGGCTCGCCGGCGCGCGCGCCGATCGCCCACCACACCACCACCAGCGCCAAGGCGAAGGTCATCCTGAAAAGACAAGGTGGATGAGAATTTTTTTTCACAGATTATTTAAAAGGCGAGGCAGATAAGAAGATAAGATTTCAGGGTATGATTAAGTCACAAAAGTGTATAAGATAAGGATCAAAACAGGACGAATATTCCTATAAGGACCAAAATTGTTTTTATATGTCAAATTAGTATATGACTTAACTAGACGTAGACGCCGTAGGAGGACACTGAATTTGGTGATGTACTTCAGAATCGTCAAGTGCGTTGTACTTGCAAACGGCTTGCGTTTATGACCAGATGTTATATCGTGGACAAGGCAAAAGATCTATGTAAGGACCATAGCAGATCGCATTCTGTAGTTTCGGTACTGGCTACCCCCAAGCGAAAGAGAGATTCGTTTATGTATGTGACTAACCTAACTCTTCAAAGGCGCTATTTTAATTAACCCTCGGATTTTAAATTTAAGTGCTGCAAATGCGATTAGTTCTGGTACGGCTTTGAATTCTTTGATTGGTAGGCATGCAGCAGAAAAACATGCTCATAAAGATTTTCCCATGGGACTTTATGCAACTGTGAACTATACCAATACTTCGTTCAAAGGGAATCGATAAGGAGACGCGTCCAACAGATTATAAATAAAGATATTGTGAAACTGCAGTCGAGCAATAGCCGATACTTACGTTCAAAGAATTTGGTGAACTACTTAGTCAGACTTGCTAATGCAAAAACCGACTTCCAAAAAAAAAACACTAAAAAAGTGGAAAATAACTTAACTTTCGGAAGTCGGTGACTATTGTTTGTTTCATTGACTTTTTTGCCACCGACTTCCGAAAGTAAAGTTATTTTCCACTTTTTTAGTGTTTTTTTGGAAGTCGGTTTTTTTTTGCAAAAAAGTTTTTATTTTACCCTTTTTAGTTATCGTATCACACACAAATCCTTGTCAAGTATCAATTTCACAATTTCTTTTACTTGGATGACATTTTTTCCAGTTATTTTGATTTCAAAACCAAACTGCTGAACCGATTTTGATGAGATTTCTATGGGACCAATCGAGAAGTAGATCCATTCAGATAAAAGAAGAATTTTTCATATCGGTTCAGAAATGACGGAGATATGAGGTAACAAACACAAAAAAAAAAACATACAACCGAATTGAGAACCTCCTCCTTTTTTTGAAGTCGGTTAAAAATAATTTAAAAGAACAAACTATTACCTAGTTGTAAAGTTTTAAATCATTCTGTCATCCTAATGAAGGCTGAAGAAGAATGTTTTGTGAAATACTGCAAAGTATTTCACAAAACATTCACATTGAGACGTACCCCAAAAAAGAAATACATAGACAAAAGTTTCCACCCGTACCCTCAACACCAAGTTACTTAGTACCTACTAGTAACTTGAATCACAGAACTAACTCGACAAACAACAGTGACAAGTTTGGAAACAAGATCTTGCTGCGACCCACTTCATTATCCAGGCATTACTCACTAAATCATACTTCGAATAGCTGAAATCAAAAGTTAGGTCCGC
Organism: Standfussiana lucernea; assembly: GCA_964057025.1. Classification (NCBI taxonomy): domain Eukaryota; kingdom Metazoa; phylum Arthropoda; class Insecta; order Lepidoptera; family Noctuidae; genus Standfussiana; species Standfussiana lucernea. The sequence continues at coordinate 5,772,115 of OZ059794.1, read as the reverse complement.
GTCCGTGTATCCACTCGTACGATTATGTCGGGAGCGAGCGAAGCGGGCATTAAATTATAAATTGACCGTATCTCCGTGATATTCTTGGGATCAGCTTCGACCGCAAACCTAGCAAGCCTTGCGAAAGGGAAATTCGAGTTATGAAATCATACCGCCGCTTCTGTGTGCCGACCAGGAAGTACCCGCTCTTTATGGCTCGCCCGTAATAACTCGTTTAGGGATGCTATCAACTCAATTTTATTTTAATTTCATACGCAACCTGCATTTCTAATCTCGGATCAGTATTGTGCGATAAAATAACTGCAATTAAGTTGTGACCGTAACTCATACACTATTACAAAACTATAATATTTGCTGGTGGTAATTTATTATTTAAGCTAACTCAAAATTTATTGTATTTCGTTACAGAAAGTTATCATTCCCAATAGGTTAATGGATACCAGTTATTTCTTTAAGTGGTTCAAAACATTTACGAAACCGGTGTTAGTTTTCTCGTATTCCTTGAACTGTGGCATAATTATTTTAAAACTAAATACGGCCGGCGAACTAAAGTAAACCCATTCTCGTGTTGTCTGTTGGTGTGTTATCTAGTGCGCTGCAGTTGTGTAAGTAACACCAACAACCAACAAGTTCACTGGCACGTTAACATGGAACATGTCTAACTTCGGAACTTTCGGATAAACATTTCGCCAAGAAAATATTGCGGAAGGAAATAGACACGACGATACTGATATGTATCGGATTTCTGTTTAGAAGAACGTTTTCAAGATTTTACGGTATTCGAAAATATTTCGTTTTGTATTTGAAGTTGGATTAGAGGATGTATGGGCTCGGTATGCGAGGGCTATTAATATTGTCCAAACGTCTGAGAGGCAATTATTCAGCAGTAAAACTTATTGCTTGTCGGTAGGGACTGTGGGGAGGCAGTGTTTTAGAGGTGGATCTGGAAGACGAATGTAGACGTAAAGGCCCTTGGAGTTTGATTTAGCGCGAGCAAGTTTCAGTGCGCGCTGCGTCACATCGGTGTTTCCTTGTGGCGCCGCGACCAAGGTGAAATATTTGTCTGACGCGAACGCCCGCCGCCTGCGACACTAAATCTTGTCGCGTGCTCAACCCGGACTGTGAACTACACTACATCTAGCCTTAGATATCGACAACATTTTAATACACACCTAAATGTCGTAACACTAGGTATTAATAAAACTACAATTTCCTCCATAAACATGCAAACTAACTTAATTATTACTTTCCGAACAATAATAACAAAGTCTATTGAAATATTCCCCTCTCCCGACGCCAATTAAAGTCATTTCGGGCAGACAGAGAGCTATTACTGCCATTCGATCATTCGGGAAAGCACAGGAACGCAATTAAGGTATCATTATCTCTGAGTCCATGCGAACCGAGAATTTAGCTTTACATCATCTGACAGTCCGTTTATCCTTGACATTAATATGAGCTTTATGGTATGGTAATGTGTATTCTCGAAGAAAGCCGTGTTCGTCCAGGTAGACGCAAACATTTTGGTGTCAAACCTCAAAACAGGTAACTTGGATTGTGACTACAATCTATTTACAGGCACAGCATTCCCATAAAAAGTTATAGGCGTGAACTACACCAGAAATGGTAACGAGTACTGCGATCGTAGTGGAATATCATTTGTCATTATTATTTATGAGTGTTTTCGTTTTGAAGTGGGAAGTAGCGGTCGGTCGGTCCTGGGGCTTTGGTCCCTAACAGCGGGAGATACGCGGCAAAAATGGAAGGTGCACGATGTCGTCCGAGCGACCGCGACCGACCCCGGTGCAGCGCGTAATAGAGCGTTGTTCCCTTTTGGTCACGGAACTCCATTACCATAACACTGAGTGTGTGAGGAGCGGACGTGAGCCTCGCGCCGACAGATAGCCTCGCGGTCTCGAGCTTATTATAAATTCTAATATACAATATCGTAACAACGTAACATTATGCGCTTGCGATCGATTTGTTAAGAGTCTATATAACCTCAGCTCAAATTCTAATTTGGCCCCCACTTCACCGCGCCACCTCACTCTTTTATCGCGATCGGCGCGATCGCACACAGCTCGCGGTGACGCGCGCGGGCACACGAAGTCGAAGCGATTTTGTTAGAGTAAACTACACTATTATCGGACGAGTACTAAGTACTTAATAAAATTATCAATCATAATTTAATATTAACTTGTCATTATATGAACATAAAATTGTACATCGCAAATTTAGTTTCAATGTACCTACTAACGTCAAAATGGAATCACTTACCATGTGTTAGTACAAGTATTTTACTATATTTGTCTTTAAAATCATGAAAAACAACAAATCGTAAAATATTTCTTGCTCTTACTATGTTATTTTTGTTTTCAAATATCACAGCGACTGTACTATTTTTGCAACAAATACATTGCCCTTTAACCACTACCTAAGTTTGCCGCTAAGTGACTGGACAAGCAATGTAAACATCACAAAACGATACTTTACTAAGTGGATGCATCGCAGCCGTGGCGTCATGCAGCAAGTTAGTGATGTGCTTGTGCAGATCGACTAACGTAGGCTATCGATCGATCGATAGGATTAGATCTCTTTGATAATATTACGTTTTACCAATTTGAGCAGTTCCCATTGAATAATGACATAAATTATTTCTTATCAAATCTGTCATGGAAAAATATATGAATTTAAGAGTACACTATTTGACAAAATGTGCCACCCCAGTCAAAGCGGCAAGTGCTGCACAAATACTTCCACTTTACAGGTCAGTGAGTAAACACCATAGCAGGGTTCAACAATACCTACTGTTTCAATTTCAATACGCTATGACAGCTTAAGCCAACGTAACCGGATTTTTGATTGTGTTAATTTACTTAATAATATTTTTTTTAGCTACATATTGTTTATTTTTATTATAATATTTTCTGGACATGCAGTTTATTATTTATTTTATTTTGAGGACCCAATTTTTTTTTGTACAATAATAAACGTAAGATTCGATAAATTTCCGATTTAGTCAATCACTAGCGTATATGTAAAATAAATTGCTTTTGCACAGCACAACGATAGCAACCGATGTTTTTGTGTGGGTAAGTTGTACGGTGCATGGTATAATACACGCTGTGATTGATGGGATAAGGTTTATAATTGATCGTGTAGTACGTTCTGTTTTAAGAAATGCGGATGTGTACTACTACATATGAAGCTTCCAGTATAAGCTGACCTCTCATTGTACGGAATGCCTATACAATGTGAGATCAGCTTATACTGGAAATGTATAGTTTGATAATTATGTAGCCGTGGGTACGAATAACAGATCAGTTACATTTTTAGGTAGGTAGAAGATACTGACGAATTTACCGGAACATCATCTTTATCACCATCGTTTTCAGTACTGTGTAATCGACGTCTTCTAGAAAGATACATTATAATTATTTAGCTAAACTACCAAGGTACGTCAGTAAGTTACATTTTATGTATGTGGTAGGTAGCACTACAGTCGGATAAGTAAGTTACAGTTTTGTTTCTTGTAGTTAGATAGGTAGGTACTTTCCGAACATACCTATATTTTTATTAGGTATTTCTAAGCGCTTGGCTGCTGCACTGCGGGTCGCGGGTTCGATTCCCGCACGGAAGAAATATTTTTATAGCCTAACGATAGTTGTGAAGAATTGTGTTTGTAATCGCACCGTCTCCGATTCAGGAGAAATCCTGGAGTGGGACAACATTATAAAAAACAATTACTAAGTACTTACTGTAGATACCTATATTTTGTTGTAATATACATATATTGTCAAAACAAAAACAAAACTATATAGGTAATTTTTATCTTTTTATTTTTTATAAAAGTTGCCCCACACTGCATTTCTCCTGAATCGTGGACGATGCATTTGTGATTGAAACTTACAAACACAAATCTTCACATGCAGAAACACCTGCGACTCGTAGCGCAGCAGCCAATCGCTTAGCCACTGCACCAAACGTGTCGTATGCTGTCTACCTATATGTTTGTATATAAATAGTAGATAGGTGAATAGATACTTATTTAATTAAGTTTATCATATTTATGTTTGCCTGCTTCTTTACGCCAACCGTTATTTCCCATTGCGCCACACTATAAACCTAAGTACATAAATTTTAATTTTACGTCGTATTGTTGCGTAATGTGTGTTCTGAGCGCAAGCGGCACAGCTCTCCCGTTCGAAAGCCGAAGCGAGACTGAGCGCGGGTGGCGGGCGGCAGAGAACCAACTTCAAGACGCCGATAGTTTAGGTATTTTCTTTTTAAGCTGAAAATAACAGGAATTTAAAAAAAATAACAAACATAAGACCTGCTTTATAGGTAGTTCAGTTAGTATGCCAAGTTTCATGATCTAATTTTATGTATTTTTTGAATACCAGCGGTTTATCGTTCGGTTTGGAGGTAACTTTGGAATTTTTTTCTATCGAGAAAATTTTATGGAATCGTGTTTTCGTCAAACATAGGACCTAGCATTAATCCTCAACTTTACCGTATATTTATTTCAAAATTAATGCTGCAGTATTTTCGGCATAACGGAGGATCATGCTAAGCCATCTGACCTACTATAGACCCTTAAGATATCGGGCCAGGGTTCCCAGCCTGCAGCTATCCTATTCCATAAACTTTTATTTGTTAATTTACTAATTTATGACCTGAACTAGTAAAGCCTGAGCCTTGTGTGTAACTACCAAAATATAAAACGAGCCAATAGTTTATGGTGTAAATAATACCGAGCGATCAATTTACTGAACTGAAAACGTAGGAAGTCGGACGAGTTCTTGCGTTGGGATTAACGGCCCATAATCCTATATTGGGAGGTGTTAACTAAATCCGAGATTAACATAATGTGATCTTATGAGGTTTTTCTGCTGCGTCAGAGTTCGGTTTAAGTAGTTTATTTTATTTTATCGGGGTTACAGGTTTAGTGATAGGTGTAATGTAATGTACGTGGCCTCGCCCTGGCCTCGTGGTTATCAATATTATTGATTTTTCATTCACATCAATAATGTACGAGAGCAAATCGGCTGTCCGTGTATATAATGAGGTGCTCGGTAGTTGAGTAAAACAGACATTACACTTTAAACACAAATAGAAGCAGACGATTACACCAGATGATAATACTAACATTGTTCGCAAAATGTATCGATTCCTGTTCTCGATAATTTCATGAAGATATCAACTGAGATAGGGATCGTTAATATAGAGTAACAGTAATCGCGAATGGTCTCGTTGTAAGTAGCTTGGGGGAACTTATTAAACTTTATTAATGTCGTGCAGTTAATCATGACCCCCATTTAAGGGGGTATCGTGGCGCGGTAAATCTGGACAAAAACGTAATTTTATAGCGAGAATCACGCGAACTGACCCCTGTGACCCCATTAACTGTGTATAGCGGGCTTAAGTTGGCCTGTGCTCACAGAATAACACTATAACATGAGTAGTTTATATTAAAAAAGTAACTTATTAAACGTGGCGTAAATCTTGTAAGTCATTAAAATGTGTTTCCGTGAGCATATTTAGTAATTTTAAATACAGTATGTATAGTTTTTTTTTTGTGATTTTACAAGCACTGTTTCATGTTTGCTTCAAAGTTATGCTCATCGAAAATTTACTAATGAATTAAGTTGGAAGGAAAATCCAAGGATTTGGCATCCCCTGACTAAATGGTCAAAACGTTTCTACAGGTCCAGCAATACCCTTTAACGAAATGATGGACGCTTGAAGACCGCAAGGATTTATGTTCCGGTCCTCAATAACCGGTGTTGGAAACTAGGTTCTACGACTAACTTTTGTGTTGCTCCCACCAGAAGCAATAATTCCTGCCAAAAGTGATATGTTCCCCATTATATTGCAAGTCAGTGAGACAGTATGTTTCAAACTATAATGAACAAGTTAAATCATCAAGGAAATACCTGAAACACCAATAAAAAACGTTTTAACTTGAGCATAAAACTGAAAATAACGCGTTTTGTTTATTATACCAGTTGAAAGGCATTTTGTTTGAAGGCGTGTTACCTATGGTAATGTAACACGGCCCCATAAAACTTTATTATCAGATCAGATGCAAATAAACATACTATTGGGTAACGAAGCCATAATAAAATGCTCTAGATGTAATTGATTAATGGTTTATTCAATTACATTTTTATTTGGTATCAGGTTATTTGTCCAAACGAACATAACACGGCCGTAAACTTTGGCTAATCTCGAATGTTATTTCAACATCAACAATAAAATATCTTGTAGTTTTTCTACTTTTTTTTTCGTAACAAAAATACTAAGTTGTGAAGAGGTCGCTATTAGAACCGTTTTCCATTACAGGCAATTCCAATTTTACGGGTCAATTCAATTTTAAAACGTTTTACTTAATCTTTTTATTGCGTTTACTGACCTATACGGCTACAGCTAGATGGGAGCTTTTTGCAATCATTTTTCAAACGAATTCTGTAGTTATCTAAGTTTTTCTAACCTCAAAAGATGCTTCGTGATTCTTCCAAGGAAATAATAATCTAGGTTTTAAAATAGATCAGTCTATAGTTACATAACGGCCATAACTATCGGCCACCCCAGGTCTTGATAAATTCGCGCTGGTCCTACTTTCTCTGGTCACGTCTTCTAGCTAACATGCCATAACAAATCACCAGCTATTATTTCTTCATTATAGCTCATTTCGCTTTTATTGAAACGCGTTTCGAACTATATGTTTTAATTAGGGAGATAGAAGGCTTCGTGCGGAGGTAAGTGCTTTTATAAGCTGCTGACTTGATAAAATTGTGATTGTAGTGCCACTTTGGTCTAGTGGTCGGAAGCGCGGCTGCTGAACATGAGGTCATGGTTCAATTCCCAGGTCGGGTAAAGTGATATTGAGTTTTTCCAACAAGGAGTTCTCAGTAGCACGCACGGAGCTTAGATTTTTACTTAGATGATGGCAACTAGCTCGCACAATATTTCATGGGACTTACCTAGAAATAACTGGCGAAATGTGGGTGTACTATTAGGTATACCTGTGCTTAATCTTTTGGGGATTCTGTTATGTAAAATTATGGTGATAAGACCCTGCCGAAAGATTTTCAGTACCTATTAAGTATTGGGTATTACCTTTGCTGCCTTGTGGCAATCTCTGATGAAGACCTTTTGTTCGCTTGATTGTCCAGAAAATAGACAAAACAAAGTTCTGAACTGAGTAAAATCACCATTTTCGCGATGGATTGATTAAAGTTTGCGTTATTCATGAGGAAGAGGCCATCTTCCTTCCTTTCCAATCAAGTCAAACGTTGTTTCTCTGAAATTATTGCTTTGAATTCTTCAAACTTCAACTGTTTTCTCATTTAGCGCTTTACAGTAGTTTCTCTCGACAGCTTGGAATTCGCTGCCAGTGCAACAAGACCTTTTGCTTTAAAGCGCTGTAAAAGCTGAGAGATCAGTTCACAGCTCTTGAAGTTCTGGTTTTCTTTATTTATGTCATATTGCTCAATCGCTAGACCATCTTGCTTCACAATGTGAGCATTTTTGCCCAACACTGCCCACTCTGCCATTGTATCATTGTACTAAGTATTAGAAGAAACAATGAGCAGTACTATACGTATCTATGTGAACGTATTTGTACTTTTAGTTATCGATCGTATATCAATTTCTTTTGTTTGTTTAAGCAATTATAATTCTAAATTATGTTAATGTATTCTGTTCTATGTTTGGAAATTGTAAATAGGTTTTAATTTAATTAAAGGGTTTCGGCATTTCAGTGATTGAATGCAGTGTAAAATTCTAGGTTTTTATGCAATTCATCGAGATATTAAGTTAATAAAACTGTTTTCAAAGGTGTTGAGGCAGGCTCTATTTTATTACACACAACGAACATTAATAAAAAGTGTTAAAACTTTAAACGTACCTAAAGGGTTACCATCAACAATAAGTGTTGAAGCTATTATTATTGTAACTTTATGTTTTAACTGGGCTACATGCAGCAACTTATCATTCACTAGTAAATAAATCAAATATGGCTGAATATTATGTAAAGGTACGTTCTATACCAACTCTACTTACTCCAAATACCTAATTTAAACCACAGTTACTCTACAAGAACTGAAACTAATTTCACTTAGCCACTTAATCGGTCAAATAACCTCTTTTAGAAGGCAAATTCTTGTACGTGTCGCAGATGAATGAGACTTTCGTTTCGTCCGAGAAGCGAGTGAGTTACGTGCCTATTATCTTCTTACGGTATACCGCTGATTGTAGTTTACCTGGCCAGCCGAGGTAACAACTACCTGGGAACAATTTGTAACACACCGTTACACTAAACACCTAAAAAAAACAAAATTGTGTCAGTGTCATTGGTGCTAGTAGCTATAGAAATACTGAACCGATAATGACGTGTATTCGAATTTTAATTACATCAACTAATGATGTATTATGAGAGGAAAGTGTGGAGAAATAGACCCGAAATGGGAGCGATGAAATTTTTTATCTGCCTCATAAGTCAAACAAGCTATTAAACGAGGCAGAACCCAGTAAAATAAACCATTACGAAAGCCATTTGAAATTTTGTAATGGTAACATTGGTAGCGTAAAGTGGATATCCTAATTGCACCAAAAAGGTTTACAGTCGTTATGAAAATGTCAGTACAGATAGATACAGGCTGACGAGAAAATTAATTCTTTATTTAAATCTTTGACGCCCGTATTAAGACCACACAATAAATCAAAGATACTAATTAAGAATTATCTTTGTGGCAACACAGATTATTATAATAGAGGCTTTTAACACCCCTGCGCGTGGGAACGAAGAATGATGAACGAAACGAATGAACATTTTTCATCCACACGACAGTTATGGCTTCAGTTGATTACATAGAGCCTTAAAAGTTTCTACAAAATTAATTCGAATGACATAAAGCTGTTAAAATTTAAATTATGACTGCGCCGCGGTTTCAACCTTTTAACCGAATTTAATGAGCTATTGTCACAGTCAGGTTTGGTCAAAAATTGTGTTCCTAGCAATAAAATTTACTATAAGGTGATTCAGATTGAATGAAGCGATCGTCAGCGAATTCGTGAACGCTACGTTAAAGTTTTTAGGACTGTCGTAAAAAGAAATACACAGTAAAGCTCTTCGAGTTCGTAATTTCTTTGATATCATAAGTTTTCTATTGAGGAAATTGTCAACAACTTGCTTAACCAGCGTGTAAGTGAAAACTTATGGGTTGCTTTTACCAAATCACTACTTGATTTGTTAAAGACTTCACTGACATTTTGGTCAGGTACTTTAACCTCGTAAAATAACAAGATACTATGTATTAAAGGTAGACTTTAATGTAAATAAAAGCCTGCTTCATTCGTTGCGGTTAAGAATGTAATCGTATCGAAGTACTGGCACATTTATGGCTAACCCGCAAATACCGTAGTAGCCAATTTAAATACGCTACGATTTACCGTATCGCCGATACTAGCAACTTTTTCTCGCCATTCCTGGTGAAAAAGCAAACAAAAAAAAAACTACAGGAATATCGTTTCGCAATAACTAGGTCCGATTAATTCAATTTTACGCCCAATTCAATTATAATGTGGAACAATTTTTTCACCAAATATCGTTAGCAAGTGGAGCGACGGGTTAGAAATCTTTTTATTGCCAACGGAATCGAAGTCGTGATCTTTGGTATCGCGATGCGAGGAATTCTTATATTACTGCGATCGTTAAATGCCCCACATCTGGACCATCGTTAAATGCTTTTATTGGCCGCTGCGCCTTATTAGTCCGTGTTTAAAAGTAACAGTGTAAATAAACAGCTAAACATCACGTAAATGAGTTCATAAAAAAGATCAAGAGAAAAGAACAACGTTTTCAATGTAAATGGGTCATTTAAATATTTTATAGTTTGAATAATTTTGTTTACCAAGACACAGCAGTCGTCTCGTTATAGTTTTTGACCATTCAGAAAAAAGTAAAACAAAATAATAATTAAAACAAAATCATCATTGGATCTCTAAGGACTTTCTTGACACAACAATGGAATATATTTACATATTGAGTGAAAAAGATGTGATCTTTATCTGTCAACTGCGATGAGATTTAAAATTTTATAACAGCACTCACAAAAAATTAGTTGAGAGACGAATTCCAGACGTGGCTTAATGACATGGCCTATCTCAAATCACAAAAGCGCATTGTAAATGTTTCCGCCGAGTATTACTAGCTGTCTAATATAACTTGACACATGGTGGAGGCGCCACTTACAACGGAAAACGTCAACGAAACGTCAAATTCAGTAGATTGTCATTTTAGTTCCGTTTTTGGCCACCATTCATTTTATACTGGGTTCTCAGTAGTAGTTATAAACGTCTTTAATAACCGACAGCAGGCAGTGTCGCCTAACAATAAGGTGGTGCCGGATGTTCAATGGTTCTTATTACCATAATATAATTCTATCACTGTCGGGCATTTCACGATTCAATTTCTAGTTTTCCTTTTATTGGTCGGTGTCAACTTTGACGAATTGTTATTGGATTTTGTAACTTTTACGTGCTTGGATTTGATGTTAAGAATCAAGGTAATAAAGATTTTAAAGCTACATGAATAAGTACCTAAGTTATTCTGGAACTGTCATGATGAGGGAAAAATAATCTTAGACCCGTAATCATACCCATAGGGCAAGTTTCCCTTCTTTGTTAAATTCTGTTCCCAATTAAAAAAAAATGTTAAATTATAATATTTATTATGAAGTTTGAAAGCTTTTTACATCATGACAGACCTATTTCGTATTATCGTAGTCTTTGATGCTCTGTTGAGATTGGTTTATTAATACGGCCATGAACTCACATATTGTCTGAGCCAGTATCAACAGATCCCACCTTTTTAATCTTTAGGATAGTGACCCTCCCAGCTTCTGTTCATTCATCTTAAATAATCCTTTAATTGTTGTTGAAAGGGTATCGTAGATCCTTAATACAAAAAATGAGGCTGTCCATTTTAATCCGGGGTCCCACGATACTAGAAAAGAACAAGTGGGTGAAACTCCAAAACATAAAAAAGACCTTAGTCATAATTAGCTCTTGCTTTGTCCATTAGCTCCAACCGTTTGAAGTGGTTTTCATTAAAAGGCTTGGTTCAAACTACAAAATGCTGCATTCTACGAACCTTTGTATGTGTGATTCTTTATTCTATATTAGATACAGATAGATATTGAGAGGGGGCGTTTTTGGTTAAAATTCGTGAAATTGCTTTGGGGAAGTTTATTGATAAAAAAGATGGCAGCAATAGTTTCGATTTGGGGCGAAAGCCAATCACAAACTATTGACATATAATTCCTCACACGTTTGTCTACCTATATATTTCGATATATAATATGATATGTTACAAAATACCAGACCACTGCAGGTAAGTTGAACACGAATCTCGAGAATAGTTAACGAGCGTTCGAGTCGGATCGTTACGTCCAAGTCATGTGTATTATTAAGCCTAAGAAGGAATGCGCGGCCGAACCCGGGTCGCCCGCTAGTATGCAGTAGCCGACGTGAGCTATCTCTGTACATACGTTGACCTTAGGGCAACAATTACATCGTTCCATTTTACTTGATTTCTGTAGCTGTATCTGTGTACGTTCGTGTATCAAAGTGCAAGGAAATGTCCAAGCTTGGTTTCGAAATTCTACCTGTATTCTGTCTTAAACCTAATGATTACACTTGATAGTAATAATCCGTTATGAGCTCTAAATGGTTTTGATTTCATTTTAATAGCAGGTTCTTGATTCTGATTGAGTAGCGAAGTTCTGAATCTTAGTGATTTCATTTTAATTTCAGGTTGTTTGGATCTAGTAGCGTGCCCGCATCATTATTTTTAGCAGACATGTTTCATCCACTGCTGAGTTTTAAGACCTCCTCCTATTTGTGCAATGTTTCAACTCTCTGCAAGCAGCTAATAAATAATCAGATACAAGTACACACTTGTACTAAAATAAGGTTACAAAAACATTTGAGGACACTCCAGCGAATGAAACACTCGAAGTGCTTAACCTACAAATTATAGTTAAACGAGTGTATAACAAACACAACTATTACAGAACTACAGTCAACGACATAACTGAGAGAACGTGCTGACTAATTATGAGACGGTAAAATAACATTGTAAAAGAAGATTCTTCTAATTTTTTCTCCAAATCAGCGTCCCTTTGTCGAACCGAACGCTATTAACAGCAACGAGATGGTAAGATTAGCCCTGGTTATAGATAAGAATCTTTTGACCCCTGATCCGCTAATAATAGTGTAGCCGTCGTATTTGGTGGGCATTATTGTACCTTTTTAGTATCGACACCGTCACACGACAACCGGCACTTGTTCACGATGACTTTGCAACTGTTTTGTACGGTTAAGTGTAAACGAGATGTCTTTATCCGAGAGTAATAGGATTTGAGATAACTGGGACAGTGTTATTCTTGGAAATGAAGATATGTTCTTTTTGGTGGAGGTGCCGAATTTTATGAGTCTCTGAATACTCTAGCGGTAGAGGGAATTTAGATACAGCCGTGAGGAACATAAAATACATTCTTTCTCGAGAAAGCAAGGCAGTGGCTATGCAGGAGTCGTAAACATAGGTACAAATCTTTTCAAATATACTACGAAACACGACTGCTGTGCCAGTGCTTGTACATTTGCGGAAGTTTTATGGATTTAGGGAGAATTTAGGAATTAACAATACTATGTTGGAGGGGGTTATAAGAGGACGGTTTGAAGTCTGCAATATGAAGAGGTCATCGACCTTGGTAAAGGAGAGCAACAGGTCTGAATAAGAAACTATAAAAGTTCTATAAAAACGAGGAATCACCAAACAAACAATTTCAATCTATTCACTTCGAAGACAGCAGCTATGCATTTCAAAGACCTGAATATGAATTTAAGTCCGCAGTTTCAACACAAACAACTTGGTTTGCTCGATCCTGGACCTCGTTACAAGCACTTCCACAAACAAAGCTTCACATCACGGAGCACTTGTGTGGCTGCAATAAATACTTATTTGCGATACCGCGAGCTTGTCATCGTAAGGTACAATCAATGGACAAGAGGCGAGCCGGTCGGTCACTCCGCTTGGGGCATTGTTCCCATACAACTTATATTTGCTTTAGTACTAAACCCATCGCTACGTTAAATGCCACCCATACGATTGTAAATTGCTGTTATTGAATATGACTAGCATACTTTGTCTGCAATGAACTCAATAAAATTTTATAGTGTGTATGAGAAAGTCGTAACTTTTCTTCTATTGATATTGCGAACTAAGCCCGTTGTATCATGTTCATTGTTGCAATGCGTGATCGTTTCTTGTTTATTTTACTGCGTGTGATTATCGGTGCCGTCAAAGATGACAGTGATGCATGCCAGCAACTAATCATTTTAACGGCTTCAGGGGTTTGTTTGACCTCAGCACGACTACAGACATAGCTTATATCCTCGGAAGTTGTCGAGAACCAAAAGAATCCAGCAGAGCCTCATTCATCTATCAATTGGTCGCTTTAGAGGCAACGAGCCAGTGAAATGTTTATGAAGTTGCAATGGGCTCATTTATTATAGGACGCACGCATGCTCCGGCGCAAGACGTGTTTTAAAATTATAATTTATGGCTTATTTGAGTGTCGAAAGAGTAGACTGTGTGGGCGGCACCGGTTATAGACGGTATACGTACATCTTGTGCGTTTCGGTGTAAATGTCGTCGCCTGTATTGTTCGTAACGGTGTAATGCACGCTAAGCTGCAATCAACTCGGATTTATGGCTCGACGGTATATGTGAATTATCATTATGTTTCACATTAATAATACATTACGTACGTGTAACAATAGTTTCGGCACTAATGGCAACTACTTATTTTATATGGTCTAGTTTGCAATCATCAATTTGCGGGATTGTTGGACTGAGTTATTTTTTCAAGGCAGTTCAGGTCAATGGCCTTCTTGACTATAATGAGTGTAATCTCGAAGACATCCGCACCTTCTAAACTGGAACACAGATATACTGTTTGGTTACGGGTATTTATTTGACTAAATCCTTACTTAAAGCGAACCCTTTAGTAAGGACCTCTATTACAAGTTATCAGAATCGTATGCAAAAATCTCGAAGCGTGCCACGATTCACACGTCTCTAAAATAAAAGCAAAAAGGATTTCCCTATAGTTAACACTAAAAATATGCAAAATAAACGACGTAGATTAGTATCGAAAGCGTATCTAAATGACGTGTGCGAGTTGAAGCGAATAACTTGCGCGTGCGCGTCTAAGGGGCGGTGCTTAGTTTAGGCAGGATACCATCGGCAGATCTCGCGATATGTCTAGTTCTAACATCTCCGCTTTATCCTTAAGGAGACTGTATAGCCTAAGCTTTTAAGGAACTTGACTTTTGACTGCTTGAATATGTGACTAGGAAGTTGCTTGAGATAAACGCAGAAGGAATTATTAAGAGGGTGCACAAAGAAAGCGAAATAGTATAATAGAACAGCATTTACGTCGTTACTTACTTTTAGAATGTAAAGCCTTCGAAAGGATTTCGGTAAGAAAGTTCATTTGAGTTAGTGGATGACAGGAATACAGCAAAATGTCCAATTTTAGTTGGTAAGCCTTCATCTCATGTAGCTAAGCTGCAGGATGTTTTCGCGCTTCGTTAAACTATATATAAGCAGGACTGACGTCAAAGGCAAGCAAGCCTATCTTGAAGAATTTAGAAAAAGAAAGATTAATGTCTTGTTCAAAGCTAATTTAACTTGGAATTGGCATTAAAACAAGGAAATAAAAGCCATAAATCATGACTACTAAATAATAATGACTACTACATTATGGCCCTCGAAATTGGTCGCGCCAATTTTTGTATATGTTATCTCCAACCTTTGACACCGAAGTAATGATTTTTATTGTTATTGATGTTGTTATTGCAATCTGTTGTTGTCAGTATGATGTACTGGTTATTTTTATATGACGTATCTATTTTAGATAACCAGCCAGTCACAAGGTTACCTACATAAAGTTGTCTATTCTATTTCTTCACTGTCTTTGGTCATAGGTTCAAAGGCAGCTTTATGTTTCGCTCATGCAGGTTCATAAGTAAGCCTTGAGGTCGTCCAAAGGTGTATTACCAAATAAAGTGACGTTTACGATACGTCGATAGTATCGGAGAACGACATGCCTACGGTACTAACAATACAAAAAGGTAACAGTTAGTTATTGTGATTGGTTTCGGCAGGCAGTGCGCGGGAAAACTCTAAGTCACGCTTACTCGTGGTCCGGGACCCAACTCGATCGAAACTCGATCAGATAAGAGATGCGCACAAAAATACCGAGTCGATGGTCCGATGGAGCGATCCGTAGTCGTGATCGATAGAGAATCGAAGTGTCACGCGCAGGGTTAACGCCCTGCGGTCAGGGTCGGGGTTCCTCGTCTTGCATTTATGCAACGCAAATATCGTTTCCCTCGACGGATACGTCGTTACGTGGAATATTACATGTAAACACTTCATTGTTATTCCCTATCGAGTGTTTTTATTCGTGACTCGCCGACAGAGCGCGGATTGCGCTTTTATTTTCCGAGCTCGCGTCTGGGTGTTTAACCTTTGTTCCGTCATGTCAGTGTTTGTCTCCGCTCATTTGATTAGAATTCTTGATATCTTTTCAAGAATAAAAGGTTCGTGAATGAATTTAAGCTTCATCTACTTTCGCCATCGTCTTAATAATTTCCATATAACCGCACGTAAAGCTCTAATGAACTTCGCAATAAAATATTACAATGCGCATGTTTAATAAGTTCTTACATGCAAATGGTATTAAGAAAATTTATATTTCCATTGTAGCCAGTAATCATTCCGCGGAATGCTCTGCAAGTCCGTATTGCAATTGGCACTGACAACAAACGTATTAAGGGACTGCTAGACGATTCGTTCCATTCCGTTCCGGAACTTAATACTTACACTTGTGAACGCTAAACGCCAATTTCAAAGCGAATGGTATCAAATCACCATAAAGCTATCTCAGTTATGGCTCAATATGGAGCGCACGGAGTAACGGACAACTGTTCACTTCTAAGAATGATGCAGGTACAATGTGCACTCTGACCTCCGCTACGGTTTAGGCATGAGATTGAAGTAAAGAATATGCAGTGACCTACAGGATTATGATAAACTTCACAATGCTTTCAACAAAATATGCTCAGACTTAGATATTCGTGTCGACGTAAGCTTACTCTGTTTTGTAAGTCTATTTAAAGAAACAACAAGGCGTGGAGAGTATGAAACTAAATTGGAGGCAGTACATTGAATTTCATAGCGTGTGCTAAAGTTAGTTTATTGTATTCTATTTCTGTGTTGAGGATTCTATTATTAAGTTGACTTGTTGTGCTTTTTAAACCTTTATGACTCTCACGACCTTTCGTTTTGAAGGTCGCTTTTGTAATAAAAATATACTACCCTAGGAACAGTAAATTCAAATTAAGTCAGCATACAACATATTCATACTGATTCAAATCCTACATAAAAACAAACTATTTTCACGCTTTACCTCAACATGTAAAGTTCGTAGTTCCACAAATTCCATTACGGTGTGCTCGAAGTAGATCAATCACTAGTACCTGTTTGGGGCAAAAATGTAATTGAGTGGGGTCAGGCGGTGCCCCATCGGCGCGGGAGCATAGGTTAATCGAGTGTGCGCCCGCGCAGCCCGCCGTCACAGCGCATAAGCGATAGCGGTTAACGACAACTTATTGCCTTTTATAAAAATAAATTGGGTACAGATAGGATCTGAAGATTAGGAAGTGTTAAATTGGGTTTTGTGAGATGTGAGATCAAAATCTTATGTCGTCGTGCGTGTGTAAGTATACTTTGAAGGTTTTTGTGGTGACATGTCTACTTTAATATGTCAAGGATTTTAGTCGTGTTTTCCATTTGTGTTTTTTAAAAAAGGTACTGTAACCCGTTAAAGACTTTTAACTTAAACCGCACCATTTAAACTCTCGAGTCCATAAAAGGTTTAATGACTACAAATGTCTCGTTTAAAATTCTCAGTACTGTAACACGGAAATCAAGGCGACATTTATGTCATCACATGGAGACACAGTCGCAACATGGTGACATGAGGTTATCGCGCAGTCTTAGCAGTGTGTGCACGGCCCGAGGACGCGGAAGCGGCGCATGAGTCGCTGATAACACCACATAATAAAACAATGCACGCCAACATGCCCCGCCACTTTGCTTACGTCCCGCCTTTTTCATTGAAAATTTAAGGGCAAAGTGATTTATTTCGATGATACGATGATATGCTAGTCGCTTCGAAAATGGCTTCAACAACCGGCAAGCGACCACGATGTTTACGATATGATTAACTTTATTATCTCGGGTTATCATCCACACACCGCCTTTGAATAAATTGTATAAATATTTAAACTCGAACTCACCCGTATTTGGAGACAAATCCAATTCGAGTCGTAAATTGCATCGGTCCCCACTTTATAAACATTAACACTACACTCCACTCGAATAAAATATACATGGAATGTTACGTAATCACTAATAGCTATTAGATTTGTAACAATTTAAGTTGTAGATACAGTTAAAGTTAATGTCATTACTTACTGAATAAAAATGATATCCAATTAAAAACGTCCTACGCATAGTAATAAACGAATGATACTGCATTCCGACTCTCGGCCTAGCACTCGTGTTATTCTTTGAACCAAAAGAGTGTATTTCTAACGCATAAAAACTCGTGTGATTATCGAAATTTTAATGAGCCCATAAATAACATTGGGCCTTTGATTATTATTCGAAAATAGGACAAATTGGAGATGCACCCTCGGGTCTCGACAGTTAACAATAGTCAAAGGAACGTAGGGTCAAACGTTTTTTCTTCTCGCCCAAATAAACCGCTTTGAATGGAGGCTTGATTTTATGATTTATAGGGCCCTTTATCCGGCCCTTGCTTCTCCGTATTCTGTTTTGATTGAGGCTCCTTTCAGTGCTCCGAAGATTGATTGTTTCTGATGGTGTGGGAGTTTTTGTTGACTACGTCTGAGTGTAAATATTTTAGTTTTATTTTTGTTTCTCTATGAAAAAGTGGTTTGAGCCAGAGCGGTGGCAGGAACGAAAACATATCATTTGTGTTGGGATTTACACCTTAAGATTTCCTTCGATGGATGGTGTTTATGTCCATTTATAAATTTGATATAATTGCCCAGGAATTTGTGTCAAGAATTAATTTATCGATAGTTAACTGCCAAATCACGTCAGTTGCTGAACTTATAATTATAATTGATAGTTTATTGGTAAAGTAAAGCCAGCAAAATTGCATTTCAGTGTCGGCATTGAGATATTGCCGTTTCCAGCTGTATCGATTGCGAGGCATTCCCGAGCAGCGAGAGGCAATTGAGCAATAGCATCCACCGCGGGGTCTACCTTCCTAGATTATTCCTTCGAGCCTTAACTGAATACGTCTATCCTGCCGCGATAGACCTATGAACTCAACAGACTTGATCTACGTTTATATATTTCCTCTCACATTTTACAATAGAAAAAAAAAGAAATAAAGTCTGTGGAACAAACATATTTGAAATATTTTCGTTATCTTTTGTTTTTTAATTTATCGGAACAGTGGCGAGGCAGACAAAACGCGGGCTTAACTCATTAATTCCATGATTATTTTTCCAATCTGCCTTGGTAATCAAAGTTAAGATGAGCTAAGCGGTACTTTGTAAGCTTCTCTCTCCTCTCACCCGATGACATTTCTCATTAGGCACCTCGTAAACAAGGACAGTTGACGCTTACTAATATGTTCACGTCACATCTTTACGACTATCGAACAATTTAAAGATGTTGAAGGGTCTTTAAATTGAAATAGGATTGTTATAAATTACTCTAGAGGACGAGCAAGCGTGATTTCGGTAACCATTAAGGGTATCTGACAAACTGATTGACTTTAACGAATCTGAATTCGGTGGTATGATATAAAAGTTTTTTATTTTATTTTGTGAGGGACAGGCATTTTGAATGGAACGGTAAATTATACATTAAAAAATCTGAAGAAGCATAAAATCCTACACGAGGAGCTTTTATAGGTCGATAACGGAACTGGATGGGACATTCAAAGGCATATCAAAGCATAAAACCGAACCGCTAAAGGGCTTTATAAATTGGCCTCGCCGAATCTATCGCATGTGTTACACTGCCCGAAGGCAGGGGACTGCAATTGAAATGTCCCGCTAGCATGTAGTGGGTGCTAGCCGTGTCCATTTCCGCAATTTCAAGACGTACAAGAGCCGATCGTGTACCGACAATGGGCGCTATCGTGGGGCGTCTAATCACGAGGGCCGTTGTACTGTTAGGTCGCTGTATCGCCCGCGGCCGAGCCAGCTCGTAATATGCGTGCGAACGCGATCCGATCGTCGTCGCCTGCGCAACATCTCGGCTGATCTCGGTAACGTTCGCTGGGAGCACTATCTGACAATGCACTAATCACTGTGACCGAACTAGCTCGATTATGAACGGACAAAGGTTGAGAGTTATCCGTAATGGCTTGTCCGTTACACGTTAGCATAATCGATGGTTAATTGCTGGTTAACATGAAAAATATTCCAAAACGGTATTGACTGAATGGTTGTGCTTGTAATGTCGAATTACTTGACAGTTAATTAGGGCCTGCCATTCAGCCACAGCCTTGTTCAGAGCTTTGTGGCAAACTTGTAGTTTCGTAATATCTGTCGTATGTCCGCCCGCCAACAATACTGCGCCTTTGATTTATGATCGCAGGCCCTTGCCGCAGATTGAACTCTTTGTAATCATTGACAAATTATGCGGCTACCATTTACTTTTATCCGGTCTTAGCTTTGTTTCTTGTTAAGAATGTAATAGCTTCGATAGCAGCGTTGAGTGCGCAACGAATTATAATAAGCACCTACCTGCACCGTTAGCCGCTGACATTTGAGATTTACTTTCATAGACATTGTTTTAGTTAATCATAAATATCGGCATAATTAGTGCTGCTGAACATTATTTACGCAGAGCACGGCGTATGACTCCCGTTAAAGTAAAGCTCTCTTGTCTGCATTGTGAGAGGTAAGTAAGCTACGGGGATTTATGCATAATGACTACCAGTTAACTTATCTTTACAAAATTGATCGGTGAACGATCAATTGAGTGGCAGAAGTGTACGGCCTCTGTTTAGATAAAAATCCCAAAAACAATAAAGAAAAAAAAAAGTGTACGGCTTGACGCGTAAACAAACAGAGCCACTACCTATTATGTAAACTAAACACAGCCTTCTTCCGTCAATCATGAATATTGGAACATATTTCCAAGGAACCATAAGCGCGGACACGCACCTTATGATTTGCACTATTTGCATTCTCTTGCAAAGTAATACTATCCTTTAGTGCCCATAAATTTTTCATACAGTTCCCTTCTCGTGTAACAATACATTTGCTTACAACAACATTTATTAAGGTCGGACACAAAGGCGAGATTCCTTTGCTAGCTCTATGCCTGAAATAAACACTTATAAATCTCAAAAGGTTTATATTTAATCACTGGTGCCCTCACAGAAAGCACGTTTGCAGTTGAAGTCTGAATTATTTTAAAGCTGAGACCGAGTCTTTTATTGTGGCCAACCATTGTAAGACCTCGGTAAATCAGCTTAGTAGACGGATGGTGTGACTCTTATCTTCCCTACTTTGAATTGTATGTATCTGGCTTTTGATTTGTTTTTAGTGGACTTTAGTGAAAGCTTCTTGTCTCTTCAGTGTCATTTGTGCAGCTTTCGTGAATGATTTACATTGGGAACTGTTTAAAGCTTTTGAATGGCAAAACAAGTGTCCATTTATTTGATGTGATACATTACGACCACCTATGTATGTACATATGTACGCTTAAAATACTTTTGAGTTTCGATGAGCAGATGAAAATGTAGGATGTCCAAACTGACAGTAAAACTCCCGAAAGTACTTCTGTAATCTAGATTTTGAGTTCCACTTTGTCTTTACAGTGCCATATTTAGTGGCACCTCAATGCCCTTGTTTGCCAAACTACTTTATTTATGGCACAAGCAGATAACCCAATAAGTACAATAGCAATACGGCAACCTGTTGAAGTTATCTGTTGTATCCGCACAACACTACTGAGTGAACGAGTGAACGCGAAGATTGAAGAGATAACGTGGCCACATTGAAGCTTGGAAATTGAAATAGGTACTACTATAAATTCATATGCAGGAAATGATCAATCTTTTTGAGGCTGCACTGTGCACATAGCTATTTTATCGTTAATTTCAGGAATTACATTATAAACACACGAGTGGCCTCTTGACTCGAGTTTTACATAGATCAGAAATGTAACCGTAAGATGCAATAGAAGTGACTTTTAATAACATTTTTGTCACAAGAAAACATTGCTTGTGCTGTTCGAATACCATTTCATTACTCATGTCAACATGTTTATTGCGGGAAACAAGAAAACTAAAGAATACTTAATCTTTTTAAATTTTTCCATGCCTGCAAATCCTACAAAATCATCTAAGTCCGAACTGGCAAGAGTAAAACTAAATTAACAGTTAGAACCAGCTGCTAAAATTAGCACTTTCAATCAGAAAAGGGTCAAGTCCATTTAGCTTTATTAGCACCAAGAACTTCGGAACAATTGAATAGAAATCCATTTCGTAAATGTTGGGCAAAATTTTGCTACAATTTTGTACAAAATTTCGAAGCCCGGTTATTCCTATGTTGACATTTGAAGTTAGTTTAAAGTTAGTTAAAAGCTAATAATCCTATAGTCGGCTTATTTAAATTTGGACGATTTGGTGTAACAGATTGAACGAGAAGCCTTTGCGGGGGAATCCATTTTAATGCTATTAGTAAATGGATTGGATTCAGTAAGGAGACACTTATGGTTGGTGTGACCACGAACTGGCGACGATCATAGAGATGGTTTTTTCTTACATGTTTGTTTTGTTTCGAAAGGAAATGGGAGTCGTTTTGTATTGTCGTTTTTAGGGTTCCGTACCTCAAAAGGAAAAAACGGAACCCTTATAAGATCACTTTGTTGTCCGTCCGTCCGTCCGTCCGTCTGTCAAGACCGTTTTTCTCAGGAACGCGTGGAGGTATCAAACTGAAATTTCTATATGATACTTAGTTCTACTGTCCCTGGAAGCTGTAGAAAAATCAACCTTCTAAGTCAACGCAATCAAAAGATACAGCCACTTAGGCCGCAAATTTCCGCAAATTTTCGAAACTCGCACGGGAATCAAAACCTACAGGGTACTTCCCGTGAACTTAGAATCTTGAAATTTTGTACGAAGTCACGTCTTATAGTACAGATATAGGAAAAATTACGAAAACCGTAAATTTTTAGTTTCGTCATATAAAAAAAAGTTATATACCCACAGGTTTGTACGGAACCCTCGGTGCGCGAGTCCAACTCGCACTTGACCGGTTTTTTTGGAGCATACACATGCTCTGGGAATGAGTTCTTAATGTTTTCGGTAAATGTAATAAGCGTTGTCGGTTGAGTGGTCGCAAGCGCGACTGCTGAGCATGATTTCCTGAGTTCAATTCTCGGCTAGAGCAAAGTGTTATTAGGTTTCACCATCAGGAATTTCTCAGTAGCAGCGATGGAATCTGGATTTGAGCCCGGTTGATGGCAATAGGCTCGCCCCCTATTACATGGGACTTAAAACATAACTGAGGAAATGTGGGTGTACTATTAGGTATATCTCTGCCTAACCCTTCGGAGATTACAGGCGTCATGTTATGTGTTATGTATGGAATAAGCGTGGATGAATGCGTCTACAACGAAAGCATGAGTTTCATCCAAATTGGCGTTAGTTCGTGACTCTTTGTTAGCTTAACGAAATATTGTCGTTTACCATACTCGTACCAAATGAAAATACACCTATATTTAAATGTGTTCTGTCTAAAAATAGAAACCAATTTCTTGCCCTCATAATAAATTAAAACACATTAGCTTGTGTTTCTCGTATTTTACATAACACTTCTAAGTCCGCGGTAAATCCGTACAACAGCAATATTGCGGTCAAGTGGGAGCGAGTAAGGCGCTTAGTCTGACCCAACCACCTCAGACTTAAACGACCGGAATCAGATTATAATTATTTTTTCTTTCACTTTCCATACCACTGAGTAAGCCACTTCACAAGTAGGTACTGTCAAGAAAATGGATTTTGTTGCAAATGGCTAATCGATTTAAATTGACAGTGACCTTTTTGCAATAGTTTTGTGAAGTGAATGCTTAAAAAATCAAGATGGTGAAGTACGTTTTAAACAATACATATCCCTCACCATACCTGCGCAATCGGTGTAGTAATTTTCATCATTAAAAGTGAAACCTAATCTTTTTTTGCTGGCAAAAAAGAAACAGTTTCATCCAAACCTAAGTTTAAGTTAACCCGATACCTGTTCAAGTTATACAAGCAAGATGAATAGACGCCGATCCATCTCGACAAACCCAACTCACGCTTGCAAATCGCAACAAAGGCCGTTTAACTGAAGTCAACCTCACAACAAGGAGATAACTGTAGAAACCATTTCACCCGTTACGACATTATTAATGATCCCAGATCGGATCACTTACTAAATTGAATCCAGAACTGCGAAACAGGTTCTTATGTTACCAACAATGCATCACTGTTCCATAAAACCAAAATTGAAAGTTGCAGTATCCGTTGTTTTAGAATGTCGGTCGGTTCGATAAAACATTAATTTTTAATTCGGGACAGTCGTGACGCGACTACTATTACTTCAAGGTGCTTAAGTCTTGCCTAATCTTAAGAGCGATCGTCTGCCAAATGTACCTGTGTCGCCATTGTTCATTTACACTAACAAGGCATCCGAGACACCGAATAGATAGACACCAGAAAATCAGCTCCATATAATGACCAACATATTTAAAAGCACGCACACATAGAAACGACGCTTCACCTACATCGCTTGCACTTGTTTGAGACTTTACAGAATTTGAGAATATAGTAAGCGCCAGATAAACGTGGAATAAAGTTCATTGCCCTTTCCTTAATTTCTCTGCGTAGATACGCGGACAAGAAATTATGAATCGTTTTTTATTACTAAAAAAAGGAAAGGATCACGATAGATGTCGATTCAAGACAGCTTTATGTCATTATTATTGTTTTCGGAATTAAGTATGTCAATAAATGTATGTGGGTCAATGACCGTAATTCCACGCTTATCTGGCGCTTACTATAGTTAGACTAGACTTGCGAAGCAACACACGCGCTTGTCTCCTGTTCCCATCCGTCGCTCCATAAGTCGCATCTCAGTGATTAGTGGTATGCTCTAACTAGTTTGTTTCATTCGTTTTCCCCACAGCTCTTGGCTAAGGGTATACGTCTTTATGTGTGTGCGCCTGCTGTAACTCGTACTATGGAGTCAACCTTCTGTGTCCAATCCATTCTTAGTCCAAGTCTCGTTGTGACCGCCTTATGTCAGGAGCTAATCATTTAAGTCCGTTGGGCATGGTGGGCAGTATTGTTCTCCAGTGAACTGTGGTTAGGTAACGCTATCGCAATGAGCTACAAACTTTCCAGTTATTAATTATGCTTTATTGGCTTCGTCTGAGGACCGCCCGTCATGTTTACATACGCCTTAGGTAACGTTCTTCAGGTCATAGGATAATGAAGCGACTAAATATCCGATCGTAAATAAATAGTCGCAGCTTGTTGCTATATTTAAATGAGTTTCATTCATCATAATCCATTATGATGGCTTTATCACGATTCGGTAGAGCTTTTTACTGCTACATTTTTCGTTTAATGGACAGTCTCGCGTTTGAGCATTACCTATGTCACCTGGTGCGGTCAGCGATGGTGCAACATTTCCCATAAATAACCTTTTCAAGCATGACAAGTGACACATAAACAATACAGTCTCGTCTTAAATAAACTTTGACATGAAACACACCGAAAAGAAATCTTTTTCTTTAACAAATTAACACGACAATATCATCGTTTATATTTGTAGAACAATGACCGTGTGTACAAAGTGAAACACGGACAGTAAACACACAAAACGACCGTAACGCAAACCACGAAGTTTACGTAACACCGTGGGATTCGAACGGTCAATATGACGTCTCACAGAAAATTGACCATATGTGTACGAGTTTGACGTAACTCCCAGTTAATTATCGAATACTTTTTCATTTTATATGGTTAAATAACGATGCTGATGTAATTCTAACTGGAGCCATGAGTCATAATAATTTTATGTGCAACTTATCTTGATCTTTTAGGCTATTTTATAGGCTCTTTCCGTAAGAAAGTGGGAGTTTTTTGATGAAAGTTAATGCACGGTGATATCCCAAATTAGTACTTAAAGTTATGAAACATGATCTGCTAGTCACAAAAAAGTTTTGCGTGGGACGCATATCCGGTATGTTGTTAATAGATGACAAGTAGCAGTTCTAGATGAAAAACAGGCAGTTTATATGGCTATCCCGTGGGTGAAAAAAACGCATTAAGTCATTTATCATGTGCCTGATTTATGTCAATGGTCCCCTCATGTTGGCAGACCTGAATATAGTACACATAACACAACATCATCAAATGTAATCCCCGAAGGGTAAGGCACAGGTGTTCTTAAAAGTACACCTACTTTTCGCCAGTTATGTTTATGTCCCTTGTAACAGGGGGCGAGCCCATTGCCGTCAATCGGGCACAAATCCAGACTTCGAGGCTGCTACTAAGAAATTCCTGATAAAAAAATCCAATAACAATTATCCGACCCGAGAATCGAACCCGGGATCATGCTCAGCAGTCGCGCTCGCGACCACTAAACCAACGAACCAGTCCACCTGAACATAGCTATAACCCAGATATTCTTAGAAAAGAATAGATGCCTGAAGAATTTTAGATGTATCTGGCTGACAGCAAAGGAAATCATCTTAACTTGACCTGCCAAATTCTGAAAATGCAAATCGGCACCAAGCAAGTATGTTGATTATAGCTCGCTTGCTTGGCTGTATAAGAAGAGCCCTTTAGCCATCAGTGAGAAAATTACACTGGTGTAGATCGATAGACAGCTGACCCAACGGTTGGACACGAACCGACACTTCGATATTGTGTAAAGTTTTCCAATAACCTTCAGCTACTTTTCAAACGCCAATGCACTATCTCGACAGCCTAGCGTCTACGTAAACATCTGAGTAAGGTATCACGATGACTCAGGGCCGTACCCGACATTCAGGTGATCCAAATTTCTAAGTAATAGTTTCATTATATTACGAATTCATGGTACGGTGTAATGTGGGTTGAACAAATAAACTGCTGTTTATGCCGTCAATCCCTTCTCATGACATTCACCAAACATATGAGCCGTAGATTCCGCTGATAAGTCGCATAATGAAAAAATAAAGCTCTATTTGTATTCAGGTTTGTGTTTTGTTCGTCGTACGCTTATGAAATTAGGGCGTACGTCATTCTCGTGTTGGAATGAATGGACTAACTTGTTTGTTTCATAGTTTCTAGGCATTTATGTAGTGTTAACTGTTACATGTCACCTCTTAAAAGACATGCGGTACTTCCAATTTTCTCAACCATATTCCCAGTACAGTAATCATCCAATTCAATAAACACAATTCAGATAAAAACGTTAACCGCCGTTACATCTCAGTACATTTAATACAAAAATAAGACATGATAATGCATAATGCCATTTTACAGGCGTCTCATTGAAATGCGAATAAATTAACATAAACGACGCGACGATGTCTCGTAGGGAGCGTTTGCGGAACAAGCTAACGCAATAAATATCTGAGTAATGGCGGCGCACTGAGTTTCGCCGGGAGATGGCGCGACTGAATAAGGGACATAAATAATGATTTACTCTTCAAGCCACAATACGCCGTTCGTTTCCTCAGACGCCCTTCGTACATTTTCGCTGATGAAGCACCATCGCAATCCGCAATTATCATCTCTTATCGGCCCCAACGGAGTATCAAAGACATGCTGTCTTGCACGACGTCCCATTTTTTGCTAAAGCCCTAATCCCGATCTGCTTGCATGTGAATTCGTGACTGTCGATTTGTGGGAAATTGATAAGTGAACTCAAACAATGTCGGCGAAAACGGACCTTACCCCTACAAACCTGGTACAACACAGTATAATACAGCAGTTTAATGAAAAATCATGTAGCATGGGAAAAGTTTAAGGTATCTCGTCTTACAGTTATCATTGAGCATGCGTAACTGGTGCGCAGAGGACTATCGGCCGGTTATCTCCTCTGCGCCCGCGCTTTGTTAGCTGCGTGCCTCGAATAACAAGTCTATCGGAACTATTAGCAAATATGAAACCTTCAATTATACGTTGTTTATTGGAAAACTACAGATAAACGCAGTTGCGTGTCGATTTGAGCTGGGCAAAACGTAATTTATGTACAGTTATGAATTTAGCCAGAGCTTTAAATCGAAAAAGGCCCATATAAGGAAACTGACTCTAAATTAACCGCAAAGAGGTATTCAGCTACGAATTTTATTTATGTTGTTATCTGTCTAAGGTCTCAATGGCCACATGGTTTGGGTTCGCGTGTGAAACCCGGCCATCAGGAACATCAGACGACTCGTTATTGCATTGCGTGCTTTAATGTGCAAACGTGAATTTTAAACTGCACCATGAATTATTACCTACAGTTGATTTGAGCGTATTATCTGTGTGTTTGTGTTGCTGCCCGGGGCGAGCGTGATGGCGTGAAGTTTCCGCGAGAGATCTGTAATTTATGCGTTGAAGAATGACCACTATCGGCGTGGCTACACATCGTGGCCCGAGTTCTCGGATAAGTAAAGAAAGCATTAGGAAAGTTCGTGCAATAGTTGCCGCATAAGTCACCCGTATACACCCGAAGGGCATGAACATAGTTATTTCTGAATACCGACCATTCGTGGACATTATTTGAAATTCTAAATATTCGCAATTTCGCCGAGTTTTATCCTGGCAGCGGCAACGACAGCGAAATTCCTCTGCACACCTTTATCTTTGCCACTGAATTCCTGGTAGACGTGCAATCTGAAATATTTTTCCTTTAGCAAGGGCGTGTGATAAATAACGTTCGCGTGAGTTATGTAAAGCTCATTCATAGTACATATGGAGAGTTCATTTATCAGGAGATATATCAAATGATAAAAATAGTTATAGTGCAGTAGCGGGCTTGGGCCCAGTAAATAATGGCTTGAGCGAGATTTGTGACCATCTACGTGCGTTGGAGGTGCGAGTGCGAGTCGCCGGCTAAATTCTTAATTAATAGCTTTATTGTGCGTTCTATGAACAGTTACTTTATTGCGGTCTTTTGAACTTCGATTCACTCATCATTGTGCTCTTGACGGCCGGATATTGCCGTCACATTGTTCGAAGTATTGGACACATTTAACAATAACTTGTGAATCCGATACAGCCAGAATGCGCTGCAGCAAACCTCGTAGAAGTTGGCGAGATTATGAGGACAAAACCAGCTTAGCCCAGAATCTAAAAAACTGGAAGTCATGTGTCTTTCCCAGCAGTGGGATAACACAGGCTAATAGTATAAGTACATTAATAATTTGCGCCCGCTATAAATTCATCAGAGAAGACTATTTAGGTGTCACAACCGGGTGCTAATAATGTTACAATAGTCACTTAGCTTCATTCACAGCTGTTTCATTTATTATTCCGTAATAACTCTATTACAGATTGCAATATAAATTATCTTGATGTATTGCTTTAATAGTTTTTCATTTTGTGTCAATGACATCGGTATAATGGAGTTGGTTGCTAATGAAATCGTCTTTATGTTTATAATAATGATCACCGATAATCAAATGCCATAACAAAGTACTTAATGGAAATAAAATCATAATATTAAGAAAATAAAGAGTTATGACCTCGATATATCCATTTGGAAATGTACTTAGCATATTAGTTATCGTGCAGATTTATATGTTGTTTTGCTTATTGTTTATTTGTAAGATTGTTTCGTTCCTTTTAATCATGTTAGTGGCCTGTCATTTGCTAGCAATTAATAATTTCATTAAGCCGATCGCCTATTTGTGAATATTCTACATCATTTATGACCAGATATTATTCAAAAACTCTTATTTGAATTCGGTCTTTGTCAGTTTCCTCATGGGATATACGAGTTCTGTCCCAATACTGCTGTACTGTTTTATTTTCCCGTCGAAAACTATCAAGCATAATCATTATTGAGCAATTTTATACATTCATTTTCTTCTACATAGTTTTCGATGTGATAACTCATTTCGTCAGCGCAGCAATCTTTGCGAGTAAACTAATAGAATCTGTCCCAGATTCTTTGATTGATGGAGAGACGGGTCGCAGTAAAGTTGATGATTGCCTGTCTGCATGTTCCAACAATGCAATACAAACAATCTATTTCCAAACAAATAAATTCGATTCCTTCTCCAATATTACATAATTTGGTTCGGGTTATTGGTTCGCCTAGTTTACATTGTGTGCCGATCATTATTTGCAGTCACTCCGTATCACATTATTGAATCTTGCAATGATAGATATATTGAGTATCAATTGCTTATCCTCGCGTGTGAATTGTAATTCAACGGGAGGAAACGGGTTTATATGTATGTATATTAGTTTAAAGTAAGAAGCAGCCATCACAGCTACCAAGAAGCTGTTATCAATACACAACTTCCTATTGCTTTCTGCATATTGAGTGTTATAATGAACACCGTTTTTTTTAAGTGCTTAAGTAATGTTGCTAAGTTAATTATGCTCATTTTAATAAACTTGTTTTGTTTTATGATCATTGGATATGGGTAAACGTTTTCTTCAGCTTTCCGTGTTATCTTTTAGCTGATCTAAACAGCAGCTATATTCTCGAAGATAGTGATCATTAATTTATTATTTACAACTATCATAAATGCAAAACCTACATAAACTGCTTTTAGTAATTACTGAGCGGTCTTTTTGTAATTTTATAACACATGATTTAGTTTATATACTGATGATATTATAATACACTAGGTAATTGCTGTTGCTTGTTGCTTAAATACATCCATCTAGTGGTAACGTTCTCATTGATACCATTTGCAGAACAAAGTCAATCGGTGAAATCTAAATGGCCAAGCTGTTGTATGCCAAAACCTGTCGTGTAGGAATCTTTGCGTTGTATAGAGCGTTTGGAGGTTATAATCTTTATCTTTTGAACTATTATGTTGAACTCACCTGTAACACAGTTATATTGAATAATCTGAGCAACGAGCTAGTGCGAGGAGCCCGGGCTAAAAGCAAGAAGACATTTGACTGAATTGGAAGTTTGGTTGACGAATGCCAGCAAAATGTCGATATCTGATTTATGATTGAGATCAAAAATAGCTTTCCTGTGAAAACATTGTATTCATTTTATTATCTATCATGGTCTTATCATAAAATAACGCTGGGTTACAAGCATAGTTAATTATGAGAAGCAGGCAGGTACTCTAACTTCTCCTCATCTAAGTTATTTTTTTTTATCGTTTGATCAAAACGAGTAAGACTGGTCAAATAAAATACACGTATTTCTTAAACAACATTCACAGGCCACTGAAAAAAAAAATGAAATCTTAGCAACACCTACCGATTTAACAAATCTTATTTTAGTCTGGTTACCCGTGCTTAGAAAACATTGGTAGGTACCGGTATTTCATTATAATTGCTACTTGTACACGTTGGACCAGTCAGTAAGACAATGACGAACGTGGTCGCGTAGCCGGCCTTATATAATTTGTTTCTTTGATCTTAAAACTACTGGCCTAGTACTCACTGACAGATTTTGCAACAGACTTTTCGTTTTCTATTCCGCAATATGAGTATGAACGGTTGGTTTTATTGATGTGAGCTCTTTGTGTGCAATTAATAAGCGATTATGTTGTAGTCGTGTGGTCTAGATTAATAATCTTATTGATCTATAGACACGCTCGCGAATAAATCTCTCTTCCTGTACGTAAGCAACGAAGAATGTGATGACGCGATGATGAATCGCGGGATGTATGGCGTGTAGATTTTGAAGGTGATTTGTGACTGAGATGGTTAAAACAGGGATGTGGCAGAAGAAGAACTGGTGATTGGAATGTAGGATCTACAAAGCATTAATCTTCTAAAATAATATCAAAGAGAGATACGTTTTTAAGCTGACATGGTCACTAATATCGAAAACGGGATATTTACCTGGATTTCTATCAGTTAGTTTCAGTTTATCCGTGATCATGGTGTTTGCCCACAGCGCCGAAAATGGAACTCAAAACAATTATTAAACGTGGTCTTTTCTTTCTTTGCCGTTTTTAGTGTTAAGAGATAAGTTTGCATGTAAGGGGGTAATCTTAAGAACTACTGATGAGATTCCGAAAATTCTTTCACAAATGGGAAGCTAAATTATCCCCGAGTGTGTAGTCTATATTTAAAAAGTTCATGTAGAGTAATTTACGACCATAATGTAAATGAAGCCGCGGGGAAAAGCTAATGTCCCCAAAAATGTGTATGTCTACCGTGGCAACATTGATGTCTTTTATAAGAAAATATTTATCAACTATGTATTTGTGGTTTAAGTTTCGCAACAGCTGATGGTTTTCGAGTAATTCCTTTTAAGTTACGTACCTGTATTTGAAGTAAAATATGTGAGTGAGCGTGTCAGGTATTTTCATTTATGATTTATAGTTTTAAACGAAATGCAGGTCATGAATTCAATGTGTTTTTTAGCTATAAATGTTGGCATTTGACAACTTCATGACATAAATGTGCTTTTGTACGTGTTAAAGCTAACCTAATCCGTTACATAAGGTACGAGTAGTAACCTCTGTGGTCTAATAAATTTTGTTCGTGTGTTACTCATAAATTATTACCGTTTTAACTTAACGCTGATGAAATACTAATTAAGTGATAAAAGTAACGGCAGTGTCTTGGGTGGTCTCTCAATTTCTTTAAGTATATGTAAATGAACACAGAACAGGATGGTCGAAATTTTTTTTTTTCGACTAGTGCCTTGTTATCTCGGTTTGTTAAGAGGTTTTCAAATTCATTAATTTGATTGCCAATTAACTATTTGACCATCGTGTCAACGGTCATAGAATTAATTAGTCTTCTACAGTTTACCGCCTATCAAATCGATTGTTCTTGCTTAATCCTGTTCAAGATTCTGACTCATAAAACATTCGAAGTTTTACTATCATTCTTTTTCATCGTGTGGTCAATAGTGCCTAACCTGGTGTCAGAGTTTTTATGTCGCCCATGGGTCTCTGACTTGGCTTCACATGCCATCGAGAAATATCTCTCAGGCATGCTGGTTTCTTCACGATGTTTTTCTTCACCAAAGCAAGTGATAATCAGTACGCACATAAATCCAAACAATCAGAGGTCTTGGGTTCGAACTTGAGACCTATGATTTGACAGTCCGACGGTCACACTACTACACACACACCACTAGGCTATCACTACTTGTAGTAGTTTTATCAACAGATTTTTCTCAATGGTGCTCACACTTCCATTCGCATTTTGTTTTCATTGTACAATTTGTTTTCTTAAACCCACCTTCTGGTAAAGAAATTTGGGAAACAAACAATTAATTCACTTCTCTTGTAATGAGATCCAGAATAGTAGTACCACACAGCATCTGAGAAAAATGCCAATCACTAAGGTCAACGCCCTTTCCGTAACCACATAACCACGTTACACCAAACTATAGCCAATGTGGTAATTGATGCTAAATACTGAGTTCCCAGAGCTTTGAACGTGCACACACCATTCATATTCACCGTTGCAGGTGACAAATATGATCGCTGCATGAATATCGTGAGGACTGGATACTATTTCATTCATATCTGGTATGACAGATGGATGCATATTCAATGTTTATTTGGTATGTAGCCATCGTATGAATGCAAAGCGTTTGGAACAGTTATCGATGTAAGTGATGATCGATGTGTCTTCAAACAGCGTCCACTTTAATATGCGGATATTGGTCTATTCTTGATAGGACCTCGCTTTAGTATGAGGCTTTATTACGTAAAAATCTACGGTATTTTTGTAAAGATTTTGATTCTTACGTCGTTTTCTATTGTAATGGGTTTTATAGGAGTTAGGATCTATGTGATAAGGTTGATTTTCCGCTCACAAGCTTACAAGTTTGCTTTACTGGTATTGAACTACGTTACATTTTAAGAGTAACTTATTTAGCAGAAGACTGAGTTAAGCTCTTTTTACCTTTAACCCATAAAAATCAGACACCATTATTGGCTGTCTACTTTGAAATACAACCCTCACGTGTCTATTACATAATAATAAACCACATTTCAAGCAAACCTACTTATGTACGTTGTCCTAAATCAACGTCCCATAAGCCACACCATTAAAGAAACATAGAACAGGAGTACTTCCACAACCGACAACCGTACGTTCTCAGTTCTCTACAAATCTACATCTAAAGCATTAAATCAATCCACTATTCGTATTTTCAATCTGTTATAGAGATAAAAGACGCAATACACGTAAATCATTGCTTTCTATTATTATTTATTGGTGGCAATACTACAGTTAGTGCATTATTTCATCAAATTCAATGCAGCGTGTCTGCCCACAGCGATGTCGATGAGAACAGTCCGTTCACCGGAAGTTTCGTAAATGCAATGCACACAAGCATTCTCATCAAGACAATCCATCGTACATCCGTAAAGTGACTCCGATAAAACAATATCGGTGTAGTATCGAACCAATCCGATCGATCGTGACCACCTTGTGAAATATTTCACACTCTGTGTGGTCTCAACTCCGAACTTCGATACTTCGGAAACTCATTAATAGATTAACAATTAAACCAACGCTGTAAATCTCCAGCTCTAAAACTTCATTTAACATAAATTATGTAGGTATGCACTTTAAAATAATAGACCTAAAGTCGGCATTTTCCGGTTTTCTGGTTACTTGGAATTAGTTAAAATAAAATGGAAGTTATTTAAAGGCTAAATGGCTGGTTTAGTAGAGTTAATGGAATGTCCGGTAATTTCATGGACCCCGTGAAATTTTGATAATTCGGTGATTTATGTTTATTTGCGCTTGCGTGCTAGGTAGCTCGTGTAGTGTAGCGAAATATTATAATTGCATTTTTATACATAGCATTTTTTGTGTTAATAGTAAATTTAGCAAAAGCCACGGTTGGCCTATGTGCTCATCACCCAAAAACCCCAATATAATACAATAGTCACAGTTGATTTGAACAGCCGCATAACTCCGATATTGTTGCATCTGATGAAAACTTACATAATTCCAATTTTCCTAACTCAAAGTTTCTCCTTGCGTAGAAATTGACAAAATCTAGCATGAGTCTTTGTTGTGAAACAACCAGCAAATGGGCTTTAATCCGTTGACACAACTATCGAGCCATGGATCGACGTGGTTCGTAGAGAGGGCGCGAGTCTGCCCGACCGGCCATTACCCGCAATGACTGCACAGTAATACCGACTCAATGAGTGACTAATTAACTCGCTTGCACGTATAATTACGTCAGCAGGCCCCTGTCAAAGTCCCAGTCCATTGTCAGAATGTCTGACAATAGGAAATGGACTGACACTGCTATGAGAGTCGATAAGAATAAGTTTAAATTTAAAGTGTCTGGGATAAGATTACTAAGAATTTGAGTACCTACCTATGAATAAATGTTTAGTTGGTTGCCATTACGTATTGACGTTTGTCCCTTGTCCTGATAAGATACGTGAACTCGGATTATTGAGTAATTTATTTGACTTGAGGACAATTGAGCTTTGTTGTTGTAATGGTCTTGTTATTGAACTAATGATCTTAGGTTTTGGCAGCGGGATATTATCTTGATATACCTAATTGAGTTTTGAACAATTTAATCTCCAGAGATTGTACGGCAAGACTTCAAGGAGATTTTGAATACGACTTATCAAGTCTTGAGAATAATGGGTATGAAATAGGATCTTAGCTACTGGCTCTAATATTAAATGGTTTTAAGCACATACGCTGAAACAACCTATATAAATTCCACATGTAGATATCGTGACAGCATCCAATTACTTTTATTTTCTCTCCCGATCTTCCAGATTAATTTTCTCTGCCTACAATCCCGAGTATATTAAAGCAGCGAGCGACATTCCGAATCGCAAAGAATTTTCATATCGAATTCCTAATCGATTGTTCTTGTTATTCTATTCGATTAGCGAGTCATGTTACTCGATAAGCATACATATAGGGCACAGGACGTGGTCCGCTGTCGTCGACAACGTTTGTCGTTGACAACTTTGGTATGATGCAAGCCAATGCGTCCGACATGCACTGTACAAATACTAAGCTTGCTCGATAGTAATGAGACTGTGGTATGTATGTACGCACGGCGCCCAATCAAGCTAGAAAAACCAGTTCATGCGGATCTCTCATTCTAATGGAAATCTGTACATAGCGAGGCCATGTTATACTGGAATGTATAGCTTGATGTGTCGAAATACATAAGACGTGTGTATGTGATTATTGTAGAGTGATGGAAAGTTGTCATTATGATTTTAGTACATAGATAGGTACAGCAACACATCTTCCGAAACTTGATGTTTGCAGTGTTTACGCCTGCAATGAATAAAAAGATAATTATGACCTATCAGATCTAAAAATGACTATAATTGCGATTGTTGATTTGCGGCTGTTTACGCCTCGAACCAATAGAAAATGATTCTTAGTGTCAATCTCATTAAGCTACATTATAACAATACACCGTATACCTAACAATACTGGCCATAATCGATTGACAGACACATTGGTCATCTCAGAGCCTTGTTATTAGTAGACAGGAAGGCTACATCGAAGACGCTGTTGCCCTTGTTACATATGTAACAACATTTCAAACCAATTCTATGCAAAGTACGCAGCTGTCAATAGAGGTATGCAATAACCATCCCATCCGCATAGTCAAGTAAGTTAGGCAGACTTATCGAACTCTTATTTGGAGGCATTATTCAAGGCTATGTTAGGATTGACTTGGATAGCATCAACTAGATGTAAATGCTCTTAGACATCCACTATTTCTTTAACCCTATTCTTGGTACTGTATACAATTTGATACGTTGTTCTTTAAAAAAATCTAGACATAAACCGAGATATATTTTTAAAACTTTTATTATTTTAGGGGATGCAAAATATAATTATTTTTTTACCAAAAATGTTTTTTCACTATTAGTTACACTGAGAAAGTAGTAGACTCCAAGATGGCGAACCGAAATAACGCGTCTACGCATCGCAAGGTAAGAAAAATCATTTTAAATTGTATTTTGCAATAATTTTAACCGTAAGTGATATAATTTGAATAGCTTAGAATATTTTACTAGTCAGTATTCTATTTTGGTTGATCAAAATCGATTGTAACTATATTTTATTCACCGGTTTTTTCGAGTGTATCAGATCTGATACATTGCCAGATAACCAATATTTTAGATATTTTTGACTATGTATCTAATATGTGACATTGCCAGAGGTGTGTACAGAGGTATTTATTAAGTTAGTATTTATATTTTATCATTACAGGTGGTTGGTCAACTAACTATGCAGCAACAAAATAGAGCTCGACAACTTGTGGCTCTTGTACCGAAGCCGGGGGAAAAATCTGATTTGGACGAAAGTGAATCATCAGGAGATGAACTCCAGTATTACGTAGGCCCAGCGAAGTCCGACAGTAGTTCACCACCGCTCTCATTACCCTCTTCGATGGAAAACCTCCATCTATTATCAGATGACGATACTGAGATAAATGATATTGCAAATGCAGGATGTGGTAATGCATTTGCATGAAAACAGGAAGAGTGGGACTGCATTCTGCATCCAAGCCTCGATTTTTGACTCGCGGAATTAAAACTAAATATTTTATTTTTATTTCTATCGATGCTTGGAAACTCGCTTGCCCGAATACTGAAGAACCCGACAATCCATTTTCCCAGAGACGGTGGGACGAGCCGCTCTGCAGAGTAGTTCAGCTCAATTTACTCAACACGTCTGCTACTACTGCTGAGCGTGCGCGACTGCTGGCTGTGGGTGAGTGGGAGCCGGGTCTTTGGCTTCACGCACTGCCGTCGTCGAGCATAGGCACTTTGTTCGACGACACGACTTTCCGCCTCGCTGCTTCGTTACGTCTTGGAGCCGCCTGCTGCTCTCCTCATCGCTGTCACTGTGGTGAAGCTGTCAACAGCCTTGGACAGCACGGCCTGTCATGCAGCCGAAGTGCGGGCCGTTTTGCGCGGCACGCGAACATAAACGACATCATCCGACGAGCTCTTGTTACCGTCGGGGTTCCAGCTATCTTAGAGCCCAATGGCTTGGCACGCGACGATGGCAAAAGATCGGACGGCATGTCTTTGTTTCCTTGGAAGATGGCTAGGCCTTTAGTGTGGGACGCAACTTGTGTCGATACTCTTGCGCCATCACATCTTCCAAGCTCATCGTGCTGTGCTGGCGCTGCCGCTGCGGCTGCGGAGAACCTCAAGCGGCGTAAATATAGTAACCTTTGTGGAAACTATATTTTCGAGCCGTTTGGGGTTAAAACTCTGGGGCCGTGGGGTCCGAGTGCTCACAGCCTTTTTAAGGAAATTTCCAAACGCCTAGTTGACGCTTCCGGTGACCCAAGGGCTGGCTTTTACCTTGGCCAGAGGTTAACCCTATTCTTGGCAGAGATTTTTATTTCAGAATTTTTGAAAAAGAGTGCCTGAATTTTGTTCCTAGGTGTTCACTGGAAAGGTAAAAAATAATAATAAAAAATATAATTGTTTAGTTTACGTTTTATTGTATGTATCACATTAGGCACATTGCCAGGTTCATAGCAATCAATAGAAAAAAAACTATGTATCATATTTGACACATTGCTTAGAATAGGAAAAATTAAAATAATACAAATTCTGTTTACAATATGAACAAGTACAAAATAAATTCTTCTAAAAATCAACATAATTATCAGTCACAATCAGCCTTTAAGTCTTACCTAATTAATGAGTCTTATTTATGATTAAAGTGAGATTAATTTTATACATTACTACTTAATACGTAAGTTTATATTTTAATGTCATGGATTTCCGCTGATTCCATAACTTAGGAATCAGCGGAAATCCATGACATTAAAATGTTAGGAAAAATATTTGACTTATGGATTAAAATTTTATTTTCTAATAAATAGGTTAGATATACATTTTAACTATATACATTATAATAATTAAAATGACTAAAATTAACTAACTACAAACTATAAAAGAGCATCAAAAAACTCCTCCTCAACGCTGTCAGCCGGTAATGTGCCCAAGAGACTGGCGGCGTTGCCACGTTGTATGGCAACACTTAAACAAAACATATAAATACTCTCCACATTTATACATACAGATAATTATGTTTAAGTCCCATGTCATAGGCGGCAAGCCTAATGCCAGCAACCGGGCACAATTCCAGACTCCGTGGCTGCCACTGAGAAATTCCTGATGGAAAAACCCAATAACACTTTGTCTGATCCGGGAATCGAACCCAGGACGTCATGTTCAGTCGTCGCGCTTGGGTACCACTAGACCAACGAGGAATTATTTCTTTAAATATAAGAAAATCTATTTAGTTTGGTCATTATTAAAAAAATTACCCAGTTGAAAATACTTGAATTAGTTTTACCCGTCAAGAAATACAGGCGCGGTCAAACCGACCGGCCAGGACTTTCTGCCGACATTTACGGACTTGCGGACTTTGACAGATATTTTAGTACATATCCGCAAAGTCCGGAGTCCGGTCTCGGTTGCCGGTTTTCGGCCATTTCGTTCTTTTTTACCGTCTTGCCTGATACAAAATGTCGTGTAATAAAACGTGGTGTAAAATAAAGCACTGTGTAATTAATGATGTGTACGCACACATTCGTTAGCATAGACACGACAGTCTTTGAAAGTTTCCGGTATGTTTTCAATTAGTTGAAGAACAGACACTCTGCTATTCATGTATTAATTATGTCTAATTATATATGAAGATGTGTTTATTATGTACATATATTTGTGTAATATGTTTATAGATAAGTTAAGTTTATTGCCAGTGAGTCAAAGAATTTATAATTAGGAGTATGCTCAATGAAAACTTAGAAAGATGTGAAGGTACATGGGGCAAGTAAAATTTGTTGTCAGAAACATAAAAAAGGTCTCTTTGAAAAGGTCTGTAATTGTGCCATTTCTTCATTTGAACGTTAATTAGTTAAGAAGTTTTTCAATTTATTAGTTCCTTCAACGAAATAGAGCAAGATTGTTGCCACACGGGACTCGAGTACAGTTTTGGCCGGGTATGATTTCGTAGAAAGCGACCAAATGATGGTATCAAATGCAAAACCTCGTTTTACCGTACGTTGCCTCCTTGTGTTACCTTTTACGTTGCAAAAACATGAATTATTAAAGTTTAAGAAAAGTATCTTTAACACTGAAAACGGGATATTTACCATGTTTACTATTTGTTTACAGTTCCCGATGTTTCGGTGCCGTTGCAAGCACCATGATCACGGACAAACAGTGAACAGTTTTCAATGTTAATGCAAGTGTTAGTGACCATGCCAGTTTGAAAACTATTAGGAAAAGTATTGAAAATCCATTCCTTCATAACTTTTCTGACGTTGATATCGAATCTTGAACCTTATCTGCTGCTAAGAACCGCTACGTTAGTCTACACGATTGAAGTTGTAAACAATATTTCTACAGCTGTAAAGCATTTATTCTATTCAAATTGGACAATCAACTAATTGTAAAGACAAGTTAGATTAGTTCTAACAACAATATTGCATAGTAAAGTTCGTTTGTTTAGAAATTCTGAACAAACAACTATAATATAGGCTTGGTTAGGGGCGGTTAACTTGTTACATATTATACTAGAAACTGATTGGAATCGGTAAATACAAATGGTTATTATAACAAGAAACTATACCAAGGCATAAATAGCGATTTTTCACGATATGAAATGGCTTTCGACTCGCCCTTTCTTCAAAACATTGAGATTTTTGTATTACATCAACATTATTTCCAACTACAAATCGATCTAAAATAATAATTAAATATGTGAAAGTATCAAACTGGGAAAAGAGTTACAGGGCGTCAAAAAATTCGTCCACATCGTTGTCAATAGGCTGGCAGCATTGCCACGTTGAATGGCAATGCTGATTCTTTGGCCAAAATAAGG
The DNA here is from genome assembly GCA_964057025.1 of Standfussiana lucernea. NCBI lineage: Eukaryota > Metazoa > Arthropoda > Insecta > Lepidoptera > Noctuidae > Standfussiana > Standfussiana lucernea. The sequence continues at coordinate 5,731,913 of OZ059794.1, read as the reverse complement.
CCAGCCCTCTGGTCACGCGAAGAGTCGACCAAACTACATTAAAGTACAAAAGACAGTCACAAATTATGAATATTTATTATATTATTAATGTTTTGTGACTGTCTTTTATACTATTTATAGACTTATTAGGTTTTCCGATTGTAAAATTCTCAGTAGTAGGTACCTAGCTTGCTGCCTGGATTTGTGCCAATACCCATGTTCAATAATGCACACGTTATATTATATGTACATAGGTTCTCACCTCTGCTTACTTATATGAGGAGTAGATATGTATCGCGATAGGTATTGTTTGGGCTGTTCAGTTTCCACTAACTCCATAGAGTTTGGATTTTCTACGCTAGGCCAAGCACCGAGCGTTGAAAAATCAACAGCCCGCTTTTAGTGTATTAGATATTCGTTTAAGTGTAACTTAGAGTAAACGGGCAATAATATGTCTTAAGTACAAGTAAACGTTTAGTATCCCAACCATTTTATTTTTATGCATTATGCATATTTAAGGGCTATTACACTACTGAGACTTTAGAAATAGAATCCTCAGTAATTGCAGTCCTGAGCCAGTAAGACAACTTTACCAATCAACCCTTACTTCTATTACTCATAAACACAATACTAAGGCTACCATTACTAGTGCATTAGACGGCTCTATGACTACACACCTCCTTTTTTCCTATAGCCAGCTGCGTAATGTTGTGTAACTGGTGTTAGGAGCGATACAAACTGGTGTAGGGTACAACAATAATTACCAGCGGAGTGGAAGTGCGGCCGCTCCGTGTGGGGCGAGCCTATCATGCAGGGCTGTCGGGTTTGTTTAGTTAGGCATGTTGCTTCATATTTTGAGTATCTAGGTTGATATTTTACAGCAGGGTTTTGGTATGGTATGGTACACTCGACCAAGCTAATTGGTATGCAGTTAAAAACATCTTTCTATCACACTGCCGACATCAATCATTTTTACTATTTACGCAATAACTTTTTAAGCATGTGTTTGTATGCTTAAAAAGTTATTGCATAGCAACTGCATACCAATTAGCTTGTTCGATCGTACAGTTGTGGGATTAGTATTATGTTACTGACGCTGATTGGTCATAATATATAATATTTTGGATGTATATGTTACTGTAAATGCCCGTGTAATAGTAAATCTTAGGATTTACCAACGTGAGGACATCTTTGAGAGGGTTTAGGAACAAAAAGGAAATAAATATGAAAATTATCTTAGGTCTCAATAATAAATTAGTAATAACAATTTATGCTGTTACCTGTTTATTGGAAAATAAAATAAGTTACACGCTTGATTAGAACCCGTCTACCCGTTTAAGAAAAATTTTCCGAGCTTTATTTTCAAAATAAGTACTTGAGCATAATATGAAGATACCTGTGAGGTAATTACCAATATGGTTACTTACTTTATGGAAATTGGCAAACATCAATGTTGACTTTAGTATTAAAGTTACTGTTTAAATTCAGTAGTTTATTAGTTTAATACTCAAGATGTATAACAAACAACGTTAACCAAACAGATTTAAGATAAACAAAGTTAGTTCCGTTAGCTTTAACCGTGCTTTTAGACCGATAAACTAAATCCGTTAGCTACTCAGCACAGTTAACTAACAAGTCGCCTTTATTCACGCCATATTTCGCGATCAAATATCAATCTAATGTCAATCAAGCGGTCAATCTTTGGCCTAATTATAAACAGAATTTCTTGCGAAGTCGAAAATAAAACAATAAAATGCGGCGACCAGAAAGTACAGTAGGTTGTTCCGAAGTTCACTTATCAATGTTTCCGCATAGCAACACAAATACACGGCTATCGGACACCATAATTACGGCAACATCCTCGCGTTTTCTGCAGCCCTGGTCGTAAGTACAGAAAAGGCAACCCAGACGGTCCGTTGGTCTTGCAACCAGTTTACACGGAAGGACGTTTTAGGCATTGCATGGCGAGCTTTATGCGGCAAATCGATGTGACAACCGCGGCTTTGCATGCGCTCCGCCTGATCTCTGGATACGTTAGTCAATTAGGCTTGTCACGATCTTGACTACACATGGAAAATACCGTAGAGCTTGCGCAAAAAACTCAATGATAGGTGAATCGCTAATAAATATTGAAAAGATTGCGATAACGCCCCCGATTCTGAATTAAATAGGACGATTTATCACTGTTTGTTTATTGCAGGGAATTTATTGGACGTTACAGGTTTTTATTGGTCGTTTTATGGTAAGTCAGTTTGTATACCGTTTGAGTAAACAATCGTTTCCGTTGATGCTAGATTGGGCGACACGGCAGTTAAGACGTTATCTGTTTTTTAAATGATACAATTTTGGGTGCAATCGGAAATGAGGGTATAATTTCGAGTTTCTATACAAGACACACGTATTAATAAATAAGCTACTTTATCGAGAAGCTTACTAGCTTGTCTTCTTAACAACTTAACTTTACAAAACTATTTTCCAAGTCTTAATAAACTAGAAACCTGCGGTCTTAATGGCTTTGCAAGCGCGGATTTGATGCGCCTCTTGTTAAAATTCTCAATTTTTTCTCGACAAAAATATAGAAATTCCTTTAAACGAGCTCAAAGGTCCCGGGAAGGATGTCTCCGATTATCGGGCGTCATTACGGCGGTACGGCAGCGCGAGGATACGTCGGGAACTAGGAGTATTAATCAAGCTATAGAAGGTCTTGCTAAATCTGTTAGCACAAGTAGAAACGGACATAACTGAGAGCACATTCAAATGAATTGTACTATCACGAAGTGCTAATATCTTCGTCAGACAAAGAGCTTTTGTTATACTTTTCAGTGTTAAAGATGCTTTTTACGATTTTGTAACCAAAACCGTCTTCAGAACCCTGTGTCCACACTGCGTCTATTTTTTTTGAGGCATGGGCGGTGTCAAATCTGACAAGAGGACAATTTTCTCTTGCAGCCAATGACAGCCTATAACCGAAGGTCGCAATGCGTGTGGCCCTCATTGCATTTTTTCTAAAAATATTTACTGTCCAGTGTCCGGCTTCTGCGCAACTATGGGCAGCATAAAAGCCAATATAAGGCGCTCTATAACCACCCTTCATCCTCTAAAGCCAGTCGGTTGTCGCCCCACCGCGGCAAGTTCGCTTCGATTTATTGGTTAATCTCTTCGCCATTAATTGCTTCTTGCCCCGGGGACCACTTTTATTTCTATTCTTTTTAAATGCCTCACTTAATAATAGCTTCTCTCGAAAATGGGAATTTATTGCAGTGCAAGTTGATTTTATCTCGGATTTATGATTGGTTTTGTTTGGTTTACAGTAGGTGTGTATTTACGTTGTATTACAAGGTAGTCAAGTGTTAGTAACTCGTCTATAAAACGATTTAATCTTACAAATAGGCTTTATCTGTCCTACAAATACGTACAATAATATCTACTTTTATAAATCTGGACAAACACAATAATAATCTCAAAGTTTATGAGACTTCTACACAATTTCATAAAACCTATCTTTCTCATTCGAACATATTTCGAAATATCTTGTCAGCGATCTATTCTGAATAGGATTAACTTCAATAAACCAATAAGGATAAGTCAGATACATTCAATAAATTATTAGCTCCGATACTTTATTGACATTCACCAGTTTCGTCATTGTATAGAGATTAACGTAGGACTGACGATTTCATCTAAGTAAACGACTTATAAGTGCCTAATACGTAAAACAGACAAAGTTCTAAGCATTTTGTCGACTAAATCTGTTTCCTTTCGATAAATAGTTGCGAAAGCGATTTCGAAATGTTAAACGCGACAATTCATTGATTTGGCTTACAGGCGTTAAGTTTTAGAGTTATTGAAAAGCTCAGAATGTTAATACAGTAGTTAGGCACCTACCTATGTGTGTGTAAGTACTTAGGCCAGATTTACTGTGATTTGTTTAATGGTTGAAATATGACACTGGACTTGCGCTACATAAATATTCACGTTTTAGAAACAAAGAGAGAATTTGCACCAGCCCTACAGCTATTACGACCAATCAAGCACCTAAAGTATTATTTAAACCATACTTTAAGTGCCATTATTACTCATTCTGCCAATAAACAAGGATTTCAAATAGAAGTTAAAACCCAAGCAATTAAAAATCAATTTTAGCCCCAAGGTACATAATATGTGTGCTTAAGTTGTTGTGTGTTTCCACCCTCTCCTTTAATGATTCAGCCAAAAGAACAGCAAAGTAGGGTTTTTACAAACCTTGAATTAGGGACGGGACACGCATACACATAAATCATACGGAAACTGTAATCAAGCCTTAATTCGGTTAAGGAAGTGCAAGGTAGACCCTTTTTATTTGGGGACCGTTTCATTTTTGGGGAGTAAAAGATTGTCGTGTCTTTTGTTGATTAAACAGAGGTTTACTACAGCCTTTATACATTTCTGGATTACAAACAATTTTTTTTACAAAAATTACTTTGGCCTCGTCCATGTATTTGAACGGTTTTACTCACGTTAGCTTATGACTAATAGCCCCATTCGAGGTTAAAACTTGACTGGCAAACCCAAAACAAACACGTTAGTTAAACAGATTACATGAATGAAGTCATTCGAAACTTCCAAGACATTCTATAACCTTCACAATAAGCTGATAGAAACCTATCGTGAACTCCGGAATCAAATCTATTCCTCTATTCCTCCGCACTTTTATGTGACACTAACAGTCCATAACTTTATGAGGTAACAATCCCATTCCGCATTTCTGCGGCCAAGTCGTCTTCAAAACGAGCCAGAAGTCTGTGTCATTCCCTATAGTCTGCGAAAGCTATTCGCTAACGAAACGGCTCACATTTCATTCGAATTCGCAATTCGCAAACCAGTCAGCGTCTAGTCAGCGCTATCCAGAATTACTCGTATAATTCAATCGTTAAGTTAAACAGCTGAACGACGCAAACAATAGGAATGATTAGGAAAGCGGTAATTGTTAATTTGGTTAGCAAACTTTTGGTGAGCGTCTAATTTGATCGCGGCGTAGAAACAAAATGTTGTTGGCCGTGTCTTTGAATCGTTGACAACCGACTTTGTTGTACTTCCTATTAAGACGATTAATAGGAAGACGAAGTTTTGGCAATTGTGAAGTCCAAAATTCCTTTAACTTTTCAAATAGGCCATTAGCACGTTTTAAGTCAGACAATCAGCAGAAAATCATGCGATTCTGACGTAAACTATAAAGCCGGTGTCACACAACGCCGTTGATTAAACGCCCGAGGCTCACCACATTCATTCACATCCTACGTACTGTAGATTCAACAAGCTGTAAACATTTCTCAGGCATGCAAATGTCACCGTCGCACGTGTACTGCGTATCGCGAGAACTGAGTAATTTGTTGGTTATTTATCGTCGCACTCCCCTAGATGTATTTCGTAAGGCGGTGCGTTTAAATCGTGAAATTATACGGCCCCACGTGGGCGGGATATGACAATGCGCAAATGCATTGTTACACGGTGTACGTTTCGCTTCAGAGTAGAAGGAAACGGCTCTCAGTTCACAAACACACAATTTGAATCTTATTCCTCACTTCATCACCTATAAACAAACGATCTCGTTACAAGAAAAAACCGGTCAAGTGCGAGTTGGACTCGCGCACCGAGGGTTCCGTACAAACCTGTGGGTATATAACTTTTTTTTATATGACGAAACTAAAAATTTACGGTTTTCGTAATTTTTCCTATATCTGTACTATAAGATGTGACTTCGTACAAAATTTCAAGATTCTAAGTTCACGGGAAGTACCCTGTAGGTTTTGATTCCCGTGCGAGTTTCGAAAATTTGCGGAAATTTGCGGCCTAAGTGGCTGTATCTTTTGATTGCGTTGACTTAGAAGGTTGATTTTTCTACAGCTTCCAGGGACAGTAGAACTAAGTATCATATAGAAATTTCAGTTTGATACCTCCACGCGTTCCTGAGAAAAACGGTCTTGACAGACGGACGGACGGACGGACGGACGGACAACAAAGTGATCTTATAAGGGTTCCGTTTTTTCCTTTTGAGGTACGGAACCCTAAAAATAGCACATCGAAAGCAGAAACTTAAAGCGTTTTACTAGGAACGAATAAATTCTTGAATGTTATCTTATCTAATATAATACAATTTCTATTTTATATATTTTATTGGTTATCAAGTTGGAGTATTTATAGCCTAACAAGAACCCATTCGGTACAACCATGCGTGATTTACTAGGCGTGCACCAATTTTCAGTTTTTCGATAGAAAGTAATTCCGATTATCGACTTTTATTGGTGGTAACGGCGCTTAGACAACACTATTCTCAAAATAAAAGCCATTAGTGACTAATAGTAATGCCCGATAAAAATAAACAGTATATAAAACGTTTTGATATAGGACAGTACATAAAATGAACTAGGAGTTAAGGTTTTTACGAGTAGACAGTTGGTATTAAGTATTCTGTAACTTTAGTCGAAATCACCACTTAAAATGTAAACCTAATTAATATTTCGAATTCTCAAACTGCACGTGCTAGCTAACTTCCTTACAATTTGCAAGGAAGTTTTAGCCTTTACTATTGAACTCTTAAAAGGCCCAATTATTATCTTAAGACTCAGAAACTCCTCATGGAGTTTTTCATCATCATCAGCCTAGGCTTTTCCCAAGTAGTTGGGGGCGGCTTTCACTCTAATCGGTTGCAGCTGAGTACCAGTGTTTTCCATGGAGCCTAGCTGATCTCCACATCCCAGTTAGTATGTGATACCCCTTAGTGACACTGGCTGGTCCTCATAGAGTTTTTAAGTCTAGAAAATAGGTTTATTCAGAATTATTTTATCAATTCAAAGCAGGGGCTCCTTTGAACCACTTATCATCCACACGCCGATACCCAAGTTGAACATGTGCCAACTTCAGTTCGTGTTGCTGCAATTTCTCCATAGACAATGTACGTGATTTGTGTTCTAGATTAACTTTAGCCGCATTATCTATCTAAATTATTTCTTACCATTCTGCTTAGCCGTACGATAAAGTATGAATGGAATGTGTTCTGTTAAGAAACTTACCTGTTGATTTCAGTATGTCTGGGCCAAAGCAGCGTTTCCAGCATCGATGCTTATTCCTCATCCTTTGAGAGGCACGGCTACCGTTGTACTACTCCACCTAAAACAAAAGAAACCTTGAATACGATTGCCAAAGTGATAATTAATCAATTAGTATTTATTAGCGCAGTAGAAATTTCTCTGTAGGTTTGATTTTGAGTCTTCAATTAGCATTGCACGAGAAGTGGAACACCGTTCCTCATTAGGAGAGCAGAGTGTGGCAAGAGGTAGATGTGAGATAACGCATTACGCATGCGCGCGCCATTGTCTTCGCGCCCAGATGCCTAGATAATGCCGGCGAAAGCTCACAGTATATGCAATGGTGTAAGACTTCTGATGTCACTCGAGTCGACTCATAATTAATTGACTGTGAGGCTGTTTGATAAACGTTTTTGATTGGGTATTGTTCTGTTGTAAATTATAATTTAGTACCGACGTGACAGATGTTGCGATTCATTATGAACTTAAGAGCGTTTACGCCGTCCATGCGCTGTTTGACTCCAAAACAGTACTTTTCAAACCCTTTAATACCATCAACCCTTTATTTTACAAAAATGATAATTACTAATAACTTTAGGAAATTTCGTTGTCTCAATAGTTGGAGAGAAAAATATTTCAATTAACCCTTTCAGACCTGAATTATTATTTTATCTCCCATCAATCTAAAAAAAATTCCTGTAACTAGATTAGAGTATAAAAACAAAGGGAAAAATAAAGAAAAAAATCCTGCCTGTAAATTTTTCTAGAAAAAACAGTTTTTCTTTTTGTGTACAAATGTGCACATCCGTCCTACGTAATGAAAAAAAAAATAGTGTATGCATGTTTCTCCGAAATAAAAAAAGTTTAATTTAGCATTGTTTATTAGGATATTATAATTTTATAAAATTACCAAAACGAAATATGTATAATCATTCATAAAACTAACAAAAAAAAAAATAGATTACTTCTTTGGAGCTTATCAGTAATTGGCAAATAAATCAGTCTTAGATTCAATCAGTTTACGAATTAGTTTATTATTTCAGGTATGAAATGCTAAGAAACAATTTTTATCTTTAGTGAGACACAAGTGAACTTTGCATTTTATGCATTTTATCCGGGTTCGGCCCTTGCACCCTACCATTTTGCACCGCGTCCCAAGTCCCTCATCATGTGCAGGAAAATGCCCAACACCATCTCGAGCTATTTCAGCTACAGGGCGAATCTCTCCTGGTCGTCTTGGTATGATCTGTGGAGTTGGGCTACTCCCACTTGGCCGTCCTCTTTTACCAAGCGTAACTTTATTTCGCATCACCAGACATTCAGCTAGCCGACGACGAAAGTGAAGCAAAGTGAGTTGTTTATTTTTTGGTATGCCTAGCAAATCACTATCAATTTGGTACTCTCGATATGCCTGAACCACTGCTAAATCGGATGCATGAAAAATCATACGTAAAGTCCACTTTTTAGATTTTATAAAAGTCCTGTAGTAACTCATTAGTTGATCTAATAAGTCAACTCCTCCCATTGCATGATTATACTTCTTGACAATTTCGGGGCGTTCGACTTCAATAAATTGTTTATCCTTTTTACACCATCTTCTAACGCGATATGTTTCTCCAATACCAACGAAATTAGAAGCTAGATGCGTAATTTTTTTATCTAACCACTTGACCACAGTTACGTCTTCGTCATCACTCAGTGACACCTATGTCAGGAACATCTAGTTCCTGGTCAATCATTCCGACGCAGGATGAGCTAGGTTCTTCATCATCGTCCAAGTCAGGTGGGAATACCTCGCGTTGGTTGTGGTTTATGACATCTGCACCAACTCGAACAGTCCCTTTCAGACGTAAATCCCAACCGGTCTTCATCATCAGATGATAATTCCAAATCAGAGAGATCTCCTTCATGTAGCGCTCTCAAAGCGTCTGGGGTCAACAAATTGATGTTTTTTATCTGAAAATATAAACTAAGGTTTTACACCAATTTATAGGATCAAATTACATCAAAATAGTATCTTCAAATAACATTCATAGTAGATTTTTGTAATATCGTTACAATAGTTGGACAAACCGTAAAAACATCGTTTACGCCTGATGTGTACATTTGTGTATAATTATAAAAAATGAGTTATTGGGTACAAAAATAGAATAACAAACTCAAAATATAGCTTACATTTCACTATTGTAATATAACACATCAATTAATATTTTGCAATACGTATATTTAGCGATATTCTATTTTTTTAGAAATAAAATAATGAGCTTACCTACTCAGCTCCAACTTTGGTCACCCACTGGTCGAAACTTGTCGAAAATATTACAAAATATGCTAAGTGATGGCGTTAGTTTTATCGTATTTTGTACTTTATAATGTGAACTTTTGCATACAATCGTCCTCAATTGCACTTCATGCGAAATTAATACTTAAATATTTTTTTACATTTAATGTGTACATTTATGTACGCCAGGTCTGAAAGGGTTAATAGAGTATTGGTAAATTCTATCAAGATAACTCAACAGAGGTTTTCTTAATTTCCCTTTTAGCGTCAGTTTCGACGCTCTAATTATAGGAAACCACTGGCAAACCTAATTAGATTTTTTTTTTACCTATTGTTAAGATCGTAAAAAATAATAATAAGATAATAAAAATAATAGTAAAATTTAATTTGAATTTGAATTGAACGTACACGGATTACTAAAGTACGAGTGCATAAAATAAGTATTCAATAATATATTGCAAGTATAGCTATAATTATGATTAATATTAAAGTCGTTTTTTAGTTATTCAAACATGAATTTGTTGATCTAAACTTTAGAAAGAAACCGAACTTCGTTAATTATTATTGATTTGTGACTGATTAATAAATATTTCTTATTCTATTCAAATAAATCACTTTATACGGATTTACTTACGTTTATTTTATATTATATTTTAACCTGACGCGATGTTCCTCTTAGTGACACCTCTTATGAGGGAAATACAATAGGTTGGCGTTAACTTTAAAAACAATTTATGTTCTTATTTATAAAAAAATAAGTAAAAGTTTTAATAAATAAAATTCGTATGTAAAGAAATTGGGTAGATATTGGTTGTCACTAAAAATATTGTCAGTCATCAAAAATAATAATAAAAAAATTTAATCATCAAAGTACCAAGATTTTTTAATCACACTATAAACGTCCGCTATCCTTCCAAGTACGACTAAGGTCAACTCGGGTCAGGCAGAGCGCCGAGCGACATGTCCTCTCTCTAGAAAGCCTCGCGGCGGTCTGATTTGAAATTACTCGCGCGCAGCGATTTATAGTAGTTTTCAAATATTTATAGAAAAATAATCACTGTAAATTATTTGAAATTTTAAATTGGATGTTTTAAAGCATATGTTCTTCTATTATATTATGCTATTATTATATTAAATCAAGTAAGATATATCGGTGAAAAAATCATTTTAATTCCTTAATATTTCACATTGTTTGAACTTTAATTTCTTATATAAAGAAACCTAAATCAAAAAATTTTCTTCTCCAACTATATTCCTTAGGATCTTAGCAATAGGTAAAAAAAAATCTTATTAGGTTTGCCAGTGGTTTCCTATAATTAGAGCGTCGAAACTGACGCTAAAAGGGAAATTAAGAAAACCTCTGTTGAGTTATCTTGATACAATTTACCAATACTCTATTAATTGAAATATTTTTATCTCCAACTATTGAGACAACGAAATTTCCTAAAGTTATTAGTAATTATCATTTTTGTAAAATAAAGGGTTGATGGTATTAAAGGGTTTGAAAAGTACTGTTTTGGAGTCAAACAGCGCATGGACGGCGTAAACGCTCTTAAGATGAGCAATGGAAAGTATGTTAATATGTGTTGCACGTGATAACTATTTTAATTTAATTTTTGCAATACAAAAAACTGTTGTCAATATAACAATAGAATTTCTATGGTGATCTTTCTGCTTTCCTCCTTCATTCTTTCCGCTTAGTTTTATAACAATTGCATTTAAAAAAGTGATGGGTTGGGCTCGCCTATCATTTCTTCTTTACCAACCAACATTCATTAACAAAAGCGTCTGACATTTTCCCATATACTACACCACTGAATGCAAGTAGCTACTAGTAAGCGCACGTGCCATGCGGTCCGAACACAGCATACCTCACTGAACTTACTCCAATAAATACGATTTTGGATATGCATAATGAGAACTGTCCAATAGATAACTATGGTCAATGAGAGCCTGCGTTTAGTAAACACGGAACTTTCAGAAACTAGGGAAAACACTGGTATTGTCACTTTAACGGTGTTTTTGGAAAGGAATCGCGTATGTAGGAAGCTTTGTGTTAGAAGAGTTAACCAATGCGATTGTTGATTCTGAAGCTGCTGGTTCGATTTGTAGGCAAGGAATAAAAGTTGTTTTCTCCGAACTATTATATTATTGGTTTGTTTTTGGGTGTACCTGCTGTGGGTCACTATCTAATTCTTCAGGGAAATCAGGTATGAGGGCATGCAAAACCCGGTTTCGGTCCCATAGAGAACAACGGTGTTACTAAGGGACCGAAATCGGGTTTTGATGCCCCATGATGTTGCAAATACTGAACGATCTTATGGGTTGACGGAGGATGAGTGGTGTATACCCAAGAAAAAGCATGAAGCTGTACTCCTCAGTTGGTAACAAATAATGTGTATGATTTTGAAAAGGCAATGAACCTCTAACAACTAATATCAAGGCCTGTTCCTATGTCAATCACTGGCTTAATAGCTGATAAATAATTTAAATTCGTTGGTACCTTAATGGCTGATAAGTTTACTCGTGGCAGGGTAAAGCCTATGCCTAAATAACAGTATTATTATCCTGGTGCCAATTGCAAAGCTAAAATTATTGGCATTTATTGCCTAACAGCTCGTAACTGTCGACTAACATTGGTCTATTTTGAGAAAGAGACGTCGAACCTTGTGGGTAACGCCATTATCGTCACGATTCTATCGTACCACGATGTTATCGACCAATGAATGCTGGTTGCCATCGGAGAGATATAATCTCCAGGCTAATTATTGCTCGGGATCTAGCTATGCAATATGTATATTACTTGGTTTTATTCGTACTAGGTTTGGTGAGCATCCAAGATTTTCGTTGTGAAACAAATGATAAACAGTCATCAATTGATTAGTGGCTGTCTATAGTCTTGTTGCCTTTTCATCTTTCGGTTTTATTTTTCTAACAGACAGGTCCCTCGTTTATGTGGCTACTGTCTTTAAGATACAAAACACACTGAATAGAATAAAAACAGATAACATGAAAGAACCAAACTTCAATGTAACACCTGAATTCGTAACCCACTCTCTACAAACAATTGGCAATACACTATCACTGAACGACTCATTCACACTCTCACGCACACTTGAGCAAAACAAACAACAAAAGATCGGATTACAAGTTTACAACTATCGTTCACATAATCCCGGTCTTTGTTCCAAGTATTACGGATGTTCTATTTACCAACGACCAACCAAATGAAACAAACATAACGGTACCAGGAACAAGCACTTCAACAAACCATTCTTATCTTACTTTAAAACTAAATAGTTACTTAGCAAAAACGTGCGGGAGATTGTATGAGTTGTTACTGAAGTTGTAGGACAAAATAGCTACAGAAGACATACCAAAGAATGTATAGAAATATTAGCAACAGGGTATAATAATATCGAAGAAAGCAAAAGGTGTATGTGAAAATAGAAGTGCTCATTCAACGGCTCCGGTCAAAAGTGGCTAAAGGACTTTAATAGCAATGAATTATTGTGTGGTGAATTAAGGCGGAGAAGAATACAAGAAAATAGAGAAATGACATTCGGACGGACAGACAGACGGTAAGTGAAAGGGTTCTGTTTTAAAAAAACTTAGCTCACTTGTGCACTTGAATTATACTCAATGCTATTTGACAATGGAAAGTTTAGTTTTTTTTTTGTTCTTTTCATTTTATTTAGTTATGGGTTTATAGATGTGAAAACTGCATTTGGTCTTACTTGTCTAGCTGATGTATTGATCGTCTATGTAGAGTATCTATTTGGGCGTTGTCAGAAGTTTTACCGAATTACCCTTCTGTGCTTCCTTACTCTGTGGTTTTACATGTAAAGGCATGTCATTTGTTCATATTTTGTATGGTTATTAGAAATGTTTATTGTAATTTAAGCTCGCTGTCTGATAGTTACTGTATTCGGTTAATTACTCACGACACGGATGTTAATGAGCGAAACGTTGAGATTATTTTTCGGTGATAATTATGCTAGTGTCTTGTTTGAAGGTGTTCTTTGAATCGAGAGAAATTTTTATTTGTCCACTAATGAGGATGCTAGATTATCGGCATATTATTAATCAGTGGGAGTTTACACGCGAGATAATTATGTATGTAAAAGTAATCCCAATTCGCTGGTTTTTCTTGTGATTGCAAATTGTATCGATCTGAGTCAAACATGGAATAATATACTTCTTCAGTACAAGCTACGGAAGGAAATGAGCTTGAGTCTTTTTTGTCCGTTACCATACAACATGTGCCTGTATTATTCGTTGTCAATGATGATCGACAAACCGTTTTATCATGCAACCCATAGTCATTAGCGGACTAAAGAATTGTTGCTTTAAGATTAGAGACGTGTGTTCCGTATATTGAGACATCTTTGGTATTTATAGTCTTCCTAAACAATACTAACAACCACAGATTGAGTAACCTGCAGTTAAATCTTTAGACATCAGCAACGTGTCTAGGTAAGATCTTTCGAAGTCATTAGGATAAATGGTTTCAGTTTAACTGTGTGCCCTGACCCCTTGCATTCTCAAAACAATTCATCATGTTGATTATCACTAAGAGTACCTGTCTAGGTACCTATCTGCTTCTCAAATGACGTATGTCGAATAATTTTGCCATATTTAAAATTGGAACGACTCGGAACTGCGCAAGCGCTGACATAAGTGAAGACGTTGTTTTAAATTACCCGTCCAATAAAAAATAAACCAATAAACGTAAAGTTTTTAATTATATTAAATTAAGTATGATAATTATGGACTTGGACGTCTAAATTAGTTATCGATTTTAATAATCGTCACAAATATAATTAGTGAATTTGTTTAAATCAGCCAATCATGATTTATTTGTTGGTCAATCATGAACTTTGTTCACGGACATCCAATATCTTAAATGACCATGTATTTTATAATTACTACAGTCAACCGGATAATAAAAAGGCTCTAGAACTATTAATAGTCACATTTCTGAATAAATTAGTTCACCTTGTTATAATTACTTTTTTAAGTTTATGCCATCCTGTTGGTTCTATTAAAATTCTTTGAAACAGCAATTTCCTTAATCCCTATCTCGAATGTTCAAGCTTGCGTTTAAATTACATAATTGATCGATTTGACAGAATAATCGAATAAATGTCGATTAATTACATTCTCGCTTTACGCTTGCAACACTACGCCTTTCGTCTCGTAACTGAATGCTAATGCTTTACTTGTTTTGTTTACAGCAACAGCTACGCCATTGTTGTTGGGCAGCGGCAAATTTACGTGCCAACAGTTTTGCAACTGACAACCAGTTTTTGTAGCACCGATGAAGATATGAGAATGTTGGGAGTGCTGGCACCGAGAATACCGAGGTCCGAGCCACTTTCGCAACGTGTCGCGTAATTAACTCTTTATCAGAGGCTCAGGGTATCACAACCCTTCGATCTGACGCCCGCGATTAAGTAGGCTAGTTACAATTGCTCAATTAATTATTTTGAAGTAACCGAGTACCTACAAACGCTTACTGCGAGCCTGTTTCTCTATTGAAGTTTACTACGCACGCCAATTACAATCAATTCTGAACGGCAATTTTAATTAAACTGTTTAAGTGTAATAGTATTCATTATTGTTGAACACTGTATGTAGTTCTTGGAAAATAATCTCGAAATTTCATAGACAGATAATATACCTATAAATACAAGTTATCACACTCGGAATCTAATGCGTGATTAGACAGTTTATAAATAACCGCCAAGTTGAAAACGCCGCGTTTTACACCTTATTAAATCTTTTACGATATCTTTAGCAACACTGTGTGAATTAAGTTATAGATGTTATCTATATTTAGCATTAAAATACTGCTTGAATGAGGTTGAAGAGACAATAAAATTACCTAATAGCAGCTATAAAACAACGTCACACTACAAGTTTTAAACAGGTATTATCAGTCAATGATTGTATCGTGAAACGGAATAAAAACGCAACCGGCAAATAATAATGAGTTAAAAATAAAAATACACGATTAAAAATGCAAGAATGTGATTCAATGAACTTGTTCAGACGTCGCGACCTTGGTGGGGCGTGCAAAAAGAAAACAAGCGGAATAAATGTGTGAGTTCATTTCTGCGCGCATACGTTCGGTCGTACGGAATACTTCGGAACTGCGTCCGAAGGTAAGCAGCTTTCCGGACTGGTTCGGTACATTTCGAACGCCTTTTACATACGATACATGCACGTCAGTGGGCGGGATCCACCGATCCCTACTCTGTGGCCGAGATATTGCCACACTGATTGTTGTTTTGGCCACATTACTGTCTGTTACGTAACTGTTGTATATTTCGTAAGCCGACACCTATGGAAAAAGTATATTATTTGAGAGGATCACACTTGAAGCAGACAAAGCTTTTTATCTGACATGTCTGTATATCTGAAACATCTACATTAAACGATAACAAAGTACAAATCCACCTAACGAAATGTATCACAATTGTATCGCAACGTAAATTGAATTTGTATTTTAATCCCTCTCGCCGAATACACAACTGTGTATTAATTAATTTTATTATGACATTTATTGAAGCAGTAAGCTTTGAGTCAGTGAATTATTTGATTAATCTAGAGCAAGGATTGGGTTTAGATATGTTATTAAGGGAAAACTGGAACTATAAATCATAGGACGAAATTGTGAGGCGTAAAGTAGCGGTTTTACACCCGTTCTTGAAGAAAATGAAAGTGGCTAGGTAATAAGGAAGTTCGATTAAACAGAGGCTGTACTTAATGGCTGGGAAGGGCCCTAAATACGATATGACGCTAGTTTCCGTTGCATGGGCGTACTATCTCTTGGACATCAACAGACTTTACTGTAAGTGTGAGTGGGACTATAAACAATGACATTTATGTCAATATTGAAATTTATTGATCGGAGATATTGGAAGTGTCGACCAATAAAACGGAATGACGACTTACGATGTGCGTTTGACACACGTAACATGTTTTGTTTGTGTGGACTGTCCCGTTGGTCTAGGAGTTGCAAGAGCGACTGCTGAGCATGAGGTACTGGGTTCAATTCCCGGGTCGGGCAAAGTGTTTTTGGGTTTTTTCATCAGAAATTTCTCAGTTACAGCCACGGAGTCTGGATTTGTGCCCGGTTGATGGCTATAGGTTCGCTCCCTATTACATGGGACTTGAACATAACTGGCGAAATGTGGGTGCACTATTAGGTACACCTCTGCCTAACCGTTTGGGGATTACAGGCGTGATGTTATGTTGTGTGATGTGCGTTTGTGAGTAAGACCTTATAGCACAGCTTACGAGCTCGAAAAAGTCATATGAGAAATGTTTTTCCTCAAAGTAACAAGGGTAAGACAGTAGTTGATCCTTTTTAAATCCGGCTTGCCATACCGTGAATGAAGGAACTGGAACAACCAGTTTCCTTAAGTACAGCTTTTAAACGACAACACGAAGAAGAACTGCGTAAGTGGCGATAAACACAATGTATTTCCTCTTTCGTAACTCCAGTTAAAGCGTGGGGGCACCACCATGGATATAACTCACCAATTCAAGACTTTACCACCAATTGTTCGTCACAAATGGAGCTTGTGAATCTTAAGTGTAAAAATGGCCGTATCACACCAATTTCCAAACGTTTACATTTAATTGTTCGACACAAATGGCGGTTGTAATCGTCAGCGTTTAAAATCCATTTAAGTCTTTCCGTGATGTAATGACATGCCGGGATCGTATACGTAGAAAGTTTACGTAAAATCCGCATCCGCGCACAATGCAACAAAAATAAAACGTCTGCCATTTAAGGAGACGGTACGCAATACTGGCTATCGCAGCGCGCAGTCCTTTAAAGTCGCTAAGCCGCTTATGAAATGTGGGTACAGACGTTCCAACTTTTCTCATCGACTGTGCTCATAGCGTTCATTCCGGCGGCCGCTAGGTGGCGCGCGGAGCGGCTCCCGACGCTCAGTGAATTTTTCTTTCATGTCATTCTCGAGTTCCGGGTACGGTTATTGAACACTCCGACTAGTATAAATTACTTGTCTCACGCTTCACAGTCGCCTCGCAAAAACTTTACTGACGTCGATGAGATTCCAGCTAAAAAAAGGTACAACTATTTGGCCGTGTCGGCTGAGGTGTAAAAGATTAATCGCCTTTTTTATAGATTCAATAATAAGTATTATGTAAATAAGACCGCGTATTATTAAATTTTTTCAAGGAAACCATAAATTTCACGAATGGTTCATTAGTTCAGATTGTCGAACACGTTTGACAACATTAACATAATTTGCATCAATCAATAGCGTGGACAAAATGATTTATTATACTTAGGTAAATGATAAACGTTTAAGTGGTACCCCGCTTGTAAATGGCGTCATCATAAATATCTCCTCATTTTAGCACAAAGGGCGCTTTTTAATTAAATTCGGCTTTTATGTGAAATAATCGTTTGGCTTCAACAATGCATTCAGGACTACATTGTTCGAGAAAATTATGCATAATACTATGGCAAAGTGAAACGCGGGTGTAAATAACTTCACGCCGAGACTAAACTATGAGATACCGCCTAAGTTGAGCTCAAGTAAAATATTCAAGACAACAAAAACACCCCGCATATAAACACAGTAAAGTGCATGGATTGCCTTTCATTTCGCATAGAACAACAGTTAACATGCGGTTAACGGTTGACCGTGTCCAGTTATGTAAGTAAGAAAGCTGCATTTTTGACAGCACGACCTTTCTATGTTTGTATGCAACTGCACTAGTTTACAGCCGAGAAAGCCGGCCGCGGGCGACAGGAACTAACCTTTCGCGACCGACCTTTAGCCAATATTAGGTGGCCGACCCCGGTAGTGTTAAATACGTGAAATAAGCTCCCATTTCACTGTTGATAACGTTTTGGTCGTGGATAATTTCTATGTAAGCGTAGGCGTGATCATCGGTCACGTATTGGCCTGAGTTATAACCCGGGACGTAATAAATCTAGCTCTAGCTCTGTACTTCGGTGTTGAGCACATAGACCGCCCACGCTAAGGATTTACATACGTAATACGCTGGTAAATAGGGCCGTGCTGTCAATCTTTGAGTGTGAGGGTAATGAGGCTTTTATGCGAGTTTCATTCATGAAAATTAAACCGGATTTGCTTTTTTTTAGTTTTCTCTTGTCATCTTTTGTGGCAGGCATTGTTGTGTGTAAGGAAGAAAAAAGAAAAGGAAGATCACTACTATTATTTTATCCTATATATCATTTTTGCTCACGACAAGACCCGTATCCAAAGAACCATTTAAACGATTTCATAAAATTTTACTCCACTTTATTCCAAACTGCTCGATTTTATTAAACGTTTAGATCTTGACAGAGAACAAGACAACCAATTAAATGATTGCAAAACGAACGTAACTAGCAATACAAAGTTTTCCTCGTATCGCGGTCGACCTCAGATCGAATTGAGTTTTTATTAGTGGGAATGAGCGAATATGAAATCTTGAGCGAAGTCGAGCCACAATAGAGCCATTTTAGCTTTCGCTACACGTTATACCATATTCCAATCCTTGGTTGCAATTGACGTTTCTTCCTCTCAAACGAAAATCAACTTTATGACACAATTCATTGAGTGAATTTTATAACGACTAATACTATTGAAAAGCTCATAAAATTATTGGACGTTGTAGCTCAAACTGAGCTTTAAGATCGAGGTTTAGAGTGGTTTTACAAAAACACATAGTTTATTTACATGTTCGGAAACTAAACTACGAACGCAGTTTACACAGGTTCCTTCACGCATATTTTCTAATTCGACTCGCAATAAGTATATTTGTGGTCACATTGTTTGTATTTCCGTGCGTATAAAATTTTGGGAAAATGTTATTTGGTTACGCAATTCGACTTCTTATAGAGAACGACATCAGTTCAAGGGTTCTTGTTTTAGAAAATAAGTTTTGAAAGCAGTATCCATTCTATTGCAATTTGATACAATTAGTAATGTTTCACAGTTTAAAAACTATTGACACTTTTATACTTTTTTGACAATTACTGTACTCAAGCCGAAATCTGTGCGTACCTAATGAAAAAAGTATTATTGGTTCTGGCCAAACTTTTTGCTCGCAGGCTGCAATATTGTTGAAAGTGATACCCGCGCTACGGGTGGTCGTAATGTATACATATTTATTAAACATTATATAAATGTTGATGGCTCAGTAATCACCGAGACTGACGGTATTTTAACTGACTGGCAGTTGTAGCGTTAAAATTCAGCGTAACATTTTTTTGACTGGATTTAAAGACGTGGAAACACTTTTGAGTAATCTTTCGTTTCGATTATTATTTTATGTTGTAAAAGATTTAGGAGTTCTCATACCGTTTGGCAATTTCTTTGACATAAAATTGCGAAAGTCAATGAATACAGCATTTTTAGTACTGTAAGAAAAAACTTCCAAAAAATGAGAGATTCTCAAAATTGTTACTGCACGTCAGATCATTTTCAGTCACAACTTCTGAAATCAAAATAGCATCGGATAGTGTAGAAGCAAAAGATCGATTTAAGATTGTACAGCAGCATGACCGCTCACAAGCGACAGCCTCAAATAAACTATCCCTGATTTGCCTGCAAATAACTTTGGTGCTTGTCGCTCGTTGACTGGTCTTTATTGCAAGTAAGATTTCAATCTAATACTTGAAACAAGTGAGGCCTACGCAGCCATTTCTTGTCTAACGTGTGAACTGTCAGACAAGTAATAACTTGATGACAGTGTTCATTAGAGACGACAGTTAGGAAGTAACTTCAAGTACAGCCTCTTCGAACTTTACGTTCGTGTCTTATAAATAAACTAAGGAGGTGCTGAGATGAAAGATGGAAATGTTAGAGTAATGAATGTTGTCGAAAATGACAGAAAGATTATCTAATTTTTCTGGATGAACAGAAACAAGAAAAGGCTTTCTTTTTCATACAGTCATGTGACGTTAATTTTATATTTGACTACCAAAAAGTGGAATTTCCTGCCTGCGTCGGAGTTACCGAGTTCATATTACCCCAATGTATTTAAGTCGCGAGTTAATAGGCTTTTTTTGTGTGGTAAAATCTTCTTCTTTCTCTACTTGTTTACGCGGGTTAGCTAAATAATGTGATCGATTCGAAATTGGTCGTTGCAAAGATTGGAGTCACACTGCCTTAGGGAAGATTTGGAAAAAAATGACAGTGGGTGTAATGTAAGGATTGCACAATACCTTAAAATCCTCGTCACTGTCCTCCTGAGCGTTGAGCACAACGAAACCACACAAATTTTCACGATATTTCGAATTTTCTTAAGAGCAAGTGTGGTTCGAAAACGACACGTAGTCGGCCATTGCAGTTTTATTACGCGACGCGCAGTAAATTCTTCTCGCTCGTACAAAGGCGGCAGGCGCGTGCGAGCAAAGATGGGAGCAAGGAAGCAAACGAACCAATCAATATACTTATCTTTTAAACTATTTAGCCAATACGAAACCAATCAAATTTAATGAGTTACTGCGCCACCACTACCTCTAGGGTGGTTTGGAATAGAGAAAAAAATATATATATATCTCCAATATCGCAAAATGTCGCAGTACCAGATTATATGCTAAAACAGGCTAATAATTTGTATTATTCAAATCTCTAAACCGTTTTTTTTTTGAGAAAACTTGAGAATTTTGAGATTTTCATGAAATTCATTCATTCAAAATCATTTCCTAAGTCTTCTACGATTAGATATCAGCCCACCGTGCATCGGCGTCTTCATCTCTGTTCTCGGGGCAAGATTGAGGTCAAGAGTAGGCCATTTAATATAAAAAAATATATTTTGGCTTACATTGTTTTATGAATTGGTAACATAAGCCTCTTCTGTTAGAGCACAACATTAGTCTAAAGTTTGTAATGCTTTGTGATATTATCTACTTTGAAACAATAAAAAATTTGAACTATTCGTGTGTGGTCTATGATATTTTCATCCTCATAGATCTAGGATTTAAGTACGTCCATAAAACAAGCTATTTTACATCCTCTGTTTATTTACGCCTACGCCATAACTTAATGATGTTGCTTGAAAATTGTGAAGTGAAATAATGCATTTTCTAGATCATATGTTAGCCGACGAGTTTACGGGTATTGTTTGAAGCTTTAATCTACTTTATGAAAATCTGAAAACAGGCTGATAAACCCACAGCGTAAACCGCTGGGTCGAATAAAATGAAATTTTGCTCAAAATTTTCTTATACAACATTAGTTTTAGTATATGCGAAACCTGAAACACGTGTCTATTATTTTTATGTAAAGAATCTATGTACAAAATTTCAAAACTGTATCATGAAAAATCACAAAGTTGTTATGTTAGCTGGTTGTCCGTACAAAAATATACTACACTGTGCGCCCGCGCCTAATGCCTGTGTTGTGCGCGTATGATTGCGGATAGGTACTAAGAGTGGCCTGTGTCCAACTTTTAACCTTTTTTTTAAAATATTTTTGGGACCAAATATAACATGATATAAAAATTATTGGAATCGATTAATTTACGTATTCTGAACAAACTATATTCCGGTTTCGCATATACTTAAAATAATGTTGTATAATGGAAGTGAGCTAAAGAAGGATTTTCGAAAATTCACTCCCGTTCCGTTCCGTTTTCTTCCTTTCTTTTAAAAAAACGTTGCCCTACACTAGCAATTTCTCCGGTATCGTGGGTTCGTTTACAAAATTTAGACTCACATACACAAACATCCAGACCCGGACCAACTACCTGTAGACCAGCCATACAAATATTTGTTCCGTGTGGGAATGGAACCTGCGACACCCAGCGCAAGTTTGTAAGGGATTCATCATTTTACTGATAGAATGTCCCATCAGGCACACGAATTCAACTTAAATGTTTTAGAAGTGTGCTTGAAGCTTGAATCGCACCTTTAGTTTCCAATTTGTGACGTATTTGTAAGATAGTCGCGTTGTCCGTATTGGGTTCGCATACAAAATCGCGTTTGACAGATATGATCGTTTACTTTGCACATTTTTGCATCTGTTTTGTATGTGAAATGCTGAATAATTTTGAGAAATATCCCACACAAGTCGACAGATTATATTATAACGTAGAACTGAAAGTATTCGTACTGAAAGTACACACCTAATATTCGTTTAGTTGGAACATTTTGTTGTTAATATTTTATGGGTGATAGAAACTAATTGTTCTTATCGCTAAAAGTGCACTAAAATGCTATAAGATAGTTGAATTTTCAAATAAAAAATCTTTCAAATACGTAAAGTTTACGTCGCGCATTCGTGCTAGGCGTGTTCACATTCTCCAAAACAATTGTAAGTACTTAAATGGGAACAAATTCATATCCGGTTGTATGAAATACTGAGTGTCCAATAAAGACCAGTCTATAATTGCCTTAAAATATAAACTAGCGGCAAATTATCTAAACTTGGTAACCTAAGTTAAGGAGAACTTATTAAGGCCTCAATTTACCGGGAATGGAGTTGTGTCGTGAGGTCGGGGTTCGAGCTCCGATTGTGGTATCTAACAGTAAAACTGCTAGATAACAATGTTATTTATTTTGTTTACCTTGTTTGGATTTAAGGAGAATTCTTGATGGAATATAGGTTAAGTTCGATGAATTTGGTAAGAGAAATGTGGGAAAAAATTATACGGGATAGTTAATTTGAAAAGCAGTTCAGGTTGTCTCCTCAAATTCCAAAATTAGCATATAAAGTATAAATACAATAAAATATACAAACATCCCTTCCAGTGATCGACATTTAATCGAGCCATCAATAAAATTCCAGATCACACCAAAATCTCCCAAAAACGAACTCTAACTACTTCTGTTAAGCGCCAAAATTGTTTAGCGAGTGTTTTAAATAAACATTAGTAAGTTTAGGGTATCGGTTACTATCCGAGTGTAATGTGGCCATAAAGTCGGTTGACGCTGAGGCCCCCTACCGCGTCGCAAGCATATGTTTACGACGGGTCTCATGGCCACACACTAGGCAAAAAGTTAATATGTACGCGAATTACATAATGTTCTCTTTAATGTTTTAATTTAAAGTGGTTGATAATAAGAATTGTAGTTGTTGTGACATTGTTAATAATGATAGTGGAAATATGTGGTCGTTTATTTTGTTCGTATGTGATTTATTTGTTGTGGTTGGCGCTTGAGAAATCACCTATGTCGGTTAGAAACTTTAAAAGATTGGTTGAATTTTTATAGCTGTTATGGATAAAGTTTCTCTTGTTACTTAGCAAATAAGAAAAAGTTTAAACTTCAACCATTTTCTGTAATTTACCAATACGTTTGGAATTTTATGAACTAATATGTAAGAAGACAATACACCTATGCCTACTGCCATTGAAGAGTCAAAGTTTTCGGAATGTTAAAAAGAAAACGAACAATAAAACTATACCATCTACAGTCGACTAAAACTAATATTACATAAGTATAAATATAATCATTATAGTAACCAATTTCATTTCGTTTTCCGCATAACAAAATCTTATGTTTACACAAAATCTCGAAGAACTTCGTTCACTGGGACATAAATCGTTTTAAGAGCCATAAATTCACAATTTGCTCGTCATTATAAATTCTAAATATTTGTACGTCAGCCGACCGCAAAAGTGAAATAATTCGCTTCATGAATATGCGAAGTAAAACGAGTTAACTGACGAAAACTGAATTAGTTAATGACGCTCGTAGATTCGTAACGCGTAGGCTGCGGAAAAGGAACGTAATTATTTAGGTGCTTATTAAAGTAAATAGCATTTGTAGCTAAGTAATAGGAATTTTGATATTATGAGTCAGGCTGGATTTATCCAATTTTTGTTAGATATTTATTTTTGTGATCTAAAGTTGACGAAATTGTTCTAAGTGACTACGTAGCAACAGTAACAAGTACAAAAAATTAAAAGTGGACGCGCAATTTGGTATACTCGTACAATAAATACAATTGAATTATAATGAAAAAAACCAACATGTCAATGAAACGGCTTTTTCCGTTTTTAACAGCTTTTAATGTGACGGGAATCAAATTCACTGACTGAATAACTTTTTTTTCAAGTACTATCATGTACAGTGGTACAATGCATGAAAAATAAAGTACAGTACGTTTACATCATGGTATAGCGACACTATATATTTTAAAAGACATGCTCATCACACATACGTAGTAAGAAGCAAGCGCCAAAGTCACGACCCAGCGAAGAGTTCCCCGTCCTTTGTTAGCAAACGACATCAAGATGTGGGGGATACTTGCGAAAGAATGTGCCAAGTAATTGTTTAACTATGCAAATTACACCAAGTCCTAGCCGTCAGATAAAAAGTATCACGTTTTACGCCTAACTACCGATAAACATTGCATGTTAATTAAACAAATTCTCTGTGAAACAAAGCTTTTGATATCGATTGGTAGATTCTTGGGACTAAGCGGGTTGTGAGTACTAAACTAGTTTTTGTTACTTGGCGGGTTCTTGTTACTTGATCACCTTTACGAAATAGTTACTTAAATTAAACTGGTCCCACTGGATTATTATAGGGGGTTACGTACCTAAGTTAATGATGACGAATGGGTTGATAAATAAATCACTTAAGATGAATTACTTACTTGCATAGTCAACAACGAAAGTACAAGAGTAGGTTTGAATGTCTTTCAATGAAAACGCTTTTCATTGTTTTAAATTATTTTGATGCTTAAGATTCCTGTTTCCGTTGTATTTTTCATAATAAAAATAATGGAAAAGCGACTGTGTTTCTTTCATAGAAAAATCCATTTGGAAATTGCGATTATCGATAACAGTTTTGAAGTTAACTGTACCGACTCCAGTTAAAAGTTGTGCAATGCGTAATAAACCATAGTAGCAATGATATAAGTACGTCACTCACTTCAATAATCATTAAGGAAATTGGATCAGTATCAATAATGGCCGTGCAATCGGTAACGAGTGGCATAGGTGTCTCATTTTGACATATGCCATAAGCTTATAGCGATGAATAGCTTATAGCTTGAAAATATCTTTAACATTTTGTTAATAGAAAGTTTTGTCCACTAAAATCGTGTTTGTTTGTTGTTTTAGCAATTGGCGATAATCAGAATGTATACCGTCATCTTATTTTGTCAAAACAATTTTCAAGGACAATTATTTCATAAATGTTTACTGACATAAATGTCTTTAGAAGGTCCCGAAAATGACATTCAAAACTGGAAACGTGCAAACACATTTTAACCACATCTAAGAACACATAAATCCTTCGAGATATTGCAATTGAATATTTACAAAAAAAAAACATTCCCAAGAATATAACAAACACGACAATTTGCCCAACCCTAACAATCGCTTTATAACCAATTATACGAGTATTTCCAGCAATAACACAACTTGATACTTTACTGCCCATTTTCTCCTCAGAAATTTCACTTTCAAGTTGTTACGATTATTTTAAAGGCACTTCTTGCACCAGTTACAGTTCGCGTGGTGATGATTCTCCTCACCTGTTCGTCATAATTGGAGCGCGACTAAGGTCGTGGCCTCACGCTCGAAGATGCGGAGTACCTACCTTTACCTATACCACGTCGGAAATTGTAACCGCACATCTTAATAAACGTTTATGTTTACGATGTAGGCTGTGCCGATAATTTTGTTTGAAAGTGGAATGTTGACATTGAGAGCTGCTCTATTTAGTATTATGGTGAGTGTTAAACTGTAATTCAGTTTTAGCTTAGCACTTTGCGATTTCCTACAGAAAACTAGAGATGTTCAAGTAAATAAGAATGGATAACATAACATCACGCCTTTAATCCCCGAAGAGTTAGCAGAGGTGTATCTACCTAATAGTACACCCACATTTCACCAGTTATGTTTCAGCCCCATGTAATGGGGGCGAGCCTATTGCCATCTACCGGGTACAAATCTAGACTCCGTGGCTGCTACTGGAAAATTCCTGACGGAAAAACTCAATAACACTGCCCGACCCGGGAATCGAACCCATGACCGGTATTAATTAAGTAGTGTATTCCAAAAATGTGGTTGATGACTAAGCTAAGTCGCCAGATCTTTATTATTAGACGGCTTGCTTCAAAATGTTAAAATAACATACAGACACAACCCAACCTTAAACCCGATTTTCTGAAACACAAACTTTATTGTAACAGTCAGACAGACTAATCAGTAATCAACTAATCACTCTAATACGTGATCATAATAATACGTAGACGTTGCAACTATAAACTTTGTTACAATGTTTTCCTTCGTACCAAGTATTTGCAGTTCAAGCCACTTTAAAAACTATCATAGAAATTTCTTTAATAGATTTTCAACTTTATCGTTAAAGAATTAGGTTCAAGGTTGACTGGGAAAAATTGACAGTTGGTAGCTTAATGTGCTGGCGTCTATACTACCGAGCTCACTGACGGTCGACCCTTATGCCCTGAGTGATAAGTTTGAAAATTGTACATCAAGTTTTAAAGTTACCCTGACATCGTTCTCCTATAAACTGCACCCCAACAAAACCACACTCATATTTACCATACCTTCAAATGATCAATTATCTATTAGTTACTCATGGCTCGCAGCCGCAACAGTGATTGCAGCAAGAAATTAATATCACCCACGCTAGAAGTGACTCACAAGTATGGCTGCGGATCGACTGGGTAATCCATTATCTATAGCAAGTAATGAGTAGTGGTGTAAATGTTACTTGTCAACGATATGTGAAATTAAGCAAATATTGGTGATTAGGGTTGTAAGACTTGCATTGGAACAATTACATCTTAGTTGTTGGTCAATTTAAAAAAGATTTAAGAATTATGAAATCATGTGAATGAGTATTTTTATAGCATGCATCATTCTGGTTTATTTAATTTTCTTTTATGTTATTACTCGATTGAAGATTTTATGAATGAAAAATTTACCTACTAATTACCTTGACACTAGCTGACCGGTGCAACTTCGTCTGCCCAACATGTACAGTGAAATATGCCAACTTTGCCAATCAAGGTATCTTTGCCTTAAAAGCAACTTGTAAGCAAATACGCTAACATAGGACGCAATTTTAGTTAAGCTTAACACCCTAGCAATAAATGTTGCCACAAAACTAAAATTGCATCCTATGTTAGCGAATTTCTTATAAATTGCTTTTAGGGCAAAGATACCTTGATTGGCAAAGTTGGCATATTTCACATGTCAAGTCTGGATTTGTGCCCGGTTGATTGCAATAGGGTCTCTAAACATAATCCTTCAGGGATTACAAGCGCGATGTTATGTACATAATTATGTATTAATCAAACTGGTTTCTATTGTTTTACACACGTAATAACAATTTCTGAAATGTTAACACATAAATAATTTTCTGCAAAACCAAAAAAATATTGCAAAGGTTAATGACTTTAAAATATAGCTTTTTAACAACCCTACAAACGAGCTTAACAAAAAAGTTTCATGTTACTATGCGCTAACGACCCAAAGGCCATGTGTTAAATTAATATTGCACTGCGGATAGATGCATAATCGCCTGATTAGTACTTACTAAATACCTCACCTTGCGTCTGTATAATAAATACCAGCTTATTATATACTTAGAAAGTATAAGAGGTATTTATACTTTACAATACTCCTACTTCCTTATGCTCTTTTCATTTTATGCTGTTTAAGCTAAAGGCATCATCAAGGTTTACCAGTTATTTATTGCAACAGTGATAGTCTAGTGGTGTGACCGTTGGACTACCAAGTCATAGGTCTGGAGTTCGAACCCAAGACACGCACCACTGATTTTTCGGAATTATGTGCGTATTGTACCTATAATTATCACTTGCTTCGGTGAAGGAAAACATCGTGAGGAAACCAGCATACCTGAGAGATGTTTCTCGACGGCATGTCAAAGCCAAGTCAGAGGCCCATGGCGGCATAAAAACTCTGACACCAGGTTAGGCACTAACCACACGATAAGAAGAAGTTATTTATTCAATCAGATATGTTACTTACAGACTATAAACAGACTTAAAAAAAGTGTGTACAAGTATTAAGAGGACACATTTCGCTAGGTATGTTTAAGTCCCATGTAGTAGGGGGCGAGCGTATTGCCATCAACCGGGCACAAATCCAGACTCCGTGGCTGCTACTGAAAAACCCCTGATGGAAAAATCCAATAATACTTTGCCCGACCCGTGAATCGAACCCAGAATCTCATGCTCAACAATAAAAACGAGGCATTTAAAACAAAGACGTTTGTCATAACGCAACATGACAAACATACATACCATTTGACAATAATATTCCCGCCTATGTGTGTACATACGTCGTATATCCCATAGCTTACATTTAGTAAGAGCTTGTGCAAAGAGCATTAATATTATTAAGTAGCCACTTCTCAGTGAGATTTCACAAACACAGTACATAGTGCGATAATAAGCATATTATATACACTACATAGAATTATTACAAAGGTGTAATATTACATGTAATTTTTATGGTAGTTTGATTAGTAACCTTTGCCATTTGTAAATTGATATGGACTTATTGAATATAGTTGCATGTTAGTATTCGACATTCTCTATTACTGCTGCGTGTAATGATTATAAATATCTATTGTTTTAATATTCTTGAAGTTTTCAGGTCCATTTTCAACTGACTGTAACTATACCAACTTTTCTGTGAAACTTGAATAGTCCTGGAAATAGAGCAGATAGATGAAATAGGAGATGATTGTAATCTTATAAAAACAGCAGAATTTGGTATTTGGAATACGGGAAAATAGAAAAACAATTAAACCATGAGTCGATTTAAAAGGAAAACAATTTTTCATCAGATAAACCAAATAAGTTATGGACTGAGTTTTTAACACCTATATAATTTAATTGGCATAGCGTTTTTAAGCATTAAATTCCCACTAATCAATAATCATGACCTTGAAGTAACTACCGTCATTATAACATTCAAACTAAATTACACCAAGATAATAATCAAACATAGTTATTGAATTATTGTGCCATGATTAGGTGCAATAACAATTTAGACCAATGTTAATAATAACCACTGTAATTACATTTTATACTGGCAGTCTCATACAATATTGCGTTTTACGATTCATATAAAACAATTCTAGTTTCAAGTTTATAGTGTTATATGTCTTCGAAGTTGTATTTATGTGAGTTACAATATTACTCATGTTACATTGTAGGAGCTCGTGGCTAAATAATAACAGCCCCTCTGGTCGACCTTTAGGTTAAGCCGCGGTTGCTTTAGGTTGGTCAGTGAATGGGTGACCACCAATTACATACCGAGTTTCCTCCGTGCTTCGCACGTCAGCACGTCAAACCGTTGGTTCCGGCTGTCAATTGTAGATGTTTGACAGTCGTTAAAGTCTGACAACCAGTCTTAGCAAGGTGTATCATTATTACATATAATCGGACTAACCAGACTTAACTGAGTTGTGGAGGTGAGATAGGCAGTCGCTCTATGTAAAATACTGTTATTCATCTGCATATAGTAAGACTGGAAGCCGACCCCAACATAATTGGGAAAAGGTTAGGAAGTTGAGGATGATGTTACATTGTAGGTAACGATCGTTGTCAAAAGTTACTTATTGTTTACAAAAAGCCATAAATTCCGAATTAAAGTAGAAGCTTTAACTGCTTTAATAATAACATAAAATAAAAGAGACTAGCCAATAACTGAGTTCAATGGTTTGCAAGCGAAAAACTTATGTTCATGCACTTCGGCACTACTAGCAGTCCATTTAGCGACTGTATTACGGAACTGCATATCTCTTGTTATTACTTAACTGCATATCTGCATATCTCGATGGTGAACATTCTCACTTGAGTTATTCGTCATAGCAAACTTTCGAAGTTCCGTATATCGCGATGGTGAACATTCTCACTTGAGTTATTCGTCATAGCAAACATTCGAAGTTCCGTATATCGCGATGGTGATCATTCTCACTTGAGTTATTCGTCATAGCAAACTTTCGAAGTTCCGTATATCTCGACGGTGAACATTCTCACTTTAATTATTCGTCATAGCAAATTTTCGTAGTTCCGTACCTTCTGACTCACGTAAGTCGTACTTTGAAACTTTATGCATCACACCAACAACAATCACTACCTAGTAATGTAAGAAAACTTGTTAAAACTAATAAACATTTTTTCATTTTTTTTTTCATTTTTATGCATACGGTACATCGGTATTTAAACTTCACAGTTCAGTAATACAGTCATATTTAGTATGAAGGGGGTGGGTTTAATACCAATTATAAAGTACCTTTCTTCCTAAAACTCATTCACCAAATGATGATTAACGATATACATATATAACATAACATCAGGCCTGTAATCGCACTAATCTAGACTTCGTGGCTGCTACTGAGAAATTCCTGATGGAAAACCCAATGACCATAATAATTTGCCCGACCTGGGAGTCGAACCCAGGATCTCTATTCCAGCAGCAAGCCCGAATAACGATATACTCGTAAGTATCTGGAATTTCATGTAAACAATAAACTCATGTATGTATGACATAATGAAAACGTCACAAGAATATCGTGCCGTTAATAACAATGTATGTAAAATAAATTCCTCACAGGCAGCAATTACTTTTGTTGAATATTACATGCAGTATTTAAAATATTGCCTTGTAAATGTCGGATTTTAAGTACCACCGCTACTCTATACAATGTTTAATCGCGAAGTATTATTTATTTGACGTTTTTAATAAGAGCTTTAAAGATTCAATCTGATTATAAGGTAAGATAATATAAGATAAGATATTTTATTTGCATAAAACATGGTATACAAGGTGTTATTAGAAAACATTAGATCGGACATGTTTTGCTTAATACTAAAGCATGCAAACTTACTTACTAGAGATACATTATGAATTCATATCAAAAAAATCATTAATGCAATAGAAATTATTATAGTAGTTGGTAGTATCTATGGCAATCTTTACTCCACGAGAACATCACTTTTTAATTTTATTAACTATTTAAAATGTGTTTAAACTGTTTATAATATGCCTCATTAGCAATCGCAAACGCAGTCGCGCTTGCGACTCAAGACCTCACGCTAGGCGGTCGCTGAGCTTGCTGAATTGAACCTAGGGTTCAATTCCCGGGCCGGGCAAAGTGTTATTGGATTTTTCCATCAGGAATTCCTCAGTAGCAGCCACGGAGTCTGGATTTAATTTGTGCCCGGTTGATCGCAATAAGCTCGCCCCCTATTCCATTGGATTTAACCATTACTGGCGAAATGTGGGTGTACTCGTACACCTCTGCCTAACCCTTTCGGGATTACAGGAGTGATGGTATGTTTATATAAATTATTGGTGCTTGTGTTGTGACTGAAGACACTCGATGTACGCTTAAAAACTGTCACTTTACTAATTTACTTAACTCACTAAACCGAGGCAAAGAGTAACTATGAAATTCACTTAATTTATTACAGCGACATTCTGAATAACTCGACAAGTATACTCAAACCGACTTTTGTAGAAGTTTTTGATTTCCAAGTCCTTGTAGATGCTTCGTCGGTTAGCGGCTACTCCTTTAGTCTCAAACTGTTTCCAAGTATGGAGGAAGGCGTACCTTGTCACAAAAGGTAACAAAGCTTGAAGCGGACTACGATAATTTTACTACAGGAAATATTAAGTAAGCATTAGTAACCAATACAAAATGTACCAAGGCGTGTTTCCTTGTGAATGCTGTATATTTTGAGCAGTCAGCTATACACACAATCCATCAATGGGTCGATTTACTACGAAACCAACATAAAATCACAGTATTCTGATTTTCTGCTGGATTTAAAACGACTTCACTGACAGTAATATTAAGACTCTATTTTCTTTTTAAAAGGGAATCGATTATCTCATGTTCTCAGTTAGAAACATCATTTTTTTTATCAATTAGTTACTTTATTAAATCATCAAAATATTTACCTTATTAACAAACTAATATTAGATCTGAAATAAGAATAAAAATATGTACAATTACGGGGCGTCAAAAAATTCGTCCACATCGCTGTCAACAGGAAAAATGCCCAGAAGGCTGGCAGCATTGCCACGTTGGATGGCAATGCTGATTCTTTGGCCAAAAAATGCCAGCCCTCTGGTCACGTGAAGAGTCGACCAACCGCTTGGCGATATCCCGAAATAATAGGTGGGCACTCGGACCCCATGGCCCTAGCGTTTCAACCCCAAACGGCTCAAACACATAATTACCAATTAAGTTATTGTATTTAAGTAAAATCATCGATCCTTTCACATAAAAGCTTATTATACAGAAATTGATCAATGCTGTTATAGCCTTTTAAAATGGCCGCAGAACTATGTATCTGAACGTAGCCGGAACAAATTAGCACCTTACACGCATTATGTATATCGTACCATCTAATAATAGGATAGCTTGCAGGCAACATTATAACATTGCGTATTTCTTGTATCCCGATTGTCGATGTTAGATGATGCTGGCCACTCTTTAATCATAATTCCTTGTTGAGTGGGAAAGTACTAAGTAATTTGACTTCAAGATGGGCGATTTGATTTAGTACCTTGTTTATTAGGCAACTCACCTCAATGTATCAGAATTTCTACGCAAAAAAAAATCCACCAAAAATAAACTGAATGACTTAGCACAATGTTCATTCATTCATGCCATTTTCATTAAATATCTACGCGTAGACTGGAAAATACAGAGGAGCTCGTGACTAAATAATAGGAATAACAGCCGCTCGAATCGATCGTCAGGTTAAGCCGCGCTTGCCTGGGTTGGTCCGTGGATGGGTGACCACCCATGACTTACTGAGTTTCCTCCGTGCCTCGGAAAGCATGTTAAGCCGTTGGTCCCGGCTGTCAGTTGTACATCTTTGACAGACGTTACAGGTAGGCGTCAATGTTTTTTCAAATGGCATGTAAAATAATGTTTTTAATAATAAAATAAAAAAATACTAAAATAAACTTTTCATTCAACATACATATTTGCGTCATATAATAAATACTATGTCCGTACACGATTACAAGTCTAGGAAATTCACCCACTACATTACTTCACAACTTTATTTTTAACAAAGCCCTAATTTCGCGTCCAGTTTCACACGGAAGGCATTACACTATATTACTTTTGTAATAAATTATATTGTTTAAAGCTCAAACGCGAACCATTACGCGACACAGCGGATATTTTCTAAACAAAGCAAGTTTTGCGTGTGTAACAAAAGTTTTAATTAGTCACTGTGACCTAAATTGTTAGACCAGTAACCTGTTTGGTCTAGTTTATTTACTACTTGCGTGATTTATTTAATGTTTAAATCTGAATATGTTTCGTGGTTCATGTTGTTGTTTGGCTGCGACAGCGGATTGCTTTGTTTGAATTTGAAGTTCAGTAAAATATGCTTGGGAAATTGTTAATTTCTAAAGTCACCAAACTTGGTAGACGAATTTATAATCATGTTAACAATATTAATATAATATTAATAATATAATAATAAAATTAATATAATTATATTATTATATAATTATTATTATATAATAATATAATTAACAATATTAATATAATATTATAATATTAATATTCTGTATTAACAATGGACCGACCTAGGTGAAAAATAATGTAATGCCGACATTCCAATCCACAATAAATACAAACTGATCACGAAAAGGTTCTTACATTTGAATAACCTTGTGGTTAAACCGACGAGGTACAATTTGCGCTCTGATCCAGATCCATTAATTAATTAAAGAAGATCTTGCAATAAATATCAGTAGGTAAGCGCCTGAAGCAATAAGCCTAAGTTCGCTCTATTAAACCGGTTACCTGCTCAACCGTATCGTAAAACTTTTTATGCGAAATGCCAGTTTCGCATAAACATGACGTTTCATCAGTGAACGTTGACATGCGCTATTGCTTCGACTCCATCAATGCATGCGAATCGTAAAAAGTCTATGATGCGTGCAATGATACGCCCTAGTGGACATTGACCTTAACACAAAGTATAATGTACTCAAAGAAAATTCTTCTAACTATTAATCAGAACGAATAACAAAAAGTTTTAAAGCTTTTTTTTAGCTTTTACAAATAGCTTTCAGTCTCCTTCGCGAAACTACACGGAGTAGATAGCGGTATCGTTTTAATTTATTTTGCAATTTCTCACAGACGGATTTTTTCCTTTGCTACAGCGTCTGCAAAGCCTTCCAATTTTATTTTTTAAGTTTCTTGGCATCTTAAGATTTGAATTTATTCAACGTCTACGACGACACAGGAATCTCAGTCTTGATTTTCTAAAGAAAAGCCGAGGTTTCCAAGGGTCAGCAGTGGCCAAAGATAAGTACCGAAACGAATCGTCATAAAATCGTGAAAGCAATTGCGTAAAGAATTAACGTGACAAGCGCTATCTGTAAAAGCGTAGACAATTAAAACCAGTGAGTTAATCACGTTACAGTGTAGTCGGGGAGGTAAGATAAAAATACGCCATGTTCTCGTTGATATTTCGAATAAATTGGTATAATTATCGTTTACGAGATCCCAAGTACTACTAAGTTGTGCTTAATTGGAGAGGGATCTGATAAGAAATGAAACTAACGGGCATGTAGTGACATTTAGAAGCGTGTGGTGTGAGCGCGGGCAGCGCGGCGGCGACGTCGGCGCTCTAACAATTAGCCGTGTCCATCAGTTAAGGCGTAAGGCGATCCGCTTTGACCGCGATAGCTTCGTTACCATAGCGACCGAGGACCACACACGAACGCCAATAAACTTGGACCCTCGTACTGAAATATGCAAATCCAGCCCTTCGGTGAATACGACATGAATATTTTAAATGTTTTGTTTTCTTGTGAAATTAATTAAATTCGCGACGAAGTTACTCTACGTAATAAGAGTTTATTTTATGTAGTAGTGGTTTTACTGCATTCCAGTTGCTTCTATAGATATGTGCCTGAATGGTAAAAAACAAACAATGTTCAATCATTGAAATAAATGGATTTTGTTTTTTGTGCTCAAAAAACTTCGACCTCGCTGCATGGCAAAAAGTTTTGTAAACTATTTTAATATAATATCTGTTATAAAATGGCTCAAGTTATTGTATACAGTTACCGTAAATCTGATATAAAACGAGTGGCTATTTTAAGCCAGTATTTTAAGCATTGTATGGGCTAAACGGTTTCGTAAAAAAAAAAAATTGGTGATTGTGTTGTGCGATAAATGAAAAGCCTATTTACAGTTGCATTAAACATAAGTGCCTGCATTATGTTAGGAGTAGGTTTTATAATTAATGTTCTCAGGTAGCTACTACGATTGATAATTATCAGAAATGATCTAGCAAGAATAGCCAATTCTAACAAAGTTTACTCTAAGAAAATCTTTTGACTGACAGACAAAGCACTGGCGTTTACTGCATCTAGGAGCATGGAATTGTTCTTGAAAAATCAACCGCTGAAGGAGTCGAATCGAGTATGAAATTTCTTAAGGAAGCTCGCCTTTGCCGAATTGAAATCCCATCGAGCACACAGCTTGTCCTTTAATAACGCTGTTGGACTACGTGACAGCGTGGAGAATCACTTTAAGGACCGCACCCACGATCCATTTCAAGTGGACGACATTTCCGAAGACAATTATCGGTAGTGAGAACGCGATAAATCGTTTTATAGACCGTTATTGTGAGGTACCTACTGAAACTGTCGCAGTGTCGCTTTTGGTGTGACACAAGTGAGATGGTACATGGGAGTTGGGGACGTTTTTTGACGTTTCAAGGTGATGGCCGTTTGAAAATGGAGTTTCATATCTGGAATGGGTTTTATTTTGTTAGACTGGCTGACTTTGCTGTTGGAGAGGACGTGTTTATCGGTTTTATTTTGTTAGATTTTGCTGTTGCAGAGGACGTGTATTTCGTTCGGAAACAGTATTTTACATCGGATTTTTTTGGCTTTTCTTACAACCAACTACTGTTTGAATAGAATGTTTTTCATTTAGACATTGCTAAATTCCGCCGAAATTAAACCAATTTCTTGAGCTAAGCTTTTCTGAATGACTTTTATGAATGTTACTTGTATGGTGTACATAATAAATTATTTTCTATTCTATTTTATTCTAAGTACTATGTACGTTTGTGTACTACTGTAGACTTACGCCAGTCATATTAAAACTAACGTTCATACTTACTTAACTACTACATGAATGCTAAGTTAAGCCTTCATTTGATGCCTAACCTTACCCAACATTACCACTGCTAGTAGTTAAATAAACCACAGATTAAGTATACAAGTATGGCAGCTAAGTCTTTCACTCGACATTAACATTTTTATCCACGTCTGAATCATCGGGAATAACGTCACGCAACGTGTTACGCAACTAGTCCCGTAACAATCAATAGCGTGATGAATAATACATGGGTTTGTTTATTCAGTGCTCCATAAAATGTCTGTAGATAGGAGTTATTTGTTAAGGAAGACGTTACTGACGAATGTAGTAAAAATATAATACCTGAATGTCTCAATATAACACACTATCAGCGATTTATCGATGACGAAAACGTCAAAAATTTCATTGACATAACCTCCTGAAAGCCTTATATTAATTCTGTTGGTAATAACATAGTTTGTAGCAACGCCTCCACGCAGTCTATAAGCGGCGCGTGTCCACAGACAATGGCCCATCTTCCAATTTGCGCGGCATGCCCTGATACCTGTACACTTGAAGATCTTATGACTGCATTTTGGGCCAAATATACATCATCATCTGCCTAACCTTTTCCCAACTATTTTGGGGTCGACTTGCAGTCCAACCGGATGCAGCTGAATACCAGTATTTTACATGGAGCGACTGCCTATCTGACCTCCACAACCCAGTTAATACTGGGTAATACGATACCCCTCGGTAAGGCTGGTTGTCAGGCTTTCGGGTGACTGACTGTAACGACTGTCAAAGATCTACAATTGACAGCCGGGACCAACGGCTTAACGCGCTTTTCGAGGCACGGAGGAAACTCGGTATGCATAGGTGGTTACCCATCCACGGACCAACTCAGGCTAGCGCGGCTTAACCTGACGATCGACCCGAGCGGCTGTTATTATTTAGCCACGATCTCCTCCGATTTTTTAGTATTTGGGCCAAATATACATATTTATTTATTTGCTATCGTTACGCTAAGAAGAATCCTGTTGATATGTCGTTGTGGAAAAACGAAATACTTTAAAACTGATTGCCAAAAGGGCTTCTATGCTTATTTTTAAAGAAGTATGGCAAGTGTAAGTAGTGCACTGTGCACTAGGTATACTACCATGCTTACCCCATCGGTGAATACGGGCGTGATGTTATGTTATTTGTGTGTTTGTTAGAGAGGGAGAGTACAGACATGTTTTGCTACTTTTAATTATGATATAAAAGTTCTCAAGACCAATAAAACCTGCAGTTTTATGGGACTACCATGAGCAAGTCTAATAAATTACTTACGAGTTTATATAACGATCTCCTACGATGAGTAAATAGATTAGAATCTATGTCTATAAGTTTTCTTAAGCTTTTTATACCTGTTGCTAAGAATGATTAAAAAATAACTGTCTTCTAGATCATTCTCCGAGCAGAACGTTAGCAGCGCCATCTTTGACATCTTAGACAGTAGGAAACTGACAGACAAAGCCTTCCCAATGGTGTTTGACATTCACGAGAATTTCCCAAAGTACAAACATTTTTGGATCATCGTTATTATTTCAGCCAAAAGATCTCCACTGTTGGACATAGGCCTCCCCCAACCGTGGCGACATCGGCCAGTCCTGAACTTCTTGAATTTATGGGACCTTCATCATTTTTTCGGTCCGTCTTCTAACATTACGCTTTATGGTCGCCCCCCTAGTAACTGTCCACCACATATCCGTACTGTGCCCTGACCATTTCCTAAAAGTTTGGGTGATATTCACACAATAAACTATACTAATATTATAAAGAGGTAAAATTTGTTTGTATGTAGGGGGTAATCTCCGGAACTGCTGATTCGATTCCGAAAATTCTTTCACTAACGTGAAGCTACATTATGCCCCAATGTACATATGCAAGTGCGTACGTATGTTCTGGTTACATTAAAACGTTCCCGTGGGTTATTTTCCGTACATAACGAGAGCGAAGCCGCCAGCAAAAGCTAGTCATTTATACTTAGACCCCCAACACACAGCTCTCGTAACATAACCTCAACATCAACACAAGTAGCCGTAATCTGAAACCGCCAATTCGGTCAACAAACATTTGTATAAAATTCCTAGCTCCAAATCCAGTACTGTTATGCAACGAAAGCTGTGTTACAAATGACATTGCCATGTGTGGAAGCATGTGTCGTGCTTGCATGCATGCATGCTTGCACGTACGATTCGTCAGTGAAGTTTATTGATCGCATTGTTGTGGTGGCTTGTTGATAGTGGGTATGGAATAAGGGGGGTATGAAGTGATGAGTAAGGATGTTGTGTGCGGGTGTGGGTTACGAACTTGTTGAGTTATGAACAGAAATAGTCTGTCATGAAGTTATTATCGTTATATTCATCATCGTGTGGTTAGTGACAAACCTCAGTCTGTCGGAGTTTTTATGCCGGTCTCTGATTTGGCTTGAGTTTATGAAACATTGCGACACAGATGCAGAGGTTGATCTCAAAACGTTATTATTTGATTAGAAAACTTACAGACAGTGTCCAAATAATTGCTGGACAAAGATCTCCCCCATAACTCTCCACTTTACTCTCCGTGCGGGTTTCACGATCCAATCTCTCAATAACACTAACTTATACAACGGTGTGATTCATAATTGCGTAACTAAATAATCTACTTATTCTAAAATCACACAATTTTCATTTGAATTATCATAATAGACTCAATGCATTTTCTATCTTAGTTTAATTCCCAATCGGTTTTCTTCAAAACACACATAATTTTGCAATTTAAACCTTAAAAGCACCTCGTGTGAATGACCAACCCGTTCATTATAATAACTCCTAATAACGAAATCAGTATCATATCTAATAACAGTTTACTGTAAGCCACTATTACACACCACACAGCGCCCATATAAGCCATACAAGCCATACATCATTCACATAATGACACAGTACTCGTTTAGAACGTAACACGCATCTTTAATTCAAATACACTGTCGAGACTTCCCTGAGGCATGTGACAGAAAAACACAGAAATACCACTTTTTAAAACGCAAGTTACGGTATGGTATCAAAAGAACTGTATTTCAACTTTTTGCATAAAAAAAGGTACAAAGGCAGACAGTACTATTATTTGCAGATTTATTACAATTATTTACAGTATATTGAATTGAGGAACAAAATTATACATATATGTGAAAACTATTCATTTACTGTATTTACCTAAACCATAATTTATTAGAAAACAAAAACTTAGGCGAGGAATGATTATAAACACCCTTAGCACACATTTATTATAATCTTGCCTGGATTCTTCTTAATTTATATGTGTGCCTTTTAATCTTAGCATCTAAATGTGTGAGCCTTATCTTATCAGGCGCCACATTCTCGGACTGAGCCTTGTAGAAAAGATATCTCTTCATCACTATTCTACAGATGCAAGATAATCAGATGATGGATCACTTTTAAAGTAATTATTGCAGATAATTTATTAAATTGCAATCAATAATAAGGTCAATGGACATGTCTGGGACTAAGGACTAGATATGTAAAATATGGGTACACATTTCTTTGAAGTCCTATGGTAGACATTATAAATAAATACGAACACAAATGGGCATTCTTTATCTTTCTTCGTAGCCTAGGATCTGTCTATCATGTCACATCGCGGCGCCAGACAGATTACGCAACAAAATGTAATATCTCGAACATTTTTTGTTCAAAACGAAAATATTAAGCTTATAGTATCCGCATTTTCTAAGTGGTTCCCTGGACTGCAATCCTGCTTACCCTATAAGGGCATGTGAATGAGTTATCGGTTCGCGGCTATCGTTATAGACTTGGAGTCAGTAACCACATGAATTGCAATTTCTAAGAGAACGAAAAGAAAGAAACTAAGAATGGAAGTTTTATTGTGTGAAAGGATTTATTATTTTATGATTTACTGGAAATTACTGACACTGTAGAAAAACTTTGGACTACAACGATGTTATAAACAATGACAAAAAGGAATGTTCAGATAAGATAACAAGAATACCAGAAACATTGTGACGTTTTTATCTACATACTTTATCGTACCTATTGGTAGGCGGTATCGGAAGGTGATATAAGAAAATTGGCATACTAATCTGTTTTATGAAATGTGACATTTCTGCCAGAAGGTACGGTCTATGCACAGAGTTACAGGTAACTTTTGGACGATGACAGAGAGACGCTATTGATAAATGTTGGCAACACCAAACAAGTATTTTTTTTTTATTACACTTGCAACATTTGTGAGTGTCTTGTCAACGAGAGATCTAAAAGCGAGTTGTTTGTCCAGGGTCCAGTCAAATTATAATTTTAAGAAGAAAGTAAGAGTTTGCATTCCCAGTCACCTCACACACCCTACCACCGACATCAACAAAGACCACAGCAAAAATACAGTCCACTCAATAAGATCCCAACAATAAACACTTGTGAAATATACTGAAGGAATCAGATGACAATGTTAGTTGCTATTTTGGCCACGTACTAGAACGTCGTTGTACAATTACCTTGTAATCAGAACAACAAAACCTAAACAAATGAAATCACCAACAAGTGAAATCCGAAAGTTGACTCCAACCAGACATAATCAAGAACTTTCCTCACCACCACAATAATTGCCTTGTGCATCAGAATCACCAGGTCTGCATGACTAGACTAGAATCAGCGAAAACGCCCGTAAATTAATCAGTTGTCAGCTAGTGGTGCATTTGCCACATACGCCTAACTGACGGTGGCTAATTGAACTGAACGAGCCTGTGGACCTGGTTGAACCGCTTGTGGGATGGTGCAGAAGGTTCAGTTTTTCATAACTTGAGACGATGTGTCTTAGGGAACTCATGAAAGTCCCTGCAATTTAAAAGCAAGCTGCGTACGCAGGTTACGCGTGCTTTCAGAAATTGATCCAGTTAGGGGCATGATAATCTTAGATCACATCGTTTTTGTGGATAACATCCCTGGCGAACATACAGCCCTAAGAAGTATATCGTAACAACAGCTTCAGTTTTTAAGGTATGCCTGACGTCTGTATCAAATCAAGAGTGAATAAATCTTCTGGGCATATTCGTTCCATCGTAGATCGTATTCATCACATCCAGGCCCAGGCAAAATCGTGGTCAAGGGCAGTCACATATCGTATTAATAAAATATCAACAAGCTGTTTTTTATGTGATATTTTTCAGTCCTTTTTTGTGTGGCTCGATGTTGAACTCATTGTAACACGTCTTAGAATTTAAAAGCGGTACTTCTCCGCCAATCTGTTCAATGACTAGACGTTATAAATTAATTTATACGGCGTGGCGGCGCCGGCGCACTCTAACGCTAACTCAGATAATGTCATCTTGAATTATACCGCACAGTGTAAAAATGTATTTGCTCATATACTGTTATTTCTATAGATGCTGGTTCTCCTAGACGGTCTTCTAATGGGAATTTATCAATCTGGACAAATCATAACAGTATACTAAGAGCTAGATGGCTATTGAATGCAATTTACGGTACTCTAACTGAAGCAATGATTGATGCTCATTGTATGCCAAGCATTACTTGGTCAAAACGCAAGAAAATTATTGTATACCTTCTGGAACCATACTATTTGCCTTCAAAATGTAAATGCAAGTCCATTTTACTGTTTTTGGGTACATTCTCGTATATCCATTGGAAGACATGAAGATTTGCTCATTAGCATCTGGTACTTTGCCCTTCTTCTTTTTTGCAAAATAAGGTTTAAAATGGCTTGTTAAATAACAACATTTCTAAACCAGGACAATCAGATCCGAAGTAGTCTGAGTTGATTGAATAGAAATGTGTCTAATTTCCCTATGAACCCACGCAACCATAAAAGATTCATCAGTGGTTAACCAGGCTACCTAACATCGGCTACAAACGCAATCAGTTGTACTGAAGATTGAACAGCTCAAACGCTCGATTGTCAAAGTAGTGGATGGCTTTGTAATCGAAATAATGTGTAAAATACTACCCACGATTTTAACTATACTGCGTTTGCAATTTAGTTTCCGAAAGAGTAAACTGTAGCTGCAAGTCAAGTCATACATCCGTCCGCTGCCGCTGCCAACCGTGTACTGGAGCCCCGCGCACAGAGAGGGGATATTTATACTCGGCGCAGCTTAGAGCGCGCTAGGACAGCGACCTACAACTGCGACCCGCGCGCCACCACACGTATTATTTAGGAACTACTTTGTAAATATATCATAAGCAATCCACTACTTGTGCCCATGTACTACACTATAAGACCTGTACATATTTCTGTTAAGCTAAGCTATCCTAGTCTTGATTATACCTCTTTTCGTAACCACATCTGGAGTATCATTCTACACTACCTAAGCGCTACAGTGGTGACCCCGACGTGATCAACCGACGTGATAGTTATTTTTGTGAAGACCTCCAGATCAAGAAATCAGACATCCACGAGCTGGCGATGATGGCTGACAAGATCCTCGAACAGTCGCAACCATACGGCAGTATCGCAGCAGTTAGCTCCACTCCCACCACCTCGCATGCATCTACGTCACTGGAAGAGAAGATCGACGCTCTCACACGAGAAATTGCTGAGTTGAAGGCAAAACAATCGCAACAACACAGCTATAGACGCAGATCGTATAACAGGCGACCCTCACGATCGCGTTCGTCGAGCCGGACCAATCACGATCGCGCGCGAAACGACCAATCAGTGATCTGTTTTTACCATCGCAAGTTCGGCAAAGAAGCGAGAAGGTGCACGCGGCCGTGTAGCTATGAAGACAGCAGCGCCCGCTCGGAAAACTAACACCTGCGTTGGCCGAGGCGGGAACCGGCGCAAGCAACTCATCCTACCGCCTATTCATAACAGATAAAAACTCACGTTTATCTTTCCTGATTGATACTGGCGCCAACGTATCCGTGATACCGAAGAGAAAAGGCGGGAACACAACACCAACCGATTTCTGTTTGTATGCCGCGAACAACACGGTGATTCCAACGTATGGTGAGAAGACACTACAACTGGATCTCAACCTACGTAGACCTTACACGTGGAAGTTCATCATCGCCGCAGTCAGCAAGCCCATCATTGGTGCCGATTTTTTAACTCATCATCAACTTCTTGTCGACGTAGCCGGCCGATGTCTCGTCGACAAAGTTACCAAACTCACCGCCAGAGCACCAATCACCTACTCAGCCGAGCCTACAGTGAGAAGTATCGATGTTGGTCAGCCGTATCACCAGCTACTCAGCAAGTACCCCGACATCCTTCGACCGTCATGTATGAAGGACACTCCAAAACACCGGGTGGAACACCACATTGAAACTACCGGTCCACCAGTGTACAGCAAGACCAGACCATTACCACCACATCGATACCTGCCCGTGAAGAAGGAGTTCGAGACGATGATGCAGCAGGGGATATGTCGTCCCAGCAAAAGTCCATGGTCCAGCCCGTTACACGTCGTACCAAAGAGAAACGGTGACATTCGCGTATGTGGCGACTACCGCAGACTCAATGACGTCACTAAACCTGACCGCTATCCAGTACCACGACTCAAAGACTTCACCTACCTACTTCACGGCAAGAAGATATTCACTACGCTTGACCTGAATCGTGCGTATCAACAGCTGCCTGTATATGAACCGGACATCGAGAAGACCGCCATCACCACTCCATTCGGTCTATTCGAATTCCCTCGAATGTGTCCAGGACTCAGAAACGCCGGACAGACATTCCAGCGGTTCATTAATGAAGTACTCACCGGGTTAGACTACGCATTCCCATTCATTGATGACGTCATCGTCGCTTCAGATAATGAAACATGCCACATCGAAGACCTACAAAAAGTGTTACGCAGATTAGACGACTATGGAATAACAATAAATCCATCGAAATGCGTCTTCAGCAAAGAAAGTGTCAAGTTCCTGGGCTACGAAGTGTCAAGTAACGGAATTAAGCCACCACAAGAAAAGGTCACTGCAATCACTGCCTACCCCCAACCAGAAACAATTCATGACTTACGTCGATTCATCGGAATGGTAAACTTTTATCGCGACAGCATTCCAAATGCCGCACACATACAAGCACCACTCAACGCGTACCTACATAATTCCAAGAAACGCGACAAAACCAAAATCGAGTGGAACACAGAAGCTATACAAGCATTCGAGTTGTGCAAAGCCGGCATACAAAACGCAGCTTTGCTCGCTCATCCATCCCCATCGCCGAACGACGCCATCTCCCTAATGTGTGACGCATCGAATACCTGCGCAGGAGCCGTACTACAACAACTTGTAAACAAGAAATGGATACCACTGGGCTATTTTTCAAAGAAGTTCTCCGACACGCAACAACGATACAGTACATTCGACAGAGAATTACTATCCATCTATATGGCGATCAAACACTTCAGGAAAATGTTCGAAGGAAGAGAACTCATTGTTTACACCGACCACAAGCCGCTGACCTACGCTATTCGCAAGCCGCCGTCAGATAACGACACACAAAGACGCA
This sequence comes from Standfussiana lucernea, assembly GCA_964057025.1. Taxonomy (NCBI): domain Eukaryota; kingdom Metazoa; phylum Arthropoda; class Insecta; order Lepidoptera; family Noctuidae; genus Standfussiana; species Standfussiana lucernea. The sequence continues at coordinate 5,686,954 of OZ059794.1, read as the reverse complement.
CCCGGCAGTTGTTATTCATCAGCGAGTTCACTACGGACATTCGTCATGTGAGTGGAGTAAACAATGTTGTCGCCGACGCACTCTCACGCATCGAAACCGTCGACTTACCATCGCCAATTAACTACGATGACGTATCTCAAGCACAAGAAAGGGACAGCGATATACCCAATTTATTGCAACAAACAAATATTCAACTTAAGAAAATCGTCATGCCCGCTACAAACAAGCCAATATTCTGCGAAACGTCTACGTCACATGTTCGACCGTACCTACCAACTGACTTTCGTCGCATCGCATTCAACGCCGTGCACAATCCAAGTCATCCCGGGTTACGAACTACACGCAAGCTCATGCAACAACGCTATTTCTGGCCCGCAATGAACACTGACATTGGCAATTGGGCGAAAACGTGCATATCATGTCAACGCTCGAAAGTTCTACGTCACAACCACAGTGAAGTTGCAGCGTTCCCACCAAGCGAACGATTCCAACACGTACACATCGACATCGTTGGTCCGCTATCCACTTCATCGTCTGGACATCGCTACCTGTTGACTATGATCGATCGCTGCACACGATGGCCCGAAGCAGTACCTTTACGGGAAATCACTGCCGATATCGTCGCCAAAAAGCTATATGAAACGTGGATATCTCGTTACGGGTGCCCAACAAGAATAACGACTGACCAAGGACGACAGTTCGAAAGCTGTCTATTCCGAGACCTCGCACAACTACTGGGAGTCGAACGAACCCGTACCACTGCCTACCACCCGCAGAGCAACGGCATTGTCGAACGCTGGCACCGAACACTGAAGACTGCACTTATGACTCGCCTACAAAATAGCAACAAATGGATCGCCGAGCTACCGACAGTGCTAATGGGATTACGAGCCGCCGTGCGTACGGACACCAACACCAGCGCCGCGCAGCTCACCTACGGCCAAGCATTGCGACTGCCTGGTGATTTCATAGCACCATCACCAGCAGCGAAGTCAATGGATCACAACTTCGTCGACCAACTACATGACGTCATCACGAAGTTAACACCAACATACAAATCGCATTCCAACAAGCGATGTATGTTCGTGCACAATGATCTACAAACATGTAGCCACGTGTTGATACGCGACGACACCGTCCGCAAACCGCTACAACAGCCATACAAAGGTCCGTACAAGGTCATCGAGCGCAACGAGAAGTTCTTCACCATCCAACTACCGGGAAGATCCAGCACAATATCGATCGATAGACTCAAACCGGCATACACTATCGACACTGAAGAACACGACCACACGAGTAGTGAGACACCCCAGTCACCTGCAGCTACCAGCGAAGATCACACCAGCCTACTCCCGGCCAACACCAACGAGTACCGCACCAGATCAGGCCGATCAGTGAAGAGGCCTGTACGTTTTCACTAAGGGGGGAGTACTGTAGCTGCAAGTCAAGTCATACATCCGTCCGCTGCCGCTGCCAACCGTGTACTGGAGCCCCGCGCACAGAGAGGGGATATTTATACTCGGCGCAGCTTAGAGCGCGCTAGGACAGCGACCTACAACTGCGACCCGCGCGCCACCACACGTATTATTTAGGAACTACTTTGTAAATATATCATAAGCAATCCACTACTTGTGCCCATGTACTACACTATAAGACCTGTACATATTTCTGTTAAGCTAAGCTATCCTAGTCTTGATTATACCTCTTTTCGTAACCACATCTGGAGTATCATTCTACACTACCTAAGCGCTACAAAACAAATATGTGTTTTTGGAATAACTGGTTTAACGCTCACACATAAAGTTCAGTTTACACTACAACATCAAACATCTCTAAGTCCCTTTCAAAAGTGCTGGCTATTCTGAAATAAACTTATTTACACAGGCGTAAAGTTGATATTTGTTTAGTGGAAGCGGCTTCAATTGGAAACTATCGAAGTCGTTTACCGTAATAGAGTACATATAGCATAGTTACAGTATAGTGTAAGTCTATCATATACCGTTTCCTTAACTGTCTTTTGCAAACTTAATCAGTATTTAAATTGAATCAAGATTATTTACTACAAGGTTCTGAAGGTTTATTATTTTATTATAGGAAAACTAGTAGCGTTAGTTGTGCAATAAAGGACAGTGACCAAAAGTGGTACCAAAAAGTCTAATGCATCAACATTAAAGTTTTATAGTAATTATTTTCATATTTTTTTTACGACATTACGCGTCATGGATTTGATTTTTGACCTGTTCAAAAATTTTTATAATATTGTTTTACTCCCTTTACATGACATTCACACGACCGGTCAAAGAGATGTAGAATGTAATAGAAACTAGTTTGATAAATTGACTAATCAGTCATTCCAACCGTTACTTTTTTTACAATAAATGCCTATAACGTCTACTTCAAAAACATTTCACGAATTGTTTGCCCTTTGCTTTCTTTTTGTTGAATAACAGTAACAATTAAGTAAAAGCAGTACACCAAATAGATTTGGTATTACTAATTGACATAAAATCGATTTACTTACTAAATATTTTGATTTATCGATCTCATCCCTAAATCCCAGAAGGCACATTTCTGACATTTGATGAGACGTTTACGTCCGTCTGTCCGTCGTTTTTATAGCTGAGTTTAATTATTATTGTATTGTGTTTCGAGAATAAGAACTTGTTTGTTTTTGTGAACTTTTTTCTGTTTATTTGATTGTGCAAATATGTCGAATCGTGGGATCAAGCGAATGACGCCGTCAGTCACCCGGCAAAACCGATGTATCAATTGTTAATTTATTGCCTGGTTTGAGGTTATTTCCGATTTGATTACCCCGAAACTCGGGTTTTCAAAAAAAAAAAAAAGTTTTTAATAATGATGAATGTAGACTATAAAAACAAAGTTTGATTTTGAAGCAGCATGGTACGGGATTCCATACATCATATAAACAAACTGTACGGTTTAATGCTTTTTATTGAATTATCGCTTAATGTAAAAGTATGAAGGCGTGCACACTCTAAACAATTTAGTATGTAATAATATTTATTTTGTATAATATACATATACTAAATAATGAGAATTCACGTCAGAGGCAATCATTAAAACCTGCTTTACTCTGAATTTGAATGCAGGAGATAGTTTAATAGTTCATTAAAGTTTGGTCATTAGGCTGTTCCAAACATTGGGCACACGCAAGCCTATTACCGTTTAGCAACTGTTTACTTTTTATACAAAGCCAATGCTTATGTATTAATGTAATTGGGACAAATTTGCATGTGCAATGCATTAGTGGTCTGGTCGTTGCATTAGACCCAAATATGCACCGACATTCTTATAAGTTATCGTTTTATGTTAATGGGTTCAAGAAAGGCTGGGACTTGAAAATGTTGGAAGGAAATCATTAAATGACATACCCTGTGCTCGATGGTATTTTATATCTGCAAAAATTACGAACTTACATACAAACGTTCATCCTTCATTGCTTACAATTCTAGTCCAAAATTTCACTTGCTCGTTGATTTACGCTGTGTGATATCTGCATGTGAGCATTTAGGACTGCTATTAAGTTAATAAAAAACCATACCCACAGCTGAATATCAGTTGACATACAACAACTGAAATGTTACAGTGTAGTGCCAATATATCTCAACAAATAACGAAGAAACAAATTGAATGCATCAAGTTTCAAAGGCACGTAAAGACGAAATTACAAATGGCGAAAAACCTTTTTGATCATTTGATCTTAAAACATTTAAGCATTTTTCTAGGTAGTTACCAAGTACAAGGTGGGAGGTTGTCGGCCCCAAAACATGGGAATCCGCACATTTTACGTCTTGGCTCCAAACAAAAATGCCATGGTCAGAGGACGCGCGTAGAATTTTAAGAGGCCGACCAAATGCCGATGGAATGATACATTTTTTTTAGTTCGGCGACCCATTGTGTCTGGAATTCTGAGATTTATCTGTTACATCTCTCTGTCGTGAGGGAGACGGTGTGTCTAGCATTAATTAGGCACATGTGTGGTTTTATTTGCGAGATATTTTTGATAGATCTAGTAGTTATACGTACGTCTGGGTAAGTACATCAGTTTGCCTATTTATGTAACCAACACACAGCGATGTTGTGTATTGGTTACATGAATTTCTGCTGACATTCAAATAATCTCCCCGCACCTCGGTGACGAGGAAGAACACCGTGTGGCAGTATGAGTCTGAAGGACCTCTCCGTTCACTCCATGGTGGAGGTCACCTATGAAGACTCCTACAAAATTATCAAATAACTATCAAAATTAAGACTCAGCAGGAAAATCAGCTTTGTTACTGAGAGACGGTGCTTCAGTGTCGATGTCGGTCGAACTCCATACTCTATGCATCTACGGCCTCTGATATTAGGTATAGTTCCCAAGCTGTATGACATCAGTCAGAAATCATTCTGCAAGGTCTTCACTGAGAACGTTAATAACTTTGTCGTGATAATAAGGTATCTGAGATCACGATACCTTATTCAGATCAATAGCTAGTTTAAAACGAAGCCCTTTAAGGGTAGGTATGCAGAAAAAGCTATGCGTTTTATAATAGTGTGTACAAAAGACATGCAGTCATTAAATAATTACAAAAGTATTGGTTCAAGACAAAATAGTTGGGACTCAATAAGAGGCCTAACTAGCCCGATTTCTTGTTTCTGATAATCCAACTAACTGCTTTTGATCTAGGGATCGCATATCTGATGAAAAGGAAATGTTCCTAATATTAATAGTACGGGCAGCACCCTCCATTACCTGAGCCATCCCATATTACTAAAAACTTTTTTGCAAAAAAATAACCGACTTCCAAAAAAAAACACAAAAAAAATGGAAAGAATTTTAATTTTATTTCGGAAGTCGGTGACTATTGTTTGTTTCATTGACTTTTTGGCACCGACTTCCGAAAGTAAAGTTATTTTCCACTTTTTTTTTGTGTTTTTTTTGGAAGTCGGTTATTTTTTTGCAAAAACGTTTTTATTTTACCCTTTTTAGTTATCGCATCACACACAAATCCTTGTCAAGTATCAATTTCGCAATTCCTTTTACTTGGATGACATATATTTTTTTCAGCTATTTTGATTTAAAACCAAACTGCTGAACCGATTTTGATGAAATTTCTATGGGACCAATCGGAAAGGGTTTATAAATGACGAAGATATGAGGTAACAAACACAAAAAAAAATACAACCGAATTGAGAACCTCCTCCTTTTTTTGAAGTCGGTTAAAAAGAGGGTAAGACGGTTTAGATAATGCAGGGCACTAGCTTTACACAAACATTTAGCAACAATTATTTAATAATATTAATATAACCTGATTGCATGTATCCAAACAAGATGGTCATTGTAAAATAAAAAATAACAATTGTCTGAACTAAAAAAAATATCTGAATATTAATACTTACCATTCAAACGCATGACTATCATATTTCCAATACCGTTACGATTTAATCACCCAAAAAGGATTCGTAGAACCAAACGACGATGAAATGGTAATAAATCCGTGACGTCACTTCGAAACGGAATAATATAAAGGTCATTCCATTATTCAAGAGTTATGACGTCAAAATATTCATGTATAATGGAACTGGCTATGATTCAGCCTTTAATGACGGACCATAGGGCTTTCCACAAAGAGTTAAGTGCTTAGACTACCTGGGGGCTATGAGGCGTCCCACGCAATAGTGACATTTGCCGACCTCTGTCTTGGGGTTAATGATGATATTATTATGAGGGCGCTTTAATGCTTTATTATATTAATTATTTTAAAGTGTTTTCTTTAAAAAATAAAGGAATTTTTACAAACCTCATTTGAATAAGACCATTACTTACAGGAACTTTTTGAGCTGTCAAGGAGCCTATCAGTTAGTCAAAGAGTCGGGTTATCTACGTTATTTATGAACACTACTTTCGTTCTTCGAAATCTATATTTTGTGGAACTATGACGTCAGTTCCGAGAACTGCCCATTGGAATTCAAAGTCACGGAAAATGGTTGAAAGTGAGTAAGTTCAATGTTGATGAAACCCGAGTTCGTGAGAATTGTGAGTGTTGTTCGTGAGAGTGTTTCGGGTTGCAGTTGATGGCCTTCTTATTTCTTCTTTATGGATAGGTCAGAGTCAGAGGAGATGGCACAACTGACAAATATCTAAGTATTTCCGTACCCCAATAAGTTGGTTGTAATTAGAAGAAAAGCATCTGTATTTCTCCGTAAAAAATCGCCAAATAATATATCATTACTATGACACATTGGTCTTACAACCAGTTTTGTATTGACAAAATATACTTGAATGAAATGTCTTCTAAGTTAATTTTATTTATTAATAAACCTACAATATTCAATTATAAGCGGTCAGATAACAAACTATTGACATGGCATGTCAATTCTCACGAGATTAAATCTGAATTGGGATATTGAAATAATCGGGGCTGACAATCGGTAGCTGCCAAATCATTGATTGTTGAAATTATTGGCATAATAAGGGTATGATTGATCAGAAGCAACAGAAATATAAATCGACTAAGAAAAAAAAATATTAACTATACAGGATGGATGACTCAAAGCAAGCACAATGTCGCTGCTATTATAAATGCAAAATAATTTACGCGGGCGATGCCGCGGGCAGAAGTTAGAATTGAATATTTTGTGAAATCTCTTATTGTCTAATATATCATTTATAATTAACACATATGATTTTGCCCTTGATTTTGGCTGTGGTCGCAGTTAGTTAAAAAGTGTGGAATTTTCCGATGATTTAATGATTTCTACGGTGTTTCAATTCTCGTTGATGAAAGATGTATTCCAATTATACATGGTGTTTGATGAAGTCTGCATTCTACATGGTTTAAGCTTTTATGCAGTTAGATAAAATGCTTTGATGTTTTTATGACTGCATGTAATATTTGGACCTGTCTGATTAAAAATTGTGGTTGTACATTATGAAACTACTATGAGTAATGACTACACCTTCCGGGAAATAATTACTTTTACCGTCGAAAATAAAAGTTATACGAGGCCGCCATTAGCTAGTGTGAAAGTGAACATGGTTCTGGTCGATTTTAACGACAATGCAAACAGCACCTTATGTAATATTCAAGTAAGTAGGTACTAAATTGAATATTAAGTACAAATTGCTAAAACGTACAATATGTTAACGCAAGAATGAGAAAATTAAAGTTTCACCTAAAACCTTGAAAACTTTACATACTTGGGCTTAAGATACGAACCGAGACTAAACTTTCCATGGCCATGGAACCTGGCATACATAGGTACCATACAATTGCTCCAGACTCAGCAGAAACTTTTTGTTCAGGAAAATGGAATATACCATGTTTACGAGTACAATGTGTTTACTGAAAGAACAAACAAAACACTTATGATTTCCACGAACACGGTTTTGATTGTCACAATGAAGAAAAATCGATCGTTTTGCATAATAATCATTTTCTGCCCAGCCTTTTCCCAATGATATATCTTTATATATGTGCCACCAGCTAAAAGATAAAGCCGACAAGATACATCTTGTTTAGATCCAGTCATCTAATCATCATCTATCTATCTTATCATTATTTCATGGAAGGAATGAATATAGTAGGTAATAATAATTCATACCTAACTATTAAAGCGACAGCGTCGTCGTCGCCGAGGGAGGCCTAGAAAACGCCGGCGTGATGACTTACCCCCGTATCTATAAACAAGTCAAAGTATTTACTTGAGTAAATGTCATTATTTAAGATACGATTTTTATTATGTAGTTTAGTAATTGGTTGAAGTTAGAACTGTAGAAAGTTAGAATTCTTACCTTTGCTTTCTTTGACGGTTCTTACTTCGTTTAAATTCTTGTCTATTGCAATAAAAAAAATTGCACGAGTAATTGCTTAAGCTAAAGTAATTACTTTAACTTGACTATAGATACGGGTGTTAGAGGCGTTTGTGACAGATTGGCCGGAGAAAACCGCACGGAGAGAATAGTGAATGGCTATGGGGAGGCCTTTGCCCAGCAGTGGGATAATAAATAGGCTAACGAAAAAAAACTATTAAAGCTTGCGTATTTGCTTCACTCTCTTCAAAGTGTTTTTTTCAGGTATTTTCTTCGATTAATTTATTCAGTAAACGGTGTTGAACACATCAGAAATTTCGTTTATTACCCGCCGTATACACGACATACGTAAGTTAAAATCGTGACAAAGGGCCAGGAGTTAACCCGTCGCCGTCGCGTGATAACCACCATTCGCCCCGAAGGTTACAAAATCATTTCGATGCTATCAAACGCGACCAATAACGTTCAAATCGTAAGCGTAACACTTGTAACATAGCCTTGAATATTTACCAAATTAAATATTACGCGGTGTTTGGGGGGTTAAACTTTTTGTTTGACAGTGTACGGGTTTGTTTGAGAGGCTAATATTGTCATTACGGTTGATAAGTTACAAATAACTTTTGTTTTTCAATTGCGTTCGTGCTATGAAATGGACAATTGTACATTTAGGTGCAATTTCATAAATTTTTTTTTTTTTTCAGAGTGTCATTTTTTTTGCGGTTGTTTTTTTTTGCCTTTACTGTAATCCACCTATAACGTCTCCTGAGCTTAATTGTGATGCTCAGGTCCCTCTCTTTAACAGAGAGTGGGTCATAATAACCTGGCACTTGTGAGGCCGGTGTGGTTTGGTTCTTTTCAAGCTTAACAATGTTATCTGAGAAACTTGAACGATGAACTTCATGTGCTCTAGTTCATCGTTCAAGTTAGTACACTAGTTTGCGTCAACATTTTTGGTAGGCGACACAGACAGAGCTTAACACATATAATGCCTCGTCAGCCACATATGGCTGACATTTTCCAAACCAATTGAGCCGCGTCAGCCATATATGGCAGCCACCATTATTTATTTATTTATTTTCCTTTATTTATTTTTCTTACTTACTAATTACATTTTTAAATATTTCTATATAAAATTCAAAATAAAAAAACATTTAAATATATATATATATATATATATATATTTATATTTTACTATTATAATATGTAAAATTTGACGAAAATAGTGAAATATGACATTCCTCACATTCCATGAACGTATTTTACAAAAAAAAAAAACGTTTAGTTCATTTGTTAGTACGGCATTATAGTGTTAATAATCTTCTAAACACATCGAAGGTGTTTTAAAAAAAGAACTGTGTTTTTTGCAGTAATAAGTTTTCCAATATACCTAGGTACTGAAAACGATGTCCTCAGTTGCAAGTACTTTCCATAAATAATTAAATTGTTTCGTTCTACATCAAGCGATCAATTCAAACGACGTATTCTTTGTTATCGATTGTCCAGGGGTCAATGTATGAATGAATGTATTTATATACATACCTGCATGTGTGTGTTTCACTACACAGTGTTTGTTTGAAAACTTGTGTAACCCAAGGACGCAGTTTTAGTTAATACGTGACTAAATTAACAATACATTTAAAGCCTGGTATAGAATTTAGAATTGAATAAAACCTTCATGTATCATTGATTATTGTTACATTTTATTATTTGTTTGTAGCAAGTAGTAATGAATGGTAAAAGTAGAGTAGGTGACGCGATGTCCATGTAAATATTTTAGGTCATGTTTTGTCTGTTAAAAAATCCGAGCTCTTTGAACTTAAATATGTATTTCCAATCAAATCAGTAGTCTTAGTAATAAACCTCAATCAATTTCTGATATATAAACCATTCGTAATTTTTCAGTCGAATTCCATTTAAAAACAAAGTTTATACGCTTTCATAAAATTCCAATTTAAGGTCTCAACTACCAAACATAATTAAGTTGACATCAACATGATGCGTAACAGACTTCACAAAGGCGCCGTAAAATACCGAACGATAAAGACCGATTTATATCGATATACAAAATATTATTCAAATCGGAATTCCTTTGCAATCGATATAGGTACTGCAAACAACGTTATCGCGAACCAGGATCTCGAGACCGGTCGAATTTCTTTAATGAGTCACCGTTAACGATTTTCCGTCAGAACTTAGAACAATTGGACATGAATAATGGAAAACATAGTTTACCTTCGACCTACATCTGGGTGAACGATTAGATTTGTTTGGTCGCCAAAAAACTGGCCAACTGACCATAAGGCAAAATGATTTATTAAATTACGTGGTAATACGTCAAAGTTATATAACCTACCTCGAATCTAAACTAAAAATCTAGTTCAGGCATGACCTTTAGAACTGACTGACGAGGGTATGATTTTTATGACTCACAGAAGGGAGAAATGACCACAAAACTATTATATAATTACAGAAATGTCGACTGAAATCCATCAGACCTGCGTCAAGCATAAATGTTACGAGGTATCAGAAGTCTGAATCTGCGACCACTAATCCATTTACAAACACTGTTGCCAAAAACCCTCTTTTCCGAACAACCATTGGATTACGATACGCCACTCTAATATAAAAACAACACAAATACAATTTATACCCCCGACCTACATCAGATCGGCCGATTAAGTTCTGTGGTCGCCAAAAAAACAGGGCGAACTGACCATATCGAAGTGTTTTATTACGTAAAATCACGTACTTCCTGAGAGTAACTAATGTAGGCCGGTCGTTAGAGATTACCTATATTAACTTATATTATTATGTTTCTAATAGTATGTTTTGTTGGTACATTAATGTAGGTTGGAAACTGACCTAAGGGCAGTGAGGTCAGACGGCGGCGACCGTAAAAACGGAACCGATTATGGATGAGGGTATGGGTCGTGTGCTTGATAATGAGTGCGCCTAGTTTCTTGATGGTAGCCTAGATACACATCAGATACATAATCTGGTATTGGCTTTTGATCGTAGCTTCACCCGTGTGGAGTTCGGAGATTGACTTACCGGAACGTAGTATGGGCATAAAAAGTATCCTTTGTCTGTTGTCTTACCTCAGGTCATGGTCTAGCTTTGTGCCAAATTTCATCGACATTTGTACAGCTCTTAAAACGTTACTATTAACGCCTAAGGGCTGGACGGATTTCGATGAAATTGCCTATTACCTGTAATTACTTATAAAATAAGTATACATAAAATGATACGAATGCCCATTTTAACCTGCACTCATTTAAAGTCATTTATTTGAATAGCTACTATGATGGTGATTTGATTAAGTTAAACCTTGACTTGGCTATTTGATTGAAAAAAATAATCTTGATTTCATTGAGATATTTCCATAATCTCATTTGACAAAGTGAATGAGGTTGATTAACAATTTAAATTTTTGTTGTCACTTGATTGATTAGAGTATTTTATTAACATAAGCTTTAATAATTAATTTAGATAAAAAATCGTAAAATAATCACAAAGTGACAATTCATAATATTAACTGCGTCTGCGACATTTTTTTGATTCGTAACGTGACTCATATTATTAGCTTATTGTGATTCTGCCAAAACGGTCTTTCTAGGACCCCAGAAGTCGCTATCTAACTTAATATGAAACATGAAAAAAAAAACATAAATCGTAATACAGTTGAATGCAGTGGTCATTATCCATTTCAATGAATCGATATAACTTACCGATGCACTGACCGACAGACAGTTAGTCTAATAAAAATTTCATGCACGTGTTGGCATTGACCTTCGGATGATTCATCGTTGATATACAGTTAGAGCCTCTAATTAATTTAGTTGGAAACTAATTTATTGATTTATTTAGGAATACAGTGTAAGTGTGGAAAGATGTCTTTATGTCATTTTGATTATAAGTAGTCTGTACAACCAGGCTTACCAAGGAGTATAGAGTTTTTTAGTAAACAGGTTGTGGAGGTCTTATAAGCATTCACCCCATGTAAAATACTGGTATCCAGTAGAATCTAGTAAGACTGGAAGCCGACCCCAATATAACTCGAAAAAGACCAAGCTAAGATGACGAAGCATAAGTAGTATTTGTCTATTGGATATAGGTTGCAATGAAATAATATTTATGAAACACAATATTAAAGAAATATTTGGTGTATTAATAAATATCACAGTTATGTCCACGTTTTACATAAATACATTATTGTATAGAACAGGCGTACTACATTACCAACTAACACTTACTTACAATACCTATTAGTTGTTACATAAGAACCGACAAATAAAATAAACAAGTAATAAAACACTACAACTAACCGCTCAGAGTTCTACCTATACAATACTAAGTTAAACTCAAGAAAATTGAAAAAGTAATTATAAATAATAATAGACTTATTGTTAATAACAACTGGCTATTCGGATTTATAGCTTAAGTAATTAAGAATAAGGAGAAAACTCACTTGAGCAATACTCAATATAATTGACTATTTAAATGGCCTATAACTCGTTGGTAATGGGACGATATCTGCTTTGTTTATATAATCCGCGTAGGCTGTGGTATGCACTCAGACTGAGGACCCCTTACAATAAATTGAGACACAGTAAGCTCTAAATTTAGGAAAGCTTATATGGTGGGCTTAATATTAAGTGACTGATACGTAAGCTTGAAAGATAAAATCCGTATTTTGTGTCAAATATGCATGTTGAATACGGTTATGGGAAAGTATGACAGTTTGCACCTACACAAAGTGTAGTTTGGTCAGTAAATGCCATTTGTAGTAAAATATGTGTATTTATGTATTGCTTACATAAGGCTAGCCATGCATATTATGATCAATTTGGAAACTTGATGCAAACATGTACTTGCAAACATTCAAGAAACTTGCAATGAATTCATTTATCTCGCAGCAACACGAAAACTACGGTAAATGGTGAAGTTCTTAATTAGAAACATAATAAAAATTGCAAAAAGTCGGAAATCACCTCGCTTGCGCGGGCGCCGCTTCCTCTTCCATACAAAAGACATCAACGCGTTGCGCAAACGCATGGCTTGATTAGAAATACGTTTTTTTGCTCATATCCGTCTAAAACTGCGCACTAAGCTCTCTTGATTACATTTTATGAGTCAGATATAAAGCGAAGAGTCTAGAATTTATTGGCAATAAAAATCTTCATGGTTTTGTGTTTACATAGTTGTCAGCTGTATTAAACATTTATTGGTTTCGCGATTCGAATCTTGTTGCGCGATTATTCGTGGTCAGGCGCAGATTTTTATGGGTATTATATGCTAAAAAGTTGCATAATATTAATTTTCTATTACGATTTAAATCTCTTGGAACTCACTCACTGCGGCTACTCGTGGCTGTTGCCGTATCATAAATTAAATTATTGGAAAATAAATTATCTTTTAATGTTTTATTTATGTTGTCCCTACTAAGTTCATCTACAAAACGTCATTCAAGTTGACCCATCTCTATAAAAACAGGCCTGTACTCAACAATAAAGCGTGCATCTACTCTGAAAATGATAACACCCTCAACTCTAGTATTGCCATAAAAGAAAACACATTTAAAGTAATGCGTGCTAACGCCTGCTAGTCGTGAAAGAGCCTTAAGCCAGGAATTGGCAACACGACGCGCCATTAGGCACTGCATTCAGTGTCGCGGCCTAACGAGAGGACGCTATTGTGGCGATAACTAGAGATGGGACGCAATAACTAGAGATGGAGTGGACTCGATTTTATAGTCGTTAACAATCGATTTATTTTATCGGATAGACTATTTGCCTGTTTTCGTTTTTTTTTTATTGATACCTAATGTCTTATGTGTATGCCAATGTTTTGTTTTATTTGGAGTCGATTATGGTTATTGTGGTTTTTAAAGGAACTTACAGCATGTGATCTTGGTTTCGATTCCCAGGTCGGGCAAAGTGTGATTTGATTGTTGTCAGTTACAGCTAAAAGTCAGGATGTGCCCGATTAATGGCTAGCCCCCTATTGCATAGGATATAAACATAATCCGGAATGTAGGCGTACTCTGTCTATTCAATGTTATGCATTTGAAAACAAAAACAAAAAAATGTGTTGACTTATCTAACCAAGCCAAACTTCTAAATTAAATCCATTTAATGTTCTACGTAAGACATATCAATATAAACCGGCCAAACACTGTAACTACCACCATTTAAGTAACGATCGTATTATGTTACGTGACGATTGATTCGGTATCATTTGGTATTAACCACTACTCAGCTGTCAAGCCGCCAAGTAGACGAAGACAGAGGGTATAGATTCGGGTCAAATACAGACACGATCTTGGCGTCTTATGACCGGGTTTACAACATCGGTGGAGAGATATCTGTTACCTTCTATCTGTTGGCTTTCTGTTTAAATATAAACTGTTTATATACAGCAGTTTCAGTGAAAACTGTTTTAAACAAGGTAACTAAGTTAAGGGCCGGGGATCGCAGATTTAAAATTCTTTAGTCAAATCGATACTTGAACCGACTATTGTGACAGTTCTTGGGAAAGGGCAATGTCCAGCTCCGAACATCGTTCGGCTGAAATAATGTCAAACGAAATGAAAAATATTTTTTATTCGTCTGAAAATAGACGATGAAATCTATGTTGGGCTTTTTCACTTAGAAATTTTCTGAGCATCTGATTCACCTTTCTAACTTTTGCTATCGACTATTTTTCAACTTATTTGGTCAGTACACCACTAGTGAAGTGGACACAGATAAAGAGTATAGATTGTGCGGGTGTCGGCCACGATCTCGGCATCTCGTGATTTGCTCCGCGAGATGGCCGGGGGCTAACATATTGCCTTCTATCATTCATTCCTATCGATTCACTTCAAGACAGTGGCCCTGGTTGGGCAAAAAGAGTGGTATTGGCTAATTCTGTATGATTAGTTTTATTACTTAAGTTAAGCCAATTATTTTCTCACTTTAAACATTTATTTTATACATATAAGCTGGTTTAATTTGTTATTGATACAGATCATAACTTCCTACAGATTCCTGATTTTTCCAAATTTGAAAGAAAAACATTCCATCCAAAAACACCACACGATCTTCTATCTTCTTTTTAAATTGTACCCTATTGTTGAATAAGAGAGTAGGCATCCAGACACTCACTTCTAGTCTAGTTAACTAATAGCTGTCAATTATCGGCTCATTATTAAAAGTTGCTCGTCCCATCACTAGTGTTGTGGACAAAGATAAAGAGTATCGACAGCGGGGTGTCGCACGATCTCGTGCTCAGATCACGAGATCACCACGCGCATCACATTGATGGCTTTGACTTTAATCATCAAATCTTAAAAATATAACATGCAACACGGTCTGCCCGTATTCCCCGTATCTATGAACAAGTGAAAGTGTTTACTTGAGTGAATGTCATTTTTTAAGTTACGATTTTTATTATGTAGTTTGGTAATTGGTTGAAGTTAGAACTGTAAAAAGTTAGAATTCTTAGCTTTGGTTTCTTTGACGGTTCTTACTTCTTTTAAAATCTTGTCTATTGCATAAAAAAAATTGCTTAAGCTTTTTATAATTTTAATGAATGTGTAACACTATTATGGATCTTTTAGACATCTGAAATAAATGTTTTTTTTTTAATGTAATCACTTTAACTTGACTATAGATACGGGTGTTAGACTGAGTTATAAGTACATTTTTAAGTCATATGTAATAGAGGGCGAGCCTATTGCCACCAACCGGTCCCAAACTACTAGACTCCAGGCTGCTAATAAAATCGTAAAACAGTATTTTTAATCTATGTATTGTCCCAAATAAAATAACTATACGAGCTGGGGATGACCAAAGAAACGATGGATGGACTGTGTGAAGGATGGTACAGCTAGAAAAGAGGTGACTGCTGAGATGACGAGTAATAGAGAAGTATGGAAGAAGAAGACATGCTGCGAACTTAAATTAATTTGAGTGAAAGCAGGAAAATGAAGATAATGTACAAAATACCTAACTAGGTATTTCATAGAAAGTTTTTGTTCAAGATGCGCAAGCGCAGATTCGACAAAAACCGCAGTAAAGTAGGTAATTCGGTTTTTAAGTTAAACTACAGAATTTCGTAACCCGTAAACATTGTAGGTAGGCTGTATTCAGGATTAGTCGGCACGTCAGCGGTGATAAGTGGCCGATAATGGCGCGTTTCAATTGCGACAGTGGGCCACGATCGGGCCATCAAACGTGATTGGTGTTGCGTCGAACATCCCAGTCGGCTTATTGGCTTTAGTTTACCTTGTTTTATATTAGTTTAATTTTTAGATAGGTACAATACAGGAAATGTAGCATTTCATGCTATGATAATTTTTTTGAAGCACTACTTAGAAAATTGCATCGTGGAGAATACCTTAACAATATAAAGCATACCCATATGTAAGAAGAAATTGCTTCTCAAGGTTTTCAGGCGTGGTGATAAATTCAGCCAAACTAACCTTCAACCAACCGGATCCTTCATATCAGTCGATTTGCGGCCAAACGCAAGCCACAGTATATAAAAAAACCTTCACGCAAGGCCACAAATAATTTAATTAATCTTCTAACTTTCAAGATATATTACCTATAGCTTTATAATATTTACCTGGGTAACGATATTATACTCAAAACTTGACCAGTCAAAGCAGTAAGCGACTCTTTCCCCATTTCCTACTTCAGTCTAGCTAGAAGTTTAGGTTTACCTACCTATATTCACCTAATACATTTGCTTAAGTATACCGACACACTTACATATACATAATCCCCATGATGGCATGACATTCCTGAATTACATAACCAATGTACCTACTATTAAGTGGTATAAATATCAGCACAATATCTTTTGCTGATGTGCTGGACCCAAGAATTGCACCCAAGACCCTGCACATTAAATATTTGGAAGTTACGGTTCAACGAATGAGCCAAAAATCGAACGAGTTCTACTCAAATTGGATCGTAGATAAATAACAAAATCTTTAAATAAAACTTGAGTAAACACAAATACACAAAATCGATCTCATTATTCTCTGGAGGCTTTATAAAGCTACAATAAATCATAAAACTGCTAATTTATGGAATTAAAAATTGGTATGGAATAATCAATTTTAACCTTTGTTGAAAACCAAACCCTAACATGTAAAACAAAAAGTTCAAAACAGCTCAAAGGTAATAAATTCCATTCTAATACTACGTAAACTAAAAGTAAAAAGGTCGTATCTACACAAACTTACTTCATGATTGAGTTCAAACCAATTCGAGTTCAAACAAGAAGGTATGTACGCCGCCCTACAAAAATTCAAATTGGGCACTAAAATATTCAAATAACTCTTTGCTTACCTATATCTGTGTTTATTTACAAAAGCAACACACGAGACATGGTTTTAACTTTTATGTTCAGTCAGTACTTAATGCACAGATAAGAGGATTACGTCTATCAACTTAAGATAACTTTATATCAACATTAACTTGACATGCGCAATGCAAATAGAAAAAACTTGTGCCTTTATATCTACTTACGGAAAGATTAAACTGTTTTGTTTTTAATACAAGCTTTACGACGAAGAAATACGTGCATATAAACATAAACAATACATAGAAAACATAAGATAAACGATTCTAAGACACTAAAAACTTTCTTACACGTAAAGTATGACAAAAGTGTACTTACTGTTATCACGCAACAATTACGAAAGCTCCAGTTATCAACGATTATGTAAAGAGGGCGCGCTCGCGCCTCCGTCCTGCCACTTTCCCTTAATTCCCGCCAAATACCTTACACGTCCCCAAGTCACTCAAAGTGCACTCAATCCTCCTTATGAAACAGTTAAACACAGTCAATAAACACACCGGTGAAAAAGTTTGTATGAACTATGAACAAATGTTATTTAAGTTCGTGTGTGTATGCGCGCGCCGGGTTGTAGCGGCGCGTCCGTTGCGTGACTCCGCCCGTGCCGTACTAGAGTGGCGAGCAGCGAGAACCGGCCACGGCTACCGAGTTGAGGACAAGTCGCCGGCCGCCGCCGCCGCCCGCCAAGCCCCAAGCCTAGCTCGCCCGCTGTCCGCTTACTTACACACATGAAAACCTATATACCACCTACCTATAACCAAGCCATTCTTATTGCACGTTTTATCGCAGTGTCGACTTTTTGTAACGACTGGATTATGCGCCTCTAAAACCCTCAGAGTAGACTTTATACTGACGCTAATATCAACTTTCGGATATAAACTCCGCCACACAAAGAGTTCCTTTATCGAGTGATATAAATTTTATGTCTGGTATGTAGTCTACGTACGTCGGTAAAGATCGAACTAGAGTAAAATTTTGTAAGATACCGTATAATGGAGTAAACAAATCGAGCGCCTTGCTCGCAGTTTCATCTGAAAGTTAAATAAGGAATTCTGTAACTCCAACATCTGGCTGGCCGAAGTTCGATGAGTATTTGAAGATTCGATTCTGAAAGTTTATTTGTCGAGCAAAGGTCGACGCTACTGGTTTAAAACATCTTTTAGTTCTGCGAAAGCTTCACATCGCGTGATGTAGACGCTGGGGTGAACCCTACGCATCCGCCGACTTGCATGTAATTACTAACAGAAGGAGGTTCGCTTCTTTTCGGGGCCAGCGCGTGACTTATAGCCAACCCTCCACCCTAAAAATGACATTATAAGGTAATAAAGGGCACGTAACATAAAGTTTTTTGAAAACAAATCAAAAGACCTTATGATTCGATATAAATCTAACCATCAAAGCTATGAATAATCGCTACAGAATTATCTCACCTGCGACGATAAAAATTAGCTATTAATATGTCATTTGAATTGTAATTAAGACACAAAAAAATATTAATCAATTTCCCGTATCTATATTAATAATGACTACGAGAATAGATGAGATTAAAAAATTTAAATACACGTAATGTATGCAAATGAAGGTAAGCGGTCAGATCATCGAAAGCGGAGACGCGCTTAGAAAAACGTATCTTCTTTATTGCCGTTCAGGGGCAAAATGTCCAATTCTCAAAATGTCCAACGGTGTCAAAATGTCCAAATCCCAAAATGTCCAATTGTCAAAACGTCCAATTCCCAAAATGTCAAATTCTCAAAATGTCCAAGTCCCAAAATGTCCAACTCCCAAAATGTCCAATCGTTGAGAATGTGGTAAATTTGTTCAATAACTCATCAAAGCGCTTTTCAACCGACTTCCAAAAAGGAGGAGGTTCTCAATTCGACTTTTTTTTGTATGATGATGTGATCCTGGAGAATTCGAGGGAACTCTTCAATAAATGTTAGCAAATCAACCGCGATTGCTGAAAGTTATTTTACACTTTTTTGTAGGTATTTGTTTTAGAAGTCGGTTATATTTTTTTCAAAAAAGTTTTATTTAGTACTTGGACAAACAATAAATAAAATACTGAATGAATCAAAATATGTTTTACTTATAAGTAACAAATTAACACCAGAAGTGACCACCGAAATCACTATTTTTGTCAGTTATATAAATATTTACATGGTAAGACATAAAAAAATATTTCGTTTGTTTGAAACAATAATGACATAACTCGAAAAATAAGTAATACAGGTCTGCTTTTTTGTAACTTCTAAAAATATTTTCAGTATATCGCCAATATTTTTTTGCATAGAGAAACTTTTTATCAAAAGATTAAAGGTTTATTTTACGTATTTCGTTACTTAATTTAATACTTGCTTTCCTTAATTTTATATTCAACTACAAACAACATCGAAACATCAAAATTTTTGAGTTATGTCATCCTTGTCGCAAACCAGCGATTTATATTTTACCTGGCTTATGTATGCATGTAATAATCAATACAATTTTTATTTATAATCAACAAGTATTTTTTATTAATATGTTAATAATCAACATATTTTTTTTTTTTATATTTTTAAATGTTTTTTTTTTTATAGGAATATTTAAAAATGTAATTAGTAAGTAAGAGAAATAAATAAAGGAAATAAACATAATTATTTGTGTGATTTATGTAATAATAATATCATATACCACATTTATTGAAGAGTTCCCTCGAATTCTCCAGGATCACATCATCATACAAAAAAAAAGTCGAATTGGAAACCTCCTCCTTTTTGGAAGTCGGTTGAAAAGCGCTTTGATGAGTTATTGAACAAATTTACCACATTCTCAAAGATTGGACTTTTTGGGAGTTGGACATTTTGGGACTTGGACATTTTGAGAATTTGACATTTTGGGAATTGGACGTTTTGACAATTGGACATTTTGACACCGTTGGACATTTTGAGAATTGGACATTTTGCCCCTGAACGTTTATTGCGAATGGAAGAATGCAATAAATATAAAGACATAAATAAAGTATTGTGGCCGTGTTGTGGGGCGACTCCACGGGTCGGCTGGCCGACAATGGTTAATCAAAAGGCCGTATCTCATTCTGCGAGACCTTGCCGGGACTGGACGTTACGTTATTTCGATTTCATTTGCGACTTGCGTTCTCGTGCACGTGGTTTTTTACAACTTGTTGCTGAACGCGCCCACAGGTCATGCCTTGATCCCGGAGCCTTTGTTATTCCCGGAGAAATATGAGGCGAAGTCGGCAGGTACCTACGAATAAATGGGATTCTTTTGAGGTATATTGAAATATCTCTAGGCGATGCCGAGAAACAGGGAGATTAATTCTCGAATGATGAATGGTAAACGTAAATCTTGTTCGTAATTTACTCCTTGCTAGTTATCGCCTTTGTTTCGTATGTTATTATTATAAATGGAGTAGAATATTTTAGTAACAAGATATCCCTTTTATAGGGGAGTTGTTTGAGAAGAGTTCCGTGTCATCGCTCATTGTTCTGTTGGTCCGTTACTCGGTTAGAATATCTTTTTATTTTCGTATACAAGCGGGGGAGTATAGAATGGATTTGTTTTTTTTTTTTGTAACAAAAAGTAATTACTAGTCACGAATCTCGTGGCCAGCGAAGCGGGTGCGCGTCAAGATTAATTGAATTCTTAGGTGTGAAGAGATGGAGCCAAAAGGGGGCGGACGAGCCTCACACTTTTTAGATAAGGAGATTTAAGATAGGAGCGGCAGCGACATAATGTATGATCTGGGCGATAACTGTCCAAGTGATTGTTACAGTTGCTTCATTTTATATTTTGTGTTCGTAGACTTTTAAATTATCATATCGTCAGCTGTGTTGGAGGTCCCTGTTGACCATATGTGAAACAGTAGCACAATAGAGTGTGTTATTTTATACAATGTTGGAGAACGCCAAAAAACTATATTTTTTTCACACAGAAAACGTGTTTTCGTATTATGAGACATCAGCATTCATGTAATAATTTATTTTCTAAAACAATTTAATTCAAGAGGTCAATTCAATGACTTAACTAAAGCTTCGCTTCGCTAACGTTTCTTTGGTCCCAAGTTTGATCTCCAGTTCAAGCTATAGGTTAATTGGACTTTACTAATAGGAATCTCAGTTATTGCCAGAGATTAGAACTGTATTCGATAAATTGCAACAAGCTCTCTGCTCAGTACATATACGAATCACGTTAAGCTGGGAACAGAATTCTAACACAACATGCTACGCGACTTCTCATTGGTTTCATTTCATATTGTAGAAGCAACATTTCGTCGCTCTGACCAATGAAGTGAGCTTGGTGTGGTGATGGGTGTTACAAGTGTGTTACAGCCTGAGTCGGTAGGAAGGACCGTTATTGGCGATCTGTAGTTTTACAATGATACGAGTCTCGTCTACTGTTTCGCTTGTTTATTTGTATGAACATTCAGTGTAGATTTATATCGGAGATGTTTCTAGAACATGGCTGTCGTTTCCCGAAGTTTAAACTAATTAAGAGATTGGTAATTTCTTTTGTGTTTTCTATCAATTTGACACAGGTACGTACATAAGTAACAAATCTTGTTTCTGGAGAGATAACAGTAAATAATGGCTTAATGTCGTTTAAAGCTTGTGATGAACGTGTATTGTTTTCTCAAAGTGTTCATTGAATATTTTTCGAGGACAAATAAGATTTATCATCCAATTTTCAGATACCAAGTCATGCTAGATGGCTATGAATTGGTATCTGAAAATTGAAGTCTATTGTAGAAAATGATATTCTATCAATTGATAGAGTGGCACTTTGTTATTTTTAAAGATAGCAATGATGGGAAAGTCAGAAATGGATGGGACTTAAACCATCGAAAAGCTTACGCCAATTTTATTGCGCTTGAAACACAGGTTTACCTAGTTCAGGCACAATTCATGGGTGCACTTGACATAGATTTAAGAAAAACTATATTTAATGTTATACCTTTATATTTTTGAATACATTTTATTTATTATTTATTTATTGAAATTTTTTCGAAGAAATACGAAACGCTTGGAAAGCGATTGACTTGTATTAAGTCTTAGGAAACTGCGGTTGTTTCTAACTCAAACTAATACTTATAAAGTCCCGTCTAAGAGGTCCATCATCAATTGAACGTACGACGCCCGCGCAGCCGATAGAATCGTAAAATATATACTTTATCACATATATTAAACGACCAGATTATTATTACATGCCAGAGTCTTGAGACAGGCCGACGGGACGTATGCGCATATGGTATTACCATAGATTAGATATTGCATAAAGTAAGGGATAGCATTTTACTATGATCAATTAAAAATGTCATAATAATATAACAGTACATAACACCACGACTGCAATACCCGAAGGGTTAGGCAGAGGTGTCACGGTATACTCACATTTCGCCAGTTATGCGATATATGCAATAGGGGCGAGCCTATTTGCCATCAACCGAGTACAAATCCAGACTCCGTGGCTGCTATCGAGAAATTCCTGATGGAAAAACTCAATAATACTTTGCCCGACCCGGCAATCGAACCCAGGATCTCATGACCTCATGTACGATACCGTTAGTTAACAATAATTTCAGGTAATTGAGCAAACTATAGTAATAAAGGTTTTTGATATCTGTAGGTTTATAAGGGCTTATAGATTCTTGACCGCTAGGTCGTCTTTTGAGCCCAGTTCCAATGTCATGGTGTGAATGTCGAAGTTTTATATACGACCATATGAACATTCTTACCATAATAAATCTGGATCAATCGGTGAAGTATCCTAAAAATGGTTTATGAAACTATTGTATGTTAATCACTAATTTCATTAAAACTTCTTCTATATAACCAGCGCTGATCTCAACTAAGCACACAAGCTTCTAAATCTTAATCAAATAAATAACACAGATACAACTTTATCTTCCACTTATCATTACTAACGACACTTAGCACGGTTTTTAAACGTTAATGGTTCGCGTGGGTACAGAAAGGATTAAAATGACGATTATTGATGTCTGTCATATCTCAAACTGCTATGATAAATTATATCAATCAAACGGAGCGGGCGTTTTTTGCGGAACATGGATAAAAAATGGGTCTAGATACACAAAATCCCGTTATTGTAGTAAATGGAAAAGTTTTGATATTTTGAGTGAGTGTTGTGCCTAAAAAATGTGGATCTAAAGCAAACAATTCCCTAATAGAAATATAAATAATAGATAAATTGTTTATTATTACCACAAAGATCAAGTGCATTGCACTGTATGATTAGAGTTCTTAATTTAGCATTAGATTGATAAGAACAATAGGCTCAACCCTGTCCCCTAAACTAGGCTAGGCCTGTATCTTAGGGGGCAGTGCCCGGCTATAGGATATGCTTATATAATTCTATTGTGGCAGACGTGCCAGTGGACTGTGTCAAGTGGGTGCATTTTTGAACTTGTGGTAAAAATTAAAAATATGAGTCTGAAAGTGAATTGTATAAGGGCAAATGTTTGATGATTATGTGTGGGAGGTGTTTGGGGTGTTTTGTGATAGTGTTGAGTGAAATTTGTCATCAGTAATTTTAAAAAGTTAGAAATTTCCTACAAAAGTGCAGTACCTTCATGATTGCGATGTTCATTACACCCTGTATTTTTCTTATTATCTTAGGTCTGTATAGATGAATGCTCAGCTTGGGCTCAGCAGCGCGGCGCCCTCGTCGCAGCACTCAGTGCGGGTGATCTTTCGCTTCCGGCTGTCGGAAGCGAGATCGCATGGAATGCCGTCTCCTCTTTTCGCGAGGAGGTGATGCATGCAAAGGAGGCAGCGGAGAGAGAAAGAGAGCATGCCTCTCAGTCTACCCGCACCAGAAGAGCAGCTGGGCATCGAAGGGCGCTCAACGATCTCCGGCCACCATAAGGAGGGGCCTGCGGGCGGCGAACTGAGAGCTGAGTCGTCGCCCGACCAGCCAGGCTAAAAAAGGTGGCGCGCAGTGGTTCATGCGCGCTTTAATGGTGAACGTGCGGTCGTGTGTGCCTGATAGGTATATACCAGTCGGGGGTGCGCGCGAATGTATCTGTATCTGCCGGGCACCCGGCACATGGTAGTAGTAGGAACAGTGAGTTAATAGTCGGTTAGAGCCCGACATAACCCTCCGTTCGCCCCAGATGGAGAGTATCCATGAGGTTTTTCCCACTCAAAAGAAAAAAAAAAAAAGGTCTGTATAGATGGCGGAACAATTATTTTAAATTTTAGTTCGTTTCTGTGGTGTACAAATATCCTTGTTTGTATAAGGATTAAGGACTGAAAAAGAATATTGTATGAATATTACAGAAAAAGACTGAAAACTGCTTGGCTAGCAAGAAAAGTCGTTAATTGAACATGTTGGTATTTTTTTGAGGAGTGTAATTTACTAAAGAAGCTTTTATTACTAAGTGATCCTAAGTCCGTCAGGACGCCTACAATGGCCAAATAAGACATCTCGCGTCTCACGACTCATAACGTAAGTTTGCAACATTGGTATCGAAGACTTGGGTAGCTTTGTGTGCGAAGAGCTTTGTGTTTATTGACAGCCCCAGTCTAGTGATCGCAAGTCCTGGGCTCGAATACCAGATCGGTCTGAGTATTTGGGTTTTTCCACTAGGAATTTGGCATCAGCAGCCCGGAATTTGGAAGATGGTGGTGTGGCGCCATTGAGCACGCGAAGTCGTTGGTCCTAAGCTTGATCTATCTCTGGTCGTATAGTGAAGAAAGTGAAGGAGAAAGAAGTGAAGTGAAATAGTGCACACTCACACAGTTCATGTATCTGTGTTGGCGTACACACTTGTACACTATAATATGGATGAATTACACGACAGGGTAGAAAGAAAAAAGTTAAGGAAAAAAACAAGGGTGGGAAAATCATCTTCCCACCCTTGTTTTTGCAGGGTTGAAAAAACAAGAAAAAGTTATTGAAATCATTTTTTTTAACGTAAATAGCTACAATAGTATAAGAAAAGTAAACTTAACTAACATCGAGTTTATCAATCAAATAGTAAGTCTATCAAAATCATATATCTGTAGGACAATGAGCCACCAGGATAAACTAAAAGATATCCTAGTTTGCATGTTGTAAAATTCAATTAAAACTTGATTTAACGCTTTTGATATCTTTTCCTTTTGATATAGCTGATAAAGTCTTCTTTTTCGTTAAATTTGTTGAGTGTTTTCTGACACCAACTAACCTTGCTTCAAGGAAACGATTAATCTCGTCATATTCTTTACAAGCTTCAGGGATTAAGTTACCTCGAATCACGACTTTGATCAAACCCCTAGGAGTTCTATTAAGAGACATCTGCGTTTGTAAAACATCACGCAATTTCTTGACACTAACATAGGTTAGGTTGTTATAAGCTAGATTCAGGCAGCACAAGATATTATTGCCAAAACAACGCACTACGCCATCTTTTGATTCAGTGTTGTTTGGAGAGAAACAATCGTCAAACAATCCCATATGACTTTCAGCTAAGCATGCAGCTTCTTCTTGTATCTTTCGCGCCATACCTGTTTCTGCATCCGGTTTGTTCGCAAAATTTGGCTGAGACTGACTCTCTTTACCCTTCTTCGGGTTTCCCTTTTTTGGGTTTTTATCTTCTTTAGCAGCTTGGAGCTCTTTAATGATCGTTTTAACTAATTCTCTTTTCTTTTTTAAGAATGCCACATATCTGGCTCTGCTCTCAAATAATTCTTGGGCTTCCAAAGGAAATTTTTGCAATGCGTCGAGAATTCTCGTACCTCCCTCGTCTGATATCATATTGCCCGACAAGTTCAAGTAGCTGAGTTGTCTGTTTTTTCGCAACTTACCTGCTACGTACGTTGCGCCAACATCTGTAATTCTGTTTGATGATAAGTTTAAAATAGATAATACTTTCGCCGCGGGGTGTGGGTCTATTAATTGATCTATGATCGTTTTCACAGTGGCATCATTAATCGAACATCTTGCCAAAGACAGATATTTTAACTTGCTGTGCGTTAACAATGTGTGATAGTTAGCGTTGCTGATAAACGTACTGTCAAGACATAATTCTATTATATTAGAATCGGGTAAAAACTTAGATATTTCATGTAAAGTTTTCATGTGCAAACCACTGTTGATGGTAATTGCAGTCAAATGTTTGTGGTAAGGAATAGTGAGTGCAACTACTTTCATGATATCCTGTGGTATAGTCTTGTTCTTGAGAAATTTCAGCTGCACTAAATTTTCATTATCGTCGTATAATGTTTCTACGATGACTGCATTTTCGTTACCGGCCGAGGCATCTGATGAACTTTCTTTGTCATCACTTGAACCAAGTTCTGATCGGATTGTGGAGTGTACTAACTTTGACTGTCTCGATTTTTTAGATTGCGTCTTGGCTGAAGATAAAGTTTTCAAGTTCATTGCTGAAAAATTTAATTATTTTAATATAACTTACATTTGATTTTTATTTTCATCTTACACTTTCATTCAGGATAACATTAGCCAATTAACGTAAAAGTAACTATGGGTTTCATGTATCACATGTTGAAGGACAGAAATGTTGAAGGTACTACAAAACAGAACTTATTTTCAAACATCTATGGCATTCAATGCGAGTGAATGTCAATACTTGCAAGCACACTTTTGTGTCTGTTAAGCCCGTATTAAAGAACGTAGCTCAAGACTCAACATTAACAAAACATCACGGTTTGACAGACAGTAATAGGTATAGACAATAACCTTTTTTATCAAGCTACCGTCTTCTTTTCTAGACTTGCCAAATAATGCATTTAAAGCTAAAGTAAAATCTAACCTTCGTCTAAAGGCCTAGTATTGCATTAACGACTATTTAAACGATAAGAATAGTTGGTCGCTGTGTTGAACACAAGACAATGTTTATGTTCTTTCTCCAAAATTAGCTTACTGTTAATATGTTATCTAGCTTCATATTTTCTGTCTGTATGTTTAAACGAATTTTATTTGTTTTTATTTAATGACATAATCTACTCCTTAGAACGTTCTTGATGAGTTGTATTGCAATATGTGGTTAAATAGGTAACTCGACTATTGATTTTAATTTATTTTTTTGCATCTTAAACCGGCAGAAAGTTAGTCATGCTCCCTTAGATGTCATTGCTTGCGGTAGCGTCGGGGGTCGGGTTACCTCCTTCCCTCAAATATGGCGAAGGGGGTGACGGCTGGTCTTTGCATTATGCTCGTGAACGGGTGCTGCTTGTGGTGACTGGTCGTCTTGTTGACCAGGTTTTTATTACTGTTATTAGTAATTAGTTTTATTTTAGTTTTTATTTTTTCATTTTTTTTTGCACTATGTTCCTAGGTTATCTTTTGTGAATTCAAGTTACTGCTATATTTATAACCCAACATTGCATGTGTAAGCGGGTACGCCTTTTATACCTGGTGGCTTTATTTATGCTTGAGTACCTATATATAATGTTAATGCTTTATTTTATTATTGGTGTGTGCTAGCTGACATGTCACAATTATTTAAAGCAATTGATTCTTGTCCTTGTTGTTATATTTTACACGCTATTGTATAGAATCTGGTTTTTATAACCTCACTAGCTAGTGCCAGCGGCTG
This sequence comes from Standfussiana lucernea, assembly GCA_964057025.1. NCBI lineage: Eukaryota > Metazoa > Arthropoda > Insecta > Lepidoptera > Noctuidae > Standfussiana > Standfussiana lucernea. The sequence goes on along the minus strand of OZ059794.1, from coordinate 5,659,226 downwards.
CACTCGCATGGTGTTCAATAATTGTCCCACGGGATCGTCTTACCGGGATAAAAAGTAGCCTTTGTGCTATTCCAGGCTATAAACCATCTCTGTGCCAAATTTCATCCAGATCCGTTTAGCCGTTCTGGCGTGATTGAGTAACAAACATCCATCCATCCAAACTTTCGCATTTTTAATATTAGTATAGATAGACAGATATGTTGCTGCGAAAGGCGGGCGTTTTGGGGGCTGTCTCTTGTAAACTCGACGTTCGAAAAGTGCTGATTATCAGCCTAATTTGAATAAAAGATTTTTGATTTGATTTGAATACTTTTTATACTCTTAAATCGAAAAAGAAGCTAGCTTTTGCCCCCGACTTTGCTCACGTCTTAACGTGAACATAAACTTCTGTGGGATAATTCTCGACCATAGCTCAACCGTTCTGTATCAATTTTGGTGTACAATAAAGTATATTCTATTCTATTCTATTCATAGTCGGGAATTATCCCACAGAAGTTTTAAATACTGTCCATGACACTCGGGAATAATATAGCTACTACTAATCAGGGTCAGTAGTTCCAAAGAATACCTCATACTTCCAAACTTACATACTTACGAACGTTACCTCTTAATATTAAAATAGAAGTAGGTAGCCACTTACCATCAGTTCTGATAACGAAGACTTTGGCATCAATAGCGAATTTTTTGCAAGCCCATGGTAGAAAATTATCGAAGTCTGTAACTTTTGGTACGTTACTTTTGATAGAATCATCGTAGCTGATAGTATTCAGAACGTTTTCGGCCATTAATAAATAATTATGGAAAAAAACATTTGTCCAAAAAAAATATTAAATTATCAAAAAGAGATAAAAAATAATGAGTACATGTACTTCAAATGACAGAATTGTGTCAAAAAGAAGAATGCTTTTTTTTCTAGTGATTTTAAATGTTTTTTTTGTGGAACAAAAGTTTGCAAGACTCAACTAGATTTGTGTAAGTAGGTTACATGTGAGCATAAAAGTACCATGTTAAAAGTATTGGGTACCAATGATGCTTGTTTCTTTTGCGCTTGGATAAAATTGACTGAAGGGCGCTATTGGTAAACATTTGAGAATTTATTTGTGAAAATTGTATTGAAAAGATATGGTTGCGGAGTCAGTTTCGATTGTGGCCACGCTCAAAATTTCTATGCACGACTATACAAGGTGTAAACGGACCCGTGACGAAGCCGTCAACCAAGCATTCTGTACATCAATTTAGTAACCCAACGCCGAAAATATTGCTGAGAAACGACTTTTTTTGGGGTGTAAAATCCCGTTTTACGTTAAAACTCAATGTAACGCAGTCAAAACATTATGGTGATGGATGCATTGAATAGTAAACGGGTCATGGAGGTATACGGGTATGGCCTTGGAAAACACGTTAAGCTATTGGTGCCGGCTGTCATTTGTAGATCTTTCACAGTCGTTACAAGTAGTCAGTGCCCCGAAATTCTGACAACTAGTCTTATGTCTCGCTGATGGTGGCGTGTGTGTCGGGTCATTTAGTTCCCTTCAAAATGGTTGAGTTGAATGATGGCTGATCCATGCGTCATGTTCGTGATCGGGCGCTGTCAGTTGTGACTGGTCATCTCTTAGTTGCCACGGTTTATTTGAACTAATTATTTTGTTTTTTAATTGTCTTTTTTTTGTACTGTGGACACTTTTAACGTGCACGTCTTGCTACATCGTTCTCACATAATGTACCATCTCAACAAGAATGATGTATCCAAGATTTTTGTAAAACATTATGATTTGAAAGAGTGTCCATGGGGATTCTTGCCCATTCTTCTCCATAGGGTCTAGGCTTTGGAATGGGCAACTACAGTACTATCACAGTTATTATGTCTTGTAACTGGGACTGTAGCTTCATTTTTTTATTGCTGTCTTTGTTTCGACAGTTCAAAAGTGCCTGTAATTGGCCTACTTGAAATAAATGCTTTGATTTTGATTTTTACCAAGAGGTACCGTATTACCCAGTACAAACTGGATTGTCGAGATCAGATGGGCAAATGCGCCATGTAAAATACGGGTATTCAGCTGCAAAAAGTATGAAGGTCCTCAAGTCCGCACCGTCAATGACGCCTCATCCCAACTGCAGTGACAGATCGCAGTAAGGATTGCAGTGATAAGGATTTATGGTTGCTACAGTTTCTTTTAAACTGTAGCAACCATAAATCCTTATCAAATTATCATCATTTAGTTTCCCAGCCAAATGTGATGGGTGCGAAAAGTTTGACAACAGAAATAAAAATAAAAACAAAAAAAAAAGTGTATAGAAGCAGTCGCCTAGTAGCTGTAATATATATGACGCTAAAGCGAAGTCGCGTGCACAACCATTACAATCCAAACGACTAAGCATAATCCACAATTTAAGTCAAAAATCACCAAATCGACTAAAAAAGCCTTGAACACGATTGTGTAATTCTTCAGTTTCCGGCAAAAAATTACGCAATATACGTAACTCTTCACAATCGATTATTTCACTCTTGGAGAGTTATAAGTGAAAAAAATCTATGTCAACCACTCGTTGAACAGTCAGTAAGAAATGATCTACAGTTAAAACGATCGACACATCAAATTAACTGTTTTGTTATGTCGCTATTGTGGCCCAGATTTTTGATTAAATCGTGATTTAGACGGCAGTGATTATGTATGTAAGTCGAGGATTATTGTGGATAGATTTTGCAATCACATTGCTCTGCAAATTACATCAATCAGTCAAAGATTTTAGATTGGTAACTACATAAAAAATACTGTGTGATATAGGAATCGGTTTTGTTGCGTCAAGACATACATATAATACAATACTCACATATTTATAGCTACGATGCTTAAATATCCTTTTATAGTTACTTCTACTTTGATTAAAGTGGGTAAATTCCAGAAATGCAATAATAATAATAATAACTATTAACAGTAGCTTTGTTTAACTAAAACATAACTATGTGAGTATTCAATAGTATCAATAAACAAAATTATACATATCATTCGAATAGGATAGTAACAGATAAGTCATCTACCATTTATAATCGAAGCACAATAACACCAAAATGCCAAACGTGCCACAGAGACCAATAAGATCAATCAATTCCCAGCAGCCGATCGTTCCCGAAAATTTACGAGCCCGTATACAGGGTGTAGTATCGACTAAATTTCAATCATGTGCCCCATCCTATATAGCGTTGATAGAAAGGCGTGTGCCTACGCATAAAATCAGTGACTGCACACTGATACTTGATTACGGTGAACGAAAGCGTGTAAGTGCAGTGTCAAACGTTACATTACATGATACAGATACGTGTTACTGTAACTGACAGTTGTGAAATTACTTGTAGGTGTGTTATAGGTTATATTATGGACAGTTGTATGGTTGTAGTATTTTGCATGAACTGTGGAAGTCTGCTTATATTATTCAAATTGGACAAAAATATTGTTTTCGAAAACAAGCGAAAAGTTCGAAGATCCGAAGAAAAAGTCCGAAGGGCAAAAAAAATTTAACCTGATACCGTGCAATAAACTGGATCCTTGTAAGATTTTTGATAACATACACAGCGAGACAGTAAAATAAAAATAAAGTCATAATAATTAATTGGAATTGGTGTGAATATTGCAATTTAATTGAGCGTTGCGTGATTACTGTTGATTATTCAACATCTATCATTTGCGAAGAAGCTGCATTGCATTTTAATGTTTTTTATACTTTTGATTCTGTTTGCGTTATTCATTAACGATGCGATAACCGTCATGCCTGTAGGTTTGTTATTTACAACAAGTTTGTCTATCACAGCAAATTCACAGGTGCGAGCTTAATCCCTTCCGTACGTATAAAAATTTTTCAATCCCTGTTTTTTTGAAGCTATTAAAAATATGTAATATGTATGTGGTGTCTCAGCCTTGTTTGATATTGGGGCCAATTCTGGCTTTTATAGTATCAAATGATTATGATTTTTATATTAAAACGTACGTCTACCGTATGCCCAATGAACATTGGACTGTGGTCCATATTAATTTATATGATGAAATAAATATGTTTAAAATATAATAGTTATATTTTTATTTTATAAAAACGTTGCCCCACTTCAGGAATTTCTCCTGTGTAGTGGGTGCGTTTACAAACATTTAAACTCACATACACAAACAGCCAGACCCCGAACAACTAACTGTAGGTCATACAAATATTTGTTCCTTTATTATTGCCTTCGTTTCGAGCGGGGAACGAACCCGCAACGAGGAACGCAGCAACCAATCACTCAGCCACTGCGCCAATCGTGTCTTTCAAGTTCGCTATGCAATTGCAGCTTGAAGCAGTTGGCCATGTCTGCTTCAAGATGCCTACGTACCTATATGTGAGCTCTGACACAATCAGAAAGCGCTGTAAAGGATGGCGTGTCGAGCAGAACTAAACCAAAATGACGTGGTCCATATCAGCCCTCGACCGTACCATAGTGAAGACATGACAACACATGGACATAACGCTTCTTCTTCTAACTTCTTCTTAGCGTATCGATGGCAATAAAAATTAAAACGGCTCCGAAGTTGGCTACATGCCAAGTTTTGTTTTGATTTGGTTGAAAATAATTGAACCCAGGACTTCATGTTCAGCAGTCGCGGTTCCAACTACTAAACCAACAAGGCAGCAATAAAGTACCTTGGTAGTTATTTTAAATGTCAACCATCTCAAGATAACCTGATTGACTCATGATATTTACGCGGAATTGTGGACAACTGACTTTTTCACATAAAAACATGGCAAATTATTGTTGTTGTTCTGAGATGACAAATAGCCTTGCACTTTGCAGCGCTCGCGTCGGTTTCATCTTTGTGGGTTTACACTCTTCATGGAATTTTGGCCTAGTGGTCGCGAGCGCTACTGCTGAGCGTGACGTCTTCGGTTCGATTCCCACGCCGAACAAAGTGTATTTGAATATTTCCGACAAGTATTTTGCAGTAGCAGCCGGGTTGTTGTGTTGCGTCCATAATAGCTATTCTTGCAGCAAATGTTTGATTTCCATAACATTACTACTTCTTTCTTCAATGTCTACAAGGTTTCTACTTATTTCAGTCACAAATGCAGCAGAAGTGCTATGATTTGAACCCTAATCTCTTTGAATTAGAAGCATAAACTAAACTCCTCTCAAACATTTGAACATTTCGCAAATTAATTAGGCAATGATCAAATAATAATTCCACCCATTCAGAAATAACCATAAAATTCATATAATTAATTGCATATCACTACAAATTACTAGTACGCAGGTCACTACACTACTACGCCTTCCCATATAAGATCAATCATTAAGCAAGGTCGAATCGCAAAAGGACTAAACACGCGTAATCTACGGGCAATCCAATCGCCATTTTCCCATTAGCCTCGTATACTCCGATCGTCCTTGTCAATGCTACAAATAAAGGGTTCCCACGCGACTTCACAAATGAATAAAGCTCGTTCTAACCTTTATTATTACGACTGCGATTGGCTATCCGCGGCGTCACGATACCATGGATTTATCGCGAGGACTCACTGAGGTCCAGCCATAAACCGATATGCGCTTCTAGGCCAACCCAATACACAAATTTACGATTATACAAGCTGTTCTTTTTTCCAAGAGGATTTTTTGAATTTGGGTTTTATTACTTTTTAATTGTGAGCATCCTTGTAGGATCCTTGTTGACGTTTCGGATTCAAGCGGTGTTAGCGCTTTTGACGCTTTCGGTGAAGCAAGTTTTTTTTTTTTTTTTAGTTCCTTGTAAAAATATTCACAGCTTAGTTATGTATATTCAAGTTGTATTAAAATCTCAATAGGTTACGTTGTAAGTGGTTTTCGAAGATTTTATGGGTTAAAAGTTTAAAGATTTCGGTCAGTTCATTCATTTCACAACAAAGATGAAAAATACCACCTAATCTATAAACAAACCATAACGTTCAAATTTTTTACACCAAATCTTCCAAACAAATTAAATCTCAGCAGAAAAAACAGCCTCGACTAAATAACAATGAAGCGCTTTATCGCTGGACGTTCATTTTGTTCCTTATCCTTGAGTTTTTTGGTGTCTAAAGCGAAGTGGGATCCATTAAGATAGGTCAAACGATACGCCTTCGGAATGCCATACTTCTCACTCCTCACTCAAATGGTTCCGTCGAAACGGACTGAGTAGCGGCAAATAGTTCGACGATGATATTTTCTTGATTGCTTTCAATTTCCTTTTGTTGTATTTTTTGAGAATTCTTTAGATTTATTTTGTTTTAGGGATAAATTGTGAAATATCCGGGTAGCGGATGAAATTGAATACTCGAACTCGAAGTAATGTTCATGACGAGCATCTTCAATGTTCTTCTTTCAAATTAAGAGTTCATAACTTAAACCAAATCTGTTAATTGGTAAAACATAAAAGGGTCGACACACGATGAATCAAATAACTTTCTCTCCCATCCATTCCGTAGGACGAAATGAAACCCATCCATCGCCTGGTATCAAATGAAAAAAGTCAATAAGCTGTCAGCTCATCTGACGATAATCCGTTACATTTGACGCCTTCGACGGACAGCCGAAGGGCACCAAAGCGTTGACCTTGTAGAATGGGACTGCCCCACCTACGCATCTCTGGAACACATCAACCAGATATCTTGAAGCATTCTCCGTCACTTTACCACCGACACCGGTCCAATTAAACAAATCCCACATTACCAACGATCCTAAATAACTTAGAATAAAAAAATCCAGACCACTTTGTCGGCGCTTTTATTACAGGTTTTGCAAGCCGCATCTTACGAAACATTTTTATCTAATAACAAATCAGCGGTTCCCTATAAAGGATTTATTTTAGCTGTCTAGTTTACTGCACAAACATGAAGTTCATACAAATTCACTGGCTTAGCCATAAGCGGTCGCATTATATTATATGTTACACATTAAAACACAACAAATCCTTCCTTATTCTGTCTACACACGAACAGTTACTTCGTAGTAACGTTCCATTAAATTATTATTATCAGGACCAGCGAAGCCGTGAGCATATTGTTTTCCCGTATCAATTTCTACTTTAACTACAGTTCCCCGTTTATCAAAAACTAGAATCTTAATAACATAAAAAACTTTGTCAACGACCATTACAGGAAACTTTAGAGAACTCTTGAGTACCGTTTCAACGCTTTTAAGACAACTCTTAGTAACAATTTAGATTGAAGTAAAACGAGCTTTTACCTCCCTCTCGTGTATCCGTCAGTCGAGTCGGGTAAATCACCACTTTAAGGTAATATTTATAGTGGTATTACCCGTCTTCAAAATTTATGGGACGTATTACGGTGTCATTACGACGTAGAATAGACGTCGACGCGTCGAGAGGTAACAGTGTCGTATACTGACAAATATATTAAAATCAAAAGCAATAATGTTTGCTAGAGGAATGCCCGCGGCAAGGTACATCTGAATATTTTAAATATATGAGCTACGCGTGGTTGACCGGTTATGCCAATATCTCAATTTGCGGTTGAAGATGCGGTGAAGCCTCGCTGATGCAACAAACCGATGAACGCAACAGATCAATAATGTCGGACGTGACTTATAATCGGTTCTGTTATGTTTAAAAGATAAAATATGAAGGTTTACGAGGGGTCTTTGAACCGACGTTTATAATAGCATTGACATTGCTTTGGAATTTTAATATGATGAGATATTATTGTAAGATGTATGGTGACTGTAAAAATGCAATCGATGTCTAATAAATCGGGTTCGGTAATGTATTAAACATAACGTATGTTATTTTTTCACGGGATGAGCTCAATTCCGAGGGGTCTTACGTGAATAGATATCATGTTACGGACATTTCATAGAGATTACAATAGAGTATATAGGCAGTTACATCCATAACAATATTTCGTATCATTATGCTGTCACTTACGAAGGTAGACGTCATCTTGAATACATAATATTAGCCTTGTTTAAAGTTCACTACTGAATATTGCGGCTCAATGTGTCTGTTGCAATAAACGGCCAAAGCTCGGCAGAATTGAATTATTCAAAAATTGTTCTTATAGGAAAGTGAAATCTGAACTAGCCAACTTCACCATGGCACATTCTTTTATTAGTCATCTTTTGGCACCCAGTAGTAAATGCTGAGAGCCTTGACGAAGTGACATTCCTTGGGCGATAACATTGGCGCGAAGACATGTAGATATACGATGGACATAAGCTACCAAAAAATTTATGTTAATCCTGTCAAGATTGTTGTAGAAATACGAAACGTTTTGAAAGCGATTGCCACTTGAGTTGCGGTCAAACCGAACGGACTAGACCGGACCGGATTGCGGACTTCGATAGATAACATAACATAACTCGAAGGGTTAGGCAGCGATGTACCGAACAAGTAGGTACAGTCACTAGCACCAATGTGTAAACACTTAGCAACTTTTAAAAGTGATTTTCTCCTACTGTTCTGATTAAAATGTCATGTTGTTACGAACATAGCATTTTTCTGTGGCTGCTACTGAGAAATTCCTCATGGAAAAACCCAATACCAGTATGCCCGACCCGGAAATCGAATCCAGGATCTCATGGTCAGCAGTTGCGCTTGCCACCACTAAACCGACGAGGCAGAATTTGACAGATAACTGAAATATCTGTCAGAGTTCAGTGACCAATACTGCTGTCCGGTCCGCTCGGGTTAGCCGCACCTTTATCTAGGCCGCAGAAGCTCGGGTGATCTTGAGCACATACTTTTTAATTGCAATCGGTAACTCGTTGAGGCATTTCATTCTCTTACAAGCAGATTTCTTCTAAGCAGTGATAGCCTAGTGGTGTGACCGTTTGACTGCCAAATCTTAAGTCTCAAGTTCGAACCCAAGACACGCACCTCTGATTATTCGGAATCATGTGCGTATTGTATAATTATCACTTGCTTCGGTGAAGGAAAACATCGTGAGAAAACCAACATGTCCGAGAGATATTTCTCGACGACACGTAAAGCCAAGTCAGAGGTGGCATACAAACTCTGACACCAGGTTAGGTACTAACCGCACGATGAGGAAAGAAGATTCTCTTACAGCATACGTATAAATAACGAATGAAGACCATAAACAATTCAATATCGCTTTTAAATAACCAAACAGTCAGTAGCGATTCTAACCATCGATAAGCCACCAACATTAATTCTTCACGAGACATCTTCACACATTTCTTTATAAACCATTACATAAAACAAATCGTCACTTAACATTCAAAATCTTCCAATAAATCGAATACAAATTATTCGAAGTAAATCTAAATTAAAGTTCGGACAATCTTGGCGAAGTATCACAGCCTCATAGGCAGTCCGACTTAGGGTAAAAGTTACCGATTTTGTTACAGAACGCGTTTTCACAAACTAGGTTCTGCATAAACCAGTTCTCATATCGATATTAATTAATTAATTAGGGTTACCATTTCAAAATTTGTAAAGTCCAGACATTTTTTAATTTTTTAGTCATTTGGTTCTTTTTATAATATCACGCCTTTTATCTCCGAAGAGTTAGGCAGAGGTGTACCTAATAGTACACCCACATTTCCTCAGTTATGTTTTAAGTCCCATGTAATAGGGGGCGAGCCTATTGCCATCAACCGGGCACAAATCCAGACTCCGTGGCTGCTACTGAGAGATTCCCGATGGAAAAACCCAATAACACTTTGCCCGACGCGGGCATTGACCCCAGGACCTCACTCGTCGAATGAGGCACGAGTTCTTTTTTATTTAAAAGTCTAAAGTCCGGAGAAATGACAAGGCCGGATAAAGTTCATACAGAAGGATATAAAGCCGGACGAATCCGAAAGAATGGTAACCCTTGTCCGAGGTCTTGCTATCTCTAAGCAACTAGTTGCAGTCGTTTACAAATGTGAGAAGTCACGCGACGAGTCAGCAACCCGACCAGCGACCGACAACAGTAGCTTGTTGTGTTTTAGTGCTGTTGTATCCACGTTATTTATTGTTGTAGTGTTGATCGTAGGAATAATAAAGGGATACTGGACAACGGGTGCTGGATTTGGTTCGATTCCTTTATCGAAGGACGAATCGTTTCATTACGAATTGTAATGGAAGCGACATTCAGAGCATTGTATTTGCTCAATTAATTGTACCCGCAGGAGCAACAAGATAGGTACAACAGGATACAAGGTAGAAAGGACACCGATGTTAAAATGGTTACCACGTATTCAATATATCATTCTGAATCGATGAAAATTTTCTGTGTGGGGGCATAGAAATATTACATCGGTCTTTCTTTCTTTATCGTGTGGTTAGTGCCTAACCTGGTGTCAGAGTTTTTATGCTGCCCATGGGCCTCTGACTTGGCTTTACATGCCGTCGAGAAATATCTCTCAGGTATGCTGGTTTCCTCACGATGTTTTCCTTCACCGTAGCAAGTGATAATTATTCAATACGCACATGATTCCGAAAAATCAGAGGTGCGTGTCCTGGGTTCGAACTCGAGACCTATGACTTGGCAGTCCAACGGTCACACTACTAGGCTATCACTGCTTATATCGGTAATTTAAATAAAAACAGCTGTTCCGTACATTTTGACCGTGTAGTTATTGCAGTTTTGTAGAAACAGCAATTTTTTTAGCGTCGGTGTCCCCTCCACTCTGTATATTCTAAGTTCGATTAGTGTTATTGGGTTTTTCTGTCAGAATTTTTTCAGTAACAAGCCGTATTCAATATTGATTGTGCCCGGTTGATGGGAACAGATATGCTCCTACTTATCAGCTTAACTGGCAAATGTGAAAGATAAAATTTTGGCGAACTGTGGTGATTAGAAGTATTATGCTGTGTGCTGCCTTCGCAGTTAGATATTAATTCTTAGTAATAATTTCATAAGATCTTCCTTGGCTGGTTTTTTTGTTGGGCACCAGTTTTCGAGGAAGTTCATGCTTTTACGATACAGATGCTCTGATCGACGAAGTTTATAATTATTAGGCTGTTAAATAATGGGTGTAAAAATACCCTTAACGAAGCCGAAAGTTTCTGGACCATTCCTGGGAACCTCCTAGGTACGGAGATATTAGGGGTGAAAGTCCCAAAATGTTACTTGAATGTTATTGTTTTACTTTAAAATTTTCCACGACCCCCGCAATTTTCACCCAAAAAAAGTCATTTCCCAGATATAATTTCTGCATAGAGTTACTTAGTTTGTTGTGCAGTATGTTTGGTTGACGGCTTTGTGAAGGATCCGTTGACTCATGTCTCGTTGTATACATTTTTCGAAAATTCTAAGCTAAATCACATAATTTCATTAGCCTATCTATATAATAGTAAGGTTATGGCATGGCATGTCCTATCGCCAGGGTATTAATAGTACCGGTTATTAGTCATTCAATTGATATGAGACTTTCACTATCGACTTATTGATTGTCATTGGATTTATAACGCCCACACCGCATAGGAGCATCGCTAATGTGGTTGTAAATGGTCGGCTGCAATACAGTAGGTGTATGTAAGTACTGTTTCAAAAGTATGTACAGAGTACTTGAGACTATACTGATACTCGGTAAATAAACTATTGTGTCAATGTTTTCGTATATAATTTTATTTAACAAGGTTCCAAAAATATCGAAATTGTTTGAAAACGGATTAGTTAGGTTAGTTAGTTGAAAATTTGGAAATCCACACCAATATTATAAACGCGAAAGTAAATCTGCTGGTCTGCATGTGTATTGCCATTTCAAGCCTTAATGCCTGAACAGATTTCGATGAAATTTGGCACACGGATAGATCATGACTTGGGTAGGATACTTCTCGGATCTCGGTAGTACTAACCGTGGGATAATATCCGACCTAAAAAATAAAGCCCTTAAGAGGACGTAGTTCTAGACCATGAATGACCTTCAAGAGGTCCCCATAAAGTATAATATACCAATTACCAAGTACGTTTTATAAATATGTATTAAGCAACTCTGATAAACAAAAGAAAGTACCCCACGAACTCTCAATAAACGGAAAACCGTGAACGCGTATGTTTGCGTTAGCAGCACGTGTAAACAGTAAACACGGGTCTTTGTGCAGCGGAACGCCTAATGAAGTGAATTTATGTTGCGGCTCATTATACGTACATTACGTTCTGTTATAAGATTGGACGGTAACTTCCTAAGTAAAGGTTTATGTAGGAAGTATCTATACAGTTGTCATAACTTGAGAAAAAAGAGTAATCCATAGTTTTACACAGTATAAACTCAGAACAATCAACAACAACTTTAAAGTCCATCAAGGCATCACCAAGCACCCATTTAATTATGATTCTGTTATTGAAAGATTGTTTTGTGTACTCGCTTATACAGGGTGAATTTTTCAAGTAGGCGTGGATGGCCGAATCAGAAACTATGTCGAGTAGCCCGAAATACTCTAAGGGAACTCGAGCCCGATTTTGATGAAAAGTAAAACTGCGTCACTGGATTTCACCAGCCAGGTATCGAACCCGTTGATTTTGAAAATAAAGAGACGTACTGTATTATAACACCATCCGATAGCGTCGCTATTAAGGATCAAATTCTGGGAAGTAATGACATACATATTCACCCTGTATAGTTAACCCGCTAAGCGATTGCCTACAATCCGCCCTCTCTTCGTAAGAGCTCCAGTTTACCGTCGTATCAAGTAAAAATTTCTAATTCACTACCGTCGGTTCATAAGCTATTTGTCGGGCTAATAAATAACACAATCGTTTTTACCATAGTAATGTATGTACATTATGGAATATAGTAAGAAACTAAGAAGCTTTTGTTGTTAAGATTCAAAGTGCTTATGAAAAAATTGTCTATACTTTGCCAAAAATGCTCCATTTGGAAATTGACAGTAAAGTAAGTACAATGCCAAATATATCTCTACGAAAGAGCGGTTAGGATCTCACCCATCACGGAAGCTTGGTTGTGAAGCCAGTCCCATCAAATCGGTGTGAAGTGTGAACCCGAAGTATTTACAAGATCTTTATCTTTTCATGTCTCAATTCGCACAGCCAGGGTTCATTCACACCGGTTACCCAAGCCAGAGGTATGTGATGATATAAGCTGAGTCTGAGATATGAGGACCTTTTGCAGATTCAAACGTTTAAAGGCAGATTTTAACGATAGCATAGTTAATTTCTGAAATACAATGACTCCGTAATTATCTGTCTAAATTGAGTAATGTACCTACGAAATGTCTCGTAAACCTTTCTTCATAAACTTTGTACGAGACTGTAACTTCCTATACCAAGTTTTTAATGGCATCCTCTTTGATTCGTTCCCTCGTATATTATAATAATCCATTGTTTAGTTACTAGAGGTCACCTCTGAGCTCTGACTCTTAAGGAGTCGTGGTATGTCTGTCCGCTTGTTGATGTTTATGCAATTGTTTTATATTTTTCTATTACTCTGTCGAGGGCTGCATTTATCTTGCACCAAGAGCCTATCACTGACTACCCCCAACTTAAAATGCACCGTATTTCTATTGTGTTACATTTCACATTCCTTTCCAGTTAATTGGGTGCATAAGACTGTTTGTCCTGTAGTAACCAAGTATTCGGATCCGTCGTACTCGCCAGTTCCCTGTGGGCGATGGTACTGGACATGTAATATGAATTGTACTCCGGCTAGTGAAGTCCCCGGTGATGTCGATGTTGGTACGTTACCCGGTGCATCCCTATTCATATATCATAATTTTCTTATGGGAATTGTTTAGCTACTTCGTTGCTTGCATGATTGTTTCGAAAAGATACTTTGGATTTTAGTAGTCGGCGTTTGTTTCATAAGAGGCATCGTAAAGCTGAACGAGGTGGGAGTTATTTTCCTATTGTTGTTAAATGTTAAGTATTGGTTTCTCTTGATTAGTTCTTTATGGGTAAATTTTCATTATCAGTTAAGATAAGTTCTGATATTAAAAGGCGGTAAGTGATAAAGCAGTAAGTGCGAGAGGAACATTGAATTTGTAGAGACAGTTTGTTAGCTTCATGAATTTTTAAGTGGATTTCTGGTTTAGATAATTAATATTTGAAAGTGAGACATTAAATAATGTAACTTACTTGGTCAATATCCATGTAATCAATTCTACCATTAATCTTACCAAGATAATAACTTTATTGACGGTCGTATGGCCATTGACCAGCTACAAATGGTAATAGATATTATAATGAAAGTTCTAATTGTTTTAGGAAATTGCTAAGTATGTGATTGTCTTGTTGTCGACGTCACTAAAACATACATACATTGATATAGACAAATTACAAAGACAATACATTGACAATAGATTGATTACAAAGACGTGTTTATCGATTCAAAATCATCATTCATTCACAAGCAAAATTAAATCTTACGTCATCAAAAACACCTAATAAAATAATAATATTCAATTAACACCGATAATAGGAACGTCTCTAGTCGTGTCTACTCGGCACGTGATGTTGTAGGACAACCATATTGTACTCATATAACGGGATTTGTCCTACATCTGTCTACTAATTTTACACGTCACATTAACTCCTGAATACACCGTGAATAAAAGAAATACCACGTAATGTTGGCCCGATAATTCTGTTTGGATTGATATTTGTTTATTGTTATTATTATAGTTTTCTGTTTACTCTCGTTATTTATACTAATACTTACTGAGTATGTGTTATATTTGAAAAAATGTCTGTTTGTCGTGATGGCCCAGAGGTTAAGACCTCGCCTCTCATGCATGAGGTTGTGGGTTCAAATAAGGGAAAGTACCAATGTGACTTTTTCAATTCATACGTACTTTTCTAAGTTTATCTTGGACATCACAGACATCAGTGAAGGAAAACATCGTCAGGAAACCTGGACTTATAATTAATATAAGTCTGAAATGGCCAACCCGTCTTGAGCAAGCGTGGTGATCAAATGCTCGTGCCTTCTCTGTATGATAAGAGGCTTGTGCCCAGCAGTGGGACTGTCACAGGCTGGTTTTATTATTATTATTTTTTGTTACTCGATCACGCTTATATGTACGGCTAAACGAACATTAGCGAAATTGGAGAAATCGCGAAAATGGAGCTTTCGTTTTAAATTATTGAGTATAAAACCAGCCATTAATCTTCGTTCTACATAAAGTAGTTAGTTCAGGATGCAGAAAAACTCGCAGAAGGAGGCGGCGGAGTGCGTCAGAAAGGAACATTCGCTCGCTGACGCGATTCGTCGCAGGAGCACAGGGCGGCGGAGGAGGCGCCATGGCGCCCTGATGCCCTAGGAGGTGCCAGCGGGCGATAGATCGGGGAATCTATCGTCGACGCATTGCACGGCCCTGATGAGTGGTGGCGAAGTCTCAGGTGAGCCCGGATCTCCAAAGGAGTTTGGAGCCCGGAGGCAGGCTGCGCTCTCGCGGCCCATCTGCCGACGGCTCACGACGGTGTTTTTTAGTGGGTGCAAGCCCCACATAACTAAACCGTCTCCCGGGACGGTACGGTATGCATTAGGTACTTTTCACCATTAAAAAAATATGCAGAAAAACTGCAGGAATTATATTTTATGAAGTTACATTTCTAAAAACACACCAGCATGTACAAAATATAGTCAATGTTACAAAATTTAACTATTTTATAATTATTGCTAAAAATTAAAAAAAAAACTATCAATGTGTGGAGAAGGTCATGGCTAAGTCATAAAAGCCGCCTGGGTCAATCTTCAGGTTAATCTGTGCTTGGTCTGTGGGAGACCACCCATTACATACCGAGTTTCCGTCGTGCCTTGGAAAACACGTTATGCCGTTGGTCCTGGCTGTCTTTTGTAGATCTTAGATAGTCGTTACAGGTAGTCAGCTGTCCGAAAGTCTGACAGTCAGTCTTACCAAGAGGTATCGTATTACCCATTACTAACAGGGTTGTGGAGGACAGACACGCAGTCGCTCCATTAAAAATACTAGTAATCACCTGCATCCGGCTAGACTGGAAGCCAACCCCAGCGTAGTTGGGAAAACGCTAGGCAGATGAATGTGCAACTATCCAACATATACAATCACTTATCTCACAACCACGGAAATACCTATTAGTAGCACTTAGCAAATAAGTGCATATCCAAGACATTAATACACCAAAACAATGTTAAAGCTCTGTTAGAAAGCGTGCTATAATTATCTCAATACTAATTTAAACAGCCCTATTAAGTAATGGTTAACTTAGCTTTCCTGAACATTTACCATTTCCTAGCAAACTATTCAGCTATACGTTTGTGTAACTCACGATTTTTCCGCTCCCAAGATATATGGTCAGTTTGTAACAGTTATCTATATCTTCACGATTTAGACTCCACATTGAACAGAAATTCAATTAGTGGCCATACTAATTATGTTCTCACCAATCAGAGCCACGTTTTGCTTTAAAATCGTAGTAACAATCTGTTTGAGACGGTATGGTGGGCTAATAAATTTTAGGTCCGCGATGGGAGGGGAGTGTAGATCAGATGTTGCAATTTATTTCCTTTTAATCCACCTTTCAGTCTAACTACCAATTGAGCAAGTATTAACTGCTTTAAATGCATACAACAAAATTAAATAAACCGGGTCCACTGGAATTAACTACTAACAAAACACACTTGAGCACATGTACTGACAAAGTTGATTCCAAGGCTAAAATAACAATAATTGTTTGATGTTTTTTATTTGCGCAATGTTTGTAAACGTATAAGAAGTAACAGCCCGTTCACACGACGACGTACCGTTTTGTTTTTGACGTATCGTCTTTTTTCACGATCTGTAATTTTTTTCGACGGCGGCAATGCTTTTTAAATGCCCGTGTACACACGGACACCTTTTAAATCACATAATGTCGTTTAAAAATCAGGTACGTCAAAAAACACCGATCGAGATTTATTTGTGACGGATTCGCCGATGCGTTCGCTCCCGAAAAATCACGGAATTAATGTGGACACCAATTCGTTTTTTTTTTGCCGGGAAGTGATAAAACACGATTCCGTATGCAATGTGAACGTTCATCCGTCATGACGTATCGTGTTTTATGACGTATCATCAATGACGGAAGCCGCGTGAACGGGCTGTAATAACACGAGTAGCGGCCATTTAACCCAAGACTCATGAACCACTGACTCGTGGTTTTGAACTTTAATTGAGGGTACAGTAGTGACTATTTTATCATGCTTTATCATGACCCTTGCAGGAGAGCAACTTATTCCAGCCATAACCAATAATATTTCAAAGCTTTAACGTTCAAAACCATCTAAACATCTAATTATACCTGCATTAAAACATATTATTACGTATTTAAATGACCAATTTCCCAAGTTTATGGTCACTCTAGTGATACCCAAAGCGTTAATGGTTTTGTCTCGACACTTGGCGCCAAAGTGTTTCGACTATTAATATCAGTGCGTACTAACAGTCCTTTTAAGAATTCCTCAGAATTTGCTTCAAAATTTCCTTAAAGTCACGGCATTATTTTATGTCTCCGATTAAATTACGGGAAGATAAATTAAAGACATGGAGACGGAAAGGTCGAGTCGATATTGTATTTCGTGGGTCTATTCTAGTTGGGTCATCGGTCTATTCAACTGCGTTCTGGGAATATGATATGTAAAGCATAAGAAGGTATCTTTATCCTCAAAATAGCAACTCTTTCAAAGAGTAAGAAGTTTATTTTTGGTTGAAATATAAGGTCGTTACCTCGAGAGGAATACGTTGTCTCAGACGTAGCACGAATGTCAGTTCCTGTCAATGTTTTTTTCGTAAGATGAGGTTTGCTGTGGGAACCTGATATACGCCAACAATGTTACCATAGATCTAATGTACGTTTTCTCTTTTGGCATTTAGATTTAATAGACTCCGATATCATACATCGACTTTTTCTCACAATTGTAAAATGACGTAAGCTCCACATCATTCTTGGTCTACGCTAGTATTTTTTATTAGGTAACGTTTTTAAACTAGATTTTACGAAACCAACGGAACTGTAAAATATAAGTACTACTTTTACCGGTTTCTTAAGAAAATCGTATCTAAGTTCTCGATAAGCCCAAAACAGTTTCTAAGTGGCAAAAAAACACTAGGTGCAATATCATAATTATTGTTGTATATTACATAGGAACAATGGTCCGTTAAAATGATCTCATACGCCCATTAGCCCGCTAGTTTCCATCAGATAAGCAAAAACAGAGATTTGTTATACAATCTTCATACAAAACGCTGACAGATAACGGTAAGTTGTTATTGAATGAGACAGTTTCTGACTTTATAATGTTGAGTTAGGAATATGGGACGGAATAAAACAGTAGTTTTTGAAATTGTACTACTTATAATATAAAAGATACGGTATAAACAAGAACGTAAATATGGCAACAAAGTCCGGATTTATTAACAAGAAACAGACGAAAGGTTTTGCAACTCGCTGGGGTCGAGCGCATGCTACGAGGTGTCAGGCCGATCAACTACAAAACGTCACATACAAACAAGATAGGCTACCTGAAAGGTATTGAAATTGAGACCCTATTCTGTACGTCGCTCTTTGAAAATTCGACTCGATTTTCTTTTAAAAGCTTATTCCGAAGTGTGTGTTACCTAGCTCCTAAATCGTGAGGTTCAATTTTCCGGGTTCACACTTTCGAATTCGATCGGTTTTAGCATAGAATAGAATATTCTCTATTTAGTAGACCATGCTAATTATCGGACGAAGGCATTTTACATATGGAATGTAGACAATTTAATACTTTAACGACACTTCTCACGTTTTATTTTCGTATAGTTTTATAACAATATATCATAACATAACATCACACCTGTAACCCCCGAAGGGTAAGTCAGAGGTGTACCTAATAGTACACCCACATTTCGCTTGTTATGTTTAAGTACCATCTAAAAGGGGGCGACTTTATTGCCATCAACCGGGCATAAATCCAGACTCCGTGGCTGCTACTGCAAAATTCCTGATGGAAAAACACAATATCACTTTGCCCGACCCGGGAGTCGAACCCAGGACCTAATGATCAGCAGTCGCGCTTGCCATCAATAGACTAACGAGGCGATTGTGAGTCAGTTAATAAAACACATTGGATATAATATTTTTTTCTTCATAGAAAATGTAATCTGCCTTTGAAAAGATTCTCACGTTCTGACGTTTACGAAAGTTTTCATGTTAGTATGTTTATTGAGAGTTTCAAAACGATGTGAAAAGTTGTTGGCTGTTGAAATAAGAACTTTATATTTTCATGATATAAAACTTGCGGAAAGTAATGTAATATGAAGCCGAATACAGTTCACCTAGAATGGTACAACATGGTATGTTGGAGTAGTACGAGAAGTTCATTTTGAAAAGGTTTTGGATACTGAGGAATATTTAAAGTATGTATTAATGTACGTATTATCTCAAGATTTCTAAACTGTAGAACATAATATTTACAACCTATGAATCGCCTCGTTCATTAATTCAAGAACGAGGCAATTATTAATCTAACGGTATCCTTTTTTACAAAAATACTGAGTGTGTCCAGCTGACGAAAACATAAAAGTGATTTAATTTAAGTTTCACTATGTGGACACGCGTAAAAATGTTGGCGTGTCCAGATGACAAAATAATAAGTGATACTAATTTTGAGTTTCACCAACTGCACACGTGTGTCCAGTCTCTCGTGTCAAGTTGGTGACAAACCCGAACACAACAAAGATAAATAGCCATTTTGTCTTTTACTTAGATGCTTTTATTTTTCTCAATATTGACACATTTTCTTTGAATGATCTTCTGAAAAGACCATTTTCAAATAAATAAACTAACTAAGCAGGGAAAATAGTCTCCTAATATAGATTAGGGGACTATTTTCCCTGCTTCAAGTGTTTATTCTATTTAAACTAGAGTGTTCGAATAGAATAAACACTTTAACAAATTAATTCCATAGAATTGCTTTCGCTTGCATCTCTTGAAACATTCACCTATTTAAGTACTTATGTCCGCGAAATTTTTAGTCAACGGAGACACTTCAGAACAACACCATCGTATTAATTGCGGCATAAACTAAAATGTTCATTGTGATACAACTATTTGTTTGTATTCGTGAACTTCTTAGATGTCGTCCTTTTTAGTTTGTTGATTAAGAGTTGATTTCCATTTGACTAGTTTCTCAAACTGCTTTAAATGCGTACGCAAAGGTTGAAGTACAAGCAAATTTATTGCTAGGCACACAGCAAAAATGCTGAACTCTTCACCCACGTTGAACAGGCTGATCGGGCATGTTGTTCTCTCCCACTCAAAAATATCAAATTTCAACCTGCAATTTCAATTTATTTTGCGACGCAGGGCGTCATAGATGCTCAGCAGTTTAAAAATATTGTGTGACCATCTAGCAGACATTTCCTCATTGCATAGCATAATAAGCCAAAGCGTTCCCACCGCTGGGACATAGGCGCCCTCCATGTGAAACAGTGGACATAGAGATTTCCTCACGATGCTCTCCTCAACCATTTTGAGAGTATCCTCTACTACTCGAAGATATCCAACGTGCAATATCGACCGTTTCCCTATTAAAGTCCTTATGTCCTCCGGCTGTCGATGTCAGGCGAGGCGCCTCAACATCAACAAACTAATGCTATTGAAACGACAACACGATACTCCGTATTTGGACTTGACGGTTTTAGTTGGACGGACGTCGATTCTGTTCCGTAGTGCAGAGGCTAATGGTTCACAGTGTTCGCTTAAATGTTTTGAGAATGAAGAGTTCTGTTGGAGAAGTTAGTGATTGGTCTATACAAAAGGACGAGAAAATCTACGGATTATTTGTTGTTTTTTCATCATCACATCATATCAACCTTTTGGGGATTCATGGCATATGCATGGCATACAGGCTTCATGTGTGTGTGTTTTTTTTTTTTTCGAAACATCTTTTTCATGATCGTCCAGAACAGGCCAAAGGTTTTAAGTACATATACAAAAAAAAAAAAAAAAACAAAAAAATTAGTAAATTGGTTTTTTTTTTGTAAATAAAATAAAAATAAAATAAATATACCATATCAGATTAAAATGTCAAGTCAAGTGTAACATACCACCTTGCATGAATTCATAATCATGTATGTGGAGTGTGAGAGCCCACAATAATTACCCCAGCTCATGTATATTTAAACCACCTAGCTAAGATTTTTTGCGTCAGTCTATCATCAGTCATGGGCGACATAGCAGTAATTATATGTAACATGAATAATTATACCAGTTCTAGTGTAATCTATATTTTCCCACGAGGACGCCAGATAACAAGTTAAAAGCCAAGTTACAACTAGTTCTCATGTAATGGGTCCCTGTCATTGTCACTTCAGTCAGTGTATCCAGTTTTCTGACTCCATGTCCTGTGCCATTAAAACTTGCAACAACTTTAGACTTTGTGAGCTAAAATATAAAGTTGAAATTACAACGAATGTCGAATTGTGTTCTCGCATCGTTTTAGATGCAGTAAGTACAGTCGTCACACTGTCTACTACAACACATGTTTGGCGGTGGCCTCTAAGACAGTGACAAGATAAAGGCGGGTCGATGTGACATTAAAAAATATGGCAATTAGCAATTAGTAACCCAATTCGTAATATAGAATTGGTGTCCTACTTTAGTCAAGGTCCATTGAAAGTACTGATCGATAGTAGTTTTGAAATTCACGTCCGCGTAACATCAATTACATATAACATAGAGGTATAAGTTAGGATGAATAGATCAAGTTGTTGTCAACTTCGGGATTTAGAGATGAAGTTGGAATGTTACAGCGCTACACAGCGCTGCAGTCCTCATCAAAGCGCTATTGTTGAGAGTGTTTACCTATATCTTGGCATCCACAGTGAAGCAAACACTTAAATAGTGTAGTGATAAGACTATCGTTGGAAAGCAAACAGAAACACTAACCGTTAGAAATTCCACTTTAATATAGTGTTTCATGTTGAGTAACTGTCAGTTTAGGTATTTATTTTGTGTTTGTTTATTTTACAAAAGTCGTAGACATTATTCACACGTAACTTAACGTAATGTCTTAAGTCCCCGAAGACACACTCACATTTCGCCCGTTATCTAGGCATTCAAGATTTTTTTTATTCCTGTCATATTAGGTATATTTGTAGCGGAGTTTGCGTAGTTGAATTTTAGGCGAAACACACTTGAACTTTTTTGCCAAGACACGCTAATAAGAAATCCTGTTATTCAATAACTATGCTGATGATGCATCTTCAAACATGGTCTCAGACTCATTCAAATTGATTCTGTTTATTTCCTCATCACCGCTGACTTTAAAGCCGTGATTTCTTTGCCCCGCACGCCCATGCATGTAACGAACAAATGTATGATGCGTGCACATGAATACCGTGTCAGGCTGCATCTCGTATTCCAGTCCCGGGCAAATCATTTGTTCGCAATTTTGTACGTCCAGAACAATCTCCGTATCAGCGAGATGGGGAAACAAGATGCCTAGTTTGGGTTTAAAAAAGCAATTTGTACTGTTTACCTATTAATTTTAAGGCTGTTGACACTTTTATTTAGGATACTAAAGTTTTACTCGAGCATTTTTTTATGGTCCAGTGAAAATATTTTTTACTAATTGACAATATTTCGTCGATCTTCAAAATAATATTCGATAACTTGGTAGTTGATGAAGACTTTTTGTTAATTTTCTTAAAATAACATTTTTTTTGTGGGTTTTTTTTTTTACTAAGAAATTAATCAAAACACTTTTTACTTCGAAGTATTAATGGAAGCGAAAAAATTGTGAAATATAAAGCGCTGTATTAAACTGAATACAATCTTCAAGATAATTAAAATGGTGTTCTTGATTGGTTGTTCTTGATGAAAAATAAAATAATTACGTGAATATGGAACCGCTAACGTTACGACACATGAACAAGACCGAACAAAAGCAAGAAGCGGAATCAATCAAAAGAACGGTTATTTTACGAGTACTCTTACTTTATGTCTTTGCGTGTAAATTGCTTTACGCCTTTTTTTCTTAAATTTTTTGGAGCACATCGTGGTTAATAGAATTGTCACTTTAAAGGCGGTTAGTGATTCACGTCTTGTTATGAGGAATTTTTAAGCTTTCTATTGGCTGTGCTGAGCTCGTTTTTCATTGATTCTTTCTCTTTTTTTCTTTATTTGGAATACTTGTACATTGTTTTTGCTTTCATAATCTGGCGAGTTAGTAGTTTCACGTTGATTATTGTAGATTTCCTTAGTGACTTTTTAAAATTTAATGTCACTAAGCAAGTCCGATTAAATACTATCGTTTACTTTAATCACTTCTTTCAATTAAATGATTCCCATTCAACTCCAAATCGCCTCAGTCCATTCTCTCGCCAATTTAATTCCTTAGTCCACCATCTTCAGCCACTTAGACCATATGTAGCTCCACTAATAACGTCAGAATATAATCATTAAAGCTACCGATCTCCCGGGTGTTGGCCTCACGCCGCTGCGATTTTCGTGCGGGGCTCCAACGATTTCCTTATTGCCCCAGGATCGGTTCCCAGAGAGTAGTCGTGGTTCGCCTTTGTTGCGTTCACGCAATCCTTACACATACTGGTTTCGTGTTGTTTGAGATATGCCTGCTTATGTGTTTTACTGGTTCTCTTGTTATTCAAATTTATTTGGAAATTTTGTGCTGCTAAAAGGTATAAAGCATTGTTTTGTACAGTTTGTGCGGTGTGGTCGCAGTTGCTTGTGGATATTATTCTTGTTTGTTTCCTTGAGTGTCGTAAAGAGGTTCAGGGATTATATTTGACTAATGAACAGCAGTATATTATTTGTATTAACCTGTTTCTGTGACAAGGGTTTTGTTTACAAGCCGTTACTAAGATACGAAGAAAGTAAGTACTCTGAAAAAGAAGTACTCTGGATTAGAAAAAAATATTAACTCTTCATCGTCAACCTCATCTCTGTCCTCAGGACAAGATTGAGGTCATGAATAGGAACATTTAATATATAAAAAAATAGGTTTTAATTGCTTTAAACGATTTTGTGTTCTCCACGAAGATAAGTTGCGGACTTATCCTGTTGCCTCCATATCATCGACGACCGGTTATTGATATTTCGGGAAACAAAACATAACTGCCTTAACAATCTGTCAATCAATAATTATCTGGATCAGGCTCCCAGAAACCGCAAATAAATCCATCTAACTAGAGTATTAACCCTACCTACCCTAACCTCTCAATATAATCTCTCTAAATACATTGATTCGTTCGTTCGTTTCGTTCATTTTCCGTTCAAAGGGGGTGGCTATAGTCGGTATTAGATGTTAGCCGGAACGAGAACGTTATGTAAATATAGAGCGTGAAAGTTGCTGTTTCCTGCTCAATTAGTAGAAGTCGATATTAATTAATTAAATCTTATCTAATTGGTCCTTTTACTAAAAGCTTTATTTTACGACAGGGGCAATTTATTGCGTATTACTTACATGACTGGGTCACAGAGGTTCCAATTTTGGATGGTATTTATTTCCAACAGATTTATAACACCTACGTTTGATTCCAAAAAGGGTAGGCAGACCTTTAGGTGGTATTATCGCTTAAGACAGTGAGGAATTGTTTGAAGCCTATTGTGGCTTTGAAACTTTAAACTATCTTCTGTAAAACATCAGTGATGTAATAAAATTAACGTAACACACTAGTAGTGACAATTGCTTTCAAATTGAAAATACAAAACGATCCATTACTTACATTCGTTATATGAATATTCGTTCCATTAATTCGGTGTATGAAAGAGTAATTCGGAAAAAATGGTTCGTACGAAAATAATTAGATTGCAACGAAATGTAATTGTATTTCATTAATGTGACATTGACGCTATTTAGTTAAAGGTGTGTGTGATAGTTTTGTAATATTTAGTTTTCCTGTCCCAGATTTTTTTTCTACGTCTACGTACCAAAGTAACAAAAAAAAGACATTAGGAATACTAAGACGTGTTAGAGCCATTATTGCTTCATTACGAGAGAGAGAGACAGATAGATACAGAACGCATATCATCATCCCTTTTCAACGCAAACATATTAAATTACTTTTCGTGACTGTAACTACAAAGTAAAGGGTTATTTGAAAAAAGCTTTGATTATATAATGTCTAGATGGAGCGTCAAGTGCGCGCAAACGTGTCAAAAAGTGTCAACCAACTATTGGTTCACAAGTGCTTGCCCGCCAATCAGTGCAGATCGTGTCATACACCTAAAACTTATCTTATTTAATAAGTCTATTTTTTTATGTGATTTATGGGAGAATTGTAGTAGCTGGTATCATTATTTACGCACACAAAGACATAGACGCATAGTGTAAAACGACGCCTGCACGCACACATACTTGAAAATGTTGACTCGTTTTCTTTGATACGATTGTAGGGCGACGCTCTATCTAGACATTATATAATCAAAGGAAAAAAGATTCAGCAACAGGAAAGCCCGGTGTGTTAATAATATCGTACTGGGATCACTAATACGCCTGCCAAGTATAGTGATCATGGAATTACTCCCGCCGTGATCCCACTGTTGGCTGTGGCCCGCGGCTGACTGTATTATGTATTCAGAATACGTACACGTTTTGTTCTGAACCTTTATGTTCCTGTAAATTGATTTGGCTGAGGAGGGAACACGCACGCGAACTGCCATTTTGCTGCGGATATAAATTATATTTTTTTCCCTCTATATCAATGAATGCTTGCGCGTAGCGGGCATATGACGTTGTGATAACAAATCTGTGAACACGGAAGATAGAAAATTTTGATGCAAGTGTGGGAAGTTTGTCATTGCACTCAGGACAGGATTGCACATATTATGTCAAACGACGCCATTCACCTAGAATGGAACAAAAAAAAAATTAACTTATACAAGGTGTTGCTGTGCATCCTCGTCAAATTCAAGGAGGTAACTATGCTAATGATTCTCGACCCGAATCAATAATAAAATGGGTAGGTAATTTTTTTATATTTTTTTCCTAATATCGGAAATCGATATGTCTACACCCGTATTAAAACGCGGCCCGTCTAATACTAGCCCTGTAACCGCGCTTTCACACACACAATCAAACGCAGAAGTTTATTCGATAAACGGGTGATTCTCCTCTTTAGAAAAGGGCTTCATTCTGAAATAGTGTCAAATTAAAACAACTAAAAAAAGCAACGTTTATTACTATTGACCAGGTACCGTAATTTATATTGATTATTTACGTCTTCTATGACAATCTCCTGAATTTTGACGAGGTTGCAAAACTACACTTTGTATTATACGACGATTTTAATTTTTTTTACGTCAGAAGCCATTCAGCTAAAAACAATCACGCATCGCATGTTTTAAAAGCTCTCATATTCCATTCAAGATTCGCAAGTAAATAAAACGATGCAGAGACTATGCGCTTGCAAGTTATTATTCCAAATACAACAACAATACCCATACAGACTCGGAACCTAGAGAACAACTGGTCTCGGAAACCTAGGAGGTTTAATTATTAAGGCAGGTTTATATTGAGACAGTGGTTGGACTGAAAGCTGACTCCAACATTGTTGCCAAAAGGCTAGGCTGATAATATTATTGAGACAGTGAGTGTCGAAAGCTCTATCGTGGTTGTGGCTTCATGTAAACAAGTCCAGCGCTGGCAGAAAGCGCAGAATCGAATAGAGAACCCGTCTATTTTACGTTCTAGTGAACTCGCCTGTGATTGTCGACTGTATCAATATAAACGTGCCACTGTGATCCAAAAACAAATGACTACCGACTGTTCTGAATTTAAATATATTCGCCATTCATACGAGTATTCCAACTTTTCTTAATAAAGTTGTTATACAAATAAGCCTTTACATCTCATTGAAACTGCGTTTTGAATATCAAGAAACTCTACAGGGAGCCAACGTATTACGGCTCGGAAAGTTCGTAAAAGAGTTGTAAAAAGAAATTCCCGAAGGGACATTTATTCGGAACGGATGATTTGGGAAAAGGTTTCAATCTGTGACCCTTTGCAAATCAGGTTACTTAGATATTATACGCAGTATGGAATTTGTTGTTCGAGATTTTTTAGGGTATTACCACACCAATCGGTCGACGACGGTCGATTGGTGTGGTAGCTTTGGCTGATCGACGGATACCGGGCGATAAACAATTGATTGACCGCCGATCGATGCCATCGATCGAGATCGGTCGACGTTGATCAATCAAATGATATAGTAGAAACTGTCGATCGACGTCGACTTATCCATTCTACCATCAATCGATTGCCTTGATTGTCGATTGTTGTAGTAAAAACTATCGATCGAAGTTGACTAATCCATTCTACCATTTATCGATGGCATCGATCGACGATTGATTTATTGGTGTAGTAGAATACTGGTATTCAGCTGCATCCGGTTAGACTGGAAGCCGACCCCAACATAGTTGGGAAAAGGCTAAGCAAAAGATTATGATGTTCTGATTTCTATCAGAACTTTTATAAAACTTGTAATATAAAACGTATGTTGTATTCTTTCTATTTGTTTATGTTAGCATGTAACCCAGTCTAATTCATCAGTATCATCGTCAAACAACAGCACTCCACTGCTGGATTGGATTGGCGTGCGATGGTATCGAACCTGGATAACTCTCATACAGCTGCTACCAGCCACTCTGTGCAGATCAAGGCTCCACTAGTCCCAGTCTGGCTATTTTTCACAAAATAAAACCAAAAACCCTTCCATCAGCATAAACATTCAATCCAACCAACCAATAAGGTTCCTGTACCCAACACAGGTAAACGGAAGCCGTTTGCAGATGTAAGCACACAAACGGCCGTCCCTGGCCGGTGCTAATTACTCGCTTAATTTTATTGCAAGCCGGTCTTGCTCTCACTTTCGACGCGACTTCGCTCGACGACGTCGAAACGACAAATGAATGCCGACAAGCATGGTTGATGCGTGAGTAGGGCCGTCCGGAATGAGTGTTTTTTTTGGATTAACTGTTGTGCATGGTCTTTTAAACAGCATTCCAGGATTTAAACCGTCGAATCGTGTACTAATCTACCAGAAAAAAGTCAGAACTCGATAAGTTAAGTTACAGTAAGTAAGTACCTCCTGATTTAGTCTCGAAAGTGTGAATTTCGCGATGGATCGACCGCTAAACTTCGATTTGAGAATAGGTTCAATGCAGGTAATCACATTTTTTTATTTGCGTAGGATGTTATTTGCTGTTTAGTTAATTAATGCTACAGGATTTTTCAATGCAGCAGCGATATGTGATTTCGACATAAGGCTGAGACCTATCATCAACACAGAGCAGCTACGATATAAATGACGTTGTCTTTCTTGTTTGGAAAATGACATTATTTGATGTTATTGTTAAGTTCGTTCAGTTCAGCCAAAGGTGATCTAGAAGTCACTAGCAGCGGCATTTTACCCACATGGCAAACAATATTGCAATAGTCGTATGTTATAAAGTCGGTGTACAAGTAAAGTATACTCTATCTATCTATTTCGATAATAATAAAATGTTTTTATCAGCCCTGTCTCGACCTAGTGCCTGACAGGCACAACGTCACACACCGCTTGTAATTGGCTTCAAGCTGTTACTGCACAACTCTTGCTCTATAAGGCGATTATTTACACCCCAGGAATTTATGACAACAGATAATTTCGCTTGCCCGATCGCTAACAAGGTATTAATTACCGGCCAAAGTTTACGCTCCACGGACTACCCATTAAAAGTTTTAAGTGATTTGTTAAATATTGCCAGTATCGAATCTGATCAGAAGTTACTGGGCATGAACTTCGTAAATGGATAAGTAATCCTAGTAACCTACTGCGTACTCTAGAAGCTTCGGCTACTCTTTTCGGTACGGTACATTGCTGGTATAGTGAATCCGAAGTGAACTGCTTTTCTTGAGCAAAACAAGAAACAATACGATGTCTCTTGACCGAATCCCGGCGACTAGCCATCGGCAGGAGAAATAATATAGCACGTAAGTGTGTGCGGAGGCAGAGGTGCATTCTCTCAATATTTATTGTCATAGTCCAGTGGGTGGAGGAACGGGTCACACACGACCGGAGGGTCCAGCCACATGATCAAGAGGTAAACGTGCTTCCCGAGGTTCGAGCGTATCACCACACCAGCGTGGCAGTGCTTGATAGAGCAGTAACGAAAACAAAATTTCATGTAAAACAACAAATAGCACCATAAGCGACTTTAGCTAAACAACAACAATTTACAAAGTATCTTAGTGACGTCACTGCTATGAAACTTGTCATACATTAGTTGACAAAGTTCTTTTCTTGATATCACAAAGTTAAATTACAAATTACCTCACTTTGTACGCTTATGTTGGTAACAATCATAGAAGAAACAATTGTAATCAAACTTTTCTTTTTCGGTAAAGTTACGCACATTTGCCAGTGTTAGACGGTTCATTTAGTTGATAACTTTTGCCACAATCTCCGAAACAATGAAACCACGTATAATTGCGTTAATTGGAACAATTCAATTTTAGAACTGTCAATTATAAATGGATCTACTTTTCATTATGTTGGCTCGCTTGGAAATTTAACGCCAAATCATTTCGGTTATCGCTTGTGCTTTAATTGGTATGCAACCTTCTTGGAAAAGAATAAGCTCTGGCACAGACCCCACGACTGAACCATCGTTGGTTAATCCAACCTGTCACGCACAAGACAAGTCTGGCAGCCAAATGAATCAGGTTAACCAATGAGTTTTTTATCGCAGGAAGGATTGTTAATTTACATGGGAGGCTATGGAACGCCTCCGTTACCAAATTGTCCACATCACTCGACTCTGACGGCCATGACCGCCATCCATTGTGGTCCGAATGCAACTCGAATCGGAATCAATCGAGCGCCAATGTCAAAAAACTCGATAAAAACTGTGAGAGTCGTTCTGGTAGTGTTTGGGTGACAACACTTTAATCGAGTGTGCAATCGACTCCCCCACTGTTATATCCGGGGCTGCATACTTCGACGTTTTTAATTTCCGCAGTTTTACTTTTGGATCGTTGTCTTTTTTCGGGGCCAAAAATATCGTTTCAAGCGCTATGTTCCTCATATTGTTCACCATTTAAAATACTTTCACGTATACTAAATAAACCAAAAAAAAAATTGAGACAGGTTGATGTCAATAGGGTCACATAACTGAAGAAATGTTTATTATACAAATCTGCTTAACGCTTCAGGGATTACAGGCGTGATGTTATGTTTATGTTAACCTAAATAAAAATCATCTAAAATGTTCTGGTAAACGTATCTCGTCACATAGAGAAAGTGTAAGTCACTCATCTACCTAAAGGATTAAGAGTAGTCGGTCGTAGTATAGAAATAATTTCACGTAACTCCTTTTGTTACGACTGCACCGGTTCGCCCCACCCCCAGTCTAGACAGCATAGGTAAAAAAACACCTTAGGTAGAAAAAACTGACCCCATTTGATAGGCACGTATTTAGAACATAACTGATTTTACCTGCAACACTTAGTTTTTTGCATATATTTCATTATGTAGTTCGATATTCAATGTGTTTAAAGGACAATAGTGTTTGATAGATTTAGCAAAACAACACTAAAATAAATCTTACTAGCCTATGCCCGCGACTTCGCTTGCGTGGAGTTCGGTTATTGTCCCACGGGATCGTACTACCAGGACAAAAAACCTATGTGTTAATCTAGGTTATGAACTATATGTATGCCAAGTTTCATCCAAATCCGTTCAGTAGTTTTTGCGTGAAAGAGTAACAAACATCCATACATCTACACATACAAACTTTCGCGTTTATAATATTAGTAGTAAGGATTTCACTTATTGTCGTCAGGTCTATAAAAGTTCACAGTTCAGTTTTTATGCAGCTCTTAAAAAGGTGTCGATGAAAGCTTTATAGGAAAGGCGTTTAAGGAAAATGAAAAATATCATGTTATTTTAAGATAACATAACATCACCCCCGTAATCCCTAAAGCGTTAGGAAGAGGTGTACCTAATAGTACACTGACATTTCGTCAGTTATTTTTAAGTCCTATGTAATATGGGGGGAACTATTTCCATCAACCGAGCACAAATCCAGACTAACGGAGTCTGCTGCTACTGAAAAACTACAGATGGAAAAACTCAATAACAATTTGTCCGACCCGGAAATCGAACCCAGGATCTCAGGATCAGCAGTTGCAATTGCGACCACGTTACTTTACTCGGTAAAAATTACTACGTAGGCAGTTTCTCACTTAAATTCTCAGAAAATGAAGCTTCTGTGATTAGGAGTGTGCTTATGATAATAATTTTCAATGTGATTGCTTGGAAAATATCTGCAAACTTTTTTTTTATCTACCTTTTATTTGAATTTAATTTAAATGAGAGAAATAAGAAAATCTGTAAAATTAATCTTATCTAGAAGTAAAATATATTATTCTATCTTAAGTAAAATATATTATTTTAATCTTAATTGGTTGGAACTCAACTTTATCCTGTTGTAGTTATGTAGACAATGAATATTGTTTTTTTTAAACTGTAATCTTTGGCAAAACACACAAAACCTTTACCTTTATTTAACGATAACAATAATCACTTCGATGGCTATCTGTGTCTATATTTCTAAATACACCGCATTGCCAAAATAGTAATCTACAATAGTAACTGACTTTTTCTTTCACTAACCGACTTCAAAAAAAGGAGGACGTTCTCAATTCGGTTGTATTTTTTTTGTGTTTGTTGCCTCATATCTTCGTCATTTATGAACCGATTTTATTTTTTTATTTTTCTGAAAGGATATACTTTCCGCTTGGTCCCATAGAAATTTCATCAAAATCGGTTCAGTAATTTGGGTTTTTAAATTAAAATAGCTGGAAAAATATGTCATCCAAGTAAAAAAAATAGCGAAATTGATACTTGACAAGGATTTGTGTGTGATACGATACACATATATAACTAAAAAGGGTAACATAAAAACATTTTTGCAAAAAAAAAAATAACCAACTTCGAAAAAAAAACAACTTTACTTTCGGTAGTCGTGGCAAAAAAGTCAATGAAACAAACATTAGTCACCGACTTCAGAAAGTAAAGTTATGTCTTTTAACCGACTTCAAAAAAAGGAGGAGGTTCTCAATTCGGTTGTGTGTTTTTTTTTTTTGTGTTTGTTACCTCATATCTCCGTCATTTATGAACCGATTTGAAAAATTCTTCTTTTATCTGAATGAATTTACTTCCCGATTGGTCCCATAGAAATTTCATCAAAATCGGTTCAGCAGTTTGGTTTTGAAATCAAAATAACTGGAAAAAAATGTCATCCAAGTAAAAGAAATTGCGAAATTAATACTTGACAAGGATTTGTGTGTGATACGATAACTAAAAAGGGTAAAATAAAAACTTTTTTGCAAAAAAAAAACCGACTTCCAAAAAAAACACTAAAAAAAGTGGAAAACAGTTCTTTACTTTCGGAAGTCGGTGGCAAAAAAGTCAATGAAACAAACAATAGTCACCAACTTCCGAAAGTAAAGACCTATTTTCCACTTTTTTTGTGTTTTTTTTGGAAGTCGGTTTTTTTTTGCAAAAAAGTTTTTTTTAGTGTGTTTTTTTGAAGTTGGTTATTTTGTCATTCTTGAAGTAGAAAGCTTTTAATGCACCCGTAACGAATTTGGTTTTAGTTGTCATATAAGACAAAAAAAAAACATCAACACTCATTTACTCATAATCTCCAACATAGGCGACCACTTTTCCACGAACATAAAGTATTTAAAATAAAAGTAACTCTAGTGACTTCATAATTAGACACATAATCTTTAAATCCCTTATTACATAAAACGCCAGCCATTAACAAAGATTATGTAGTTAATGAGAACGTTTGTGAGTAACTCGACATGTAACCTTCGCTTTTCACTGAAACAATTAAATCCGACAATTATAGCCTCAATCGTTCTAAGGCTTCAATCTCAAGTGAGCAATAAAAAATAATTTCACGTCGCAACAAATTGTTTTATTTCGCCTCACTACGCCGTTTTATCTCTGACTTGAATGGCGTTACATTTTATTGATGTAGGACAATTAAAATGTATGGTAGTCGTGATGATTTCAGCTTTCACTCTCTGTGCGCGCACGCATGCCACGCCCCCTTGGATCGAATACCGGGGAGTGACGCAACACTTCGCATGACACTCGAAAGCCACAGTCTATTTGCATTACGGTGATATATTGAAATCAGTACATTGATTTATTTGTTCGGCCGGCCGCGATCCTCAATTATCTGTGCGATCAAATGTCAAATAGTATAATTCAATTCATTCGTTGCGGTTCGATCTACATGCTGTTTACATTATTGTTCATTCCGTAATCGAACGCCTACCGCTTTTCGTTACATAATATTATCATGCTGGGTCGTGTATTCAAAGCATGTTGACAATATCTACACTTTTAACAAAATAAGTTATTAGAATAAACTTGATTGAAATAAAAAAAAACTTCCCAAGTTTAGACAGGTACTTAATTATTATTTGGTAAATAAATTTATTATTGCGTAACTCTATACAAATTCAAGATGCTGTATGTAAATAATGGTAATCTGGTTTTCAGCTGCATCTGGTAAGACTGGAAGCCCACCCAACTTTGTTAGGAAAAGGCTAGATAGGTAATGAGCTTTAATTAAAAAAAAAACCGTTGTGTTTCAATTTTCGTGTACAAAAAAGAATATTCTATTCTATTATATTGTAAAATAAATTACAGTTAAAGTTATACCTACTATGAAAACAAAAGAACGTTCAACAAAAATAAAAATGACAAAAAGCTAATAATTTGGGACATAAGTATAATGTTGCGAGTGATAGTACACCTACTTTCAGCTCTAAAATTAGGTACTAACAATTGTTTTAAATATATCATTCTCTACATTATCTCCCGAAACGTAATTACGTTGAATAAGTCCATCGATAAGGACTTCTGAGATAAACAACGTACAGTACAGTTAGAAACTTAAGCAGGTACTTCAACCTTAGTACCTCTGTAATAGGACACGTAATGTTGATGACGCTTATTTACGGTAAATTATTGTTATAAAACAAAATTTAATACAAAACTGATCAAGTGTGAGACGCTATTGAGGTTTTATGTTCCACGGTTTTGTAGGCTATTGACCTTTGTTGTGAGGGTATCGTATTAACCTGTACTAAGTTCACATTAGTCTGGAATAACCTGGAAGTCAACTTAAGCCGGCCAAGTTAAAAACGACTTACAGTCCTCCACCAACAGTTATTATTTCAGATTCTTACTACAAAATCATGGCCTTCCCACTGCTGAGACACGGGCCACCTTCATGTAGCAGGAACTGTGATTATTTCTGATCATCTGCTAAAACCTCCACAACCCTAGATTATCTTAAAATACCATCTACCTTACTTACGGAACTGTTTCTAAGATCTAAGCCAGAAATATTTACCCAACATAATTTCCGAGAAAGGCACACAAACAGAAGCAGACAGGAAACTACCGTAATTCCACAAAGCAAGCCCATTCCCCGAACTACAAATACCTACATCAAAACACCGAAAACCCATACCCATAAAATGACATCTAGTTTGTACACATAATTCTCACGCTTCTAATTAAAGAGCAAGTTCGCGTCGTCCTCATAAAATCTCCAGAACATATCTCCAAAAGTACAGTTACACACAGCTCTTCGTAAATTCCTTTGACTATCGTTAAAAAGAATGTGGCTGTTAATCAGGCACTTGCATGACGTTTATAAGGTCTCGTCAGCAGTGATGTATAGTCAAGATTAGTCGGAATCGGTCCTCTTGTCACTCAAGAAGTGTCGTCGCATGCCATTCATTAGTTTAATGATGCTGGCTCTCGGAACTACCCAAGACCCAAAGCAATTGGAGTGGAACAAATTGGTGCATTACGAAGCCTATAATGTTTATAGAACGGTTTATTTTGTAAACCGTTCTGTAACAATTTTGGTGTACAATAAAGTATATTCTATTCTATTCTATTCTATTCTAAGAAGGCTTACAGACTAATAACAGAATAATAGATATTAAAAATATATAATTAAGTTGCTAATAACAAGCCTCCACAGATATTATAAAAAATAAGAAACATTACGATTAACTAATGCCTAAAAGTTGAACTTACGGTTTTAACACTGGAAAACTCTGGAATTAGCACTAGTGTTAAGTTATTTGGTATTCCTGGTATATTTAGCTTCGTTATTAAATGTCAGTGCATATGTTGAACTTTGATCTGTGATATGTTAATGTTTCCTGGAGCTTGAGTTATGAACGGATTTAATTGCTTTTGCGTAAAACGGTCTACATTGGGGACTGAGTAACTACCACGCTATGTAAGAGAACTACATAAAACATTAATTAGCAGGCTTTTATTTTTTTCTTAAAAAGAATAAAATAAAATTCGCACTGTACTGTCACTGGCGTGAATTACGGATGGTGACAAAGTGTGTGTTTCGAGTTTTGTCAAACCGAGATCAGTACTGCAGTGCCTTGGAAGACCAGAAAAGGAGAATCTTAATCCTTTCCTTGTCTATTTCTTATTATATCGACACTTGTAGCCCAGTGGCTGATCTCATTATTCCTGACACCAGTTCATCCATCCCGTAGTAAGCTTGTTATTGTCCCTTAGCTCACTCAAGATGGCTGAATATCCCGTGACTCGCAAAGCCCTTTAAAACGTTGGTCCTAGACCAGAGGCACCTAGCACGAGCGCGCGGTGCAAACGTAACGTAAATACATACGTCGATTTTAAAATCGATAATACAATTATCCATTCATTCCATTATTAGTATAGCATTTTAGATAAAATTGTTTGCAAGAAACACAATCAGTATCATCCATGGATATGAATAAATTCATGAAATTACGAAAAGTTTATATGTGAAAATAGTATTTTTAACACTATAGAATATAATAGAATATACTTTATTGTACACCAACATTGAAACAGAACGGTTTTACAAAAAAATTTAATTTTATAGTTACAATGGCGGTCTTATCGCTGATAGCGATTAATTCCAGACAACCTTTGGACACTATGGTTGTTTTTAACACATAAAATAGAATATTTACCATGTTTACAATCATTTTTGAGTTCCCGATATTTCGGCGTTCTGTTGCAAGCACCATGGTCTCGGATAAGCTGAAGTTATTGCGGGAGGGTGTTTATGAACAGACAAATCGGTCTATCCTCTCTCTTGTTCGTTTCCCAATATCCCATTTTATGTGTTAACAATAGTGTTAGTGACAATGTCAGTTTAAATCTCTCTCCGGCCGTGGCGTGTTGCCGTTCCATCCTATGAGAGTGCAGAAGAGAGAGAGCACCTATGTTTGTGCAATAATATCTTCCGCATCGACCATCTCCGCTGAGATTGTCTGCCATAACTGGAAACGGTGAGGAGAACCATTCATTTGATTCTTAAAATAACACTAAAAATATAATTGCTTTGACTGGTATAGCTGTTAATATTGTACTTCATAACCTCGTGAGGTGCTTCCTAGAAGTGGTTTTCAGAGCTTATAATAGTCACTGACATTATTAGACTGCCTCGTCGGTCTAGTGGACGTAAGCGCGACTGCTGAGCATGAGATCCTGGATTCGATTCCCGGGTCAAAGTCAAAGTCAAAGTCAAAGTCAAAGTCAAAGATTTATTTGCAGATAAATATGGTTACAAATGTTCTTAAAATGGTCGGGCAAAGTGTTATTGGGTTTTATCAGAAATTTCTCAGTAGCAGCCACGGAGTCTGGACTTGTGCCCGGTTTATGGCTATAGGGTCGCCCCCTATTACATGGGACTTAAACATAACTGGAGATTTTTGGGTGTTCTTGTTAGTAAACCTCTGCCTAATCCTTCGAGGATTACAAGGCGTGATGTTATGTTATGTAATAGTCATTGAGCAGATCAATAGGTATAGGTAACCCGAATTAAACAATTTCAACAGTCTGAAGCTGAACCCGAAATCTTCTGTAACTAGTTTGCAAACAATTCCATTGAAATTCGGTTCACTCGTAGCTTGAGAATATTAAACAATAGTTACCGATGTCAAACATCGTATATATAAGTTATAATTGATGACCAATTCTACTGTAAGGTTTAAAGTGGTTTGTAGGAATTGAATTCGCGAACCTTATAGTTCGTAGAAGAATTTTCTATAGCAGGCTTAGGTCAGCTGGTTAACGATAACATAGTTATCGCAACGTAGAACTTGTTTGATGCCATCACCTTAACTTCTATCTATCCTCTTTATATAAAAGCGTGATAGTATAAAAAATAATTTACCCAAAAAATCCTTCATATTTACGTTACGTCCCGGTTAAGCAGATTTAAAAAGTAGCAAAGATATAAATCAAGATTCAGTATTCACGAATTTGTTGAACACTTTTAATTAATCAAATCGTCGGATAAGCTCGTCTAAATTCGGGCAATTCCATGAACAGGGTAGTATACAAGGTGATTGGTAACTGGGTGCAGTACTTGAAATGGGTGTTATTAGAGCCAACTGGGTCAAATTTGGGTGATTTCGGAGTAATCGAACTTTTAAGTTTTTTTAGAGAAATTTTCCTCCTCTCGACCAAATATTGAAAATTGTGACAAATCTACGTCGCTCAGAGCATTGACATGATGCTTGTCAGATAGCGCATAAACGAATTTATCTTTAGAAAACGAATTTATCAAAAAACGACGCAAAATTTTGGTTTAACAGCGTCATAAAGTTCATAATATGAGAAAAAATTTAAACTACCCTTGTTTTTCATGGCAGATTACTTAAAATAAATGTATCACGCTTAACGTGCAAACTGCAGAAACGACTTCCTTGTCTAATAAGCTTTCAAAATTAGTATCACAGTATCTTCAAGAAACATTATGGATA
The DNA here is from genome assembly GCA_964057025.1 of Standfussiana lucernea. Classification (NCBI taxonomy): domain Eukaryota; kingdom Metazoa; phylum Arthropoda; class Insecta; order Lepidoptera; family Noctuidae; genus Standfussiana; species Standfussiana lucernea. The sequence goes on along the minus strand of OZ059794.1, from coordinate 5,621,434 downwards.
ATAACAACAGTTGTTCTCGACAAGGTAGTATTTTGACCGTACTGATTATTACGCATTTCTGGATCAATATCAATTTTTCGTAGAGAGGAGGAAAATTTCAAAACTCAGATTAGACCCTTAGTAGTCGGGGTCAAATTTTTGGCAAGTTAGCTCGAGTATCACCCATTTCAAGGACTGCACCCAATTACCAATCACCCTGTATAGCGCTCCTAATGTAGATCTGACAGGTCTACCAACTTCGCCGAAGTGCCTTGCTTTACAGTCCCTTCACAGACATTTTTGCTCTTGCATCGCTGTCAAATCCAGTGATTTTTATTTTCATAGTAAAAGGGTTCCTGTTAGGGTGTCCCTGTCAAGTGAATTAAAATTGTAGTGATCTTTATCTTCTTGAGAACAAGGTTGCTGTTGGACTGGACCGGTCAGAGGTAAAATATCAGTAAAAGGACTATTCTTTGCTAACGTTACCACATTTATCAAATGAGCCAGTTGATATTTTTGGAAACTATTATCTAAGAAGGTGGTTTTAGAAATTAATTTGACGGAAGATTTATATCGGTAATTAAATCAGCCTTGGTTTATGGCTTCGGTTATGAAATGGATCATTCGAAGTTGGGAAAGAAATTATGAGGGATTTTTTTTTGTTTTTTTTTTTTAGGAATAAAACACTGTCGCATCAGGTACGTAATTAATATCAGTAATAGACTGTAAGTTATTAGCAAAAGCTTTCTTACATCATCCATCAGCACCATTATTAATGTTTGTAAAAATATTCACTCAGAAAATCAACGCATTCACTCAAAATTCATGATCAAGTATCAATATCATCGCAGCATACTCACACGCGTCTCAAAATCTGTTTGCAATTAAATATTTCATAAGCAAGTATGTGTTAATTTATTTTAAAGAGCTCAATAACTGCTTACCCTAAAAGTCAGTGGTTGGCATTCATTACAGCAATTACTTAAAGAGACGTGACACATCCGCTGACGGCTGTTTAAGTAGCCACTGGTTACTTGTTCGAAGTTTTTTTTGCACTTCACTTATTAGGTAAATTGACTAAGACTTGCTTTGATGAAAGCTGAATTTAAAATAAAAAAGATGCCTTCGTTTGGTAATTGGTTGCAGGCAATTAAGGGACGTTTGAATATTTGAATATTTTGGTTGACTTAAAAAGATATCAATCTTCCGCCGAAAATCATGCACCTGATAACTAACGTGGAGGTTTCAAATGAGAGGCACTTCTGCTATAATCGTACGTCCATAAATTAATCGTCGTGCAAAGACTTCGACATCGCTAACAACAAATCGGCTGTCACCTGTGCGTGGACGAGACATTTTGACCACCATTAAATAATCAGCCTAGTAATATAATAATCATTTAAACTTAAAGTGCAACTGAATTGCTGTTGGTATTCCTATTTTTACACCCTGTTTTCATATATGTATACGTACAGTCTACATACCCATGCACAACCAGAGATAATAAGTATGTAAATAATGTGCTGTGATTGCAAAATCCCTTACATTCCAACCCACGGTTTCAGGAAGCAACTCAATCCTGCTCGACTCGTAACTACCCGATCCCTAAAAGGAGTTCATATCCTTATCGCAACCCGAAGAATATCAAAGGAGTGTATAAATACTCATTTATTATTGGTCTCTATATCCTACCTCTACATTACAATGTGGGTATACCTACAGTGTTAGAAATGTGTGGTCATATTTAAGGCTATGGTGCAGAGCATCAAACTGAACCACTTTCTCTATGGGACTAACATCGTAATCGCTTAAAATAATTAGCTGTCCTATACAAAACTGGAAATACCTAAATTTCCATACAATCGTTCGTTCGTTTCGAGTAGTAAAAATTATCAGCTCAGCTCATAGAATTATAAGCACCAGGTGATCATTTTACGCGTACTACAACCTTGATATGACAACCCATTTTTGAAACACGCTGTATATATGTAGATCAATAATGGCTGTACATATTAGGGATATTCTGCATTTCCCATCCCTGACCGGATTTGGTATCATCTGCTTATCTCCAGACTTTAATGCCAGTTATGACATTGGTAAACGTCACCCCTAACATTAAACAGTCCCCGATTTTTATCAAAACATTTTACTAAATGTTCTTTGTTCTTGCAAATGATCGTTGAGATATTAATGTAGGGTAAAAGCCGGATAGTTGCCTCGGACGGATACATGCCCCGGTTTTTAATAAACTATGTTAAAATTATAAGTTGTGTTGGTGCTTTACTGCAATAAGTAGTGACCACCCCGCAGGTCTCAGTGCTGCGTAAGCCATCGGAATATACGCACGTGTTTTGTCCGTGAGAGTAAAAATCTTCCGCGGCGAAACTTTGACGGACGTTATAATTATATTGGTAAATAATTTCTATTGAATATTTTTATTACTGATCGTGGTTTCAGTCAACTTTTTTTTTCTTTGCATGCAATAGAGATTAAATGACACTGTTTATTATGTTTTATTGCTAAATAATTTTTATTTATTTCGCAAATAAAAAGGGCAAGTATCCGTATCAAAAAGGATAGTCGCCCTACATACTGTCGCGGATAGTTGCCCCAAGAGTGACTAAAAATTTCTTCAAGCAAAGACGGATTTTATTTTTTTGTTGTTTTTTTCGAATTTACTTTGACTCTTAACTTGTTGGAAATTAAATAAATATCTACTTCAGTTTTACATATTTATTCTAGATAAGTAAAATGCCTCGCAAAGAAATCCTGAAATAGCTTTGAGACAAGCTGAGGGTTTATCAATTGAAAGAGCGAAGGGTCTCAACAGAACAGAAGTTGCAAATTTTTTCAAACTCTTAACAACTATTTTAACTGAGAATAATTTGCTGGATAAGCCAGATAGAATATTTAACATGGATGAAACCGGTGTGCAACTCAATAATAAAATTGGTAAAGTATTAGCTAAGAAAGGTGCTAAAGCAGTTAAATCAGTTACTTCCGGTGAAAAAGGAGAAACAATTACTGTTGTTTTTAAATAAATAATAAAGATTACTTAAATTGATATTTTATTTCTATACAAAATAAAAATCATACCGAGGTTACTATCCCCGCACGAGGCAAGTATCCACCGAAGCATTTTCCGCGCTAGGCTACTATCCGCCATAGTAGGCAACTATCCCTCTTTTGAGAGATGAAATAAAACAGTATTTATTCAAAACCATTGTTAATTATGTATACAAAAATAGACTTTTATAGAAGATAAAAGACCTACGTTGTGAGATACATTCTGATTTTTTTTCTGCGAGTTCATATTTAAAAAAAATAAAGCTTTTTCGAAAAGTGGGGCAACTATCCGGGTTTTCAAAACATGAACATTTTAAGTGCAGTTTTTATATCAATGTCTTTTATCTAAACCTTACTCAGGAACATCATCATTATCTGAAAACTGGCTGGGTTATTATGGTTGCTCAATTCGTCCAAGATTCATAGATATCTTCGCATCATTGACCTGTTCAAAATTGCCCCACATTAAGTCACATGCCCATGTTCAGCCTTCATGCTGAACACATGTGGTCATTCAACACCCTTAAATGCATATTTACCACTATCTCCTATATTTTAAAGGGGTATCTAAGCCATCGCTTACCCGGCCAGGGTGCACTATAATCAACCGTATTATCATACGGTTGACTACAGTGCACCCTGGCCTAAAAGACAGCTTCAGTGAGGAAAGTTCAGATAAGATATTCCACTCCTAGGCTGTATACATAAATAACGTCCTTCTTTAGTATGTAGTACTTCAGTTTGCAAATTGATTTAATCAGATATAATTTAGAATGTTGCTCCGTATAATTAAGTAAGAGTTGCTGCCCATCCTAGAACTACTTACTTAGTTATCTAGTCACGACACGGGTTGGTCCAGCCCAGCCACACCATAATATTTTGAGTAACAAAACGGGCAATAACAACTTGCTAAGTGACTTGCTAAATTAATTTTATCAAAAGATACATAGCTACTGTCGTCCAGTCTAATCATATCCTGTTTCATACCGTACCTGTGCCACTGTAAAAATGCAGGAAGCAGTAACATAACTGCGAGAAATGGTCGTTGATTCGATGAACCCAAACATTTAACACACTAAAATGGTCGTAGACCAATAATCACGTCATCTAATCTATCCTCTTCACTGAACTTTTAACGTTGAGAGTTGCCACTCGCTATAGTTTTTTTTAATCGCACTAATTGATGACAGAACACTGTAACGAATGGAACGTTTCAATATTGCTTAGTTGAATTTAAGCGTTTATATATATTGTAAATTCATGTTGAACTACTGTGAAAGGTCAGACTGTAACCAAGCACAAATGTGACATAGTTACATACGCAAAGACGCAATTATTAAACAAATTCCCCGACACACATTCAGTTCACCAGACACTATAAAGTCGTAAGTCTGTGTTTATTTGAGACAGTAACATTCGGAAGTAATATTTGTCTTTATCTGTTACTATAAAAAATGCTATATTGCTTTTGGATCATAAAAAACAAATGCTACATTATTTGTTTTATGTCTTTAGTCTTTGGTAGGACCACCGAATAGTAGTTGTACGTCATAATTATCTTTATGTTCTAAAAGAGAATTTTATCCATAGGATAATATCCCAGGATTCTATATGGTTTAATTGTAAGTGAAAAATCTAGTTTGCCCCGTAACTGCAGGGGTCGAAGCTTGCCTTTTGGGTCGAGGCAGCTGTTCCTATTGCTGTTGCTAATGAATACGAGGCATACCTTCTAGGGAAGCGCAATCAGAGTGTTTCCTGTTTTACGAGTACAAAGTTATCTAACGCTAAATACAGATGACGCATGTGCAAAGTTCCATTCATCGTAGAGAGGAACGAACATGATAATTCTCAAGATTTATGTGAGCTAAATATTAATTGAATATTAAAATCATTGCCTGTTCATTCCAGTATTCACAACGCTTTAGATTAAATGATAGGTTACGCAATTAACGAGTTATGTATCACAAAATTAAACGAATGAGATCGAATCGTTGACCGCGCCACTAAGGACTAGATTAATCGTACACAAAAAGTCGTGGTGACTTAAATTAGTCCTCGAAGAACTTTTTGCTCAAGCCAGTTCTAGCTATAAACGCAAATGACTTAACTTGAACCTTAATTAGTTTATCCAATTAATTCAGTCGTTAAAGAAAAGTGAAACCACAAAATATGTTGATGGATTAAGGACCAAACAATTAAGAGGTACAGAATTCGGTTAGGATCAAGGTTGAAATAGGCAAGTAGTAGATTAGATTGCTTTTAAAAACTATTCCGAGGGACTATTTTATAGAAATAAACTCTACAATCAATAATTGTATTAGTGGTAACAAAATTGTGTGAAGTCCCCGACTCCTGCGTTAACTGACAGACCTGTGTTACAAGAGCCAGTACCCTCTACATAATAGATCATGTTTTATTAGAAATCCCGTCATTCAATTGCTTACAGAAAAATCATCCCATCCAATATCTCCTTCCATATTAGTATACCGTAAACAGTATCCCTCCTAATATTATATTTGCTTAGGACAGCTAATAAAACATGAAACAGGCCGAAAATACACAAAGTCTAAACGGGAATCGGCCATATTTTAAACGAATAGCAGTATTTAATCCTAGATATCATGTTGGAGATTAGAACAAGGCTCCAATCTAGAGATATCCTTGTAGGGAGCGTGCTCCGCGGGGGCTGGGTAGACCCTGTATTCTGTTAACGAAGTAAGGAGTATTAATATTGAATAGACGATGTGTCGAAGCAAGATTTCGTGTCTATAATCTAATAGTGATTTCTGGTACTTCCGTGTTGTTTTTGAATATGATTAGGTTTTGAAAGTTGATTATGTTAAGTGGTTCTTGTACCTGAGCTTAACGTTTGTAAGCTCTTTTTTATATTGGTCTTCTTATGATTCTATAAATGGTGTTTTCAATTTACAATAATGAGTTTTTAATCAGATGACATTTCTTTATTGATATCGAAATGTATTGTTTTAAATTACTATTTTCATGTATATTGTTTTAAAACTTTCATAAAGTTAAATTATACCCCACTTACCGCCTTAGGCGACTATAACGTCTCCAGCGGTTCCAACTAGCAACACCAAAACGGGATACCAGAAGCCGACCACAGAACGACTTACTTAAACGATAAAACTCCTTGTCGATTGATTGTAACTTGGATTAATGCTCAATAAATATGTATTTATGTATCACAGCAGATATTCGCCTTTTACGTATAAACTCCATTATTTATTTACGCTATGAAATATCAGTAACAATCGCATACTTATAACAATAAAATCTTAAAAGGCTTATATAAAAACAAAAGAATCACTGGAATACAGCATACATAGAAGATGGCGGGACCTATAAATCATTTCCTTCCATTGATTTTACGACTTGCATGTGATAGTAAATAACAGGTTTGAAATAAAGGACTTTTTATACATGCTTCTGAGGAGAACTAAGTGCATTCTTTGTGATTATGCCAGTCTCAAATAAATATCGAGTCGGTCGTACGTTATCAATTTCTTGTGTTTTATTTTTCATTCATTAGTTGATCAGAAGAGGGTGCCTCTCTTGTCGATAATGGTCGGGGTCTTTTCAGAAAATGGTTTCAGACGTTTTGAAAGCTAATGAATATTGATCAAAATTATTTGGTTCAGAATTTGGTATAATAGGAGATAAGTTGCGCTGTTATTAAATTGTGTAAAAATTTGAAAACCGAAGATATTTTCGAACCAGCATTAAAAATAATCCTTCAGAAACACGGTTAAGTAATTACCACCTCACCTTAAAGCTTTTTACACACTTTCAGACTTATAATACTTTACAGAACAGCATAAAAATATTCCAAGCCCCTTCAGTCGCCAACAATTCACTTCCCAACTTCCCACTTTGAAATATTGAAGTTACTCAACTATTCGAGCGAAGTGAAAAGTTCGCAAGTACCTAAGGACCGAAGATTCCTTCATCAGATACCATACGAAGGCATATAAGGATGAATTTTATACCTTTTTTGTACGCTCATAAATTCTTGGATTATACAATATTGTACCCACAAAGGAGACTCCGGATTTTAATGAAAATGAAGAAAGATAGAAAATGATGAAAGTGATAAAGTTTAATGAAATATTAATCGTGAAACTTAGTATGGTGTGGACAATTTTCTTTTATGGCTAGATCAGCACATTGTTTTGATGTCCATCATATTTTATTTCCACAGCGAACGGAATGACGAAAGACTTAGTTGGTGTATCATTCCGTACTCAAGAATGAAAAATATCACAAAAGACCCCAAAAAATTACAAGCACCTGCGAAAAACATCAACAAAGTTGTGTCGAAACAACATTCCCTAAACACCGCTAGCCTAGCCGTACTTTTAAGATAGCTAATCCGGACATTATCTTAAACGCCCAAACATTAAATGAACGACGAACTTTACGCGTAAGTGCCAAGCACGAGGTACCAATTCTGCACAATAGACGTTACACTCGTAATCAGCGTCACGTACCAACGTGTTAAGACCTTAAAACGTTCCAAGTTTAGATAATGGAATTATGATTAGCACGATTCTGTAATTGAATTTGAACTGCGAACAGTCCATTGGCTGGACGAATGGCTCACGTATACCCGTGGTAAAGTAATGAAATTCAACAGAAGTAATAATTTAAGGTGCGTGGGTTTGTACGAAAACTTATTGTTTTATTGAGAGAATTACATTTCGTTGTTAGTTACTCGTACTTATATAAATATTTGTGTTACTGTGGGAGTTGAACTTTACAAGCGTGTATTTTTCTTAATTTGTATGAAAATTACATTTGAGGTTTGAATATATTTTTCATTTGTACTAATTTATCAAGTGAAGCCCAACCATCAGAAATGTCTGGAGAGCCAGAGACGAATCCTATACCCAAGTCTGACGTCAGCACTATTCTTAGCGGCTGACCTTTTCCAAATTCTCAGGCCATATTGTGTTTTGATAAAAGAAAAAAAAACTTGACATAAACACGGTAGTCTGACAGCGAGGAAGATTAGGTCAGCAGTCAGGTAGATTCAGGTTATTCTCAAGGACTTCCAAGGGCAACTCTTTAGACAACATTATCAAATGTCTAGAAATAAATTGGACTGGATTTTTAGAAAATCGATTAGCTATAGGTTACTTAAATAAGTTATGAAACAGGCGTGAGTCTAGCGAGCGAAACTGCAGCTTAATTTAAAATTAAGAATTCATAATTTGTGATATAGGTGGCTGGTAATTTAAATTAGGAACATGATTTATTTTTATTATGTAGTGACGTTGTTCCATTCATTTATTTCTTGCAGCTCTCAGCAAACATTAATCTAATTTTAATAAGGATGCATATTAAAGCTGATCTATAACCAGCCAGACAACCTGTCTACTGTGTACATGGTTTCATAGGTAGTTTGCAAAACCAAGAAGGGTTTGCCATTTTATTTCATTAGGTTAAAGCTAGAGACTGGCTTCTTGCATCATGTAAGGAGTTTCTACCATTACATAATTGTATCCATCATTATTTTTTCCTATAAAACTCGTCTAGAGTACGGAACTTGTTAGTCCAGCTTGAACGACGTATTTACGTACGAAACGTGCCAGAGTTGACGTGACTGGCCCAGGATTTACAAACATCGACAGTTTAACTCGGACAAATATCTATTAACACCATAACTCTTCAACGGAGCATTTCCTTCTGCTCATATTGCATAATCCGGGAAGTTTGTGTTAACAGAGCATCTATTTCTTTGTAACGTTCAAGTATTCTGACGACATTTCGAACGTAGGAAAGTATGTTTTGGTTTCTCTCGAGAAGGGAGTTCATACTTAGGTATCGACGCAAATCAAATCGGATAGAAATAACAGAATGCCTACGCAATAAAAGCGAATAAGACGTCATTCGCCTCGTTTTGGTTCGGACGACGCGACTCAACACCGGGTCGGATTATTCGCTTTTACATCACGGACGTAAAGTCATATTATTCTTACCGGCTCAAGCCAAATCTGCGTCGATAAGTTTGGTGACTCCTTAAGAGGCTGACTTTAAGTTGGAGACAGTTCGAACATACCAGTATAAGTATCCACATTAAAAGGTGGAGTAATCACATCAACTGGACGACCTTCCAACGACCGCAGGCTACTATCGGTCAAAGGCCGAGTAATCACCACACCAAGCAAACATTTCTCACAACCACCTCCAATCCACATCCGTCTTAAAGCATTCAATATTCAAATAAAGTTCGTCGAACGAAAAACAATCAACAACCAATACGAGACGCGGAGAGAATAGCCAATCACCGATTACCGCAAAACGGAGGCAAACATCAATATCTTTCAAGTGATTGCGACTTGACGCATTGAATTATTAAAAACTGCTATATATAAACCAGTAGGTACGTCCGATGCAAGCGTTATCTGTCAGGGGAGACGGGAAATAAATAGTTGATCGTTCAGAAACAATGAGTGCTGAATAAAACATGTTATTGTAGATTGAAGACGGTTTAAAAGCGTATTACTTTTAGTGTTCTGTCAATGTGTACGATGAGAGATGTTTTAGTAATTATTTTCTTTTCTGCTTGTTTTGTAACTTTTATATTGTTTGTGGCCATAAAAAGTTTACCCGTTTTCTATCGATCCAATCTTTTTTGCGGTTTAGACTTTCAGCTTCATCAAATGGGTATTATTTGTTAAACCACCTTATAAAAAGAACCAAAATCTGGACTTTTTTCGTATTCTGAAAATAACTGTTTTATCTCCCCTTTTTTTGTGTTGGGAAATCATCAAATGACCTCTCCCGCTCTGGGTGGAGCGGGAGGGTGTGTCAGGCTCTTACTGACTAAAACCCACCCGTGTTCCTTCAGTTGCCTGTGCCATGGGCCACGGTAACTCTTTCGAACAAACCCGCAACCCTGGTAGGCATCGGTCCTAGTGGACCTCGTCAGTTTGTGCTGACATCTCTTTGAGGCGCGCGTGGAACACAACGCGCCATCGACCCGGGCGTTTTATCTCCCCTAAGACATGGCATGACATTTTTTATTCATAACATATTTGGCAAGATGATTATGGCGAAACACAGGTATGATGTGGAAAGAGCCACATCTACTCGTACTGCCGCGATCCTTTGGGAAATTACAATTTCGCAATATGATGTTCACAGTCAGTTAACGGTGAATATTGCTACTCATCACTTCTGATTCGAGAATTGTAGAATATACACGTAAGTGTTGCTGATCCAAAGTATATGTTCAATAAGTAGGGCTACCATGACCTATTAATGCAGGAATGTTTTAGTTTTATTTCGAGTGTGGGAAAGAGACGTTCCTGCATTAACACGTCAAAGTAGCCCAACAGATCAGCGATCAACGATGCTGGAACAGTTAAAATTAGAGATGGGCCAACCATGAGTTTGGCCGACTATCTGACTGGCCGAGTAGTCGGTTGCAAAAAGGCCGACTTATCGGCCAACTTGTCTGCCAAGCTGATGTTTGCTTTCGGTAGAGTTCAGGGGGCAGCGGCAATATCCATGGCGTTTTATATACAGCTGAATCGCAATGTTCAGTAGTAGCATGACTGCTCTCCCACTAGACCCACGAGGCAGTTATTTGTAACTAGCTGTTGCCCGCGACTTCGTTCACGTGGAAATTATGATATGTGCATACGTGTGGAAAAAAAGGAGCCTACTTATCCGTTTAGCCGTTTTGGCGTGATTGAGTAACAATAACAGACATCCGTCCATCGAAACTTCCGCATTTATAATAGTAAGTAAGATTATTACGTCTTAAAATCATAACTGTAAGCGTATAAACGTCTACTTTCATAAAAACAGACATTTACAAAACTTACCTGTATTGCTAGTTAAATAATATATAATTTTGTATCTTATTGGGTGACATGACAGTTTGATGCACCACAGCAAATGAGTAACTACACTTAAATGATGCCCAATCAGCACAGATACGAAATTAATTTCCAAATTGCATTCAACGAGAAATCACTTGTATGTGAGTAATCGAATAAATCAGTGGTTACATCACTACGGGAACTCACGGAATCATAAATTCTTTTATAAAAATTACGTTTGGCATAAAATGAAATAACCTCTCTATATTTGTCCATCTTTTGACAGTGTTTAAAGACGTTGCAAAAAGAACAAATTAATGGCCAGGCTTTTATTCGATGGTAATCGAGACGATTGTTTTTAGGGTTCCGTACCTCAAAAGGAAAAAACGGAACCCTTATAAGATCACTTTGTTGTCCGTCCGTCCGTCCGTCCGTCCGTCCGTCTGTCAAGACCGTTTTTCTCAGGAACGCGTGGAGGTATCAAACTGAAATTTCTATATGATACTTAGTTCTACTGTCCCTGGAAGCTGTAGAAAAATCAACCTTCTAAGTCAACGCAATCAAAAGATACAGCCACTTAGGCCGCAAATTTTCGAAACTCGCACGGGAATCAAAACCTACAGGGTACTTCCCGTGAACTTAGAATCTTGAAATTTTGTACGAAGTCACGTCTTATAGTACAGATATAGGAAAAATTACGAAAACCGTAAATTTTTAGTTTCGTCATATAAAAAAAAGTTATATACCCACAGGTTTGTACGGAACCCTCGGTGCGCGAGTCCAACTCGCACTTGACCGGTTTTTTTTTATGAGAAAAACTAATTGATTAATATTTTAATCCTAAGTAATTTTTATTAATAATTGTGATCGTTGACAAATGTTTAACAAACAAAAAGGTTGAAACACGTTGATGGTGTTGTTTTGTCATTATAAATCGCTCAGCAGAGTAAAGCTGATGTAACATTAGATAAAAGATAATAGGTAATATTTAAGTACCAGTTTCAAGTTTGTTCTATGTATAGCAATGGTTTTTGTAAATAACTAAGTAGATGGCTGATTGAGAGCAATTTTTCTTTCCCTGAGGTAACTCAAATGAGATTCATCAGAGAGATAGTTAGTAAATTAATGAATATAATAATGGGTGTAAAAATATCCTTAAGAGGCCTATTACAAAAAAAAAAACGCGAAATTTCAAGGTTTCCTCGTTGAAATAAAAGTACAATTCTTCAAGTATAATTTGAAATATATTGTACTTTTATTTAATTCATTAAAAAATAATAGTAGTTCCAAATTTTTCAGAAGGGTACACAAAGGTACTATAGTATGCTCACATTTTATGAGTTATGTTTAAATCCTAAGTAGGTAATAGGGGGCGATTCTAATGTCATCAACTGGCCAAAAATTTGGACGTCCTGCTGTTATTGAGAAAATTCTTATAAATGGAAAAGCCAAAATGAAGAAGTAATTTTAGATTTACTAAAACAATTTCCTTGAAAAGTTACTGTATATGACTGAATGTACTGTTACACCATTATGCGTAAGTTCACTTAGTTTCTCCGAAGCAAAAGCGACCCCAATTTCCATTACCATTTTACATCCGCAATAATATAATTATACTACATAAACTGGAGAAACATAAAATACTTCAGGTACCCACTACTTGCTACTGAAACTTTATGCTACAATTTATATAAGTGCTATATGCTTTATCAATAAAAAATGGTGATGGAAGCCAAAATTTGCAATGCAATAAAGTACAGTCATACTGATTTGCGTTGCTATTTGCAACCATTAAAGAAGTTATAAGAAATAAGAAGGAGGCTGACCCACTCGAGTCGATATGTGTCGAAATGATGGTAACAAAGTGCGACTAAAAAACTCTAAAGAAAAAAATTGAATCAGGATGTTATTACAAATAACATGAATGAGTATTATAATAAGGTAATAGAGAAGTATGGAAGAAGAATACATACCGCGCCGACCCCAAATAAATTGAGATAAGGACAGGAAAATTATGATGATGATATAATTACGTATTGTTCTAAAAAGTTAAATTACACCAAATGTTCTTCAATGCAATCAAAGAAAATGTAACAGAAGTCAACAGCTTACTTTTTCATTCATAGAAGATTTCAAAACATTCTTAATTGAATTCATGGTCCTATTAATAGACCTCATCATTACTAAGCACGGCTACCGTTTAAAAGCAGCACCAAAGCGTCCACAACACTTTTATCCCGAAACAAAAATCAGAATTCCCCCACAATGTAATCAGGTCTGTTTATCCAAATAACTGTCCAGGCTATTCCAAACCCATTATAAGTAAGCACGGAAATTATTTAATCCCTACACTAGCGTACAAGGGGTCTCATCATACAACACGGTTCGCGATAGATTGGCCTCGTACAATTTTGATGGGAGCCCGTCGTGTCTGCCCTCTCCATTATTTTCCCGTCAAAGTGATTAAATAAATAGTCCCGCAGCAAATACAGGTACAAAGTTATTTCGTAATTACGTGGCTTTATTGCCTATACAGGTCCCAGGAATGTTTTGGAGTGCTCCGTTCTATGCTAGGTAACCTGGGGTTAACATTCTGTACGTAATCGGGTTTTATTAATCTATGAATGTAGCATTGTGCTTTTTAGTTACTGTGTGTGTTGGAGTGTTATCTTCATAACTTGATTAAGTGAATGACAAACGAATCTTTTAAAATACGATAGTGAAAAACAAGCGTTCAAATCTGATAAAGAATTGTTAGTCATACGGTAGCAAAAAATAGCATGGACAAAAAGCTTGTGAATTTTCAAACATGCTTAATTTTTTTTTTATTACGAGTAAATAACAACCTGTCTCTATGACTATTTAAATCGATGAAATTGTTATAAGTAGCTAATAGATAAATATAGCTTACATTTGCATGATTTCTACGACTTTTATAATATTAAAGTTTTCCTTTATAATAACAGATACCAAAGTGTGAGAGCAAATTCAAGCAAAAAGCTTTTAAAAACGAATAAATTCTTCTTACTTGCTAAAATAATTTGTAAATGTTAAGTACCGTGTTATAAACAAAATAATTCATGAATAGAAAGAAAAGAAACTTTGATTCTTGTAATGGTGTATAAAGATCTACAGAATAATGTAACTTAAACGTGCAACTAATAAAATAAATATGGTCACATATTCATGATGCCATAAAGTTATGTTACAACACTCACAAGTTCTAAAATGCTTTTCTGAAAAACTATTAAGTTGGTATATTGATAAATTCTATGACAAGATTTTATAATCGTCAAGCAATCTATCAAACACTTTGTTTAATTTCAAGGTTTCCATTTTAAAATTGCGTGTTTTCGGATAAAATCATGAAACAAAGCGATAAATCCTCATCTAAGATCCTTAAGCTTTTGAAGGAACTCCCAAATTCAGGTCCAGTTACTGTCCAGTTTTATACAACACAAATTTGCCGAGGAGAGAGAGTGCTGGGGGCCTAGAATGGCCACTTTAGCAGAATCGTAATAGAATAATATAAATTACGCTACAATTCTTAAAATGGTCACAAAATGACAATTCATAATATTACCTGCGTCTGTGAACATATTAAGAATGTTAACGGGATTCATATTATTATCCTATTATGATTTTGCTGAAGCGGCCATTTTAGGCCCCCTGATTCCATGTTACGTTGTCTAGTGGCCTAAACAGGGAGCGATCAAGAAAAGGACTAACATGCTTATAGCAATCCCATTGAAAGACGGCGTAGAAATACGAGACGCTTTGAAAGCAATGGCCGCTTCCTGCTGATTAAAAAGGGATTGGGAGTGTACGTAGGAACTGCACTTTTATTGTGAATAGTAGAAAACCATATAAATAATGCAACTCTTTAGTTAAGTTTCATGCCTTAGTATACAGTAGAAGAAAGAAGAAAAAAAAAAAGAAGAAGAATGAAGAATGATGAGGAGAAGAGTGAAGTAGTGTGGAGTAGTGTGTAGTTAGTTAGTAGTTAGTGTTTCTTGTGATACATTTCTCATGGCACAGTCCAGAGATTTTTTTCAGGCAACGACGGATACAATACACAAAATCATCTTATAAGTTCAATAATAAACTAATACATATTAAAAATAATATAAAGTAAGTATTGATGAGATTTTAGGAAGGTAATGGTAGGTATCCCGCAAGTTTCATAATGGATCTTGCAAGTTAGGGTGCGTTACAACATGATAGTGTATAATGTAATTACAACGAGTTACAACCAGTAGCTGTTGTTGCATAATTAGTTCAGATTGCAATTTCTATATTTCGTCCATCCTACCTATAACGACCGAGGCAAACTCGGATATAAGTCACGATTTGAAAAGTGTTGTAGAGTTGTCGATAGTTTAGACATATCGATGGAATCTAGTAATTTCATAAAATATAATTAAGTCAAACATATATCGGAAAACTTATTGTTAAAAACTAAGAAATAGCCATTTAGTTCATTTTTTTTTCGTTTGAGCTTACTAAAAGTGAATATAATAAAAATGTGGGAGAAAGTTTTATATTTTAATAATAATAATGAAATGCTTGAGAGTTTCCTGAACAGTCGCAAAGAATAACACAATGGCGTTCTTTCCTTGATAACTTTTCGATTCAGTTTTATAAAGCTTCTCGTAAACAAGCTGAAAAAAACAATTTGGCTGTTGGTAATTAATCAGTTGAAACATTCTTTGAAAGAACTCTGATCAATCGCGTCGAAATAAATTATGGCTACACCCAAAAAATCCACAATAGAGGGCTGTTATGTGGATTTTTTGGGTGTAGTCAGGAATTGTTATCAAAAGTCACCAGTCAGGTCAATCTACCGCCATTTCAAAGTTCACTACACCGTCTTTTCATGAGACTTGAGAGTATATTTTTTGCACTAAATCCAGCCAATAACTAACAAAAAGTCAACTATTCCAAAATCCTTCCCGTAGATAATCGACTTTTTAAAAGAACTAGTTTTTGGATTGACTTAATTTCTATCGACATTCAAACAAACAACACTACGCGCCCATGACGTCACATAGCATGAGCGGAGCAGGGGTCGGCGGTCGGCGGTCACTCGGCCCGCCATGCTAGATCCGTATCTTTGGCGCCATACTCCATGCGCCATGCGCTATGCCCCACCAAGTTCCCCCACGATTTGCACAGATTGCGTTACAATCGCTCCAGTCAGCCATTTACTTAATTAAAACCAGGTAATTACGAATTATTCGACTGTTTCCCCAGAACCGAAGTGCCTGACTACAGTAACTACCCATTGGTTCTACGAAATCATATTTCATAGTAGCTACTACGAAACATAGTCGTAATTTTGTTTGAATTAATTAGTCTGCACACCTACATTATCGTCTTAGTGTCTGAATTAATTTTATGCCAATTTAATAAGGTGTGAAAATCACTTTAGTGAGGATAATTTAGATACCTACTGTATAATTTTAGCACGTCGCAGTTGGATTAAATGTTGTCTGTGATATGAATATTAGCAAAGACATTTAATTGAAACATTTATTTAGCGATTTTTGTCAATGTTCCTAGACAAGTAGTAAAATTGTAATATAGATAAAAGTTTGTACTATAGCATACTTAATGGCCGTAATGGCAATCACATAAATTCAATTAAGTTCACCAAATGCACATTTTCAGCATATAAATATCTACATAGTACTTTGGGACTGCCTGTTATACCAATATTCGTGTTCATGATTAAATCGCTCAAGAAGTATTTATTAACTATAATCCCTAAAGTTAATTTTAAAATATCTATTACCAATGTGTTTCTGAATTTATTTACTGTCTACGTAGGTACTTGATAATTATTTCTGCGATAATGAAAACTATTTACACAACATCATCATCTGCCTAGCCTTTTTCCCAACAATAGTAGGGTCGGTTTCCAGTCTAACCTGGTGCAGCTGAGTACCAGCATTTTACATGATTGTATTTACTATTTACACAACAATGTCGAATCCTAAGCCGAGCAGTTAATGTAAAGTAACCATTTCTGCTGAATTACGTTTTAATGCGAACCACCTTTAATGTGCTGAAAATGAGCGCCTACGTTTATATTAAAGCAAACAGTCTCGTCGTAGCAATGTCTTGCTTACCATTTATTTTAAGGAAAATGGTTTTATGAATGAAATGTTGATTTGTTTCGTCAAGAGCTTTCTACAGATTATTATCGAATTCGTATTTTGCCTTTCATTCGCCTACTCTTCGTTTCGTGATATAAATATAATGATTTACATATTTTGTGGTACGAGCAGCTCGTTTTAGTGAGGTTTTCATGCAAATGCGTTCCCTAATTGCTGTGTTGTAGCCTGAATAAAAATTGCCTGTGTTAAGTGTAATTCGTTTTCCCTGTTTTTAATATTTCGGTAATTTTCAATTAGCATGTTCTCTTTTATGTCTTTTATGGAAATTCTGTTTACGTTTTAATAATTTATGAATTTTTAGTCTACTTTTTCAATTAAAACTTACTGCAAAATTACAAATACAAAACACTGTTCACTGTACTTTCGTCAGGCACTTATACAGTTTACGAAGAAATCTTTTCAAAACTTTCTCTATCGAACAAAGCTAACAGAAACGCTAACTGAATCATAACTTTTCCTTAGAAAAACAACTTGCATATAAAGTTTAATTAGTATAGAAACGTCGGCCATGATCCCGGCGCATTTCAGACAATGGTCTCATTACCGCAATAGATCCTACACGTTAGGCCGTAGTTATACAGTCGTTACTGTGCAATTTCTCTCCGTGCTTCCCAGGAGTGACTTCTAATAATGCTCGCGCCGAGCAAAAAGCAAAAGATTCAACGACATAATCACACTAAAAGCATTGCTTGTTATTGTGAAAGTGAAAAAGTTACAAAGAGTCCTGTTTACCTGTTTGGATAAGGGCACGAATTGGATGTTGCCATTTTGTGTTTAATAAAGTTACGAGTGAGGTACAGGGAATTTGGAGTTTTTTGGGAACTGGGAAGTGGTTTGTTGTTCTTTCCAATATAAATTAATTTGGTGCAAAGTACTGTTATTTAATGCCCGTTTTCAGTATAATAAGTGAAACCCATATATGAAGTATATTGCGCTGTTGAAATTTCAAGTCTCGGTGCTGAGTCCAGCGTTTACAATCCAACAGTGCGCTGTTTTTTAAGCCTTAATTTAAGTGTGGCCTAGTGTTAGTGAAAATGAGCAATACTTTAAAAAAATATATAAATAGTTTGCCAATAAATAAATAAAAAACTTGACTGTGCCAAAAGCTCCCAAAACTGATCCAGTAAACTTTCAGCATACTTTCTCGTGAGTAGCGCACGTCACCGAAACTCGAAGGAATGCCTTTCATTAGACTCGCATACTCTCCACGTAGGTACCTGGCAATAAAGACTCACAAAATTTAAATGAAAATATTTGAGAGAATTTATTGTGACGTTGATTAAGAGAACCACCAGAATTTAAGTCGTATTTAGTTCAAGTAGAACCTACTTTTTTGTCGTATCGACACAAAAGAGAAAACACATGTCATGTTAGACATATTTGACAGCCGCTGATTCTGCAGGGTACATCAGAAGCATAGTGCCTGGGGGTTAAAAATATGGTAAAGATTTTTGCAAGTATAACCGAAAATGTTCCAATTCTCAAAAAGTCTTCTTTCCAAAACATATCGATAACTGTATTTCAAAAAGACTGTGTCATACGGACGGAGGACAGGAACTAACTATTCTCTATGAAACCCTAAAAAAGACTGTCATAAAATTGTAACAGAGATGACGTTCTAAAAATCCAAAGTTTTTGAAATTCGAAATGCCATAGTAGAGACGCCTTGTACATATGTATATGTATAGCCCCTCATAGCGGCCATTTTAATGCACCCTATTTAAGTTCAAGGTTCAAGTATCAAAGACCTTTTTTGAGAGAATCCTGAATTTCTTTTCCGTGTGAGGTTCCCTTTCATTCCTACTTTGTTTACCATGTTTTCCTTCTATTTATAGGGTTAAAGCTATTTCTGAGTCGCTATTTTCGGCCTGATGGCTTTGAGACCGAAGTGTGTTAGTTAAGATAAATAGGAAAGTGGCCATTTTGAAGCAGTTTGCCCAACTATTGAAATTTTAATAAAAGAAAATACGATACGCATGTTTTGTGGCTATTTAAAATTAGAATAGCATTCTTTCTATAATTACATATTTTTTAGATATTCATATGGTTTGATTCATCATTTCTATCAAAATTTATTCAAAGCAGTGTATTTAATCACTTGAAGTCAATAAAAACCAGTCATGTAAAAATTGCAATACTATTGTTGCGATTATACCTCTCTATTGCTAAGTACCTACTTAAATATATACCATATATCTTCAGGGGCATTCAAAGCATCAATCAATACGTTTCCACAACTAATTGAAACGAGACAAACACATCATACTATCTAAGCGTCCACATCAGTTCATGATTGATTAATAATTTGGTAGTGGGAAGCTGGCTGGCTGGTTATCAACAGCATTGCGGTGGCAGCAACTGGTGGCCGTAATGAGCTGAGTATTAATTAATTTAAGATGTAATTAGGATAGTGACTGCTGGTAACTTTTTGGAGGAATACGTTGACTGCGCCGTTGGTCGAGTGGTCGCAAACACGACTGACTGTCCTGGGTTCGATTTCCGGTTGGGACAAAATATTATTGGGTTTTTCATCAGTAATTTCTCAGTAGCAGCCACGGAGTTGGGATTTGTGCCTAGTTGATGGGAATAAGCGCGTCCCCTATTATTATAGGTCTTCAATCAATCAATCAATCGTTTATTTTATCGTTTTTGTTTTATTTTTTTTTCGTTTTATCGTTTTTTTTAGGTGCACAGTTACAATAAAATATCATAACAATTAGAATAGAGCACAGTTGCTTATTTGCCTGAACTAGGTTGAACCTGTGTCTCAGGCTACAAAGTGCAAGTAGACATCTACTTAAAATAAATAAAATTAACATTAAGTGAAAAGTAAAGTACTAAAATTAAAACTTAAACATACCTGGCGAAATGTGGGTGTACTGATTAGGTAGGCAGTAGATATACCCTTTGGGGAGTAAAGGCCTGATGTTATGTTATGTTACGTTGCAGTTAACCTCTCTTATCTGTGGTACTTTCAGAGATAACGGTTAATCTTGAAGAAAATCTTTGAGTGATCAATGAGTAGGTAACTAATAGTCAGCGGAAAATGGATTTTCCGCTGACTTAACTACTGACTAGTTTAACTTTTACGAAATATGCATTTAATAAGATTTTCAAACACAGGAATTTGATGTTATCCTTATTTTTTAAACATCGCTTTCTTACATTTGTATCACGATGTTTAGGTTGTAAGGAACTATGTCGCTTGGACAAGACGAATTTGCAAGATCACATGGCCTTACATAGCTTAATGTGCTTTAATAATCGTTTTGTTAAAATTCTGAAATGTTACTCACATTTCAGAATTTTAACAAAACGATTTTATTAAAAAAAAAATAAAGCAAATGTATTTTTTATTAAAAGCAAAACGTGACGTCACGCTCTCGCTTCGTATAAAGTAAAGCCTTTTCGCATAAAATAAATTTCAATTTTCAATAAGGCTTTCCGGGTCCACCTGTGGCTCACAGCCTAGGATAAACTTGGCATAAATAAAGAAATCGTCGCACACTTAAGACTGGGACACACTTTGTATAAAACATGCAAAACTTTTTGAAAGGGTTCTTGAATAAATTATTCTTTTATGCTTTACAGGTAATGTTTTGCTAGAACAGAGGCTGTATATTAAACTTTTGCTGTGTAAATTGGTGCTTATTTTGTTTATTAGTCCTTTTCCAATATAATTCGGTGTCCGCTTCCAGTCAAAACGGATGAAGCCGAATATGTATGTATTTATATTTAAATATGTCTATGTATTTTACATGGATCGACTGCCTATCTGACGGCCACAACCCAAACACGAAACCTCTTAGTATGATTGGTTAAATATGAGTATCTCTTGTAACTTTTAATCATCCACATATATATTTCAACCACCTTTCGCATTAAATACTCGTCGTAAATTTTACACGAAGTGGGCAAATTATCCACGGTATTTAAAGGTAGCTCGAAATTTAACTTTCTCTTTGTGGCCCATGTGACGTCAATAGGCAGAGGGCGTCGAACAACTGCGTCAAAGTGTGATGCGAGAATTAATTTAATACGAAAAGTGTGTGAGAGGCCCTCCAGACCCCCAAATGGGTGACGTCGTAATTTATAACTCAATTTAGATAAAAATAAACACGTTGCCTGAAATATTTAGCTTGATTATTCACGGTATATTTTTGGGGTACTCAGATACGTAGTGATAACAATAGATTGAGTAACATCACTCTTAATGGATAGGCTACGCCAGCTCGTTCTTTTTTTGTTCATTTAAAGTAAAAATCCCTGTGTATTGATGAATTTGAGTGGAATATTGACCCAAATCGAATAGAGATATTCAAATGCCTATTGGAATTGAGCTATAATCAAAAAATATATTTGAAAAGGGAGTTATTTGCTCAACCGTCGCATAAGGCAATATAACGACGTAAGTAGGTAGTAAGTTAAAAGAAACCGTTTATTCAAATAGTAGTATACACTTACATATACAGCGTTTATTGCCATGACAGTACAGAAAATTACAAATGAAAGATGCTGGTGCCGCTTGTGGGCAATAAGGGGTTATTGGACGATTCGCACTAATTTAACTCGCCCGAAAAGTACGAGTCGACACCTTTTAAAAATATTATTTTTTCTGTAGGCGATTCGCACGAATCTATTTTTTTTTGCGTGCGAATCGACACATCCAAAAGTATCTAGTAGGCAATTCGCACAAACATTGTGTTTTATGCAATGCAGCTAAGATAAAGTACACTCAAGTACAGAAGTATTAAGGTTAAATATTTTTACTAACGCTCTATTCGACGAAAGAGATTTAAAAGTAAATATTTGAATGTCTTCAGATTTTTCAACTCTGGAACGCGATGAGAAAAGAATGAAGTACTAGGCTGTCATACACTTAGGATTTTATTCTGTTCGCGACACGTTTTGTGCAAGTTCTGGGCAGTACATAACTTTACGAAAAGCATTAGGCTAGCATACACTCAAGGTGATATGTATTTTAATTAATCTGGGTAAGTGAGTGAGTGGTAATTTAGGAATATTAGAAACTATGATTGAAATACCACCTTGTATACATGCAGGCTTAGTACTTTTTGTGGCCAAATACAATTTTAGATATAATATTATCACTTGCTGCTCAGTTAGGGCGTCCACTAAAACTAGTGTGTACTTTGAGACTATGCGACTATCACAATATATGCGACTGTCCGTTCTTTTGGAACTTAGAAAATTTTTGTTTACGGTCCAAGGGGTCGAAATACCCAATATTATTTATTTGCATTTATAAAAGGATAGTTGTAGCTATAAAATAAAATAGATAACAATATATCAATGATATATGAGAGAAGAAAGAGAGAGAAGATTGAAGAATATGATTTGCTATCTCTCCAACACATCTATTCTGTAGTTTTCTTTTTTTTTTGTTGTTTTTTATTGATCTCAAATCAATCGATTAGGCACGCGTAGTGTCCATAGTTCAAAACACATACAACACAAAACCAAACCGAATGAAGGCCCATGACCAACGCGAATGAGCGTGATAGCGTATAGAGCTTTCCTTTTAATTTTTTTTTTAGAACCGAATTTTGCTTTCTCCCTTTTATTGTTTTGTCGCCTGTCTATCATAATTATCTAACGTGCATAATTATCTCTACGTTTTAAGTGGTAACTACTTATTTAATGCATTGCTTTTCAAGTTAAATATCTATAATATTAACTTCGATTAATTATTCATATTATTTCCGAGACGGGTGAGCACGACTGTACTTTTTATTTTTTGTTCTCTGAAATAAAATATGTACGAATTGCCTAAGGACTCATTCACACGGCGTCTGTCATTTACACACGATACGTCATGACGGATGGACGATCACATTGCATACGGGATTGTGTTTTATCACGATTTGCCAAAAAAAAAACGAATTCGTGTTCACATTAGTATAGTTATTTTTCGGGAGTCAGCGCATCAGCGAATCCGTCTTTTTTGAAGTACCTTATTTTTAAAAGACGATACGTAATTTAAGACGTGTCCGTCATTTTTCACGAATGGTGATGTGTGTTAACATGGGAATTTAACATGGGAATATAATAAAGCATTACCACTGTCATAAAAATTGACGGATCCTGACAAAAGACGATCACTACGACGTCAAACAAAACGAAACGTCCTCTTGTGAATGAACTGTACCACATACTTTTGAAGGTGTCGATTCGCACACCAAAAAACTTGATTCGTGCGAATCGCCTAGAGAAAAATTAATATTTTTAAAAGGTATCGACTCGCACTTCTCGGGGGAGTTCAATTCGTGCGAATCATCCAATAACCCCCAATAAGTTGAACCTACTCTACTTTCTAACATTATTGTTTGGCATGGACACGTGTTTATTTGCTTCAACAATGTAAACAACTAGCAGGATTATTATCATAATTCAAACCACGCAGTCTGTGACGAAAAACGCGTCATCGATTTATTCGTAAGCCGTTTCAAAACGGTGCCTACTTTAAAGGGAGAGGGCCGACCCAATTCCTAAACGAAGCGGGAGGCACGTCCTGAGGGCAAGGTACTCCTCTTAATAATAAGCAAATGGTCTGAATGTACGTGGCACACACTACACTGTTATTTTTACCTTTCCATACACGTTGAAGGGCCTTTTGTTATGTGTTTGTTATATACTTACCTAGATTTTGTTCAAGGCTTTGTTAGGTTTCCTTTGGGATTCGGTAAGAATATTTCACTTTCGGCTCTAGATTCAGTGAGGTGATATGCGTTCTAGAGGGAGTTGGGATAGTAAGACAAAAGAAAGTTTATCGAGTAGTCGTAATGAGCTTAGCTGACATCTAGATGTTTCTGTGATTCCCTATGGAAGTATAACAAGCTATGTTTGGTGACTTGAAAATCAACATCTAAGAGCAGTTACAGAGTCTTATCGGCTTACGCGCGTACACGCGCGCCACATTTTTGGCATCACAAAATCGAACGCGCGTACTCCTGCTTGTGTTTATTCGAATCGGTGGGTTCTCTCAGTAGCAATATGTCAGAATCTCTTACGGCTCACGCTTATACAAGCTTAAAAGCGCGTCGGTGTTCGTAAAAGGTGTGGAGCGCATATAATATAGACAAGCACCACCACGCGTTTCAAAAAACCGGTCTTATAAACTAACCGACGTATTTTTTATTTTTGTATGGTGGTGATTTCTCATGTGGCTTGTCATAGCCGAATCCCAGAAAGCTATGATTACTGCAATTTTCTTCAAGACTACATTAACGCCACCATATTTTTATAACCTTTAACGTTAACCTATGTAACCATCTCGAAATATGTAGAAAAAGTTTAATAACATGCAAATTGCGAGTTCAAAAACCGAAGTAGTAACAATATTTATACTTAGTATCCAGTTTGCTTTGGAAAAATTGAGCGGGGTAGCGCAGCATTTTTTATCTTTTTTACTAGTTAACAACAGGTAAAAATATTCGATATTATGCAACGCTTGTTCCAAGCGCCGAAGCATCTCTTTACGTTGTGATAAATATTTTTCCCAACACTTTTGCGCGGCATTTTATAATTAATTTTTTCGCTTCTTTGTTGAATGTCGTTTTTTTAATTACAACGTGAAATTTAATAAAAATTGAAACTGTGCGGGTTTAAAAAAACCCACCCATATTGACCGTTGAAACTTTGTTGGTTATAAATAGATTTTTCACTGTGGAAACCCTTGATTGCTAGTGAAATATTACTCGTGGGCGAACAATAATCTGTTGAAATATTTCGATATCTAGAATACAATACACCTAAATAAATCACTGACTATTTAAGCAAACAATCAACTGAATTGTTTGCCAAAACATACCATAACAGTTCAGTTATTAGTAACTGAACTGTTGTAACATTGTACTTAGCTACAATGTTATGTACACATAAGAAAATGCAAAGTTCAATAACATACCCATTTTTCTACCTATTTCTCAAATAAACCTGTAAAAAAGAAACTCTCACAATAGTACACCCACATTTCGCCAGTTATGTTTAAGTCCCATGTAATAGGGGGCGAGCCTATTGCCATCAACCGGGCACAAATCCAGACTCCGTAGCTGCTACTGAGAAATTCCTAATGGAATAACCCAATAACACTTTGCCCGACCTGGGGATCAAACTCAGGTTCTCATGCCCAGCAGTTGTGTTTGCGACTAGAACTATGAGGTAGTCAATATCATCTTCACTATATAGTATAAAACAAAGTCGCTTCCCGGTGTCTGTCTGTCTGTCCCTATTTATGCTTAGATCTTTAAAACTACGCAACGGATTTTGATGCGTTTTTTTTAATAGATAGAGTGATTCAAGAGGAAGGTTTATATGTATAATACATGCATATTATAGTAGAGAAAACATTAGTTAGAACTATAAATTACAAAAACATTGCACCCGTGCGAAGCCGGGACGGGTCGCTAGTGATAAATATGTCACTTTACCAAAACCGATTTTCCTACAAACATGTTACCAATTTCCAAAACATGTAGGACAAGAGAACCGTATTATTACGTTACGCTTATCAAAATAAACGTTCCACTTCCTGCAGCCTAGTATTCGCTTCGAGATTCGCGTGACTCCGGAATTATTACCTGGCTTTATTTCCTTGAATATATTCACTACGGTGCGTGTATGAATCACCGTGGATTGGCCTAATGTATGCTGTAATTTATGGCAGTAAATAGAAATAAATTATTTGTGTGGGAATGAATAGATAGCGATAATAAGGTCGTTGTTCTGTAAACGTTTGCAAATGTTACTTTAAATTACCAAGTTGCTAATGTTGCTCTGCAAAAAGGAAACCTACGTTCGGGTGCATCTTAAGTAAAGTAAAGTAAAATTTATTTGCATAGATTGTAGATACATAAAATAAGGTGTAACAATAAAAATAGGTGAGCCTTGTACAATCTACCTTATATTGGGCATGCAAACATTAATATTAAATGAAACTATATTGCAATAAAATTAAATAATGGTTTACAGTTAAAAACAAATAGTGCATTCATATTATAAAATTTAACCTTAAAATCTACCTAATACAATTGGAATAGAATCAGATAAATTGAAACAAAGAGATCATTAGGTATGTGAAATTATATAAAATCGGAAAAATTACAACAAAGGGACGAGTAGTTAGTTTGTTGTAAACCGTATGCGAGACAGTTACAAAATATTATGTAAATAATTAATATACAAACTGTAACTTCTATAAGGACTCGCTATAATTAACCGCTCTAGTGATCATTCAGGACAGTCAACTGCCAATAAAAGTTTAGCAAACCGATTAGTCATTTTAAATCAATTGAAATCAAAAGTCATTTATTCAAATTAGACTGATAATCAGCACTTTTCGAACGTCGAGTTTACAAGAGACAGTCTCCCAAAACGCCCGCCCTTCACCACTTCCTAATGTTTTAGCTGGCAAGAAGATGTGGCGGAACAAACTCCCCAGCAACACATCTGTCTGTTAGGTTAAAAGAACCAGAATCTATAGGTACAATAGCGTGTAAAATATATAAACAAAGGATCAATCGAATTATAATTGGAATTTTCTAACGGACGAATCTATTCAGACCTTTGTCCAAAATGTATCTATTAGGCGATTAACACACGGCACCGCCCGCCGGCGCGGTCGGGCAGAGGCGGCGAAGCGATTTTGTTGCGGTGCGCCGCGCGGACGGGCGGTGTTCGTGGGCGTCAACGGATTTCATACAAGCCGAGACGAGCGGTGTCGTCTGTGTATCGCCGTTAGCCGAGTGCCATTAGTCAAAAGATACTCAAGAGGTGGAACGAAGTTTATTTATAGAGGTCGCCACAGTTTAAATTTGTCGAGTTTCAAATATTATCACAAACGAAAAAAAAAAATTCTCAAGGAAATTCAAAAATGTTTGTTTTTTACTTTTTTCTCCACAACTCTAAGAACTCGTTAAAAAAACATAAAAATCCGACCACTATAAACTTCGTTCCACCTTTTTGTCTTATTGCACTCGACTACTTAGGCATCAACGGATTTCCTTCTACCACTTTTAACCCTCACATATCTTGACTGCTCGCACCAGTTACCCATTAGGTCCCTAGTCAACTATTAAATAATTTTACCGAACGAACTGTTGGCTACTAAATTAATTAGACTTTTTCAGTACCAGCTTTAATATACATCAGCTAGCTGGTAATGATATTAGGTAGAAAAGACCCAAGTTTCATTAAACAGGTTTTACAAAACTAAGCTCTATCTACAAAAAAATTAAACCGTTTCTTGTATCCATTAAAAGAATGAATAAGTATTCTTTCATTCAGTGGTACTAAATTTATGTATATTCTACTTAAATGTACCTAAGACTACGTTTTTCCAATAATTAAATCTAACAAACTTTAAACCAAATCCCTGCTAAGCACAGTATCTTAGCTTCTCATCATAAAAACTAAAAGCTTAAAAGTTAGAAAGTACTTAACTAATATAAGAGTACCAGAATAACCTTCTGTTTTCATAAAAAGCCACTTTAGTCCTAAGTCAACAACGACTGAATTAAGTTTCGGTGAAAGCGCTTTAATAAGTACATGATTGTCATGGTTCCTCGTTGGTCCAAAAGAACAGTTAATGTTTTGGGTGGTTTCGTGGTCATTATGGGAGCTTTTAAAGGGGTCCTAATGGGTGATTGGAAATTACCATAATTGAAGAGATTTTGAACCCTTTTAGCTAGTTTTTGGTTGGTCGCCTACACATAGCATAGCGCTTAGCTATGTGTTTTATTATGCACACTGCCAATGAGGGGAAATTTCTACCTGTGTCGGTGTTGCCAAGTTCATATGACTCCAATCTATTTAAGTCGCGAGTTAATAGGCCTCTTTTGGGTTAGCTCGTTCCATCATCGACCTCATCTCTGTCGTCAGGACACGACTGAGGCCAAGAATAGGTCAATTTAATATATGAAAAAAAAACATAAGTTGCATGATTGATGATGCGCTAGGTTTGATCAAATATTGTCAAGATAATGAAACATTGATATAAACCATGCATAGTAATTTATTATTTAAATTCTCATAGGATTTACCCCAGCAAAGAGATTTAAAAGAATTTAATTGAATTAAAAGCATACTCTATTATAATGGAATGTCATCTCAAAAGCAATGTTTTTAAAAGTCAAGTATAATGTGGGAGTCCAAATAAATATTATCCTAGCGTCGACATTTAAATTGAACATTAGATCACGCAGTCAGACTACTCTATTCATTTAAAATGGGACTCCTTGCTGGCATACAGTTGTAAAAGTTCGAAAAACCGTAAGTAAATGCTGTTACGTACTCCTAACCAAATATATTTACTTTGGCAAGCGATCATTTCCCTTAGGGTTGACCACTCAATTGATTTTTCAACGTATCTAACTTCCTGAACAAATAAACAGAATTTGATTTCGTTTTAATGGAATTGGGTCGTGTTCATCGTTATTTTTTGGGTAATTACTTTTATTGACAAAAGAGAATGAGTTTAAATAGGAAAAGAACATTTCAGAGCATTAAAAACGTAATTATATTCATATTATTGACGAAATTTTATTAAAGAAACTTTGGAATCAAGAATGAACAAGTTTCAAGAATTAACTAGGGTCAAACTGGGTTAAACTTTCTGAGGATAATCTACTAAGCAGTACTTTTAATGGAAAGTTCAACTAGATGGATATCTAAGTTATAAGAGTGACTAGACCTACAGATCATCATTGTTTGGTCCCATGAAGGCACGCTGAAAGAAAAAACCTCAAAAAAAACACATGTGCATTTTCCTGTCACTTTTCTTTCAAGCCAGTCTTTATGTTAGCACATATACAACCCGTACATTTGCTCTGCTTTATGATACGAGAACACGACACGACACGAACAAACTACGGTGTCGTTACTGTATACGAACAGAAATTACTCATGCACTCGCAATGCCCCACTTTCAAAGCTTGCTAATCTTTTTCTAAGACCATTTTCAGTAAAATACTCGAGTTTATGCTCGCGTTAAAAAAGCTGGGTGAATGAACTTTTGTTAGCGAATTAGGTTAGTTAGGTGAGCTTTTTCTCTTGGTCAATGAAATATTATGGAAATGAATTAATAGGGGAGGGTAATCCATTATGTTTCGTGTCATAAATGTCTTGTGTTATTAGGTCATGTTATGACCACAGCTTTAAGAGGTTATTTGCCTCCATCAAGTCTGTATATTATTATCAAAATATTTTAATCTTAATAATAGAATGATTTTTTAATTGTATTTATTCCGAATTTTAGTGTATTCCTAATTTTAACGCATTCCTAATTTTAATGTACTCCTAATTTTAATATATTCCTAATTTTAATGTATTCTTAACCTTAATGTATTCCTAATTTTAATTTTAATTATGTATTTAGAGCATGTGTACTCGATAATGTGCAAGCTGTGGTTACCTATAATTGAGTGTGCGTTACAGGACAACGTATTCTGTAGTAGTTTTAATTAAATGAATGATAATGTAATGTAACTCGTTGGTAATCCAAAATAAATAAATAAATAAATATTGTGTCACCAACTAAAATTACAGCAGCGAAGTACAGAGTATATTAACGAAACGAGTCTTTTTGAGTACTGAACTACAAACAACCTGAAATATATAACTTCAGCAAACCGTAAGTGTTCCCAAACAACATCATTACATCGCTTGTTGATCTTACCAGCAACAAACACGGAATTTAAAACGAACTTTATTATGTTTCCTACAACAGACGCTACAGGTTGGTAATTCCGTCATATCATCTTAACCCCGCAACATCCCGGCGGTATAATGTTGCTGTATTTCTAACGATAATGTGTGAAAATACGTCTTTCCTTATGTCTCGCTTGGGGTTTTGGTGGGAACGAACTGAAGGTGAAGAAAATATTCTGTTAAAACAAAAGAAAACACTATTTTGACTATACAGTCCTTTGAGCGGTATAATTATATAATACCTTACATGTTAAAATTCACAGATTATGGAGGCAAGTCAGACAAAATTAGTGTGAGCGGTTTTGATGTTAATATTGTAAATTTGATTAAATCTATAAAACCTTTTTACTGCGATCGAGTAATTTCGCATATTCCAAGAAAAAAAAAAACAATCTGTTTGATAGCATTTAACTAACAGAAATCCAGATTTTCAATTAGACAAAGGCTTGACCACCATCCAGGAATGTCAACAACACCATTTGATTTAATTTAAATAACAATGGCTGACAGGCGTGGGTCCGCAAACACAAATAAGAAGGGAAAATTAATGGAAACAAAGAATTTCGCTCGACAATCACTCCTGACTTCAGCTGCTGACCCTCTTAGACCTCTTTCATTGTTTACTGCAACATCCTGACGTGTCCTAATGTTTTTGGTCTTTCGAAACACACTTCTGCGTGTTTTCCGGGAAAGAATACGTCGTTTGCCAAGCCTTTTTCCAATTCTGATGTGGTCAGCTTCCAGTCTAACCGAATGCAGCTTATTAGCTGAATAGTATTTTACATGAAGTGACTGTATATCTGGCCTCTATAACCCAGTTATTGGTTACACGATACCTCTTCGCAAGTTCACGTATTGCGTATTGCTATTGTTACTTTGCAATAAGTCACGTATTCTGAATGAGTAACTATAGAGGCTTTGGGCACAGCACCAAATTCAGCGAAGCGATCTCTTCACTGATGCAGTCATAGATCACTTAGTTACAAGACATCACGCCTGTAAACCACGAAGGGTAAAGGTGTACATAATAGTACTCCAACATTTCCCCAGTTATGCATTTAAGTTCCATTTAAAAAGGGGCGAGCCTTTTGCCATCAACCGGGCACAAATCCAGTTGGAAAACCCAAAAACACTTTGCCCGACCCGGAAATCGAACCCAGGACTTCATGCTCAGCAGTCGCACTTTCGACCACTTGACCAACAAGGTGGTCATAGATTATTTAAACAAATGCAATATTTTTTGCCATCGACATTCTAAGATGCAAAGTCTGACTATCATTCTATATGGCTTCATTGTGATTTTTATACTTTCTAGCAAAAGGCAGAATCTTTGTTTCCTTTAACCCATAGGTTCCCAGCCTTTTATGGACTACTGCCCCATTACAAGAAAAAAATCCTTTTACAAAATAGTTATAAGATAAACATTTTAGACGGGTAGATTAAATATTTTTTCATGAAAATAGAGGGATCACATAATGCCCCCCATTTTCTTTTGGACCCGCTATCGCCCCCATGAAAAGCTCCAGCGCCCACTAGGGGGCGGTAGCGCCCCCGTTGGGAACCTAAGTATTTAACCCTCATCGACCATGAGAAATCGACACAGCTAGAAAATTAATATCGTAATTAGTATTTCAATCTGGGAAAAAAATGCTGTGGTAGAAACAAACATAATGTCACAAGTTCGTGGCTATGTAAGGTTCTGCGGCCATTGGAAATATTCATAAATAAACTTCTTTTTGTCTATGGAAACTAGTTACGTGCGCTACAAAAGGATACACCGCCACGGATAGTCCGCCTATGTACAACTAATGTACATGAAGTTTAAATATATATTCCCAATGTTTTTCGGATTTACAAGTTAAGCCAAGTCTTAAGCGTAGGTTTATACTTAAAGCTTTAATCGCATAAGCATAACTAAGTACATCAAATTACAACTTTTCAAGCAAAATCAGCTAAAACAATTATTGTGCAGAAATTCCAACAGGATCGTTAAAAAGTATAAAAAGAAACCTTTTGATGCCAACACGGTCCCGCGTAACATATAATTTTATAAACATAAAACAGTGTTGACAATAATTTCATGCTCATCAAATTGGACTAATAAAAAACGTAAATGAGAACATCTGCGAAACATTTAAAACAAGAAATGATAAATTCGCAAATGAGAACAGCATTTTAGAAACATAAAACAGACCGACCAAAATAAAAAGCAACATTGCGGGCCGTAACACCGTATTTTCTAAGCGACAACCAGCATTATTGCATTATTTTACACAGAAAACGACTCCTTTAAACCTTGGAGACGAGACGAGATATATTGTGACAAGCGACGCAATAAAAAACTCTTAGGTACCAAATTTGCAAATTTATTACGATCCCAGTACACTTTTCCAGTTTTTTGTACTTGTAAGCGGCCACTCCAAAATTCAAGATGGAGACGCAACAAGTTCCCACAAAAGAAAACAGCGTTTTTCCCCCGGGTTTATTAATGTTTCTGTCTCTTTTCCTCATTGTTTGATGACGCTTTTAAAAATATCTGCGCGGAAACGTCATTAGTAAGCTTGTTCTAAGAAAATGGATAATGAGATGTTCTTAAGGGTTTATTATTATTTTTGTTGCGAATAATGCTCGTTATAAATTTTAACGGTCAGTAAAGAAATTTTCGAATTGTGTACTCATCTGTGGCTCGATTAGTAAAGGTTTTTGTTGTGTTTTTTTTACGTTAATGAAACAGCTATCTCGAAGTAAGGTCACATCAAGCCTGTATTTCTTACAAAAAGTTATTTTTTGGGAATCATACACATATAAATAAACTCATGCCTTTTTCTCATGAGGGTAGGCAGAAACTTCAGCACGCCACCTGCTACGATTTTTACATAATACTTTCGCGTGGTCCACGATTTTTTGTGAAATATCGAAATAGATACCTACTTAATTTCTGGAAAAAATGCTAATTACTGTCTTAATTAATATGTCAAGCAACTCAACAATAGATCTTGTTCAGACAAAGCATATCACACGCTCCGTTTTCAATTTTCATCGGCTCGTCTAACTTCACGTCTAAAACACCCATCCTAACCCCTTTAACATGAAATGAAGATGTTATACACATTTCCGTCTGTAAGTCGATTTACGCGTAAAACTCCTCGTTTGGACAAGCTCTTGTTTAATGTAAGCTGTACGGACGAACAAGTTATCTACACTAACTTCTACACTAATATCGATGTAAGAATTTTGGGAATAGGACACGTTTGTACGAAGTACTGTTTCTGCATACATCTCTACATCACACAGAGAGAAGGCTTGCGTTTCAGTTAAGTTGTTCCCTACGAAATTGACGAATGTTTTTTTTTTCTATTCATCCTTGTATGCACCCGTTACCAAACAGCGAAAAAAATATCTTCTCTTGTAACTGGTTACGTAAGTGTAGTTACCAAAGTGGACGAAGGGATACTATCGACCAGCGCAGAGGTAATTTTTTAATGCCCTTCTGCATTCTGCCTTCTGCCTATTTGATGAAGTCAGGTGGACAGAAGGCAACAAACTCTTCAAAGGCAACCAAGAAGTTGTCCAAATGCTGGATTTTTTTACTTCGAAACAAAAAAAAAAATGGATAGTTACTTTATTTTCGGAAGTCGGTGGCTACTGTTTGTTTGATTGACTTTTTTGCCACCGACTTCTGAAAATAAAGATATTTTCCATTTTTTATTGTTTTTTTTTGGAAGTCGGTTATTTTTTGGAAAACGTTTCTATTTTACCCTTTTTAGTTATCGTATCACACACAAAGCCTTGTCAAGTATCAATTTCGCAATTTCTTTTACTTGGATAACATATTTTTCCCAGATATTTTGATTTAAAAACCAAACTACTATACCGATTTTGATAAAATTTCTATGGGACCAATCGGAAAGTATATCCTTTCAGATAAAAATAAAATAACTTTTCAAATCGGTTCATAAATGACGAAGATATGAGGTAACAAACACAAAAAAAATACAACCGAATTGAGAACCTCCTCCTTTCTTAAAAGTCGGTTAAAAAACACCGTAATCCCCGTGCTATTTCGTGAGAAGCTGTGATGAATTTTACCGGCACCAGACCACCAAACGGTGACCATCAGTTTTCTAGGGGTAACTTCTCGTATGGGGCAATGGCCTAGGTGGTGAACCAGGGACTAACCAACACGATGAGCGCTTACGATAATCAAAAATAATATATTTTCATTGCAAGTGACAATATGGTTCAAAATCACTTGGTTTCTGTGTCTGTTAAGCAACGCAAGGCATACTTCAACTCGTTCGTCGTGCTGGCAATCGTGCATCGGGCAATAATGAATCTAGACTGTTGATACCAAATTTCTTGTTTGACTGGAGTTTTATGCAGCACCTATATAGTTTGCTTTCGATGATTGCAGATGACTATATCAACTGATATCATTAATTGGAAACGCGTGGCTTCGCAGTTTTGATTAACTTTTGCAGATATGATTAAATTGCAATTTCTGATAACATACCTCTGGTTGAAAAGTTGGTTTAATGATTTTCTTCATGCATGAATGATGTTAAACTACTTACAAGCTTTTTTTTTTATATTTCGTATCTTTTGTCCAGATAACCTTTCAGATTTATCTGATACCCTTGAACCTTGAAGATTCGAGAACGAATATTTTCAAAGTGAAAAAGACTGTGGGAATTAATATCGTACGAGGTTCATGATACATTAAAAATAAAATATTACAAGATTGACAGTATATTATTAAAAAAGAGAAGAATATGTGACGACTGATACGAGAATTAAATTGGATACCTAATTGCTTTATATGGTAATGTCGATACTTCTTTGGTCTGATTTTCTTTAACATATTTTTCAATTTTTGTACTAGAGAATTGTTATTTTTCACTTTTACTGAAACTGATAATAATTATGTTAATTTATCTATTCCTTCATTAAACATATACATCTTAGTATACAACATACTGACATTATGTCCCACAGATAGGTCCCCTGGCTCCCAAACTAGGTTTTCACCTGTGACTTGGGAGACAGTGTTTCTTCATTAAAAAAGTCATTGTGTATGTCATAGCCTCATAGGTAACCAGTAAAACGAAAAATTAAAAAAAAAAAATTCTTGAATAGATTAATTAGTACCAAATCACAATTATTAGAAAACTGAAGTTCATGATGATGTGCATGTGTTGTGAGAGTGTGTGTGTGTGTCTTTGTATGTGTTGATGGAGTGTAAAGTGCATGTAGAATGTTTGTTTTGGGCTTAGAGCTAACGAGTAGGGGAGAAATAGTACATTTTGACATAAGTGGGGAAAGTTTGTGATTGCGGCCGAGGCGAAATACACACACGACCCGCAGGCGAGGGTGTTACGGAGCCGAGAACAGCAGTAAAAAATGCCCACGTGTATCAAACGACGTTTTTCAATACAGTTTTAGTTTTTTGGTTTTAGATTTTAGTCCAGTCCAAATTGATTCAATGGAATAAAAAAATGAAAAATAAAAATGACTGTGAGGGCGAGCCGCCTCACCACCTGGCTGTAGAATTTTTATTTCCGCACTATAGTGCGGGAATATAAGAAGAAAACCACGAGGGTGGAATCCATAGCATGTTGTACCTAATCGTAGTGCAATAAGAGCCAGTT
This sequence comes from Standfussiana lucernea, assembly GCA_964057025.1. Lineage (NCBI taxonomy): Eukaryota > Metazoa > Arthropoda > Insecta > Lepidoptera > Noctuidae > Standfussiana > Standfussiana lucernea. The sequence goes on along the minus strand of OZ059794.1, from coordinate 5,585,986 downwards.
TTCGAGGAAGTGTATTGAAAAGTAAATTTTCTAATTCATCGTCGCTTTTTTTCATCAACCACGTTTTAACCGCGCTTTTGCATTGGTGTAAATTGAGGTTATGTATCGCGAGCAATTTGTTGATGGTATTGTAAATCTTTTGGCTGAGATAAAAAAAATGGTGTTCAGCAAAGGTGGTATTGTTTCTAACAGGTGGAAAAACAATATCAGCTCGACGTTTTTTGGTAGTTTTTACTGGCACACGATGTTTCTTCAGTATACACTGCAGGACAAACAGTTTCCTTAGTGTTTAACAGTTTCCTTACTATTCTTCACTGGGTCCGCTCGGTAATTTGCAGTTCGTTTACTCACACAGGATTTACACACCTTCACACAGAAAAGGGGTGTGTTTCCCTGCGACGAGAATAATTTAGGCAGATTATACTTATGCGCTTATACAAATACATCATCATATGTATATAACATCAAGCCTATAATCCAAAGGATTAGGCAGTGGTGCACCTAAGAGTACACCTACAATTCGCCATTTATGTTTTACTAGCGACCCGCCCCGGCTTCGCACGGGTAGCAGAGCAGACGGCTTGACTTTTTCCGACACTTCCAACAATTATTGTCATATTTCAACCAATTTACACAAAACCTTGACAAATTGCTTAATTAAACCTTCCTCTTAAATCACTCTATCTATTAAAAAAAACCGCATCAAAATCCGTTGCGTAGTTTTAAAGATCTAAGCCTACATAGGGACAGACAGCGGGAAGCGACTTTGTTTTATGCTATTTAGTGAAGTTCCATGTAATAGGTGCCAATCTATTGCTATCAACCGGGCACAAATCCAGACTACGTGGCTGCTACTGAGAAATTCCTGATGGAAAAATCCAATAACACTTTGCCCGACCCGGGAATTGAACCCTGGACCTCATGCTCAGCACTCGACCAACGAAGCATCATCATTTACGTAAAATAAAAAATAAACCCTAAATCAGTAAAAAGTTAATGAATTCAAAGCTAAAGAGACTCACTAATCCTTTACAACGAATAAAAGTTGCCGTAAAACTACTAATAAATGTCTACACAACCTTAAAAGCTAGAACAACGCGAACTACGAAGCGTAGTGAAGTATATTAAACAAACTTCGCTTTCCCGCAGTCATGTAAATGGAAATATTGTGCATTCAACTTTGTTTAATGTTGTCAGGCTTCTACACAATGGCCCATGATGTATACACTTTCTATCGATTAAGGTCAGTTAATTAAAAGAACTACCGCTTTATTACCATTTTTTTTCAATGGTTTCTATCTAATCTAGTTTCAGAGTTATTATGACGTCCATAGACCTCTGACTTGGCTTTACATGCCGTCGAGAAATATTTCTCACAGGCATTCTGGTTTGATTTCCTCCCGATATTTTCCTTCACCGAAACAAGTGATAATTATACAATACGCACATGAATCTGAAAAATCAGAGGTGCGTGTCTTGGGTTCGAACTCGAGACCTATGACTTGGCAGTCAAACGGTCACACCAATAGGCTATCACTGCTCCTAAACTTGCCTACGACTAAATCTGTTCAGTAATTTTGCAATAAGAACAAAACCAAAGTAAGCAGACAGATATGCCTAAATATATGTAAGTGTCGTTACTAGCATGACGGGCCTGACATCTGCTACAATATTACAATATCTTGGTACCTGATTGGATACCAAGATAAGGCGATTTTTACACGAGACGGCGACGTCGGGTGGTGAAGCGGATCTCACGTCGCATTGGCTTGTATGAAAGCCGATGTACATCGCCCTACCGCGCGGACGAGAGACGCTCACCGCCTCTCCGCGCGGTGTACTTCCCTTACATCCGTTTCGACCACGCGGACGAGCGGTGTCGTGTGAGAATCGCCTTATTGTTGTAGTTTCAATTTATCCGAGTCTAGAATATTTCATATTGATTTATTGCCATCGGCTACATCGCACGCACGACACCATTATTTCTAGGTTAGTCTTTCTTGGTAGAATATGTTATTTACTATGTTCTCTCGTGTAGAAATAAATAATAGTGCTTTGACTCAAAATTACAATAACGAAAGTTTCATTTTGTTTCACGTGTATCTGTTGTCCTTTTCAATGTCTGGATAAGGACGATTTTTTTTAGTTTTCATCATCCAGTTATTGTAAGATACAAAATCTGTATTAAATTATTTGGGTTCAGTGTTATCTTCTCGGTCTAGGATTGCGTATAATTATGCGAGCAAAGCCGAGGGTATAGCGAGTTTTTAATAGCTACCAGATTTATAACATTCACCTACTGCTGCTGAAAAATAAAGGTTCGTCAACAGTTCTAATGAAAAACAATGTATTATTACCTTACAAACACAATGATGATCGCTTTCTAAAACAGAAACACATTTCGATATTATATACACAATACCTGCCAGAAACCACTTGCATAATACGTCGAAGTCCTCCAAGCTACTGTCAAATGCAATGACGCGTGTCCGTGGAATACTCCCCGTTTGCAATTTAGGAGAGTAATCAGAGTAGAGGTGCCACATGATAGGTACAGAAGTTCAGCTGAAGCTGAACATCTCTCCTTTTTTTCGGAGTGCTTACAATCACAGAACAGGTGAGGAGCGGTGAATTGCATCACTCTTTTAGTCCTTAAAGATTGATTAATATGGTTTTGATGGCTGGAGAGGGAGAGTTATACCAAAGAAATGATGGATGGATAGCGTGACGGCGGAGAAAGAAGACAGAGATGATGACGGATCAGATCGGAGCACGGAGATCTGTCTAGGGTCGAATGTCATTCGCGAGTACCCTTGCACTCGCTGTAAGTGAAGCGTATATCTTTTTCGTATGTATGTGTTCGCTCTGTGTTTGCTCTGTTCTTTTATTTAAATAAAAAAATGAAAAGAGAGCAAAAAAAAAACAAAAATTACGCTCGTCATGTGTGTTCGGAGCAGTTTTCTGTTTCGTAAAATCGTTTGGAATAATGAGTACAATAACCCCTGCACAGGTTTACAATGATTTCAATTACCCTTTTTAGAACCAACCTTCTGAATCTATCTACTTGGTGGCGTGGACGATGGTGAGTCGCGACGTTCCTATATTGTTCCGACTCACGCGATTTGAAAATCACCGCGTTCGGGTGCGCTTGCAAACGTTAGGACGCTTCACTGGACGATGATTTGACACAGGGATGAAACAGATACATACGATTTGTTGATTGGTCTCTTTTACATTTACGGAGGCACTGTCCAATAAATTGGAACAGTAGCTTTTTACACCTCTTCTACGTTTGACGTGTAATCTGAGCTTTCAAACTTTACTAAACATAGGTAAAGTTCTCTTGAAATAAAAAAAGACTTGTTTAACTTTTCTTTATGATGAATCTGGAATGCTATCAACTGATTTCTTTTAATTGTTTATTAGTGTTTAAGCACACGGTGAATAACTACCTTATATAAATCATTTATATTCTTTTCCAGACTTGATTTGACTGCCTTGTTGGTCTAGCCTCATGCGCAGCAGTTGCGCATGCGGCCGCATGCGCAACTGCTGCGCATGAGGTCCTTCATTCGATTCTCAGGTCGGGCAATATGTTATTGGGTGTTTCTATCAGGAGCCACGGAGTCTGGATTTGTGCCCGGTTGATGGCAAGAGGCTCGCCCCCTATTACGCGGGACTTAAACATAACTTGCGAAATGTGGATGTACTATTAGGTACATCTCTGCCTAACCCTTCGCGGATTAGAAACGTGATGTTATGGTTTGTTCTTTTCCAGACAAACGTTGTCCATCCTTAGTTTCTACAAAATGATAAATAACCATTATTATTTCCGACAATCATTTTGACAAGGCCTTTGGTTTCAGGAATACGGCCATATTGATTTTCAGTCAAACAAATTGAATTTTGATTAATCGTCTGTCCATTTTACCGAACTAATTGCCCTTAAACAATATGTAGGGCGAGTTTCAACCGTCGAACTAAACACTAAAGTTGCAAATTAAACAAAACTTTCATACAACATTAATCTTAACTTTGTTATTGGAAGTTCAATAGGCTTCGATCAACTAGTTGTCACTTTGTTCTCAACATTTGCATTGTTCTGAAACATGACGCGAGTTGATCATGTCCCTTTTTTATTGTATTTCTAAAGGAATGTTCTACGAATAAATAAGTAATGAAGGTTCTCTTTATTTTCCGGACTTCGGATATACTGTTGTGTATTATATTGTATTCTAAAATGTTTTTTTCAATAAGCTATGTAATTCCAAAGAAAATATGCTGAGAAAGTCATCAACGAATGAAAGGCTTTAATTAAAACTCGAAAATCGAACACTGAAAACATCCGTTTTGTATTAAAAAAGAAAACTGGGTTTAAATCAAAAACAGCTTCTGATGGAAAAATAAAACAACTGTTATTTCGTTAGAGGAGCAAATTTTAATCGAAAACATCATCTGAATAGCCTTTTCCCAACTATGTTGGGGTCGGCTTCCAGTCTAACCGGATGCAGCTAGAATACCAGTATTTTACATGGAGCGACTGCCTATCTGACCTCCACAACCCAGTTAGTACTGGGTAATACGATACTTCTTGGTAAGACTGGTTGTCAGACTTTCGGGTCACTGACTACCTGTAACGACTGCCAAAGAACTACAATTGACAGCCGGGACCAACGGCTTAACGTGCTTTCCGAGGCACGGAGGAAACTCGGTATGTATGGGTGGTCACCCATCCGCGGACCAACCCAGGCAAGCGCGGCTTAACCTGACGATCGACCCGAGCGGCTGTTATTATTTAGCCACGAGCTCCTCAAATCTCCGCAAATTTTAATCGAAACGAAAGTTTTATTTACAAATCTCACGGAGTCGTCAATCTGATATCTTTCAGGTCATTGACATCGGGCATTTTCTTAATCAAATAGCTTAGTAACTACAGCTTAGCCACCGTTTTAAGTTTTCACAAAGTACCAGGTTTTTAAATCTTGGCTATTTGATTAGCTTATCTCTTAAAACTATTTTTCTTATAGGATATCAAAGTAAAACTTAACCCATCACTTTATTTTTATCAAAATTAGTAAAAGGTACTCAATCACGCATTAGTAGTCTATTATGTAACGTATTGCAAAACAAGTAAGTAACTTTTAGGTTATCTAAATCTCTTTCCAATAAGGTTTTAACCGTCCAAAACACGTATAAAAACTTAATCAGAGCTTAAAAGCTCATTTACTACATCGGAGCAAAACACGAATTTTAACCGTTTAAAAAGGAACGATTTTATTTGAGCTCCGGCACAAAGGACGAAAAACCATCAGCGACCAATAAAAGCCTCTTTATTACAAATTTCTCGGCGGCCGGATATCGAACACTGCATGACATACTGGCTGGTGTTTGTAAATCAAAACAGCGAGGGCGGGAGCGCGGGGCCATGCCGTCTAGTCTCCAAACCGACTCCGGCCGACGCGCACGGCGCGACGGAACACGCGAACTTATCCGACGACATGAAGTGTGACGTGTGTTTTGTTTAGAACTCGGATTAAGGTAGAGTGATGAGTTTTAGTACGTACATAGTTTTAGGGCTGTAGTTCGAATTTTTCGGACGTGAAGGGTTGTTGAAATTTGGGGTGTATTTTTTTTTTGTTGGGAATTTTAAATGGTGAAATGGGTTTGTAAAAGAATTGATAAAACTGTACAAATTTATAGTTTTCTTTTGTATGGCAGTTTTTAAGAAAATTATACTTTTTATATCCGAAATTGAACATTAATTTATAAGATTTCAGTAGAGCTCCTGAAAGCTTAAATATCATAATCTATTTGGTACCAACTCAAAATGCTAGTACTTTACCAACTTCATTTATATTTTCACTAAAGAATCAGCAATTTTCCACGAGACAGAATTAAATACAAATTCGGGTACACTCATACGCATACTAATACGCCTTATTAATCCTAGCAATACAAAACGGGTAATATATTAATACAAATACGAAATGAATATTCATCGCACATAATCTCGCACCTCTAAAAGCAGGGTCTTTATTTGGAAACGTGACAATAATTCTATTTGGTGAGGTAAATAGTTGCTTGCAAGTAATATTCCGAGCAGTCGGCAACCAAAAAAATCTCGGGATGGGCATTATATCCATCCACCTACGCGAATAAGTAAGCTTTTAGCACGCAGATTTACTTAAGCGATAATGTTTCGGAGTTAAAGTATGGATTTTGTGAAGCTTATAGGTGATGGGCTTATGTCTATTATTATTATGTATCCCGGGTAATGGCATTATTATCAATTCTGACAATATAACAAATAAAGTAAGGTGTATCCTAATTGTTTTTGATAACGGAGCCCCATTGAAATTGTTGCCTAACGTGTGCCTTAATATGATTCACCAGAGAGAATTTTGTTTTAAATGCCCGGGCACAATTTATGCAATTAAGTTTGCGGACATATTAAAGGCAGGTTAATATGTAGGCTTATTAATTTGCTTCGTTGCCACTAGTACCAGTAACAGTTTAGCATGATGGTACTACTGATGATTTTTTTAAACACTAGTACCATTTTAAATAATCTGAAAATAATAGTACTAGTGTTGAATTGTGTTATCACTAGTTCCACTTTATTATTTTAGGCACCGAGGTGTGTATAGTGTGACTGGTCGATCCCAAATTGGTTAAAGAAAAAGCAACGTTCACGAATTTTATTGTAAACTTGATTGTGAAAATGAAGGAAATGCCATCCACGTAGATCTTTACGTATATGGATGGTATTTTATATTATTCCATTTTATATTTTTAGTATATTCTTACACTGGACATACTTCCGCAAGTACTTACTTTTATGTCCTTAAGGAACCGTACTTTGTTGGCAGATTCACATTGGTCCTTTACATTTCACTGCGTGACTTATAATGATAAGTTATTTACGTACGTTTCTTACGTTCCCTTAGTAGATACCGACACGAATCCATCAATCATTTAGCCTATCTACGTAAACTCACCGAAAAACGTACTCTGTATTGGCTACTAGGTATATTTTTCGACCAACTTTTTTTTGCGTGATAAAGGAAAAACTCAAATAACTTTTCGGGAACCTGACGTAGACAGTTCAATTTTAATTGGAATTTAACTCGATATTATAACTAACAGAAGTGAGAGAACTGTGAACGAGATTAATGAAAACTCTCTGCGTGGAGCATGGGATGCTGCGAACATTTTAATTGCACATTAATCTGTCATCCGTATGTTGGCAGCATTTCGAGACACCAACGTTATTCGCAATCCCTCATGTCTGTTCAAACTTTATAAAGCCTTTGCTAATGAAACCTAATTCAAGTACCTATATCTTGTCTAGACTATGACTTACTTGACAATCGCATTATTTTTCAAAATATGCTTCTATTATTATTACCGTAAGGTACTTATTTAAACGTTTTCATTTCCTGGCGTTTCGAGCAATTTTCAGGGCTCATAATATTCTCACTTACAAAAGTCCTACCGCGGCTTAAGCACTGAAAATTGCTCACAAGGCGGAAAATGAAAAATTAAATACGTACCGGAAAGTGAATTACTACGGTACCTAATAATTATTACTATTATGACATTTAGGCGATAGATCAAGTTAGTTATTTAAATGTGACAACAATGAAAACCAATTTTTTTTTTGTTTATGGTAAGATGACATTTAGCACTTTGAACGTCAAACTTACATTTGACAGTGCCTAGTGTTTTACCGAGAGGGCCAATCAATGTTTCAAACAAATCAATAGAAAGCAAAAGAATTACAAATAACGTCTTCATAGACGAATAAACATTAGGTAGTTACATAATCTCTACTGAATTCTCTCTCTAACAATTTAATACCACCAACTTGACTTCGAAATATGCCAGCCTCTATCATGAAACCCGACACTTCTGCATAATATTCAAACGCTGCTTATGCATTAAAGCTCCAATCATCTAAATTGAATATGAAATATTGATACCGAGACCACTGCACGCTGATGCAAATTACGGTATCGGTATTACGTCAGATGTTAATAAGGCAATAGGGCCTTCCCAACCTTTGAAAGACCTCGACAGTATAATTGGGATAATAGTTGGAGTTAGTTCAGTATAACCACGTACTAAATAACCTGGCTTAAGCCCGAGGGATATTGTAAAGGTGACGAAATTAGAAATAGTTGTGCATATTTAAGTGGTACAGGGTTTGCGCGTTATCAGTGAATAGGGTTGGTAAGGTGTGGTAATAAACGAAATATATTAGCTACATACTTGAATCTTTTCTATTTTGGTGTCAGATATTTTATTTAGCTACCCACACATAATATAACATCACACCAGTTAATCCCCGAGGGCAGGTTAGGCAGAGGAGTATCGAATAGTACACCCACGCTTTTTATTTTATTTACGTGTACCTTATAAGACTAACTTTTACCCGTGCCTTCGCACACGTGGGTGTCGAAACACAACAGATAGAGTAACTTTCGCGTTCATAATATTAATATGGATTCTCCCACTTACTATCTACAGATTAGTTCCCACCTATTTCGATTTAAATCCTCATTCATTGATCATCATATCATTCATTGGTCATTTCTGGTTCACAAATTCAGGTTCTATTGATAATAAGGCCCGTATTCAATGCTCAAGCGTGAAATGGTTTTGAGTTAGGATTCGTTTGAAACTGACACTGTCGTTCTGTATTTGAGTCGAGATTTAATATTTAGGCTTTGTTCTAAAGTTACGATATAAGTACTAGTGCCCGATTACACTAACCACAAGTACATATTGCAGCATCTAGTTTGGTAATGCGTAAATAGTTTTAACTATTCGCTTGTTTTTTTTTTCTCGGTAAGCAACTTTGAAATCTACATTTTTGACACTTGTCTATGGTTGTAAGTTAAGTCGGGTGTCTGTCAATGTTGTTAGAAAACTGTAGTTAGGCAACCAGTTAGAGTAGCCTAAGCACTAGGTATGCATTGAGCAATCGATATCTTAACATTAGTCACCCCGCTTGTGGTAGCTGAAATATTTTATTCTAATAAATGCTTAACGTTTAGGAGCTCGTGGCTAAATAATAACAGCCGTTTGAGTCAGATAAGCCATGTTGGCCTAGGTTGGTCCGTGGATGGGTGACCTACATACCGAGTTTCCTCCTTACCTCGGATTGCACGTTAAGCCGTTGTTTCCGGCTGTCAATTCTAGATCTTTGAAAGTCGTTAAGTAGTCAGGCAGTGGCACGAAAGTCTAACAACCAGTCTTACTGAGGGGTATCGTATTACTCAATACTAACTGGGTTGTGTAGGTCAGACTGGCAATCGCTCCATGTAAAATACTCGTATTCAGCTGCATCCGGTTAGACTGGAAGCCGACCCCAACGCAGATGAGAAAAGGCTAGGCAGATGATGAAATGCTTAATGTTAACGCATTTCATTCACATGTCGCCTAATGCTAGAGAAAACGGGCAAGTATACCTATCTTAGTGTCTGTGTTTAATAAGACGTTTACTTAAGACTGTAACCGCTTAGTTTTACGACTCCACAAACTCTATTACTCGCAGAATAACTCGTTAATGTGCACATTAACAACTTCGCACTTTAACTGTTACGTATATGAGAATAATTTCCCTTGGCATAGATATAAATACGTATACTGAGGCAAGATTTCTAGATATATTAAAACTAAAAACCAAACTATTCTAGAGGGACTAGATAGGTAAAAAATGCTTTTAAAGTGTTTCGTGTTTCTACAACGACTTTTGATTAGGATCGGAATTGGCACTATATTTTTCGTGGAATGCTTTTCGTTATCTTATGTCAATCCTATATATTTACAACTTCTCAATTATCGTTATCGTTGCTGTCAGCGATAAGACCGCTGTTGTACTCATAGAGTTGGCAATATTGTAAAATAGCTGTTTAATTTTGGTGTGCAATAAAGTATATTCTATCTATCTATCGCTTTAAGGTTTGTTTACTTTGTTCTAGGCACTCTGCTCGTGTTTAATTTTTTCGTGGAAGTTTTTTCATTTGGGAACTTTTCCCTTGTACTTCCTTTCCTTTCCTTTCCTTTTTCCTTTGTCCTTGTACTTTTCCGTTTTTTCTTTTGGTTATAAAAGTGTTCTATTAAGTGGTTACATGGTCATCGTCTATAACATTAGGTAATAGGGTAATAGCTAAACTGTGGGTACATGCATTACTTACAAGCTCTATGAACCCGGTTTATCCTTTTGGGAATCGCATGCGGTGATAATGCTATTTAACCATTAACCGTCGAAATCCTCCAACTTATTAACTGATTCAGATTATCTAGTCATAGATGATTCTTGGCGAACTACTTTATTTGTTTAACTTTAACCATGTGTCGTATCTTCTCAACTGTTATGAAAGTTCTCATCATCATCTGCCTAGCCTTTTCCCAACTATGTTGGGGTCGGCCTCCAGTCTAACAGGATGCAGCTGAATACCAGTTTATTACATGGATCGACTGCCAATCTGACCTTCACCACCCTGTTAGTACTGGGTAATACGAAACCCCTTGGTAAGACTGGTTGTCAGAGTTTCGGGCCACTGCCTACTTAACGACTGTCCAAAATCTAGACCTGACAGTCGAGACATGCTTTCCGAGGCACGGAGGAAACTCGGTATGTAGGTCACCCATCCACGGACTAACCTAGGCAACCGCGGCTTAACCTGAAGATCGACCTGAGCGGCTGTTATTATTTAGCCACGAGCTCTTTCTTCTCTTATTAAAGTTCTACAAATAGACAAACTCTCGTCTTTTTTCCATGAGAGGTATGTAGAATGTACAGAACGTTTTATGTCAACCTGATGTGACAGTTCTAATTCACTCCTCCTCTTTCTTAATTTAGTTGGGTGAAAGAGACAGCAACAGTTAAGGTAAAGTGTATATTAGATGAAACACAAAACCTTTCCTGCTTTATAGTAAACATTCCGGCTGTCACATAAAATTTCTTCGTAGTGTAGTTATTTTGACTTTTATATTAGGCGGGAGTAGCACAAAGCGATGTCAGGCAGCTTTCAACGCGCCGTTCTTAGCGCTCGTAGTCTGCATCACAAAGAATTCCTTTCATTCTGGTTTTGTGCAACGAGACGATGATATAATGTAGGGGAACTTAACTTGAACTTTTACGTTTGATGTATTGTAATAAGACTTGCCATTTGTAGGTATGTGTATGCCTAGAGAAACTGGTATACTGTCTAAGTAAATAAGTAGATATATGTGCTTGAAGACCACCACACAATGTCAATATTATTCAATCAATCAATGTCAGTATTATTTTAGGTGGAAGGCACATGATCCCGTCATAAATTAACCAAATTAATAATTCTATGTTCTGTGTTAATAAGCATAATAAAGACCGACAAATAACAAACAAAAATTGTAACTTCACCGAACTGTGCAAGGTTGTTATAAATTTGATTAGGCAAATTAAAAAAAATGAATTAATTCGTCGACTATTTCATTGTTTTGCATGTTCAATATTATTATGGTATGTAAGAAGAGGTCGTATAGACTCGAGTTTGATGTACAATTTGCTAAAAAGGTTTATATTTCAGAGTGTCTCAAATTACATACATGAAAGGTCCATAAACCGTCAGAGGCGTGGGTCCTGTAAAATATTCGAAATATTTTATGCAGATAAAATTCCTTTTCCGACCTACATATGATCCGAACCGAAGGACCAAAAAATATTCACTATACATTTTAGCACGTTAAGCCGTTGGGCCCGGCTGTCATTTGTAGATCTTTGGCAGTCGTTACATGTAGTCAGTGGCCCGAAAGTCTGCCAACCAGTCTTACCAAGGGGTATCGTAGTACCCAGTACTAACTTAGTTGTGGAGGTCAGATAGCCAGTCGCTCCATGTGTTAATACTGGATTTAGCTGCATCTGGTTTGAAAAGGCTAGACAAATTATGAGTCCGCCTCGTCATTTATAGTAGGGACTTTCACAAAAAATTGAATGTTTACCTAAATGAATAATGAGGTACATGTTCTTATTGATTTCCAAAAGCATTCAGAAGCTAAAACCTAGGCAACAAGACACGATAACACATCGTGATTGCAGTTTGAAGCCTCATCGACTGAAACTACCTATTATGAAGTTAATTATCCGTTTTGGCTTTCAACCTACACCAGTTGATGCAAACGCAGATAACAGACTCCATTTCGGTAAAATTATCCTGCACGAATATATGTAGTACCAGCTTGTACCAGCGGCTTCGCCCGCGTGGAGTTCGATAATTGACTCAGGGGTCGTTCTACCGGGATTAAAAGTAGCCTATGTGCTATTCCAAACTATAATCTATATCTGTGCCAAATTTCATCCAGATCCGTTCAACCGTTCTGGCGTGATTGAGCAACAAACATCCATCCAAACTTTCACATTTATAATATTAGTACAGATTACTGTAGTTTAAAACACCTACCATATCTTTACTAATATTATAAACGCGAAAGTTGGTATGTATGGATGTTTGTTACTCTTTCACTCAAAAACTACTGAACGGATTTGGATGAAATTTGGTACACAGATAGTTTATAACCTGGATTAACATATAGGATACTTTTTATCTCTGTAGTAGGATCCCGTGGGACAATAACCGAAGTCAACGCGGGCAAAGCCGCGGGCATAAGCTAGTAGTTCAATATTTGTGATTTTGCAGTGTGTGAAAATCCAATCTATCAGTTTTGGTATTAAGTTTAGTATGTGCCACTCTTAACTATGTAACTGTTAAGGGAGCCTTATTGGCAAAAACTTAAGTTTAGTTTGAACCTTTTTAACCGACTTCAAAAAAAGGAGGAGGTTCTCAATTCGGTTGTATGTTTTTTTTTTTTTGTTTTTTTTTTTTTTGTGTTTGTTACCTCATATCTCCGTCATTTATGAACCGATTTGAAAAATTCTTCTTTTATCTGAATGGATTTACTTCCCGATTGGTCCCATAGAAATTTCATCAAAATCGGTTCAGCAGTTTGGTTTTGAAATCAAAATAACTGGAAAAAATGTCATCCAAGTAAAAGAAATTGTGAAATTGGTACTTGACAAGGATTTGTGTGTGATACAATAACTAAAAAGGGTAAAATAAAAACTTTTTTGCAAAAAAAAACCGACTTCCAAAAAAAACACTAAAAAAGTGGAAAATAACTTTACTTTCGGAAGACGGTGGCAAAAAAGTCAATGAAACAAACAATAGTCACCGACTTCCGAAAGTAAAGTTATTTTCCACTTTTTTAGTGTTTTTTTTGGAAGTCGGTTTTTTGTTAAAGTTATATTAATTATTATTTGTTGTCTGCCTCGTTGGTCTAGTGGTCGCAAGCGTGACTGCTGAGCAAGAGGTCCTGGGTTTGATTCCCAGGTCGGGCAAAGTGTTACTGGGTTTTTCCATTAGGTATTTCTCATTAGTAGCCATGGAGTCTGGATTTGTGCCCGGTTGATGGCAATATGCTCGCCCCCTATTACATGGGACTTTAACATAACTGGCGAAATGTGGGTGTACTATTAAGTACATCTCTGTCTAACTCTTCGGGGATTACAGGCGTGATGTGTTATGATATTGTTTATGAAGATTTTAAGTACCGTAAGTAAACTTTCCGAGTATGTGGTTTACGTAAGTCCAATTCCTTATGGTAAGCGATGATTCGTTTGACAATCGTTTGAGCTTGCCTGGAAGTGCCTTTGCCCCCAGGTGCTACTATTAAGAAACACATCACAAACTCTAGCTGGGAGTAAAAATAAAAACTAGTGTAGGTGTATAAGCATGTGCAGAGGTGACGTACTGACGAATTACGAGCCTAAACTAAAAGATCTCTGGTTCTGGAATTAACTACTGCATAAAAAATACATTAACTGACTTTCTCTGTGAAACATAGATTGGGCTCAGGAATATCCGAAAACGAAAAAAATTAACTGGACTTCCAGTGAGGACCAATTCTTGTGCATATACAATATGGCGACAAGTATCTATTACATTCAGATTTCAAAGATAATGCCAAGAAACCTAAGTTTGGACGAAATAATCTACGACCGAGTAATCACTAGGTGTGGTAAACTAAGAAACCGAGAAAGAAATAAGGGGTGTTCATACTTATCTTTCGATAAATTTTTCCGTTTAGGTCAGAAACGAAGCAATTCATGGAAGTCCTTAGGAATTGGGATATCCCCCATTTTACTGTCATACTTAGAATCAATTCGGAAACAGATGTAGCCGACCGAATCATCACATCGCTATTTTATTTGCGATCGTCTATAACTATCTTTCCTAAACACACACGTAATGTAATCATTTTGGTATCACTAAAACAGTGTATTTGCTTACACTTACGACATACCTACATAGCTACCTATATAACGACCGTATTATATTCCATAATATTCTTACAGGCACTCCCCATAGAATATAAAGGTATTGTGATTGAAGTGGGTTCATTATAATAGTTCGGAGGGATGAATGAGAACTCCCTTAGATCCCAAGGTGGCACTTATCGCTTATTGTCGTTTAGTAGATATTATGAGGTCGCTGCAGCTATCTAGATTTAGCGATTTCAAAGAAAACATCGTAAGGTAACAAGTGTGTCTTTTTTTATTATTGTCATCTAAGATTTGAATCCTATAGATAATACTAGAAACACGTAATACTAAGTCATCGCACCGTATGGATCAGAATGTTGGGCTGTGAAGAAGATGGATAAAAAAGATTGCGGAGCGGAGATGAGGATGTTGAGGTGGATGTGTGGTGTGACAAGAATGGATAAGATTAGAAACGAGTATATTAGTGGCAGTTTGAAAGGGAATTGACTGTCTTGGTATGGACATGTGTTGAGGAGGGACGAATCTCATGTGACTAAAAGAGTGATGAATATAAATGTCGATGGATGGAGAGGGAGAGGACCAAGGAAACGATGGATGGATTATATGAAAGACAAGGGCGTAAATGATAGCGTGACGATTGACAGAGGAGAATGGAAGACAAATACGACATGTTGCGCCGACCCCACGTAACATGTTACAAGGGATGGAAGATGATGAGGTAATACTAGAACTCGTGCTACATTTTTTTTTACAAAATTGTCTAATTAGATGAAACCCACACGTCTTATACACAGTATTACAAAATAATTGACGACGGCAATAAATATTGGGCGTAAGACAATACAGTTCCACATGTTTATTTACTAGTTAATTGTAAACCGTATTTGATACGATGTGATTGTAATTTAGAGCGAATATTTACTTAATTAAGAAGCAAATTGTTAGTTAACTCTTGTTTATTTAACAAACTATCTAATTTTGGGGGTCTATGTAAATGTTTGTACTATAATTACGACTGAGTATTTGTTTACACACGAAGTAAATTTTAGGAAACAACAGAACCCTTTTTAGAGTTCGTAATAGGGGAAAGTTTGAAACAAGTTCAATTTTATAAAGTTTGAGACGTTGTTGTCATGGCGAAAAATTACAAAACGCTCTCTATTATTTTGATACATTAATCTTCTCAGCACAAAGGAGAGTCCATGACTCTTGACCTTCAACCAGCATGCTGGTTTGTTTGGCAAAAAAAGCAAATAACGTAAGAAAAACTGTATGCGAAAACCGCCCAAACACAAATATAACGCAACTCTGTGAGTTCTGTTGAAAACTGTCAGAAACAGACGGCCAGTCAGACCAACAGACTTCGTAGGCTAAAAAGGTTGTGTTAGCACCTTTTAGGCCTAAAAACCTGGAAATAGAACACTCCGCTATCATCTTCATAATATAATGCCAGAATCATACCTAACCCGATTACAAACGCGTACGTTACAAATCTTGCGTCTACAGTCTTAATTAGTGCTAAGGCAATTACAGGCACTCAAACATGAATATCGTATATAGGTTAATTGAATGTAAGCCTTGTAGGCGCTTCTATTAACTTGGAACATCGCGTGATTGATCGCCATACAATACGGATGGATTTCGGGAGGCAAGTGGAGTCAAGTGATTTTCTTTTAGCGCGGAGAATATACTTACATATTATGGTAGTGTGTGAAGTTAGTCATGTTAGTCACGCGATAGTGAGGTAAAGGTATAGAGCATGTGTAACAATATTTTGATTTAAACGAGTGTACATGAAGATTTCTGCCCATTCTTCTCCATAGAGATCTACGCTTGGGCAACTACAGTACTTTCACGAGTTATAATGCCTTGTGACTGGAATTGTAGCTTCATCTTTTTGTTTTTGACAATACAAAAAATAACCGACTTCCAAAAAAAAGTAAGTTATTTTCCACTATTTTTAGTATTTTTTTTTGAAGTCGGTTATTTTTTGCAAAAAAGTTTTTATGTATCACACACAAATCCTTGTCAAGTATCAATTTCGCAATTTCTTTTACTTGAATGAAATATTTTTTCCAACTATTTTAATTTAAAAACCAAACTACTGAACTGATTTTGATGAAATTCATATGAGACCAATAGAGAAGCCTTTCAGATAAAATAAAAGAATTTTTCAAATCGGTTCCTAAAAGACGAAGATATGAGGTGACAAACACAAAAAAATACAACCGAATTGAGAACCTCCTCCTTTTTTTGAAGTCGGTGCTTGTAATGGTCTAATTGAAATAAAGGCAGGAAGATGTAAATTTACCAATACCTGAAAATGAACGCTTAAAGCAGAAATCTGTTTCTAATTAGACACCCCATGGGGACATGAGGGATTTACACCGAAACTCCCGTCGACCTAAGTGACCTTTTACATAAATCAAATGAGTGGGAGATCAATGAATGTATAAAGCACCCATGTATCTTATAAAACGTTTAACCCAAGAGGCTTATAAGACCTTTATATCCGTCTAGCTGGGCGAATTAAGTACCAAGCCAATTAACGTAGCGTTGTCGTACAGCCAACCGGACATCAGTGGTAGCTAACATATTATTATCCACTACGCATACATAATTACGTTGTCAAGAAGAACGCTAACGACATTTATGAAGAACTGACATCTAAATCCTGAATCGCGATATTAAAGCTACCTCTGAGTTATGATCATATTGAAAAACTCGACCATAATCGTCGCGCAGTAGCCCATCAGACAGAACATCCGCCTGATCAAAGAAATCCTTCCTTTTCAATAGAGTATTGAGGAACTTTACAGCCTGTATTGAGGAAGTTTCCCGTACCCTTAAAAAATTAAGATACTCTCAATATCAAACAGTACGCATGTTCTATACTTATACTAAATGCGAAAGTAAATCTGTATGTCTGTTATCTACTCATACGTTAGCGGCTGAACGGATTTGATGGGCTCACGGATAGATCAAAACCTAGGTAAGGACATATGATACTTTTTATCTCGGTCGTGTCTTTTTGGATAATTTCCGAGGTCCAAAGCCGCGGGCTAAAGCTAGTAACTTTCGAAAAACACCTACAACAGCTAAATAAATACATAAAAAATAAAGCAATAGGGGTTTAAAGATCTTCATTCCAAGAACATTACGAATAGGAATCACGTACGAAGTCCTATAGATTTCTATGGATAGCAATTCCATTTGTTAGGTCGTAAAACGAAGGAAAAAGGATAGTGCGCTCCAAGTATGCTGTTAACGTTTAAAACGTTTTTGAACGGAAATGTCGAAAGTCTGACCACGCGATGAAACATTTACAGAAGTGAGGGATGTTCCTTGTTAAAATAAGATCGAATCTTTCATCCAATATCCTTGTTGAGGAAATTGTTCCGCGACTTCTTATCAGCTAAAATACTGGGAAGTGGCGAGGGGCGGATGTTTCAGGGAGTGTCTCGAGTTATTTTGATGTTCACAAAGTGCTGATTACCAGCTTTTTTGAATAAATGACTAAAACTTTTGTTTATTTTTTTTTTTGAAAGAAAAAAAAATCTACATTCAACTACTCTACTATTCTATTCTTGGCCCATTATGTTAAACCTGTTGAAGATAGATTCTGATACGGTTTTGAAAAAAAAACCACAAAAGGTTTACTTACTTGTTTCGGATAATGAAGTATTTTAAAGTGTAGAGGTAATTAATAGATGTAATATAATTATGTGCCTACATTATTTAATTTTATTTTTTATATTTTTTAATTTAATTTTACAGTATTTGCTTCCTTACAAAGTAAGTGAAACATACAAATAAATGTTCCCAAATAAACACAGAGGTATGGAAGGAGAAAGGGGAGACTTTGCCCAGCAGTGGGACACGATGTAGGCTAATAAAAATAAAAAATAAAACACTCCAATCAACGCATATAAACTTTTTATTTTCGTTTCCCGATGTACGAATATTGCGTATAGGACTCACGCGAACGGAGGGAGTATCGGAATAGCTAGAAAAACTGATTGTTCGAGCATCCGATAGGAAACGAGAAAAACCTAAATTTCCTTTTTTCCTGCTTTTTTATTCACGAGCTTCAAAACTATTGGGTAGAATTTAATTTGATTCGTACTGTTACTTCGATAAAAGAAACTCTATTTATTACAAAAAATGCTTTTCCACTAAGTTGAAAACTCGGTTTTTTTACGACTATAGTCGTAACGAACAAGGGAACGTCGTGAATGAACAAGGGAATGAAATCCCGAAATTGTAATACCGAATGCTTTATTCATTCATTCATTCAACACTCTATGATGCTCCTGTTTTAATTATTAATATTTATGATACGAGTACATCGCTTTGAATATCATGTTGAACTTTAACAAAGTTTACTTTAAGTTATATCCCACGTGCAACCTTATCCTTATCGTAGGCGTGGGTTATTATCACGAAGTAAATATATCAGGTTCTTGTTTATGTATAAGAAATACAAGATAATAATTATCTGTAGTACACAGAATAATCGAAATATACAGAGTAATCTGGATATTTTTTTTAATTACAAATGTTAACATACAAATATATATTTTTAAATCCTAGTTGCGACGCGACGATAATTATGAGACTAGATTCAGTGATGATTACGATTTTCTTTTCATATTTCTTTTTTTAAATGTTTATTCCAATATATGAAAATCTACATGAAAGAAAAGCCATAGACAGTTAAAAACTATTCCAATGCAGCAATGAGCCAGGCAAAGTTTAATTTATAAAAGCTCAAAATTGTTTTTATATTTTACCATCAACGAGTCAAAACACTGTATCATCTTCACAGAAAGCACTACGAGTAAACTACTGGAGTAAATATTTTATCATAGAGAAATGTCTAGCATTTTTAATCCGACATAACTTGACAGCCCGCAGGACTTGAGCCGGGCCCGGCGGGGCAAATAACTTAAGATCGTGTTCTTTTTGCTTCTACTTTTTAATAAGAAATAACAACTATATATTTACTTAAGGTTTAAAAGAATTAATGATGATGAGAGAACTAATTTATTATATAAAAACGCTTTATGATAAATATTTTTATCCGCCACAAATTTTGTAAATTTCGCCAAAAAAGATTTGTAAAAGTAAGCAGCTCTATCAATTACCTATATGTTACAGCTTACAAGTAAATATAGTTTTCAGTATCTTTGGATACCATACCTCGAAACAACTCAGACTTCATTAAAACTAGACGTCTAACATAGTTACTACTGCCACGAGACGGTTCCTAGGAATATCTGAAGCATCTGAAAGCTAGTCGCAAATCACAATTCTACGAAATTCACCAACCGACAAAGTAAAAATATTCCTTCTAGCTCAGTACAGTCATATCTCAAAATATACATTTACAGCACCATACAAATGGTTTTTTTATTTTCCGGTACTGTTCTGTACTTTCGTTAAGACCGCATCACACGGCCCCGTCACCTCCTGGTACCGTACCGTCAGTAAAACACGTCGAAAACGCCTGCCTATATTAAGTACATACCTTTTTATTATCCGTCGCTTTAGCGTTGGAAAAAGTTCGTGAGTAATAAACTTTATGCACTGGCTGTTCTCGTTCCGATTGGGTTTCGGAATTTGCCTTCGAAATAAACTTAGCGTTTTGTTCTTCGAAAAAGACGTGTTTTTTTGTAAAGTATCCTTAATAAAAGGGGTTTTATTTGCGAACACCTACGTAGACCTATTTTCGAGACAATTAATACGTTTAATAGTAATATTGCCTTGTACTTCTGACTGAGAATAATTTGACTATTTATTTTTTGAGACGCGATGACGGGTTTTCGTCTGTATTATAATTGTATTTTAAATTGAATAGAGAAAAACAGTATGTCTGTTAATAAATGGAAGTCTCACCCTTTCAGGAGTTTTACCTCTCGACAGATTAACTTCTCAACATAATCTTTTTGGAACTAGCAGAGGTTTTGAGATTTTATTGGATAATAACAAGGATAAAAAAATAATAATAATAAATAATAAAATTCCTGACCCAAATTAAATAACAGCTAGTCAGAACAATAGAATACCTACCCATAAAATTCTTCGGATACTAAGTGGCCTCTAAAATTTGTATCAATACAGATAGGTACAAATTATAGAGTTAAATTCAAAGTCAACCAACAAAAGTTTTCCAACCCACTTAATTTTATTAGTAAATGCCCCTTCTCACACTACACTAATACCCGCGATGCGTACAATACGCTACCATTCTACCCTCCATTTAATTCCACATCATTACTAAAGTGCAACGTCACTGCGAAAACCCGCTGTCACTCATAGACACTATCGGACAAAGCTTCCATTTTGTATATTAAAGTGAGTTTAGTTTTCAAAGATGGTGGACTATTTTAGGTAATAGGAAGGGAGGTAAGTATAGTTACATTTACTCGACCTCGAAGTTGAAGCATCGTTTATTATAGTTTCAGAAATTGACGTGTTTGTAGGTACCTTACACGGCTGCTCCTTTATTAAATTAGGACAGTTATTTTGGGCCAAGAATACTTTATCAAATGGACTAACTGTCAGCGTTGAGAGCGTCATAAACTTTTACGTTAAAACTTAACTCTTGTAGTCCTAGAATTTGTGTGCTTATTAAACTAACTGTACTAGGATTCTTCGAATGGAACACAAGAGTATTAACAGATAGATTTACTTAATGTAGATAACAAAACACGACACACACAAGACAGACACATCTATGGGATGTATCTGTTTTATGCCCGTTTGCTAATCTATGGAACGTATTTGTCTTATGTCCGTTTTTACTACCAGTAGATCAAAACACACACACACACTCACACACACACACACAGTGTTGGATTTACATCGCCCGGCTTAGCGGGTCGAGTTGAAAAACCGACAGTGGAATAATATTTAAGTATTTATTTCGGTGTTACCTAGTGTTAGTCTTACCAAGTCTTACCAAGGTTATCGTATTACCCAATACTAATTGGGTTGTGGAGGTCAGATAGGCAGTCGCTCCATGTGAATTACTGGTATTCAGCTGTTTCCGGTTAAACTGAAAGCTGACACCAACGTAGTTGGGAAAAGGCTAGGCAGATGATGATGTTACCTTGTGTTAGTTAAATCGGGTTTACGAGTCCATTTTCGCAGATCTGAAGACCATTTGGAAATAATATATAACGTACATATGATGAGTAATTGAACCCCACAACTATTTTTAAGCTCACCTACATAATCATAGGTATTAAGTCCGCCTTTGTACAGTTTTTACTTGTGCATAAAGTTTTAATAAATAAATATTCCATAAACCTCCCAAACTCATACCTCCTTACTAAATTTCTTCTGTCAGTGAAAACACCGGTACATTCGTGAAGTTTGACCCTCCGTAAATACTGGGTGATATACCTCAAGTCCAGGACAATACCTTAGACTAAATCTAAAATCCGTTAATAACAATTTAAGGGCAGGTATCGCATCATAGTTCACGCTAACTATTCCTAAGTCCGGATTAGGTGCGAGCCGAAATTTTAATAAGCAACTATGTAGTGCAACCCGAAAGTTATGTTAAATTGAAACAGGGCTTTGTGTTTTGATGTTTAAAGCCAGGGACTCACTGGTGGCATGGCATGTCAAGTGATTTTTAGAAGACCATTCATCCTCATCTTAACCTAACCGGATTCTAATTACATGGAACTACTTCCTATTTGATGTCCACAACAGGTGACATTAGCTGGCTCACATAATAAAATGGCAGTAAAATTATAATAAAAGCTTTGTTCATGACCACGAAAAGAAATGCTTGCGAATTCCGTGTCAGTATGTCTAAGAAAAAGTAATTTTAGTACCGTTATAATACGTTACATTACAGTTTGTTGCCAAGCCTTAAAGCCAGTGTGTACCGGCCCTTAAGCGAACCCACGTTTACTATAGCTCAAAGTTTATACAAATTGTAGTTAATGACTGTGCCCATCGCGCATTCGAGTGAAAGACCATTTATCACAATATAGGAACAACCCAACGCCCCTGAGTTGGCAGAAATATATGATAAGCAGTGGTTGAATTAAGTAGATTGATTTTTGGTACTTGTATCATGCAATGCTAACATGGACATGACATGACTTTGCCAAAATATATTATTGAAAAATCCCGTATCGATGTCTAAGATGAGAAGAAAAAAAGACTATCGTTGCCTAGTTTGTGTATGTCTAATACTATTATAAAATGTAATAGTGGGTAGTAAATTATACAGGGTGGCGCCGACACTACGACAATAAATTAAACTGCGTATACCTCATGACGTTCCCAGTCAGCGTACAAAAATTCATTTGAATATATCCAGTAGTTTAGTCACGACAATATTTTTCATATTCGGAATTTTCTACATGATGTAGATTATTAGGCTAGCACTGACAGATTTACGAACCCCGCATCGGTATAAACACTAAACACATGTTGCCAACTCGCTATATCAAATACCTTTGCCAAATTCGTTCCTTAAATGTTATTTCCAGACGCGAATTAGTGCAAATTATACCTAAGGTTAGTAAACCAAGTTTTATAAACGGTTTTGTATTTCGTAGTTTTATACCATTTCGTTCGTTTGTTTTTTTTTTTTAATTTCGATGCTAGGTTTTTTTTTATAGTTTAAAATATTCATATGAACTGGTATTACTAGTGTTTTCATTTATTGTCGTATTATCGGCACCACGCTGTATACATCTGGGATCATTGAGACGAAAAACTGCACGTCGGAATTTTGTAATACGATTAGATAGAGTGGACTATGATTCGTCTATACGTAGCTGCACGACTTTGGATATATTACCCGTTGCTATGATTTCCCGGGAGGCTTTTACTTTTCCGTTTATTACGTGACCCAAATATACGCTCCAATACGAAATATAATCTTGGTCTAAATAAGGAAAATCGAAAATAAATCTACCATTTTGAAAATGTTATTTTTTTAATTGATTTTGGAACCCCAATAGAGTATTATCAATCTAGATAAATTAGTACTCGAATAAATGACATAAAATAAGGCTGTTGTTTTGAAGATGACGCGATGTAGAGACTACATGGTAGAGCGGATCTCATGTGCTACGCGCCTACGCCGTAGCACGGAGTGTAGCGCTACGACATAATTACAAGCAACACTAAACTTAATTGTCACAATTTATTCGTAAGTTTTAAGATATTCTGTAGTTGTATTTTGCATTTCGATTTACTATTATGAATTTACAAGTCAAATAACATCGGCTTAAATTCATAATTTAGTTATTCTCTCATTCTTCTAAAACAACAGACACGGCTCCGTAAAATACACAATATTTAACACACAAGGTGTGCAAATATTTCGATATTAGAGGCGTCCCATTTTACATAATCGATAATCGATATGATGACTAGTTTCGTTTTGGATCGTTAGGTCGAAAACTTATGGCGAGTTATTTTTGCTACATTACTTGCACGGCTTGGGTTTATGAAACGGAATTTGTAATAACTTCATTGAGGGAGAAAATAGTTGAGGCGACGTTGGAAATAGTTCCTTATTCCGAATACGTAAAATTGAGAAGTAAAAAACATCTCGTCTGTATTCCCCAAAGGAGTTGGCAGAGGTGTGTAGAAAATAATCGTTACTCCAGATATGTTAACACATACAAAAGGGGTGATCGTTGATCGGACACAAAAAAAAACCCTAAGGAAATAGCTGATGATAAATCTGAATAACACCATACCCTAACTGGTAATCGAACCAGCCCACGCTATGGGCCCAAACTCCAATAATTCACGTCAAACGGCTCAGTGGTTCTCGATTACTGTCTCGAAAATAAACAATCGACAAACATCTGAACCGTTTGTGAATTAGTAGACTCGGCATATTTGTAGCCTTGTACCAGTTAGAGCTGGGAAATATAATAGGTCCATGACGGTTCATGTGTAAGGATCATTGCAGGCGTTCTGTAGTTTTTGCCTACCTCCCATGGTAAAAGAGCGTGAGTTTATGGTATGTTATCTCTATCTTACATAAACTTACATAAACAGAATGCTCACAATTGATGAAACAGCTAATATCATTGCCACGATTCAAAGACATTCAAATATTTACGAGCGATAGACGGGACAAGACGAAGAAAATCGTGATCCCATTCTTGTTACTACTTAGTAACAAATCGTTCTGTCCAATGTCATACCTCCGCTTGTCAGGGAACATTTATTTGTCAAAATTGAAAATGTTTGGAATCAAAATTTTTGTATGAAAATAGTCCCAATGTCCACTCTATATTTATTTTAAATCTCTTTGCCACGATTGCTTTAGCTTGATTGGTTAGGTTCCCTGTTAAACCTCGAGATAACACAATCAATAATTGATTAAACTAACCAATATTAACCTAACCCAATACCTTACCTATTAAGGTCGGGCCGACCCAGTATCTTGAAATGTCATAGCTCTACTTACTAAAGCAAACGTCAATAAGAAATCATGTTGAAACAGGTTTTCCCCGCGGCTTCGCCCAACTTCGTTCAATTTCTATGTTCAAAGGTATAACCCCCCACCGTCAATTATATTTGTCTATTGAATAATTGGTAAGAACGTTTCGAGTTGATCATTTAAGAATGAATTCTTTATTTCGTCCCCTTTCCTGTTAAGTAGGTTTAATCCTCAACATCTATCTAGATTTTTCCCAACTATATTGGGGTCACTTTCCAGTCTAACCGGACGTAGCTGAACACTCGTATTTTACATGGAATAACTGCCTATCTGACCTCTACAACATGGTTACTGAGTCGCACGATACCAGGAAGCTACGTAGGTGTAACCATTGGGTTTCAATTATTCCTCGATACGGTACATATTGACGACGTCATACATCACACACCACTGAACACAAACTAATTATTTGTTCATAAACGATTCTCTGTGCACGATTGATTGATACGCCGCAGAATCAGAGCCGTATTGTTTATAGTCGGACGTTTCTGAGTAAACGACAGAGTACAAAGAGTCCCTGGCGACGCTGTTAACTGCTACGAAAGTGGTACGGACAAATTCCGGAAAGGGCAACCGCATTCCGACAGATAATATACTGAAATATCTGACAAAGTCCGCGTCTTGATATATATGACCAAAAGTCCACATACTGAACTATATATCAAAGTCCACAGCCAGTCTGCAGTCCGGTCCATTGTGTATGATCGCAGCTTGACGACGTTATTATGTTGCGTTCAAACCTCTACGCAAAAATTGCGGATGTGGTTCTGGACGCTAGGTACTGACAGATAATGCCAGTGTGTGCAGCCAGTCTGCAATTTGCACGTACCGGACTTGCCAACCCTTATGTCAACAAATCTGTTGACGTGCTTATTTTGAATGGAATCCCATTCAAAATAAGCACGTCAATAAACATTATCAGTGCCCGTCATACACAGAAATTGACAGCCTGTAACAATGGCTGGCAATGACTCATCATGATCAATCTGTCTAGCCTTTTCCCAACCATGTTGGGATTGGCTTCCATTCTAACCGGATGGAGCTGAATACCAGTATTTTACATGGATTGACTGCCTATTTGCCCTCCACAACCCCTTGGTAAGACTGGTTGTCAGACTTTCGGGCCACATAATACCTGTAACGACTGTCAAAGATCTGCAAATGACAGCCGAGATCAACAGCTTAACGTGCTTTCCGAGGCACGAAGGAAACTCGATATCCATGTAATGGGTGATCACTCAACCACGGGCCAACCTAGGCAACTGCGGCTTAACCTAAAGATCGACCCGATTGGCTATTATTATTTAGCCATGAGCTCCTCCAATGACTGTGACAGCCGAATTTTTCGAGCGGCCATGGATGTTATTAGTATTGGCGTTTCCAGTTCGATTCCATATTGCGTAGTCCCATGTCTTCTCTACAGGGGAGGGAAGATGAGACATCAAACAAAATAGTATAGCCTGCATTATTGTTCAGCCATTCATAAAGTTTCCATAGAAATTGAAACGGATGCTGCGTCGTGTGGGTGTTTTGAACGAAGCTTTGCACAACTGTGTGTGAATTGTTGGTTAGCAAGAACCATGGGCGTATTTCGAACTTAATCAATGGTATGTAGTGTATGGGAATTGCTACTGACATATACGTTTCTATAACGTATGAACGTTTTTAAATATTCTAATGTTTGAGATGTAGGTAGCAGATTCGGAGTTCTTTTAGATAGTGTAGGTTAAATTGATGGTATTTGTGGTAGAATAATACTAAGCTTCTTATCTATCTATCTAGCTAGGTACTGGGTATTTCACCCAGTACCTAGCTAGATAAGTTTTAGGTATTTTCCATAGGTAGCTAATATTCATTCTATAAGCTGCTTACTGACCAAATTGGTCCGTACGAGTAGGGTATTGATAAGGTTATGTCTGCTACCAATACAATTATATAACCCGCTATAATCTGGCCACAAAACGTGGGTACGCTAAATTGAACAGTATAAACGCCGCCTTAACGTTTTATATCAAACACCAGGGTACCGAAACTTTGTTAATCTGGTTTAAACCTAACACAGGTTGTGTAAAACAAAAACAACGCGTACGAAGAATGTTATACTGACATTGTTTGGAGACAAAACATATGTGATGGGATAGGATTACAATCAGACACGACGTTGAGGAGGGGTTATCCCCCTTTCCCCACCCCCTTTGACACCCTTTTTGGCGAGTGACGTAAAGCTGATGTGTGACAGGCACGTTAAGATTCCCAACACCACAGCCTGAGTGTCAGCTTGAGGGAAATTTGCTTACGAATTGTGCTATTTCGATTTCCGAAGGGTTAAGCACCGGAGGTGAAATCTGTCCGAGTTTGCGGACGTGGGGTTTTTTTTTTAAGTTCATTGACCTCAGAGCGAGTAGAAGTTAGTCCGAAAAAAGATAAAGTATTGGTAGCAGCAGTGTGATCAAACATTGGATCAGACAAGAAATAACGACACAAAAATTGGCTCTTGTGCTATAGGAACTCCCAGTACAAGAGCCAGGGCTACACCGATGTTTGTGTCTGGAAGTGAAAAATAAATAAATAATTATAAATAATTGTTACTGTTATTTATTTATTTATTTAATGCACAATGTACACAAGCATAGAATTACAGCTGGGCTTAAAACTGGTGCGTACATGACCCTGTTAAGGCGCAGCAAGATAACTTTAAACTATCATTATTGTAGTGAATATCTATTAGTATCTAATATGGCGTAAAATAGGAACATTCACAGTAAGATATTACATTAATTAAACTTAAATCTAACTTTATACACAAAAAAAAAGGAAATATATTTTATTTAACACCCACATACACATTATATTTGGACTTTACTTCAGCTTTTACTATTATAATTCTAATCAATATGTAAATGTAGGTTACCCCATTGTTTGGAGTAATAATAAAGTAATAATAAGAAAAAACAAAAAAAAAACAGAAGGACTTAAGAAAAATAAATTAAGAGTTTATCTTTTCATACGGAATTATAAATTGTTCAGAATCATTTTTACGGAAAACACGATGTACTTTGTTATATAACCGAATAAAAATCTATGCTTTTTCCCCAAGCTATGCACAAATAACAATGCCAACACCTACAAAAGATTTGTCGACGATACCTTTGATCCGATGATCTCAACAGCCATCCATTGGTGGATACGCGGCAAAACAAACGACCAATTACCGCGAGCCACGAGAGAGTACTTAGCCTAATGAGGAACGCTCGCTATTATAGCGCCTCGAATAACCAATAGCCAAGTGTGAATTAGGTAACCTGTTGTTTCACTGATACCGCGTTATTAAGGTCAAAAAAATATTTATAAATTAATTGATTTCCTTAGCAATGGAAAGCTTTAAGATTGGCAGTCGCTTCGTGTAAAATATGTACTGGTATTCAGCTGCATCCGGTTTGACTGGAAGCTGAATCCAACATAGTTGGGAGAAGGCGAATGATGGTAGAGTGATTTACTGATCTTACTTTCAAACAATCGTAAACTTGTAAATACTTGCAGAATTTATTTTGTTTTCCTTAATACTAGCGAACGATTTCCAGAAATCAAAATATGAATACGAGAAATCTTTGCAACCAACACCAGTAATTTATGGGAAATAAAAGATAGAATTGTTTTTTTACAGGAATAAAGTCAACAAATCATTGATTAAGTCGAGTATAATCACCATACATGTTCAACTGAAAAGTAACAACTTTACTTCTCTTGGGTACCAAACGAAGTTAAGTTGTTTTTCTTGAACACCAAAGTAGGTACTTTTTCTTAGGAAAAAGTTATATAAGGTACCCGTGATTATTTACCTTTTTCTCACATCCACAAATCTGGGTCTAGATCTAGTCCTTCACAGCCTGAAACTTCGTAATCCTGATCTACGTAGGTTGTTCAGCAATACATTTAAAGACAAGGGACTTTTTCTCAATAAAACTTAGGAAACGGCTTTACATGACATTGAAGGATAACTATATTTTCGACATTAGTTTAATGACAGTTTTTTTACGATTTTACATAATAGTAAGTATGCCTAAAGGGCTGGCAGAGGTGTTCAGATTCTGCCAGCAATGTTTTAGCATCATGTTATAATGTGTGAGCTTGCATTGCCTTTGCCGTACACGATTCTAAATTCCAGCGTGATGAAAAACCGGCAAAACCCAATACCACTTTGCCAAACCCGAAGATTGGACTCTCAAACCCACGCTAACCAGTAGCGCAAATTTTACCTTTTCTAAATATAAAACCTGTACGATCTTCGACTTAAATTATTTAAAGGGCTCAAATCACATTGCTGGATCGAAACCAACAAAGGCTCTTGACCACTCCATCCGCTACATTTTCTTACGGCTAACTTAGTTTACAGCCACAAACGCAAACCCTCATAATTCGGGCCTTCCACCTGCTTAACGTTTAATGTTTTAGCCAGTAACTTCGTTAAGACCCTCAGAAGGGATAATACGTAAATCGCTGTACTCTTACGCTTGTGAACTTTGGAATTAATGAGCTTAAACGGTTTAATGGTGAGAATATTAAAACAATGTAGTATACTCGTTAAGTATTAAAGACTGAGTGCAAAACGTGAGCTCGACAAACGGATGTGCGATTAACGCTTGTACGACAAACTAGTAGACACGCTAGTGTGAAAAACTGGACATCGACCGAGTGCGATTCAGGATTGCGCAACAGAAGTACGACATTATCCAAGTGCGAATAACTTATGCGACACTCAAAAGCATAAGTAATTCTGTACTAATAGTAATTCTGTACATCATAAGTAACATTGCCCAACAATCGATTTTTTTGGTGTGAAAAATTACGGTTCGTTCAATGTAATGCACTAAAACATTGTGCACATCCATCCGATGCATTGAATAGTACAGGGGTGATGGACGTAAAACTATATATAACATTAAACCTTTTAAAAAGTTGAAACTTTGGCCTCCAATATCTCCGTAAGACTTGGGCAAAAGGCACTTCAACATTACGTATTTTATGTCGTATTGCCAGCACCAGAAGACAGATTTGGAACCTTTTCAGAGTTTACAGCCTTCGATTCTGGCATGTAAGTCAGTCCGGGGTCGGGAAAAAATTACAAAATTATAAACACGCCCTAAGTTTGCCATTTTAAGGGCTAGCTTTATGTAATGTAACTATGTTCTAGAAAACATAACCGAGTTAGGAACTAAAGATGATTTACACTTCACTTCGTCATCTCGTGATCATGGCGCTTGCCGGCCATCGGGAGCTCAATTTAAACATTAATCGCGGAAGATATCCCGTAAGTGATACTATAAGTTCAGTTATAAACCGTGAAAGCTTAAAACAGTGTTTGATATACACTTGATATTAACCCTGAAATTACTGAGAAAACGAGCAATAAATGATCCATTCAACAATCTTCACTAATAAGAGACCTGTTGCTATCTTATAATTTTGGCATGAAAATAGCAAAAAAAGATCTGTCTCTTTTTTGTTGTTGGTTGTGTCGGCAGTTCTATTTTCCATCTAGTATTACGTAGGCATTTCTATTTTCTTTTTTGCAACTAAGGACAATAGAAAAGAGCTTTTCTTTCAGACAAGATGGGGAATGTGTAATGTAGGTGTGATTCGGGTTTTTTGTTATTTTCCGAACCATTCGCTTGTTTTCAATATAATTGGATTGTGTGAATAGTATGAAGTAAAAGTTATTTGAAATTGAAAATAGTTAATTTTGTTACTTTGCCCGTTTATAACTGTAAAAACCATTCTGCTTGAATTAGAATATTCTTAAAACCTGGAAGTCATTGGAAGAAAACCTTTGACAAACAGTAGGATGACGCAGGATAATAATTACAAAAACAGGATATTTAAGAAAAGAGGAATTTAAAAGATTCATAGTTATTTACAAACCACATACTTTCTAGACCAAGCAACTATGTATTTGATTACACTATACAAAATAATAATGGAAAATAAGTAAGATTTTCTCGTAATTCCACCAGTCAACGAGGATCTAAAATGTGACAAAGGTTCAAAAACGCGATAGCAAATTCTCGCGATCAACAAGTCTCCAGAGGGTCACCCATAAATTAGTTAGCTGTTTGCTCTACACCATTAAACAGATTTACCAAACCCACAAATTAAATTGTCAGTACGAACCGTAGATCCAACGTTTAAATCACCAAGATTTCCGAATTATAGAAATCAAATTTAATATCCAAGAAACTCCTAAGATGGCGGCGTATAAAAGTAGAATCGAGTTCCAAGACCATTGTTTTAGTCAAACGATTTCTGCGGATATTATTCGAGCGGAGAAACGGGCCGAAAGAATGTTACCCAAGAATTTCATAGATTGCTTCAGCCGCTTTAAAAATAATAAGGTTCTTGAGTGTTGCTTTAAAACTTTCATATTTTAATGAATACACAGAATCGAGCTGTATCGTCCATTTTAACTCCACTGAATCGGTAATTTAATTACGATTACAAAATGGAGACTACAAAGGCGATTACGAGATAAGGAATTCTTTGGAAATCATTGTTGAATGAATAACAAAATTAATTTGGCCAATTGATTTTATCTATTTCACTAAATAGCCCAAATTGAAAACAAAATCTTGTTGTTAACAGTACTCGAACAAGGTTACTTGAAAAAAATAAACATCCAAACTAATTTAATTCGAGAGTATATTTTTCTGCCTGCCTGTGTCTTTGTATATTTATATGACTGTTTGTTTATAATCTTTTCAAATCTGAACCACTGAAGAAATCGTTATGAATTTATAATAACAAACAGCTAGGTAACATAGTTGCCATCGGGGGGATAATCTGGATGGGGTTGACACAGGAACGTGAAGATTGGCACAAGAAAAGAGAGGCCTATAACCAGGATAAATTTAGACCGTGGATGATGATGAACAGCTAGGCAAACAGAACATCCAAGGCCTCAAAAAGAACATGGGCTGCTTTCACCTCTATAATACAAGGTGTTGCTTTGCATCCTCGTCAAATTCAAGGAGGTAACTATGCTAATGATTCTCGACCCGAATCAATAATTATAATGCATAATTATGTAATTTTTATATCTTTTTCTTAATATCGGAAATCGATAAGTGTACACCACCCGTATTAAAACGCGGCCTGTCTAACACTAGCCCTATAACCGCGCTTTCACAAACACAAAAAAACGCAGACGTTTATTCGATAAACGGGTGATTCTCCTCTTTTGAAAAGGGCTTCATTCTGAAATAGTGTCAAATTAAAACAACTAAAAAAAGCAGCGTTTATTATTATTGACCAGGTACCGTAATTTATATTGATTAATTATTTACGTCTTCTATGACAACCTCCTGAATTTTGACGAGGTTGCAAAACTACATCTTGAATAAATGAACATAAAACTAAACCTAGGTGGATGATTAATTAATATTTTCTACATTTCCAACGTTTCAAGCGTTTTTAAGTAGGATATTTGTATTTAAAAATAATGAAATACAAAATACACACGAGACGAAGTTACTGGCAACAGCGAGTTAGAAATAAGCCCCACTTCTTGTATCATCACCATTCTAGCTTTTAAACTAACTTCGGGATCAGCTTCTAAAAATAGCTTGACACATCAGTATTTATATGTACGTACACAAACTAACGTACGAACATAACGCACTCTCTTCTCAGTACATCGAACCACTAACTTTGTTCTCAAGAAACTTCGTGTCCTTTACTTGTATCAAATTGATATCTTGTAGAAAAGACAAAACATTTGCCCTTCTCCCTTCGGCTACGCAAATGTAAGAAACTTCCGTGAACTTTTTACAAGTAAAGTAACAATTTGATAAAGGATAGACGCCATTTTGTATTGCGACGTATTTTATGTTGACAACACTTTTTTTCATTCTCTTCGCAGAGAGCTGTTGAGATAAAAATGTGATTCTGAATAAAATGAGAGCGGAAAAATGTAAAAAGTATAATTGCTTTATTCGTACTGATGACCTTAAAGATATTCGCTTTCAAATTTAAATATTGTCATGGAATTTTGATATAGGTTTCATTAGAGGCTTTAGAACTTTATTTTGTAGATTAAAACCAAAAACAATAGCGGACTGCCTCTATTAGCCACAAACGCATTGCTGAGCATGAGGTCCGGGGATCGATTCCCATGTCGGACAAAGTGATATTGAGTTTTTCCATCAGGAATTAGTCAGTAGCAGCTCTCTAGATCTAGCAGTCTAGATTTGTGCTTGGTTGATGGCAATAGGCTCGCCGAAACCTCTGCCTAACCCTTCGGGGATTTCAGGCGTGATGTTATGTTATATAATGTAGGATCTATAAGACTACTCCTAAAAAGTTGCTTTACTTAAAAAAAGGTCACTAAACCCACATCCTAAATCTTTTCCCCTGAGCCTGCCAATGTTCAGCAATAAATTCAACAAAATATTTTGTGCCGACACGAGGTGTGATACGAACCGACGTTTCAGTAACAAAACACATAAGATACTGTCAATGAAAGGTTCAGTACATAAATCTCAAAGTTACGTCCATTACGTGAACAAAAGGGAATGAATCCTCCACCCGATTTATTCGTTCCGTTAACATGCAAATGTGAAACAGAAATAAATATTTATTTGGTTTACTTAGGCTGGTAATCGTAAAGGTGGTCGATTAAAATGTATGGTTTTTAAACGAAGAGCTTTTCGGCCTCCGGAAAATGAGGTCCGTATTCCATATTAAAATGCGTATCAGAGGTAGGCAGACAATTCTTTTTGTAACGTTTTAAAACCAGATTAAACTGTGCGTGAAAACAATGTAACGGGGCCGCACGAGAGTTTTCCGAGCGGAAAACTCGATGTTTCCTGGATCATTTTGCCAAGTAAGACTTCGAAAAGAATAGAATAGAATGCACTTATTTGTCAGAATATTATACAAAACTTTTATGTGCATTATGTATTACGATCATAAAATTCTGCCGTTTCTGGCGTAATAATATGTGTGTAAAATTATGGGTCATCATTACATTAAAATGAAATAATTAATCATTAGACTTAATAGGTATTACAAATAATTTAAATAAATTGAATAATAAATAAAAGACATTAATTATATAAGACAAAATTCAATGGAGTCAAGGAGATAAAATATGATTTATAGGCAAATATTTAGGTAAATTTTTCAATCATAAAGTCTTCAGTCAAGTAATAGCATTTGTTTAATAGAAAATTTAATAATTTATATTTTAAATGTTCTGAGGCTAAGAGTTTTGAAGCCATCAAGTAATTTGTTAAAAACAGTAACGGACATGCAGTATACATTATTAGAAAACAAAAAAGCATATTACAGGATTTGGAGAAGGCTATTTTATTAGCTAATTTGTCTGTTTTTATATTTGTTTATATTGTTGAGCCGAAGTATTTACCCAGAACCTTTTATTAGAATGGGTATCGTAACTGTTATTGGCGATCATGTGTTTTTTTTCGAATTTGGAAGAGATGGTACTTTAGGTCAATGAACTATACGCTGAAATGAAACACGTGTAATAGGCAATATGCTTTAAATAACGTATCTTCGACAATTGACAGAGGATCGATAAAAAGTCTAATACTTTAGCGATCATTGAACCCAATCACGAATAAAAGACATTCGAGAAATCGTTGAAAATCGGAATAGACGTTGATGAATTGCAAAGTCGATTGACATCGAGACGTTTAGTCAACCTATTCCAGTCGCTCTTCTACTGTTTGTTTTATTAATATTTTTGCCCGACTGCTCCGGAAGGAAACTACCAAGAGTTCTTAACAAGGAATATCGTGTTATCTTTTAAGGCTTGCGAAGCTCAAATAGGCAGTAGCTCTATGAAAAATACTACTATTAAAGCGGTATCCGGTTAGACAGGAAGCTAACGCAAGCATAGTTGAAAAATGGTTACGTAGAAGATTTTTCAGACTGTGACCTTCTGGTATACGTTTTTAATACTACGTTCCGTTGTTCCAGATATCAAACCACCACAACAATGCTATAAGATGAGCATAGCAGTGCCTCTCAGTTTATCGCGCGCAGAATGTGAGGGGAGTTAGCCAGTGTCATGCAACTTGTAATGCTGAACTTTCTAATCATGTTCGATGTGGTGTTCATATTCTTCCTGTTTCTCATCGCGGTGACGTGCGTCATGAACTACATGCCAGGGAAGAGCAAGAGGTCCGAGGTGACGGAAGACGAGGTGGATGATGACGTCATTCCCCCGCCCCCACTGTTCGCGGGAGATGATGATGAGGTTCCTATGGCCAGTCGAGACACGTACGTGGTGATCGCACCACCGCTAGACAACGTTAGAGCTAAAGGCAGCTGTCCTGTTCATGTGGTGTAGTATAAGCACTGATATAATATGTGAGTATGTCTTTTTTGTACCCGTTGTAAATATCTGACTGATTTTGAGACTGCATCATTGGTCTATGGGTCGCTATTGCTGATCGCGAGATCTTAGGTTCATATCCCTGGTAAGGCAGTGTTGTTAAGTTTTTCAATCATGATTCTCTTAATAACAGACTGGAATCTAGATGTGTGCCCATATATTCTTTAGACTTATACATAACTGGCGAAATGTGGGTGTATCGGCCTACCATAGGAAAGCCGTGCCTAGTCCTTGTGGAATTATAGGCGTGATGTTTTGTGTATTTGTGCATAGACATATTATACATAGACTTCCACTGTTATTTCCAAAGCATGTATGCAACAACAAGTTGATAACGGGTTTATCATTAACTTCAAACTTCAACAGAACCAAAGCTTTAATTCATAAAAACGACATAGAACCCTGAAACTTGAAACGTTGAACAATCAGCGAAAGCGTTGAACATGACTTCTGAAACATTCTCGGTTGCAAAGCGATTTGTCTCTCGAAATTCTTAAGGCAAGTAATGATTGCTCATTGAACATTTGTATTGTTTCAGATCAACGTAGGAGTTTATTATGAAGAAGCCTTATGAGAATGTAGGTGTCGAAATGTAGACATTTTTTACCAATTAGTCGAGTTTTAAATAAATTCTTGTTATAAAGACTAAGATGGTGGAA
Source organism: Standfussiana lucernea (assembly GCA_964057025.1). NCBI lineage: Eukaryota > Metazoa > Arthropoda > Insecta > Lepidoptera > Noctuidae > Standfussiana > Standfussiana lucernea. Next base: position 5,550,092 of record OZ059794.1, on the reverse strand, counting down.
CACGGGAATCAAGTGGATAATGAGTTGGTCTGTATTATGGGTACTAATATCAGAATTAACCTCTTTCGATTGCACTTTACGGAGACATAGATATATACATACATAGAGCTGTAACGCAAACTATATAATAATAAATGTATAGGAGCAGTGTCTGTATATTGAAATATTATAAAAATAGTAGCAGTGTTAGGAACGAGTAGCAAGAACTATTTTTTGATATTTCATTTAAATGTTCGCTACCGCATCGCGCAAACTGTTGAATCAATTATGTTGGGGATTTCAATAGCGTTATCCGCGTAGTGACGGATTTAGGGGCCATATCACGGAGCCTGACAACAGGGGACTACGCTGGGAGTGTGTCGGTGACAAAACACATAAATAGTCGGAAAACTGAACAGAGGTACCGCAAACTAAAAGAGGTTTTACCCGTTTCAATGACACACGCGGAAAAGCTACGGTAAATCGAATGTCAATAACATACTGAACGAATAATTGGAATATCTCTTAGTGGGTAATATGGAAACAGGACAATTTGTTTTGGTTACGTTCATCGACTAATTTTAATACTTTCTAATGGCATAATAAAGTTCCGTTTTTATTACCGCAAAAACCATTAACGAAATTCTTGGTTACGCCTAACAACGTCTATGTAATTGCGTGAGTAAATAATTTGTTATGTAAAGTGTTCAATTTTCAGAGCAAATATATGCAAGTGCTTGTTTAAGATGAATGTGACTGAATTTTAGGTAAATGGTTAATAATATTAGAGTAATAGTTAGTTATACGTTTCGCTTGCTACAATATTTTGTATGAAATAGTTAATTACAACTTGATAATGCTAATATTTATTTTATAGTTAAGTGTTTGCTAATATATGGTAATATTGTAAGAATTGAAATGGTTGCCTAATGTCTCAAGTATTAAGTTATTATGAGTGTTCCGATAGAGAATGTAAAACGCTGTTTGCTTTATTAATATTTAATATTGTTACGTTGGGTGTATCGACAATCCTATCAAGATGTTTCCTCTGAAATTCCGCAAAAAAAAATGCGGGTCACATCCAAGTGTGGTCTATAACTGAATTCCTTTACGCTTTTCCTCACCCATTTCATACACGTTAATACATTCTCAGCTATATTTACCAGGCGCTGAAATATGTTATGAATCCTTATCTAAATTCTCATTGGCAGAATGTGCTGCGTCAGTCCCTTGGTGGCTTATCCTTTAAGCTGGTATATTTCCGGAGTACAGGGTGTGTTCAGACATCACTGACAAGTACCTACCTAGCTTAATGGCTGGTAAAGGTGTTCGCTATTAATATCTAAATATTTTTTTATTGTGTTTTAAAGGCTGGTTAGTTAAATTGTTGGCCATTATTTGTCTGTTTGAGTTGAAAAACTATTTATATGGTAGTTTTGCTGTAGGACCATATAGAAACGTCATTTGATCAGATCTATGAATGATACCGACTGGATCTCGCAAATTGTTACAATATCAACGCGTTATCGAGTTTCCCTGAACTAGTGATGTCAGAACATACCCTTAAGATATCCATCCCATCCTCCACCCATCTCTTCCTAACAAGAATTGTGATTTACGATACCCATACCCCCTCCCCTTCACCCCCCCCCGTCTTTTAGCTGAACACCCCCCCTCACACAACGCTTCACCGCTTGTCGAGTACATTCAATTATTCGTAATTAAGGATAAACTTTGAATAAATGTTTATTCGAAAACAATACAAATATCAATAGACTAACACAAAACATTTAGTAATAGTTTATACATTAGTATTAAGAAGTTATTATAATAATAAAACGACAATACATGTTACTAATGTTTTCTCATATCATTCTGGTTAAGTGGTGATTAGTGTTCTTGTAGTTATTATTTCTTAGTTTCCATTAATCTCGTTTTAATTAATTCTTCAAAGTATCTAAAAATACTGGGATGTGAAACACATAACTAGTGGACACTAAAATCAATGTAATACGTTTAGGCTCGCTTACATCATAAATCACAGCTTAAGCAGTTTAAAACATATTATAAACATTATTATTTAAAAATCAGTCTCCCTCTGTCATCTTCAATCGATTGACAGACACAGAACGAAGTTTTAATAGCTTAATTAACACATTCAGTGATTTGTGGTGCAACCTGGCCTTAGAAAAAATTCTACAATACGTTCGTGAATAATTTAAAGGTGTGCTTTTTACATAATATACCTCTGTCGAAACCAGTAAACGGGTAGGAAGGTAAATAGAGTGGGTGCGGCTCGCGTTTCAAAAAGCCAGTGAACTAAAGCTTCGGGTCAAACACCCTCCTTGCTTTTTGAAGTTGGTTAGAAAAGGAGAAAATTCAGCTGAGTCACGGAGTTAAATTATGATGTAATTTGATTAACTATTTTAATCGGCAGTACCTATGATGAACTACTGGATTTATAAATAACCGAGGATTTGTAAAAAAAAAAATACTAAATGCGAACCGCATCCACTTTTCAAAGAACAGTTGTCGTAGCAAAGAAAGTTTGATTAACAACATTATAGGTTTAACTTTCTACATCTTTACGGGCCCAATTTATTAATAAATTCGTTTTCAATTCTCAGAAAGTTCGACAGCTTAGTTCATTAAATATTTGTTGGGTACCTTTAATCCATAAATTATTCGTCTTTGAAATGTCGGGCAGTGGTAAAATGTGAAAAATTATAATACCATTTTCTTTTTTTTTTCTTACACCCGTGTTTAAAGTAGATTGTGTTCCCTTATTTCAGTCATATAGTGCGTAGGTACCTGAAACAATTTATATAACACAAAAATATAACTAATGAGGTAAAAAACTAAATAAATAAATTATCCAAAAATTCGAATAGTAATGAGTATAAAATCAAAAAAACATACACTATGTGATATAAATATACACAATTTTTAAAATGTAGTTGTATAGAGAATTAAAGCATTGTTTTGAATTGATTGTTATATTTGCGTTGTCTGACGCGTAATAATGATGTAATAATAAAGTGCACTAAGGCAGTGTCGTCATAACATGACTGTTGTTTTATTCATTAATGCTTTCCCAGCCTGTGTCATCGTCATCCTTTCATCAAAGCCTTGCTGACGATCTGCTAGCCCTATGGCCAACAGAGCTTGGGGGGGACCTATGCCCCCCTCCCGAGTATCGCCACAAGCCCCAATCTGGGTAACAAAAAATAAATTTAGTAGGTAACTGACCACAAATTGGAAAGGTCAGGTTGTATTCTGTTACAAAATGCAACCACTGATTGAAATATCTATTATGAATGACAAAAACAAAGGTTATGAGGAAATGAAGCAAGTTAAAGCAGGATAGACACTTATTTGTTGTCTATTACATCATAATAAATAGAGCTAGCAGCTTTTGATTTATGTTGGTATATTATTTTATGGGTTAGAGTCAAAAGGACAATGGGCAAGGTCCGCCCGCTCTAGACGTTCGAATTTTCCCACTTGATCAAAGTAACTTCACACCATCATTGTCAGTCAAAAAGTCTAGGTTTATGTTAATAATATCTGCATGGATGAATATGTCTGAGGAGCAACAACAAAATATATAAAAAAACTATTGTTTATGAACTCAAAGAGTTGTGGAGCAAAAGTTTCAACAAATATTCATCCAAACAATCTCAGCAAGTTTGCGGATCTTTTGTCAGTTTCTGCTGTTGTTATGATGAACATTTTCTGGAATAACTGAATGCAGACAAAATTCTGAGGGAAACAAGGTAAGCTTTTCGTTTTTGCAAACCAGCCAGGCATAGTGTTATAAGGGTGGATACTGTTACAAAAGTGTATTTATATTTAAACCAGACAGAAATAAAGTTGACTTTGCTTATTATATCAGAGAAGATGCCACTTTAGTTGTTTTTTTTTTTTGTAATCAAATGCAAGATAGGCTTGATAAAAAATGTTCCAGACTAGACTTGGCAGACGGATTGGTCAGCAGTATTAAAATTACTATGGCCTTCGAAAATGCCAGGCGTCTTTTTCAATTCATAATTTGTAGTTGTATTTTACGAACCAAACCGTGTGACATTGTTGCCGAGAATCACGTGTCACACTCCCGTTCTATAAATAGAGATAGAGAAACCGATTGCGAAGTCAGGTTCACAGGTGCAGACACAATTTGGTCCGGTGGGGGTATTCTGATGAAGCAGGGTATGACTAAACACAAACTATGGCTCACCTTCTGTCCATGTCTCCATGTGTAATTCCACCTGCACTTTGAGGGACCTGTCTGAAGCTACACCAACGCCGTCGAGGTGGCAGATTTGGTCTGGTCTAAACTAATTTGATTGTAAAAAAAGGGAATCATCGACACGACGAAGAAAAACAAGAAGAAAATGCAGAGACATCGACCATAACTCATTTTAATTTGGCTACCTGGAAAGGTACCCTAACCTAAGTAAAATATCTCCTGTTTTTTTCTAGCTAGGACCACATTGACTGGCGGTCTGACGCACGTCCGTTCCCCGTTGTATTATCTCCAAACGTTTTAACACTTTAGATTTAGAATAAAAGAAGCGCTTTTCTTTTGTTTTCTAATACTATCAGGAAAATTACCGTTGAAAAAGTTCGTGAAATATTTTTTTGAGAAACAAGGTTAATTATGTAAAAACTCTCAGGTGTACTACCCAGCTTTCTAGGATGGCTCTTATCAAGTACGTATTTTAACGTTATTGAACTCAACAAAGTGTTACATTTTAAAATGTGTTATTGAAGAACTTACATACGTTGCAGCGAATTTTATAGTCATTTTATTTTTTATTGCTATGGTAAGAACATAAAATTACTCTTCCAACTTACTGTTAAACAAAATCCAAAGTATTTTTCAAAGAGGGAGATTTCTTCTAGCACAAAAAGTTTACCTTACCTTACTTTTTATCCCAGGAAGACGATCCCGTGGTCAATTATCGAACACCACGCGGGCGAAGCCACTGGCATAAGCTAGTATAAAAATAATGAACACAGCTTCCGTATTGCCTAATGAGGCGTGTGTACCAGAACAAACTTCTCCTTTGTACTAAAGAGCCTTAAAGTAGTAAACATTCTTCATTATTTATTTAAAACAATTTCTAAGTCTCAGGAAACAAAAGTTGGCAATACAAGGAAAAAAATGTTATATACATACAATCAAAATGTCTCGTATCGAAGCATTGAAGACGTACCCCTTAAAACAATTGCATGAAAATTAGAACTTCACATTGGTACGTGTGTTCGAGACCACCTGATTCGGCACGATAAACCCGACAACCCGAACTGGCGATAGTACGTGAGACAAAACCTCTTAATTTATAAATTAGAGGACACAATTTTGAAGACTTGAGAAGCAAATATCTCATCAACCATTGACTTTAGAAAAAAAGTATTTAAATTAATTTAATTTATTAATTTATTTTAATTTTTAAGAGCTAATGATAGAAATCCCATACAGTTATATACCTACATTGATTTTTTCTAACCCTCAGTTACATGTATGGAAACCACCCCAGCCACCCCGCTTTTTTTTCATAATTTCACACCCATATTTGCAAAGCAGTTTAAAGAAGGCACCTACTTTCCAAAGGACATTGCCCACCACCAGCCATACACTGTTCGCCTAAGAAGCAACAGTCATATAAAATTACTTTCCGTGTTCTAAACGATGGTTTCATTCAACTGAAATCGAATTAAACTACCGAACACTTCCGAAAATTCTTTAAAATATATTATACTTTCGAGTTTTGATGTTATAACAAAGCGTTGTGTTAGTCCGCGCGTTCCCAGTAACTACGAAAATATATTTATTTATGTCACTTATGAAAAAGGGATCAAAAATAAGAATTCAAAATAACTAGTCAATGTACTTAATTAATGATTTTTAAATAAAAATAGTAATTGTAAATAAAAATATATTTTACTTTTATGCGCAACGTTTCCGAACGTTAAACTAGAATGTCAATTCATCAACTGATAACTGTCAAGCTAGTGTCAACAATGTGAAACTTCTTTCATCATAACTTCATTCACTCAGCGCTTTTAACCGCTTTAGTGCTACATACATCTGTTTACAGCAAAAAAATCTTACTCATAAAATCGAGCGCTGAAAGTGCTGACTTTTTATAAACAATTATGGCGCTGCGGGATACGATTTAGAATAAAGTCGTGAGACCACTCTTTAAATTGTTTACGAGATGCAGAAGTGTCCGTTCGAATGTAATAATTGATTGAATTCATGTATAGGTTGCACACGTGTTGGTTCATACGCTGATATGGTGCTTTAACAATGTCCTTTCAACTGTGCGGTGCCAACAGTATCGGAGGAAAATGGTTACACACAGACAGACGGACAGAACGAATCTATAAGGGTTCCGTTTTTACCATTAACGTTTTGGCAACGGAACACTAAAAATGTAATCCAAACGACAAAAAAATATAATCGTTAAAACCGTGGGGCTCTTACCAGCACAGGGCTTATAGGCAACCGCTTGACGGGTAAGACACAAGCCGGGGAACAAAATCGAATACACATTTTTTCGCCCGGCGAATCACACCGACCGCGACGCAAACATGTATCGACGTCTAGTATTTACATACATACTTTGAATACAAAAAGCAAGATTTTTAGTGTCATAAAACTAATTTTGCTGTTGTTTAATCTGCCTTACAAAAAAGCATCAATTAGCTATCTACACAAGATTCAGTCCACCACTTAAAGGTGAAATAATTTCACATTTAATATCTACTGTAAGATTTGTACAAACATAGGGCACCTACAGCGAACTCGAATGGTCTTCGGCTCAGTAATAACATTTTAAAGCAAACATAAACACAGAATATTGGATTCAAATTGCGAACAGGCACTTATTCCGTTCAAATCACCGGTCCACCGTATGAGCCAATAAATAAGCCGTTTGCATAGAGATTTATAGACATGTACTTTACATGCAGTGGTCGACCCAAATACAGGGTATAAAGGATTTTGCTCACTACACCGTACCAAAATATTACCGTAAAAACTAATACCCCGTACAAGTGCACCGTAAAAAATATTCTTTGTATTGAAAAGTATGACACTATGTCCAATGGACTGTTCCGACATCGACCAACACCGTCGCGTGCCATGAACGTAGCGTCGACAATTGTTGACGGAACAGTCTAATGGGCATAGTCTCATACTATTCAATAGAAAGAATAATATGCTCATAGCACGGTCATGGTAGGTACGGTGTAGTGGGCAGACTCCTTAAAGGGTTAAATATACGGTTTTCAATCTCTCACAACTTTCTCGGAATAAGGAAATTCCACCAGCGAGGCATAATTAAATGGAAAAAATTATTTTCAAAAGTTCAAAGAAAGCACAACAACCCCTTCTTTCCTAACTTCCATTGCATAAATATCTTTAGGAATACGCTATCGAAGTTGCTGGGTAATGGAAAATGTGCCCAAGACATTTTAATTAACAGATTCGAAGTCCGTGCCAATAAAATGTCAAGATAATTTTAGGTGTTCTCGAGCGCACCTGCGGCACGACTTTGACGGCAAATCGATGGCAAAACAAAATGTACCGTTAGAGTTGCGATGAGGTTTTCCTTCACGATACGTCAAAATGGTGATCGAAAGACAACATTGTGTGGTTTATTTTTGGGAATATGTTCAGGTATTTTCTTTATACTGATGCGTGGCGAAAGAAAATGTAATGTTTCAGCTGGTTGTCAGCCCGGGTGTCGTAAAAGTCAGCTGAGGGATCGTGATTAGGTCGGGTTCGCATTTACGTCATGAAGTTTCCACGCGGGGTTTTGGATTTACTGTATCTCTGTTTACCCTGTAAGGGGTTGTAAGCTTGGTGTTTATAGCAGACGAATTTGTAGATTTGTTTTACTCACTAGGTAATGAAATTGCACCATTGAATCTTATTTCCGGGAAATGAACTGCTCCAACCTTTGTTTCGTGTTTGGCTTTTATAACTCCCGTAACTATAAAATTTTGTAGCTGGTTTTTTTTTTGCTTCTCGCTAATTCAACCAACCGGTTAGCTAACCCATCACTAGTAAATAGGGTTGCAACCTTATTTACTAGTGATGGGTTAGCTTTTTGTTAAATTAAACATCAGCTAACGTTTTCACTATTTAGATATTTCAAGTGGGAAGGAAAGTAATTGCTACGTAAAACTCATTAATTTCATCGTTGAAATGTTCCCAGATTCTATGACTACTTTAACTTCTCCAAACACTTGATTACATAGTTTCTTGATGACTCTGCCATGGAGTGTAAAAGTGGTGCTGTTCCAAAAACGATGGGGCACTTAATATTGTATCCTACGTGTCCTGTTGTTTGTTCGTTAGGGGACTGATGGACGCTACTGAAGGCGCTAAACTAGTGGCTCAGTTCTGGGCCGACACAACTTAGATTGCCATCGATATCCTAAGAAAAAGACTTAATTCGTTAAAAAATAATTCAACTTCGCTCAAAAACATTTTTATTTTAGCCAGAAAGAGTAAAAAAAATATTTTGTACGTTAAAAATCAATTTGGTTTGACCTCAAACCATAAAAATACCAATAGGCAGTTAGCGAAGAAAATAATTAAATATGGTATAAGTAATATATTTTTTTTTATAAGAGGCTACCTACTTACTGTTTTTAATTTGTTAATTTCGCTTCAGGGAATTATTGTACGTTCATAATATTAATGAAATTTGTTGTGACATTCTATAAAATAGTCTGTAGGTACGAATTCAGATTGGTTATGTTAGTGGTAGTGAACATTACAGCATTATTTTAGGAGCAATAATATTAATACCGTCAATTTATTTATCTGACCGATTTGTTGGTCTTCGGGTAGCGAAATAGGCAGACGACATTGTTGCGATTGGACGTAAAATTTGGATGGAGCTAGCACAGAACCGTGGTGGTTCGTACAAAGAAAGAGAGGCCTAGCACGCACTGGCCCACCTGCACGCTGCAGTGTTTCCCTGCATGAAAGCCTTTATACTAGGAACTTTTCAGTTCTTTGGTGGCTTGCAACCTTTTATTTTCTATAAAAAAAGACAAATCATTCTATTTCGAATGACAGAATGAAAAAATATTCAATTTTTATTGGCATCTGACAGTCGCGTTTACAGAGTCATTGTGATGAGTCTATGCTAGATTTTTCATGGTGAAATAGCCATTTTTATCTAATATGAATTAGATATTATAAAACATTCGTGCCAGTTTTTCGGCAACAGCCGTGGTTATGAAGTTATAAAGCTGTTTTAGTGCCATAAAATAATGGTCTTATCTGTTTCCTGTTGAGTAATATTTAGCACGTATAGATGTATTGTGAATTTTCTTATACTACAGCAATATTAATGCTGCTCGAGTAATTTTTTCCAATAATAACAAAAGAGTGATCTTTGTAGAGACAAAGATCAGTCAAATAGAAAAACGTTTTCAGACCAGAGGGTCTGAAACCATTTTTCTATTTGACTTAGGTTGAAGAATAAGTTGACAGAACCTATCATTTTTTGGCTCCAACTTCAACTTTTACACTTATTTCTAATACATCTAAAGAGCATCCACATCATACATCTAAAGAGCGATCCCACGGAGCGATCCAGACGCCTGTCTGCCGCGAGTTTGAAGGCGGAGACTTTCGGGATTTATATCCAAAAGAAAACGATTCGTCGGCTGGCACAAGGACTGAGTGAGGACAGGGAGGATATTAGCAAATTTGCCTGTTTTCTTTTCTTATTATGAACCTTTAATTAGTTATTTGGTTTTTTTAAACTTACTTTGATTCTATAATACTACGAATTCCGTTTAAATGTATAAATTTATTCGACTAATTTAGCTCTACACCAATTTAAAATTCAAATTTCCAGCTGCAATTTCAATCATATCATAGGTCTACTGAATTTCAAAATTTGACCTTGCTTATCTTTAAAAAAAAATTAATTACATATTACATTTACACGGATAACTAATTTCTATTACATACGTGACTAAAGAAAAATATTTTAACTACGTACTATATTAAATACGTATTATTATCGTAGCAACGGGTTTTATCGACGGAAAAATAGACAAAATGACAGACTGTAGAAAGATTTCTATTGTTTATTTGTCAATTTGTATTGGTCATGCTACACGTGCTGGTAGTGGGTGAATTCAGACTGTGGATGATATGATGATTATTAAACTAACATATCCTGCTGCGCCTTTTCTTCAAATACACAGTTAATCAGTTCATTCAAATTTCATGGATTCTTGCAAAGAAAAAAAACCAAGGACAGACTTAATTTAATATGAGTTCAGCTCAACAAACATATTTGTTGAGCAGAAAAAGAGGTTACTTACCAAAAATTGTAACAAACATTTAAGCATTCCAAAACTATCCACGATAAAATCCAAAACAATATTAAATTCTATGCTCAATCGCTATTCATTTCAATACATTTGGCTGTAAATGTGAGCGCTGAATTACATGGCTGGACACACACGTCAGCTACACGGACGCGTTGAGGTTTCATTGTGCGGGCACGACTCCACCGCAGCTGGAATTATTAACGAGGGTTTAATGTGGAACTATAGGTTTTGGCTGTGACTTCGCCTGCGTAGTTTGGACATAATTGACTATCGATGATTTTTATGACGTGGGTGGTGAAGAGTCCATTTTTTATCGAAACACATCGTAGCTGACAGTTTCCAATTAAAATTAACAAGATAATGATCCAATTTTAGATATGCGATGTGTTTTTACAGGCACTAATGTTTAGGTAAGCATATTTTAAAGACAGAATTTTAACATAATGGTGAAGTGGGTGCGGGGTAGCAACACGATAAAGTAGATAAAAGAATTACTTCTTCTTAAAAAAAAATTGGTAATATAATGTTTCATTTATAACTCTCAGACCAGCAAGAAATTATTTCTTACAGTCGTACTAAGTCTGAATAGAAATTATAAGAAATAAAGCAACAAATCCAATACAACAGTTAATGAACAATAACTTACAAATACTTGTACTGAAAGTTAAGCTTAGTAATCTAGGCACGTTTCGGTTCCATTTTAATTTAAATCAGGGGTAATATCGCTCGCTAATGAAGCGATAAATCTGGAAAAGAATTTCTGTACCAATTAGATCCTTTAGGGACTTAATGCTCTCCTGAGGAAGGAAATAAGCAGTAAAATGGTCGAGTCCATACGCCAATGACGGTATCAACTTTTATTAGAGACGATATTTACCTACTTCTGAAAATAGAGCCTTCTGGAAGAGGCTGATTTTTGTTTTAATAATTTTTTTAAGTAATCATGATTAAAATCTGTTTTGCCCATCCTGTACAACGAACCTGAACTTTTCAGGATTTAAACGAAACCAACAAAAGAGCTGTGCAGGTGGCTACATACTGGTCAGGTACTGTTTGGGTCCATCGACACGCAAAGAAGAAGTATGATTTCAATGAAATTAGTATTTGCAAAACAGTCTTCGTGAATTTGTCGTCATATGGTGTGCTCTCTCTCTCTCTAAAACGAGATAGTTTTTCTTGTCGGTTTAACAGAGTTTAATGTATCGTAATACGATACAGTTTAACATTTCACAACGACTTTAAGACCCTTTAAGTTATTTTGTATTATGTAAGTTGACATAAAAACTAATAAACGTTATTACCTTTCATACTGATTCTTACACCCGTATCTATACACAAGTCAAAGTATATACTTGAGTAAATGTCGTCGTGTGTGTAGAACTGTAAAAAGTTAGAATTCTTAGCTTTGCCTTCTTTGACGGTTCTTATTTCGTTTAAATTCTTGTCTATTGCATGAAAAATTATGCACAAGTAATTACTTAAGCTCAAGTAATTACTTTAACTTGGCTATAGATATGGGTGTTATAACTGAATTTATGAAACAAATGCAAACTGAATTTATAAGATCCCTTTGTCTCTCCTCGGCCACAAAGAATACGCCATTAATTTTACTAGATTTATACTTGCTCTCTTTACAAATGCAACAATAAATGAGAATAATGTTGTCTGTAAGGATACAAAAACACAAATACATTTCATGTGTAAGCGTTTCCTGAGTTAAGTAGTTAAGTTTTCACTTGGTATAATACAATGAAAACCAATCATCAGTATATTTAGGTTTTATTATAAGTTGAATAAGTGAATCTATAATAAAGTCCTAAAAAAAATTCACAAACATATTTATTCAAAAATTAAAATATCAAATGCATACAAAGACACATTTCCTCAGCAATATAAAAGAAAAATAAAGAAAATCTTCATTGTATACACCTAAAAATATCGGTAATCCTCCTTCCGGGTACCAGGAAAACATAAATAAGCAAGAAGTCTCACACGCCCTAAAAATCAATTCGTTGACGCTATCCGACACCGATTACTCGAGCGTGGAGGGAATCTGTTCGATCCTAAACAGAATCCCGTTTACTGAGAGCAACTTTAGTTAACCAACGCGAAGTCTGTGTATACGGAAATAATTATAAACTTGTAATTAGGTGTATGTTCTTTTAGGAGGGATTAGGCTTATGTCTGCCTTATTTCCATAATTTTGGGGTAATAAAGAAAATGGTTGAGTGGAAAATGTTGTTTTAGTTTCTTGTTATAAGAATTTAAATTTAAAATACTGAGTTATTGCCGATCGAAATAACGGCCCGAAGTAAAATATTTCAGTTACTTCGCGAAAATTCCTATTACTGAATCATAGTCTAGCAGCAAACTTGACTGCAATTTATAGAGTAAGACTGTTTAAATTTTTATATATATTTTTATTTTTGTAGTGGAAAGTATTATAATATAGTTAACATTAGAAGAATATTTAAAAAAAAACAACAACAATGATAAATAAACGTATCCCAACTCAATATTAGCCTACATAGAAATAAACCACGCGCGGACCATTGAAAAGGTTAGCACACACAAACGGGGTTCACGATACGGACATAAAACGCAAAATGGCTGCGAAACGTAAATTTAAGCGACTGTGTTCGTCGCAGAAGAAGTCAATAATACTAAAGTGGCCATTAATGGCGCACTTAATGTTCCTACTGGTGTTACGACGAAGATTGTAAATCGACGCCCATAAAACTGTGTCATAGAATCTGTCTATCTATACATGTAATAAAATTCTAAGGGCAAGTGGCGACAGTAAACAAATGGAGTAAGTAGGTTAGTACTCCTAAATGTAATGAAACGAAAATAAATTCAAGCCGTCTGTCTTGTGCGTGGGAGGCACAAAATAATCTAGCAGAAGTATTATCTGGAAGATTGCCCTATTGCGTAACCACTTTGTTTTTGGAGAAGTGTCATCTAGGTTCTTTTAACTAGCAAACACACAGCATTACATCTTAGAGAGTAGGTACCATATTTTCTGGTCATTATCTTACTGTAACACTCGCTTATTTTTATGAAATGCTTCTGAAGCAAGGCGTAGATTCAACCGCCTTGTCTTGACCAAGCCGCGTAGACCAAAAGATAGTTAGTGAATACGCATTTGGTAATGTGAACGCACCCTTACAGATTTCCTCCCAAAGGTTATGAGGATAAAAGTGAAATAAAATATCCTTCCTTATTATCCCTGATCAAGATGGCTCAGATAATTAATAGGTCGTCAAACATCGGGTGGGTTTCCATGTCCACATGTACACAAAGATGGAGAGCTATCAGCTTTTAGATGGCTTTTGGCCATCCATAATATGGGAAGTTAATTGCCTGGCTAGAAGAAATAAGTAGATTTTTATCTATAAGTACATTGCTGTTACTTTGAAAAAACGCAAAAAAAAAACATTTTAACTAAGTTTTTTCTAACAAAAGTCCGCTTAGATACGCTTCCTCCATTTTATTTCATAATCTGCTAAAATTCTTTCCGTGTTCTCAAACAGACATTAAACCGATAAAAAGCTGAATCTTTAATAAGCCGGAGTGAGATTTTTTGTTGTCTCGACCGATATTGGGCTGACCCCATTCCCATAACCGATGCTTCCCGTTATTAGGGCGTGCTAAACCTCAGCCAAGAATTAATGACTAATAAACGTCACTAACTAACGTTGGTTTAAACCTCTGAACTAGCTGTTTGTTGTGTCAACATATTAAGTAGTAACTTATGTCAATTAAGTGGGGTTTAAGTTGTTTTGTTATATGTAGTACTAGTGACGAATGATTGGAAGACAGATGAACAAATAGTAGGTCAACTTAGTGTTCATTGAATACTTAGGCCGAGATTGATAAACGTTAATAGCACGTACATTGGCAACACATTGTCCCTGCCAATGTCGCCTAACTGTCAAATTACAAGCAATCAATTAATATTCTTGTGGTTAGGTAGAGAAACAAGGAATTAATTATTTTAAGATAGCAAAGATTTTTTAAATCTTATTCTTCTAACACTTGTCTGACCTTGTCGACCCTACCCCACCATATTCCAATTTCACACCCTCTTCTTCCCTCAAGTCTTTAACACACAATTAAACCCAAAATTGAATAATTATTGTTCCCTCAAACCCTAAAAATTTTCACGTAATAACGCGATAAAGTTCCAGTTACATCATCAAAGGGATGAACGACATGAAAACGGATATTTTCGTTCCATTTTATTTCGTCCGGAGTCCGGATCAAATGGTCCGTTTTTAGCGGTATTCTCGCGGTAGGCCACGACAAGACGTGGTAAGCCGCCTAGCTGCCTGAGACCGCAGGCCGATTGTATATTAAAGCAAGATTCTGAGGCCACAAATATAACGGATTATTTAGTTTATACTTTTGTAAAAAAAATACTTAAAGAGAAAATTACGAATTATGTAATTTTTATTGGGTACAGAGGAATCACTGGTAGTCAGTAGCTCGATAATCTTACCAACCTATCTTACCAAAGTAAATCGTGTTACCTAGAAACTGTTTTGTAGAGGTCAGATAGGAAGTCGGTCTTCGTCGTTCGTTGTCCAAACTTACGTACACACGGCGACACATCCAGCTATACTTTTCCAGTATAACATGGCCTCGCCTTGTAATAGATAGATTTCGCGTACAATGACAGATCCACATAAACGGGTTCAGTATAGCTTGATTGGTCGTCGTGCGTATATGATCATGATTCCCGAGAGTACTGAATAAAAACCGCGAATGACGTGGGAAGCTGATTAACCACACGCTTGTTCTGATAATTCTAAAAATCTATTACTGTATGTTACAGGATGTCTTGGTGGCCAAGACTCAAAGGGGAACACAATAAGTCTGTCGATGCCTGACGATAAGAAACTATTTCAGACGAGGTAGAAAGCGGTAGTAATATATCAAAATCATCATGGCACTTTACCGTTATATAGCTACTATATAACGGTAAAGATATCAGGGTATAATAAAAGGTATCATGAAACACTCAACGAATGTGAAATCCTTGGAACTTCCATCCATAAACAAATTTAAAACAATACCATCGCCTGTCATAATTAAAAGGATTTACGATGTAAATCCGACTCGAAGGAAACAAAGCGGTGGCGATGTCGGCCATTTTTTTCCACGCACCGAACACCTGCACTTAACAGGCCGAACGTGGCCTGAATTACTGAAAATACGTCTAACCTTTTAATTTCAGGCTTGTATTTGAATATTTTTTACGACACGATGTTTGAATTGTAGGAAAAAAACTGGTCGCGAGGATAAATTAATATTGTTTAGAACGAAAGCTTGTTTGGAAAATGTTTTAGGAATTAAATTAATTCAAGAAATCATATTTATTTATTATGAGGGAGGTCAAAGACCTCCCCTTCTTTCTTGCATTTTTTTCTGTCTTTAGCAAATTTTGCTAATTTTAGCCTGCTCAACCCACTGCTAGGCAAACGCTCCTCTCCATGGCTTTCAGGTCTTTCGATCCAAGTCTAATGCGGCCCACAGGTCGTTCGTTTTGCCCAGCTCGACCCGTACTCATGTAAAAAAATCAGGTTTCTTTATAATTTAGTTGTTTTTAAACTACATAATTATTACTGACACCAATAAGAATATGTACCAGAAATAATTACTATTCCGTGACAACGCCGAATATTGAAATTAAAAAATATGACGGTTTCATAAAATATTCATTTCAAAATTATATCGTACAAAGTATAATATTTTATTTCAATATTTTATTCACATTACGCAACCGTATGGAGAGTTCCTATTTTAAAATATACTTATGAAGATGGAGGAACCGCTGATAAATTAGCAAAATTACAACAACTCTATACCGAAAAGTAGTTTAGTCAGCCTTTTTATAAAGCCACAACCCACAAAACTATAACAAAGACTTAAAAATAGAGCCTTCCATCCTATGCCTGGCAATTGGCAATAAATCCTAGCTGAAGCGCTGAGATAAAGCGCTGCATTCATTATGCGACGTGGCTGTTTGACCACCGCCATCGCGCGACTTTGGCGCTGCAACCACTGGCTTTACAAAGCCATAATATTCGATGAGCGCAAAACTTTTTTGTTCATACTTTTTAAGGCCGATTCTTTGAATGTTTCAATTTTCTTTAAGCAGGTGTAGTGACCAGGGTATTGTCGAGGATGTGGACTAGCATCACTACTTCTTGCGCAACTTAGGTAGGTCACTTAATTAGCCCCGCTACCAATTTTTTGACTAGCTAAGTTGTAACTACGGCGTAAGCTATTTTGATACTTTCGTGTTGTCACTGGTTGCGACTTTTATCGGATATTTTAGGCTTATGAGTCAATAAATTATAGTCCCTTCTTCTTGCCAACAAGAGCGAAATTATGAAATATTATCTACTAATACTAAGCTACATAAAATTTATGTTTTTGTTTTTGACATTGACATGCTAAGAAGAATATTACAGATGACAGCACCGCATGAACCTATACGTAAGGAATTCCATTGATTAAGAAAACGAATATTCCTATCGCTGGGTCACTTATAAAGCACCTGAAAATATTCGAATACCTATGCGAAGAATTAATAACGCAGTAAATCTCGGAGCGTGACACACCAAGCTCTTCCTTTCAGCAAGAACAATACCCCTGGCGGGCATTATGCCAAATTGCGTCAAGCAAGAATTTACAGATGGAGGAATGCAATGCCCCGTTTGTACGGACAATGCTTCGCCGAAAACTCATGCATTATGCGAACGACAATAGAAAATGGGGAAATATGATAATAAAATACCATCCGTTTTTGTCGTTTGAAAATCCTTTTCTACATATTTTCAAAGTGTTTTTACCTGACTCGGCTGATGTACGGGCTCAAGTACGGCTCCCCTTAGGTCAGGCTCGCTACCAATTTTGCTGAGTGGCTTATCTTTTGACCATGGCAGGATTTATTCTCATAAAACTCATGTGGAGAAGCCTTTCCGGCTTTTAATCCTGGTTGTTCAGCTACAATACTTGGTCCTATATATAGGAATTAGAGGTCGTTGTACACTACCACTGTTGACACCCGAATAATTGTAGGAAGTAAACACATTGCTGTTAACACTTGCTGATACTCATCTAGTCTCTAAAATTTTTTGTTTTATCGTCGTTTTCGATGATACATTTGTACTTTTTCCAAAAAAATTAGAACTCACTTTTGCCTTTTCTGTGGTTCTTTTCTTTAAACTTTCTAATGACCTTGACGTGAGGAACTAAGCGTTGAATTTTATTTTAAAAGAAAATTGTGTTAGTATCAATTTGTAAAAGAAGGCAATCTGTTATCGTCATTAGGTATTCATAAGCAGTCTTGTTTCAAAACGGCTCCCACGCCGTCCATTACTGTTTTCGTTTAATTTAATAAGTTTTTAGTATAAAATATCTATAGAGAATAAGCGATATTTCTTTGGCAGGCTAGACCTTTATTTATAGAAATGAAAAGTTGAAAGTATTTTCTACGTATATGCTTCAACTGAAAGAAGAAGACATGCTGTGCTGACCCCAAATTAACTGGAATAAGAACAGGAGAATGATGACGATGGTGAGGATATTCTTCAACTGCGAGTTTATTTCTCTACGTAATTTTCTTAAAGTTGATATTTACCAAAAACGTATATTACTTTCCTACACTATCAATACCAATATAAGACCAATGAAACCAACCACCAACCAATGTAACCACCAACCACCGACAATCAACCAACACCAAACAACAACGACCAATGTAAGAGGTAAAGTTTGAAAGTTGAATGTACAAATCTCCGAAACTACCAATCTAGTTTCAAAAAATCTTTCACTAATAGAAAGCACAACTATTTCCGTATGTCATTGGATAGTAACTTCTACGCGGACGGAGTTGTAGAAGCTAGTTTTATATATAATTGAAGTAAAAAAATTCTTATAAACCTGTGTGCAAACCAAATGTTTGCACACGAGTGTACCCACCCACATATATTTACAAAGGTACATGAATAAATGATGAATTTACCGCAAGCCTTCGAAGGCCAAATAAGGCAATGTACGTAAGAAGAGATATATTTTTAAGCTTATTACGTGCTGAGTAACTGACTACGCTTCCGGTTACGGTGCAAGCATGCAGAATAGGTGATGTAACTCAACGGGATGTTATCATCACTGCAAACTTAAACTTAGCCTTTGTTTAGTAATGCTTTATAAATCTAGTTTTGATGGTATGTTGGCCTCTTACTTCATTCACAAACGAATAAGAATGATGACATTTTGATATGATTAAATATAAAAACTAGTCTCTAACCGTTAACAGCGGTCAATTGTGTTCATCGTAATCTTTTCAAACAAATTTCAGGATTATTCTTACATCTAACTGAACAAATAGGGAATGATAAACCCTATTTTGTCGTTCATTGGAATGCCTCTAACTTCAGCCATGAACGTTGAACAAAAACTGTTTCAACCAGCTTATCCAAAATAATCTTCCGCTAAGCCTTATTTTTTATCCGAAACAAACGACATAAGTCGCGAACATCGAAAAATATTTCTGAATAAATATCCAACGTCCCCAAAAGAATTTAATATTGCCTAGAGGATCGTAATCTAAATATTTAGAGCGAGTTTTCCTTACATTTTTGTATCTTTTTAAGATATTTGCCCCTTCTGGCATTTGTTTCGAGTCGGCATCAGTAAATTGCGACTGTTTTTTCTAGAAACTTAATTGAGCACTGAAAGATTCTTCCTTGAGTGTATTGGAGGAGAATGTTCGTACAAAAGGCTAGAATTAATTTGTCCATGTCAAGTAAATTAGAACACAAGAAGCAAGTCTCAAATAAAAGCAAGTTAAGGTTAAGTTATTTCTTTTGTTTTTACTCTCATCCATAAAACCTTTATGTTTTTAACCTAAAAAATAAGAATTTAACTTAAGTTTAAGAGATTAAGGAAGATACGTTTAAGATTCCGAGATCCACAAAATTTAATTCCTTGAGGAGCTTATCCAGTAATGCAATAATTTTTTAAGTAGGTCACGTTTTCCCATAATATATGTTGAAAGGAAAAAGTCACTTAAAAATCTTAACAACTTAATTATAAAATGAGGTATTTTTAAGTGGCTTTATTTACAACCTCTTTTAAGAAACATTAAATAAGATAAGATACAATTAAGAACTTTCGAAACTCGTTTTAATAAAAACGTATTAAATAAATTTATTATATAGAAAGAAAAAAAACTATGGTATGAGTATGGTAAACCAAAGTTATATTTATTTAATAAGAGAAAAAATAATGAATATCAGTGAATCCCACCACTGAAATTCTTTTAATTTTAATAGAAAGGAAGCATCTATACTTCCTTATGTCACCACCACTGTAATTTTTCGTCATACACATGTTTTTAAACACACAACAGTGATACAATTAGTTACTCCTATGTACTACCTATGTCGACAACAAATCCTACGTAACTCTAACCCCGCATTTACATCCACAAACAAATAAAAAAACATGCCGTGTTTCAAACTATATCATACTGTATTGACGTTGCTTCAGACAGTTACGTGTATAGTTAACTTATGTTTGTATTTATTTTGTCCACCGTTTTGACATTTTTGACAAGAAGTGTTGTATCAAACTAGTCAGGTTACAACTTGTTTACGTCCTAAAGATAAACAAAGTCAAATAACATTACCTTAGTGTAAACGCAGGAAAACCACACTTTAAGTACGAAACCAACACTTCTAACCTAAGAAACAAAATGTGTAACCGACACGAAGTACCAGGATATCATGAAATCACAAAAACCCATTATGTCCATCCTTTTACACACAAACAATAATAACGCATCATCATGCTCAAGCCCGTAACAGGATTTCGACGAAATTATAAAGCAATTTATCATTTTCACAGGGCATTTGGTGAAATGTCATTATTCATTCCGAATCGTGGAAAAGCGTACAATGTAACCATTGTGCTTTTTTATAACAGACCTCTTCAAGTCCGGACACAGTTTTCTGGGGCCACTTTTTGGTCCTCTAAATACCTTGTTGCGTGTATTTTTTGTATTGGTTGTCTTTTGATGTTGTTCTGATAAGCTGTAAGCTGATAATTTATTAATAAAGGCTTTTTGTGTTGAAAATTGTGTACGAAATCATGGCCACCGCGTTATCAAGCTCTGTAATTAAAATGTTACGTGTTCAGCGAATTTATGTAAGAGTCATGTTAATGCCACGGTATTAACCATGCTAAGTTATAAAAAAAATATTCAGGGAATACTTCTTCTTCTTTTTGTGTCGAAGAAACTAAAATAGTGTTAGACTAGTGTGTAGCTCCCTGCACAGCTCTAACATTTGCTTCGGTTAAATCCTGAAAGGACGGAATACTTTTTTGAGTTTAATATAATTAAAATTTACATTATCCTCATCGTTTAAAATTATCGAAAATGGATTAGTCTATAAAATCAATATAATCATAATATGTACAGCCGTCAAAAAACGTAAAGCTATATGGACACGAAAATCACCGTTAAAAATTTTAAAGCATTAACCCTTAAATTAAATTTTAAAATTCAGCAGCGCTATTTGAAACCGTAAATTTCAACCGTCAATAACCGTAATTGAGTAATAGTCCAGTTAAAATTCAATAGTAGCAACGAACGACAGTTTTAACTAACTCACAGACGATCGTTGTCAAAAAAAAAAAAAAAAGAAAGAAAGAAAGAAAGAAAAATGGCTGTAGAATTTGTGAGAGCGCTCTCCAACGTCCGTAACTTTAATACTCAGCTTATAAACTCGAAGAAAAGTCCTTAACTAGTGATGGTATAAGTGAGCGTCGATCCAGACTCCACAATCAGCGAAAATGTATTTAAAAATTGTTTGTTGTTTGGTTTCTAGTTCAGCCTTTCATAATTTATGGTGTTACAACTAAGCTTAATTAAAGCTATCGACTGCGAAGTGCCAATAACACCTAACTGACAAAATCAAAATTTTACACAAACTGAAAAGAAACGCTTAATTTCTTGAGAAGTTAAAAAATTGTTAGTTTATTTATGTATTTTGAATAATAATTATGAGGGATTTATACATCAGGCTGAATTCGTATATTTTATGATAGTGTAGTAGGTATTCGGCTAGATAGGAGGTTTTGACTTTGTACTTATTCTTTTTATGTGATAATGTTGTAATATTAAGAAGATTATGGATTTAACAAAACACCAATACACAGGAGATTTCACCGAAACATGCGAATAACACCTTTAAATTCAACACGATAAAAAAGTGAATTTCTCGAAAAATGACAGTTAGGAGGTATTGGCACTTCGCCGTCGATATACAAGTCGGTCACCCGTTGGGGTTACCCATCGACAGAATTCAAGAACGTTTCCATACAAAGTTTCATACACTATTTAAGCTCCTTAGTGCTCTTCTTTGTTTGAACTCTTGTCAAAAATTTCAAGGTCCTCGACGCAGTGGTTAGAAATTGTCTGTCATTTTTACTAAGTACGAGTACAAGATGTCAGGCGATTTACAAACGACACGCTTGGCCGCGCGATCGGGCGGAGGCGGTGAAGCAAATGTACTAGCGGTTCGCCGCGTTCGGGCGGTGTTCGTGTGTTAGGCATCAACGGATTACATGCAAGCCAGTGCGACGTAAGGTTCGCTTCACCGCTCGTGGAGTTGTGGTGTCGTGTGATAACCGCCTAAGAGTAAGCAACACATTGATTGCTCCTTTGTTCATTCATCATCATCAATTCACATCCCAACGGAGTAGATTTATAATAGCACAATTATAAAATTAAAGTATAGAAGTGGGATCCAAGGGACCTTTAGAGCATAAGGTTTAGTCCGAAAGGCCTGCCATCGACCTAGTTTCCTTTTTCACCCGAAAAGTGTAACATTTCAAGCCTCCTTATGGAAACAATAGAAAATCGTGGATGTTCCATAAATTAGTTCCTACCCGTGATCCCCTCAATGTGACGTCACAATCAACTGTCATGGCCGCTATGTTGATCAGCTGTTCACCTCCCGTCAGTGGATACGTCAAGTGTAAAGTACACATGACGCCGATACTCCCCCGTTTCACTAGCGATCGGAATAGGGGTGCAAATGATACAGAGGCACGAGTGACTATAAGTGGATTTACATAATAAGGGGAGTTTATAGATTTTCTGTTAAGCGATGATGGATTTGAGGATGATAGAAAAATTTTAAGGCATAAACGGCAATAACAAAGACAAAATCAAAGTCGAATCAAAATAACTTAACAAAACTAAATCCGCCTATGGTACAGAGTACTATGTACTTGAAGTGTCAAAATAGTAAATAGATACTTAGCAAGTCCTTCAAATAGTTATAATAAGGGTAGATTAATGAAAGTAAAAATTTTATAACAGCTCAAGACCAACCTATTCTAAACTCAAATCATTTACAGGCACTTTTGAAGTGTCAAGGATTCGGTCAGTCGGAAAAAATAAGCTCAATAGTCGCCCATTCCTAAGAATATTAAGTTCTCCAGAGTAAAGATACTCTATATAAACTTTTTTAAGCAAAATATTTGTTACATCATTCACATTCAATCCAAATACCTTTAAATACCTGTTCCACAAAATCCAAGCTACAGAATCTAAAAAATGCGGCGCTAGAATAATAAATAAAAGTAACTTCGCTCTTTCCACGTTGGCAGCCTCTTTTAATAGCTACTATTAACGTCAGTTTCAGGCGAATAAGAACATTTTCCGAATAGTTTCGGTGAAAAATTTCGAGATATTTCAAAATTGGCGAACTATAATTTGGAGTTCCTAGTTCTGCTTGGCACTAGTTTATGGACCTTTGGGAAGAGTTCCCATTAATTACGAAAACGTTTTCAATTTAAAGTTTACTTTTAGGAATAGTTTCTTTTAGTTTAAAGTTTAATGGCAGGTTCGTAATCAGTTATTTAGACAAATGATATAGGATTTGGGCGTGAAGATAAACTGCAGAGATTTAATGTATACGTTATCTCGTTTAATATTCAATTGAAATATACTCACAAGGAAGGTTGTATTATCTTGACAGTGTTGCCAGGGAAAAAAATGACGATTAATTTTCATTAAAATCGACTAAATTTCAACAAATGTTGAAGAGCCTTTTGTTTTATAATGTTTTCTCATTACCACACATTTCACCGTCATATGTAATAGCTGTTACTGAGAAAATCCACTGAACATTTTATTCGTTATTAGCTGACCGGCGCAAGTTCGTCTGTGTTACATTTTTGATTAATGCTCCGCTCCTATTGGTCGCAGCGTGATGTTCTATAGCCTTCCTCGATAAATGGACTATCCAACATTAAAAACAAATTTCAATTCGAATCAGTAGTTCCTGAGATTAGCGCGTTCAACCAAACAAACAAACAAACTCTTTAGCTTTTTAATATTAGTATAGTATAGAGTATAGATTAGAACGTTTTCATCATAAAGTGTTTGCCTATAATGTATAGATAACGTAACTCAAAATGGTGCTCCTTAAAACAGCCAAAAGTAAAGACCAACTTCGCCTTTTAGCAGTAACATTAAACTCGCTTCAACTAACATGAATACCCTGTTAAAACATGAAATCGTTTTCATAAAATATCATCGTTTATATCTAAATAAAAGACAACGAAACAATATCTGCATTTACAGTTCGTTAAGTAGTTTATGTTCAGATACTAGGACAAATTACTTTCTTCTCATTGGTACTTATATCTACTTGGAACAAAATACATTAACTGTCTCTTTGGTCAAGAGGTCCTGGGTTCGATTCCCAGGTCGGGCAAAGTGTTATTGGGTTTGTCCCCTAGGAATTTCTCAGTAAGAGCCACGGAGTCTGGATTTGTTCCCGGTTGGTGCCAATGGGCTCGCCCCCTATTACATGAGACTTAAACATAACTGGCGAAATGTGGGCGTACCAATAGGTACACCTCTGCCTAGTCCTACCGGAATAAAAAACGTGATGTCATATGTTAAAATACATTAAGTTGTAATATTCAGAACTGCTTAAGGTGGCTCCTGTGATAAAATATACAATCATTTAAAATATGAAAATGCGATCAGTCACCCAGTAGATTTTAGTTATCAGCTCATCATTTTGATAACAGGATAATGCTATAGCGTCAGCCCCGTGCCAGACCGGAGATTAACTGACTCCTCAAGCCCTGGAAAGCACAAAAGTATTTTACTACCTATATACTTTCTTAACTAATCCAAGATACCAAATTCTAACTTATTATTACTTATAGAAAATGTCAATGACATCGCTTCGTCTAAAATTGCCAGTGCAAGCGCACTTGTATAAGGAAAGACATTGGGACAAGGCAACAGGGTAACAGCTATTTGAGAAACAAAAAAACGTTTTTGTAAAAAAAAACACAAAAAGTGTAAAATAACTTTACTTTCGGAAGTCTTTGACTATTGTTTGTTTCATTGACTTTTTGGTACCGACTTCCGAAAGTAAAGTTATTTTCCATTTGTTTTTGTGTTTTTTTTTGTAAGTCGGTTATTTTTTTTGCAAAAACGTTTTTACTTTACCCTTTTTATTAGTTATCGCATCACACACAAATCCTTGTCAAGTATCAATTTCGCAATTTCTTTTACTTGGATGACATATTTTTTCCAGCTATTTTGATTTAAAACCAAACTGCTGAACCGATTTTGATGAAATTTCAATGGGACCAATCGGGAAGTAGATCCATTCAGTTAAAAGAAGAATTTTTCAAATCGTTTCATAAATGACGCAGATATGAGGTAACAAACACAAAAAAAAATACAACTGAATTGAGAACCTCCTCCTTTTTTTGGAGTCGGTTAAAAATAGATATAATTATATTTTTATACTTGATAGCCAACGTCAAAACTGTCTCACAAAAAAGCTATCTTTAAACTGCAACGTTAATAGTCAGTGCAATTAGACAAAAAATACTCAAGAGGTGGAAAAAAGTTTATAGTGGTCGGATTTTCATGGGACTATTTTGTTGAGTTTATAGAGGTGTGGAGAAAAAAGTAAAAAAGATAACATTTTTTTTTCATTTCCTTTATATAATATTTTTTCGTTTATAAATAACATCAAATTCGACGAATTTATACTGTGGCGTAATAGTGTGCATCCGAGAAACTAGGAACTCAACAAAAAAAGTCCCATGAAAATCCAACCACTATAAACTTCGTTCCACCTTTTTGTCTAATTGCACTCGACTATAATTGCGATTTATGAGGACAGGAGTCGAAGAAAAGAAATCCAACCGGAAAACATTAAGATAGTTATACTCGTATAAGTGACTACATGAACAACGTTGAAAAGTTTTGAATAAATTAGATTGTCTAAAGAATTTTTAATTTTGTCAAGAAACAGTAGCTTTATTTATAGTTGATGACCGAGTCTATCGAATTTTATCAGGCCTCATCAGGTATGATACTTTCACTTATTCCCTACACATAATTTTTGGTTACTTATAATATATTATTTTTTCACTAGCCTGCTCTTTCCCACTCCTGGGCAAAGGCCTCCCTCCACAAATATATCAAATAATATCATGTAAATCCTGTTTTCTTATTAATTTAACATCATCATTCACTTGCCCTTATCCCAATTAATTTGGGGTCGGCGCAGCATGTCTTCTTCTTCCATACTTTTCTATTACTCGTCATCTCACAGACACCTTCTTTCTTAGTAATTTATACATGTAGTCGATTTTGCTTCTAAATTTCTTATATTAGAAACAGCTCCAAAAGTCTACCAATATTCTATATTTAGGAGAGATTGCGAAGTGTTTTCCAATAATTAAATCAACTTTGGAGGGTGCCATATTGTGGATAAAAGTATTTTATGTCCGCCTTTTTGAGGCATTACAAAAACCCTAAGGTTACGTTCGTAGCCTGAGTAGATTATTGACCGTTTATTATTGACACTTACGCTAAGTGGCAACTAATAATAAATAAATAAAGAAAATATGTATGATAAAAAATAAACAACAAAAAAAAAGATTTTTATCCCATGTATCACACATTACAATAATTTTTCAACTTTGAAATTACATAACACCATGCTTATCATCTCTCAAGGGTTAGGCAGACGTGTATACAATTAGAGTACACCCACATTTCGCCAGTTATGTTCAATTAGGCAACTTTGAAATAATATGCAAAAATTCAATTTACCCTAGACATAAATAAATTACATTACCTACACAAGCGGCACCAAATAGTTTGTCATAATGTAAAGGCAAAGTTGGAATTTCAAATCCCGGCGCTGAACCGAGCATTAAAATGCAACAGAGCGCTTTTCGTTAGGCATTCATTTAGGTGTCACCTAATATTAGTAAAAAAAGTGCATAAGGTATTAAGCCAGAAATAAGTCAGTAGAATGTTTATTATCTGCCTAGCCTTTTTCATAACTATGTTGGGGTCGGCTTCCAGTCTAACCGGATGCAGCTGAATAGCAGTATTTTACATGGAGCTACCGCCTATCTGACCTTCACTACCTCGTTAGTACTTATTACCCCAATAGTAATAAGTCAAAGATTATGAGGCACAAATTCTTACAATTATTTTCAATTTACGAGTAATTTAAATCCTAAAATAACTTGAAGTCCAAATAAAACACAATTCAATAACTTCATATCACCAGTACAAAAAAAAACAATTCGTAAGCATCTTCGAAAAGATATTTACAATACACATGTGATTGCTTTGTGTCCGCTTACAGATTCCGGATGCGGAAGCGATGACGGAAATGCATTTATCTCGAGAACGGAAAAGTTGTCGGTCGGTTGAAACGCTTTAAGCATTTTTACACGTACTAGTTGGTCGAGACTTGGTAGCGAATAGAACGCCATCATGATATTTATAGGGTTATGTAATCTTTTTTTATCTTTTTGATATGATAGGTGGTCTTCGTTACCTATATACCTACATCATAAACACTAGTATCAACATTTTTACTAGGTACGCTTATTACATTACATACTTTTACTACATTTATTTATCTAGTAAGTAGTATACAAGCATTTGTATAGAACTGTTATTTCTTTTAATTACCGACAATCAAGTCGAATGGTTCTAGAATCATGTATTCACGTATTGAATCCATGGTATATTTGTGTCACAATATTCCTTACTCTAAGCAAATTACCATGACAATTCTCGTCACCGTGGTCATCATAGTACCACCACCAGATGCAACAGGTCTTGTATTTATACAAAGTACTACTTGGACAAATAAACTCCATCTAGGGCTACTGATAAGGCAAGAACAAAGCTGATAAAGGTAGTATACCTTTGGTATTTCAGTTGTAAAGGAATGTAGTGATAGCCTAGTGGTGTGACCGTTGGACTGCCAAGTCATAGGTCTCGAGTTCCAACCCAAGACACACACACACCTTTGATTTTTCGGAATCAAGTGCGTATTGTAGTACTAGCTTATGCCAGCGGCTTCGCCCGCGTGGAGTTCGATAATCGACCCACGGAATCGTCCTACCGGGATGAAAAGTAGCTTATGTGCTATTCCAAACTATTATCTATCTCTGTGCCAAATTTCATCCAGATCCGTTCAGCCGTTCTGGCGTGATTGAGTAGCAAACATCCATCCAAACTTTCGCATTTATAGTATTAGTATAGAAGTATAGATTATCACTTGCTTCGGTGAAGGAAAACATCGTGAAGAAACCGAGAAGAGTTATTTCTCGACGGCATGTAAAGCCAAGTCAGAAGCCCATGGGTGGCATAAAAACTCTGACACCAGGTTAGGTAATAATCACACGATAAAGAAAGAATTTGTGAAGTTCAGCAATATCAATATTATGTGGATATGCTTTCTATATAATCTTTCTATTTACATATAAATATTTATTTATGCTTTCTATGCGTAGAATAGCAGGCAAACAAAGTCAAGTTGAAAACCGCAATACCAAAATACCACAAATTCGGCCATTTTGGTTTGTTATAAAATAGGTAGGGAATTAGTATTATAGACATTGCCTTTGTGGCGTATCGGATATAATTTAATATCGTCCCACGCACGTTTTCATTAAGCTTCGTTCAGACGGGATCAGTCAGTGTCAATATAGCTCGTTGGCAAGAATATTGGGCCTAAAACCAACGCACGGAAATAATGTTAATAAAAATATTTCAAAATTTAAAATTTACATATATTATGTACAGAATGTCGGAATAGGTAATAGGATTGTCATATTTTCGAATCGAAAATCATTGGAATTTACGTTGCGCTTACGTTTTACAGCGCAGTCCAAACGTGACACTATATCGAATATATTTAATATTGAAAACATTGATATGTGTGAACACATATGTACACAATGTATATTTTTCCAAACAATACACACAGAGACTTTAACTTTAATTTAATTTTTGCTTTATTTTTTTGCAACTGCGGGTGATGCATTTTATGCCAGTCTCAAAATTACCAAAATGCTATAGTAGGCATAGTTAAGTATTTTCGACTAACAAATTGATCGAATTCTCGATATCTCCACGTCGCATATTCGTGCTAGGACCGCAGTTCAGTCCAAAAACTGAGTATTTCAAGCTTTATTATTATTACCTGCGTTCAAAGGGAGCTTAGCATGTGATGTGTAAAGTTTGTGAAGGGCTTGCAGCCGTTGCAGCTCAAGGGATAGATGGTCAGATACGTTCTGATTTTATTCATTTCTAAGTGATACCTATAATTTGTCCATTGACAAATAAGGTAGAGATGGCAAGTTGCATCATCTTTGAGTATCAGCATAATCAGCTTAGAACGATCTCCTCTCTATGAGAGTGGAAGTGGGAGTGCCTTATTCCACCACCACGCGGGCCCAGTCCAGGTTGGTATCAGTTCTTCCGCATGTATTCTTTTTTCCGCATGTATTTCATTTTCCTCTCACGATGTCTGTCTTCACTATTTTGATAAGTAGTAAGTCACCTGCCTACTTGGGTTCGAATCCATGACCTTACCACTCGTAAGTCGTCACCACTACTCTTCGGGTAAGTTATGGCCAAATTATCTGTTGCTATGGCAATGCCCATCTTGAGGTGGTAATACAAGCCCAGAATAATCCACAGATTCAATAATTTGGAATATTCTTAATCTGATTTTCCTTCTACAAGTGTGGACCTGTTTCATCACCTACGATTAAGAGCCCGTTAATTTATTTTGCATATAACACGATTTATTCTGTTCCATTTATTCGGTGAATGGTGGCTTATCGGACATCGTGAAACAGGCCTTAAATATACAGTTTAGGGAAACAGCTTTATACACAAAATAACATGATAATGTAGTTTATCAACTCCAATTTATAACAAAGTTCCACTCGAACTACCACGTTGCCTATAATAATATGCCGCAAAGGTCAATTTCCTGGCCGTAGTTAGAAGTGTATGGAGTAAACGGCGAATGAAACAGCGTCCGGAATATATTTTTATGTTATAAATTTCTCAACACTTCTAGTTGTTACAAATAACTTAAGACGACGGAGGACAATTTACTTAATATCAACAAAAGGCTAAGGAGACGATACCGAGTCCATTAGCGGGATCTAGGTCTATGAAGTAATTCTAGATTTAGTAGCGAGTTCGAGCGTGTACTGGTCAAGAGGCCAAAACGAGTACTGGGCACAGAGTACATTATACTAACTGGTACTGGGCGCGAATGATAATGCTAATTGCTCTAAAGCAAAGTCTTATCCTCCGACGGTGGCCGAGTCTAGCCGAACGCACCCGAAGTAGCTTTGGAAAGGTAGTGACCAGTACATTACAATGTATGATTATCTTTTTTACAGTGTAAATATTTATTAGTATTGTTAAATTTGTAAATAGGTATTTTGTGTGATATAAATATAGCAATTAAATAAATGTGTAGATATATTTCTGTAATTAAATGTTAGTTTTTATCCACAGACAATGATCGTGTTTTGTATTTGATGTCTATGGTAATTTGACATTTGTTCATATTTGACAGCTCTGTGTAACGGTGATTAAAATGTACGTGTATTGTGAAGTGTTTACAATTTCGAGTTTATGTTTTAAATCAATGTTTAAATGCCGGTGTAGCTATGACCGCTACAAGTTAAAGCTAATAATAACAGATTCAGAGAATTTAGAATAAAATTAGATATAAACGTAATTTTCTTTTTACATAGATATTATACTCAATACTCAATACTTTATTGCATTCCATAATGTGTACATCATATAACAGTCGGTATGTTAAAACATCGAATCAATTATGGACCCTGTCGGGCACAGCAAAGTTAATTTTTAATAGGAGAGAGGATGAAGGCGCTTTTTGTTAAGGAAAAAAATAAATATATATACTCGTATAATAAATTAAGATAAGTAGTATCGTTAAAATTGTATTATTATAGTATTATTTGCTTTTTTGCTATTTGTATATTTGGTTTTAAGTTATATTTATGTATTTTTATATTATATTGCACGATTTATATTATTAACAATTATAATGAACTAAATATTATGTATATATTGTGTAAAAATAGTTTTTATTGTTGTTGAAATTTATCGCTAAAGTATTCGTCAATAGTGTAGTAGCTTTTTGTTATTAGAAATTGCTTTAATTTATTGATAAAGACATTATTTTTATTTATATTTTTGATGTATTCCGGTAACTTATTATAAATTTTAATGGACATAACAAATGTACTAGAAGAGTGCATTTTTAATCGTGAAGTGGGTATGTTTAATCTGCTTTCATGTCTAAGTGCAATTTTTGTTTGGATATCTCCTCTTTTGGTATAGAACTGTGGATATTTTCTTACAAATTTACAAATTTCAAGTATGTAGAGGCAGGGCAGGGTTAATATTTTTAGATCTTTAAAGTGAGGTTTACAGGAGTCCGTATCTTTGATATTTATTAAAATTCTAATCATTTTTTTCTGTAGTATTAGTTTTAGTTACTTAATATTGGCTGCAACTACCCAACCACATACCCTACAAGCTCTCTGTTTTCAGAGATTTTAAATACATTTAACTCGTGTTTCTTCAGGTGGCCTAAAATATAAATAAATCCCCTGTTATTCGACCCAAGAGAGGTATTAACTTATCCTTCTACACAATCCAACTCGATCCATTCAAACCGTCTAGTCACTTAACAAAATGCCTCCCCGAATATTAAAAATAACAAAATATGGCAACCCTGACAGCAAGGCAATATCGCACAAATATTTACACCGGCCCACCTGTACGGAAGTAGGTTGCGAGTGGCAACACAGGCATTTTATACACACTAATGAATTCGCGGCAACCCTTACTTATGTGCGTGGTGTAATTATGAAAAAGATGTAGACACATATAAAATGAGAATATGGTCTGAAAATATAATATGAGTTTTTGAAACGAGGTTCATAATCGAAAAATGTGTATTGAAATACACGATACGTGATACCTACTGAACAAGTACGTGATCATGTTAATGGAAAATATCAACTGTGTAATGGAAATCACGGAGCGTTGTGTAATATTGCCAAATAATGAAAACCAGGCAGAAAGTCGTCGATGTTTGGCCATATTAAAAAATAACGTACGTGCGTTCGAAATACGAAAATACGACACCTAATATTCTCCACATGAATGACATTCAATGGATGTGAAAACATCAACACGAATAACAAATATAGGATCACAATATCAGTACAGACATATTCTTACGTACGTACATATGTATATTATCAATGGAATCGTCATTGCAGTAGATAGACACTCATACCAGGAGATCAAAAGTATTGATTGTGATACAGTAAAAGTATAAGAAAAAATAATTTGAGAATATCACAGAGGTCTGAAAATCTATCTACGATCCGATCCAGACTTCACCTCTATCAGTTACCAACTTATAGTAGCAAAACGAACATTAGCTTATAAAAGTCCATTCTCCACTCATGAAAGAAAGTAAAATAGTTTTTCTCCAGACATAAAATGCACATGGCAAAGCGAACAAGACATAAAACAAAAAAGAACACCTTTTACACACAAGAGTTCAAACTACTTATTTCCTAACCTGTTTACGAGAACATGAGTATCGTAAAAGTCTCCGGTCTCAGGTCAGTTGCGATTGCGACCCAAGAATTAACGGCCCCAACAGCTCAGTGGGTTTTAAAAAAGGAATTTATTGCCAATGCTTGCTCCAAGTTGCTCTGGATCACCGTTATTCCCCCTTCGGATCTATTTGTCTCCGTCGGCGTGACAGAGAGCTATTGTTTCAGACCGTGTCCACCGCAATATTGGTTTATTTTGTCCGGCGAAGACTAATATTAATAGACTTAAAAAACAATGCTCTTTCTCGCCCAATTTCACTAATTGTTTCTGTGAGTTGTGAGCGTCATTTGTTAGATTATTGCTGTGTTGGAGCTCTTTAGAATTTGTGATTGTTTGGGATGTTTTGTAATAAATTAACTTCACGGTTTTCAAAGTCAGTACGCTGACCGCTTTAACAAAACCACTCACGTATAATTTGTAACGAAATGGATTCATGAAGACTTGAAATGAGCCTACTATATGTACCACTAATTATGGCTATACTAAAAAAAATAGCTAGGGAGTTTGCTCACAAGCTGTTTAAAAACAAATAACTTGGGAGTCACACCCAGGGTCGAAAGAATAAGACATTTTATGATTAGTACAACTTAATAGTACCCACGTTGCTCAGTACGACAAGCTCCTTTGTGAGCCTGTTTTGTCTCAAAATGTCTGTCGACAATCCTTTGCAGCCGGTACTTAAACTAACTTATCATGGACGAAGGCTCTACTCTCTGGCTGACTCTATTAGTGACGAGGTTCATATAATAACGTATCTACCTAAAGTAGTAACGTAATTTATTATATATATACTGCTAGGGGAAAGCAAATACGAGTACAGCAAACTATCATATTTATGGCTAATCTAATCGAAAATGTACAACGTTAAGCAAAGATTTTTTTAATGAATGCATGAATATGTTGAAGCCTCTTTCCAATAATTAGGTTGAACAACAGAACATGAACCGATGACACACAGATGTCTAAAATCTTTGAAGTGGCAACGATTGATCACCAGAAAACAGTTCATTTCGATGACGCGTTTATGTTACACAAAAACAACGTTATAAGCAATACAGAAAATTCAAGCATCA
Source organism: Standfussiana lucernea (assembly GCA_964057025.1). NCBI lineage: Eukaryota > Metazoa > Arthropoda > Insecta > Lepidoptera > Noctuidae > Standfussiana > Standfussiana lucernea. The sequence continues at coordinate 5,516,588 of OZ059794.1, read as the reverse complement.
TATTCGTGCAAAAGACCATCTCTCAGCATACTGCTGTACCACAAACTCACCTTTATTAGAATAAAGATAAGCCAATCACTGTAAGCGCAAAGAGTGAGGACCGTACTCAACTTATATCTAGTTGTAATCTTACATGTATACGACAGCCCACGAAAAACTTTGCCAGAAACCACACATCAAAAAATCTTGTCCCTAATCTTAGACACCATTTAAAACCAAGCGCCAAAACTTTAAAAACTTTCTTTAAATCAAGATCTTAGATTTAAATTTTAATCATCCCGCCTTTATATTTCCTCGTTACTTGGGGTAGCGGGATTATAACGACTTACCATCAAGCAGTTAGTTTTAATTAAGTCTATGTAATTGCTATTTAATTGCATAAATAGCCCTGACGAATTTGTAACAAGAAAGGAAGAGCTTTTGATAACTGAAATGAGAAACAAAAGACGGTGTGCTTAATTACGAGCATTTTGAGGGCCTTTCACCTATTAATGTTAATCAAAAACATCGTGTTTTAGAAGTTTGCGAATAATTTAATTATTCTCAATTAGCTTTTGAAGTACTTGCAACTTTTAAATGAGGGATATTACAGGTTCGTTACTATTCATGAGGCTTTTCAACATTGTTTTTTGGGTACTTTTTTCCATAATGCTGAAAAGAGCAAATTATGGGTGGATGAAAAATGCGAAAAAAAACAATTATTATTGTTAAGTAGTTTAATATTTTTTTGGATAAATACAGTTCCTTCGTTAAGAGATTAAGAGCCATTTCGCTAATCGTGTGACAAAGAAAAACTACGTCTCAGAACCAAAATAGATCACCACCATTTCTCAGGATAAAATCATTAATCCATTATACAATTGAAAATAATTTGTATCTCAGCCGTACCACAAATACTTAACGAAGACAACTAGGTTTGTTATATATACAATTAAATATAATAGGTACGACCTTAATAAAGTTAGGACACTAGACGTCGCGCGTCGTGCCGGCCGTAGTTGGTTAATCCGATAAAACACTCGACGGCGGTAATCGGTCGTCCAGCTGTATCATATTAATAAACCTAATGGGAATATGTTCGTGAATGTACCGACTGCGAAGCAGTGTATGTCAGTATCCCGATTAAAAGGATTTGGTTATTTTTTTAAATAACTACTGGGTATCTAAAATATTTTGACTGTTATGTTCAACTTTTTTTCATACTAATTGGGCTTGCGGTTGATGATGCGGCCTAGGGTGGAGGCGGTTGGTGGCCACGCATGCCTCGAAGAAACCGATTCACTCGAACCTTGAACGAGATCCAGATTAAATAACGATCAGGGCACAGAAAAGACGGCAGTGAAGTTCACAGACTGGCGGTTCGCACAACTTTCTAACTACCGTGCTGGTATAGTAGTTGCAAGAGCCACTGCTGATCACGAGGTCCCGGATTCGATTAGCAGCCACAAAGTCTGGATTTGTGCTCGGTTGATGGCAATAGGCTCGCGCTCTACCATGCATGGGACTCAAACATAACTGGCGAAATGTGGATGTACAAATAAACTACTGCCTAACCTTTCAGGGATGACAGGCGTGATGATGTTTTTAATGTTATGTTATGTTCAGCTTTGTAGCAGAGAAACATAGAACTTACCACACAGGACGGAGGATGACACAAAGTTATTTAAATTAATGTTCGCTCCGCATTGGGCCCAAGTTGTTGATAGCAGCCCACTCTCTCACTCGGCTCAGAGAGGTGGCCTGTGTCATTGCAGTGGGCGCATAATGACCTGGTAATGTTTTTAAGTAATAATAAATTATTCAAAGAAAGGCGTTGACGGACAGACTCTTCAGACGAACATGGGATTCGCCATCTTTGGTCTAAGGAAATAAAAAATATTGCTACATTTGTTGGAGCGTAGTTAGAAGCACAGTACCTGGGCGACCGAGCTTTGCTCGGGTGTAAATTGAGAAAACGAATTTTTCCAGATATGAAACCTAGCTAGATCGATTTTTGCAACTTTCAGCGAAATCGTTAGAGCCGTCTTCGAGAGCGTGATTACAAATATTGCTCATTTAATAGTATAGGATAACATAAATTTACCGTGCCAGTTTGTGGAAGAAACGAAAGTGGAGATACTACTTGTGAACTTCATAACGAGATATCTCAACTATTTTAAAAACCAAAACCACTGAACCTCAAGACTCTTGAGCCATTTTATTACTTAGTCTTAATTCCGAATTTGGTTGAATCAAGCAAACGAAAGTAGATTTACTATTACAAGAACAAATTAAAGCACTTTTGAAGGAAAACTTACCGATATTTTAACGAAAATAGAACTAATATTTCTCCTAACAATTAATGGAAGAAAATCGTAATAAAAGGAAATTGTGATTTCAGTTTTAATTAACACTCGTTTAAGGCAAAGTAGACTCAAGGGTTCTCGTAAATTGATTGTAATTAGCTTTGACTGTAAGGGCTTTTTACACATTTCCGCTTTTTTTTTCAAATCTACTTATCACAATTTTTGTAATTAACTTTAAATTAGGCATTGAGAGAAGTTTTAATGAAGTACAATCATTTACCCGATTCCGTGATTCCAAGATTCTCATTTATTTATAGAGTGAAATGTAATAAACAGAAGGAAGAAATAATTGCTCTTGTGGAAATCAAAGGGCAAGTTGCCATGTCGAAATCAAAAAGTTCGTGTTCACAATCGTTTCTCACGGTTCTTCTTGTTTTTTCAATACGTTTCCATATAAATTGTATATCAAAATAATCGTAAAAATATTAATAAACAGCGACGCCCTATCAACATCCTTCAACCGACAAAATATTCCTCTACCACTCTCGTTAGAACTTAATTTAAAATAACTATTTGTAACCTCTTTCCTAGTCATAACCTAACAAACCGCGTTCCAAAGTTAACACTATCACGAAGCCCCATTTCCTCAGCATAAAGTTCGGAGTCACATCAGCAATTAAAGCGAAGGACTCCGTAGAATAAAGTGGAGACGCAGCGCAGTGCAGCGGCGCGGTGACGGCGGCGTGCCTTCTCGACTGGAAATCCATTGATATTAGGAATTATCTAGCGCCGCGCTTTGCTGGCTCCCTGGTCCCTGCTGACTCGAAGATGGTTGAATTCAATTTTATGTTACAACTGTGTTTTAGATATTGAAACTGTTATACCTAATTCGGTTGAAGAAATAAAACTATAGCTACAATTTCTATAAAAACAGTTTTTTTTTGTGTTTCATAACCAAAACATAACTCATTTACTGGACTGTTAAGTGTCTATGGAACTGTAATTTTGAGAATCTAATGAACGCCATTGGCTCTTGTATGAGGCCCAACCGATCGAAGAAGTACCATCGACACGAAAATAATAAGAAGTTCTTTCATAGCCCTTATCGATGATTCACGTGTAAAATACACGTGCAAACTATAAACAATCATTATAACATAATTGAAGAAAAATAAGTCAACGTAACTGACACTTTCGTGGAATATCACAGATCAAATAAGGAAAATTGAGAATGATTTCACAGTTATCTTTCCGACGATTTTCCCTCTATCAAATAAAGATCGGTGGTTTCCACCACTTCGGCGTTAAGAAACCCTTCCCTACAAAAGCTTTTCCAATTGTGTATCAAAGTGAGAGAACATCTTATAGAACAGCAACAAATAACATTGTATTTCCTCTGACAAAGATGTGAAATTGACGAGGGTCGCATTCAATCAAGAGACCCTCTGTGAGAGCGCGCAATGAAAGCTTCACAATTGTTTTGCAGTCCATTGTTTTATATCTATAACAATTAACGCGAGAGTTTGAACTAAAGCAATAAAAGCAATGTTTGGAAATTGAATTATGAAATACACGTACGAACTATTTAAAAAAGTTTGTATTAAATAATTAATTATGCAATAACAAAATGTGTGTATGTTTTTATAGGTTGCTTGGCAACAGGCAAATCTTATTTCATAACATTTTATATTTACCCTAACGTAATATGACATTTTTAAATAAAATAAATATATGTATATAAAACACAAAAATTGTTTCCACCTATGTCGTTATAGACATTAAAACCATCCAATCGATGTGCCCTAAACCATTTTGGTTTCATTAGAAAGGCAATAATGCGAAGATGGTTTTGGATTACTAAAACAATTCATTAAGCACTATATCGTAATACTATTACACTGTTTTATAAGATAGTATTAATTATTATTTTATAAAACAAAGACATATGAAAAACATTTAAAAATATACAAAATAGTAGCCCAACGGTATCAGGAACACGGTCCAAGCTGTCGATGGTCAGGATTCCAGAGAGAGGAACCTCCTTATATTATTATAAGCAACCTCGCAAGGTACCACATATCAGGACCAAAATTATTCTGTCCTTCAACCATAGACATCTATATTTCATTGAAATCGGTTGGGTGTTTTCGGAGATTAGCGTGGTCGAACATGATTAACACAATCATGATTTTATATATTAAAATTTACGAAATTACTTAGAAAGTTAGGATATGTACTCATCAAAAACAACTCTTCAAACAATAGATATAATCGTGTATGTAAAAGTCCAAGATTGCCGTTTTATTCACAAAGTTGAAGACTTTCTACAAACACACAAACTTTTCGAGTGTATCCTTGTGATTACAAAATTCGATAAAACGTTTACCTTCAGACACAGAGGAAGTACAATACATACATCCAATCTAACTTTTAACATACAAAAAGTTTACAAAGAACTTCCTTTTACCTTATTTCGGAACTTTACGTATATGACAAACTCGTCTTATTACATGTGAAGTATAGTTCCATACATTTCCTCATACGTTACCGCCCATTACGATGTCACTTCTAAGTGATGAAACATGTCTATTTGATGTCATCTCCAGACAATGATCCTCTCGTAAAATACCCATTTTCCAAAGCAATCTCAACCTCCAAAATCATTACGCTCCTAGGGCAGTAAGGTAACATAAATGCTAAAAAAATACATTGAGGGATTTAAAAAAGGAAGTACTAAATGGAAACATTTGACTTACAAATGAATTGCTATCTCATTCCGGAACAAAACGAAAACGCACATAAAGACGAAAGCCGCTATTCCGCCAAGATCTTGGTGTAAGTAACTGGGTTCTTAATAAATAGGTCGTTTCCTTCACTCATTCCGCTTAATCAAACCTCCATCGCCTCCGCTTTGCGGCTAATAGAATCGGAAAACCATCAGCGGATGCGCCTTGCCAGATTAAAGGTTGTGCTAAGTTATTGCCGATTCATGTTGAAAGGTCGACCCAATCATTTTCGTACTTGAAAATGTAGGTGTAGGCAAAGTTTTGAGGAAGTTGGGCGGAGCAGTAACTTGGTAGGTACGGCTTGGTGATTGCGTGATGGTAAATTGGTGAGCAGCGGCATATAGCTGTGTAATATTCATTCTTAGTGGTGTTTATGGGGTGCCCGCAGTTTTTCTTTCCCGGTCTATAAAAAGCCGTTTCACGTAGTATCTATTGCTTAAACCAATGTGTCTCCTGCAGCCATTGTCATCGTATAGACTGTCTGTTTACGAGCAAAATATCGATATTGGCCATAAACATATTTATCAGTATTTTCAACATTTTATGAAAACTTGACAATGTATTATTTATTATACCTATGCATTTTATTTTATAAGCCCGAACAAGTTACTTACTTTTTGATCCAAAATAAAAGTGTCTATAAAGAAAAGAAACCTTCCTGTAAAATAGTAAGAAAGTCACTGGCCGATTACAATAAGTCACTAACTCATCAATACCCATTTCTCATCTCCAATATCCGTCTACCCACTTGCTCAAACTTTTCATCCACAAATTTGCACATAATGTTAAATAGATTTCCCGCGTCGCCACTCAAGCCGTGATAACAGCCATTCGATCCACACAATACATACAACTCCCGCCAAGTATTGCCAACTGTCAAAGGCACTAGGTTATCATAATTCAGTTCTTTTGTGCACCAGATTATAGATGATCGTGTGCCGTAAACAGGTTATGTACTATCGATTTTTTTTCATTTAAGCCAGTCGTAAGTTGTCATTTGTAGAACTTTGACAGTCGTTACAGGTAGTCAGTGCCCAGAAAGTCTGACAATTTGTCTTAACAAAGGGGTGTCGTATTACCCAGTACTATCTGGGTTGTGGAGGTCAGATAGGCAGTCGCTCCATGTGAAATACTACTACCCAGCTGCAACAAAGTTGGGAAAAGACGCTTACTGACATCTTTCTTGTAACGCACTAAAGGTCGCAGTGTCTTAAATGCAAGCACGACTGATGAAGGGGTATACTGAATTTGATTCTTAGGTCAGGCATAGTGTGAATTAATTCGGATCATTAGGAATTTCTCAGCGGCGCAGCGGCCCGTAGTTGGCATTCGTGCTATGGTTTGCAAAAAGCTCACCACCATATCACATGGCATATTAACACAGTTAATTTGGGTGTAGCGGAGTAGGCTCTATACACCTGAAAGAAAGAAAGAAAAAGTATTTATTAGTCTCGCACTGGACAAAACAAAATGGTAACTTGAACAATAAAACAAGATTTAAAAAAGTAAACTTAAGAACAAATTAAAAATAAAACTAACTAATCTGGTCCTGTACGAGGCCAAAAGGCCCCTATCTCAACATGGCCTTACACAGGCGTGATATTCTGTTACAGGGTTTAATCTATTAGTATTCTACAAGACATAATCTCAAACCGCAAGCTAGTAAGATTTACGAACTGAAAAACTGTCAGTCGTCCCACCACTTTGCCAAACCCGGAAATCCGCTTTGCGGTGTTAAACCAATGAGGTGGTTTTTTACTCCCTCCAAGTATTTCAAACTGTCAAAGCCACTAAAATGTCGTAATTTTGCCGCTTTGTGCTGCATGTAGAATGTAAGTCGCATGCGCATGTCGATATGTTTTCCTAAGTTATTGGAGAATCGATATTTCAATTTTTAATCCCTAATTTGGGTATTATTGCTTTAGGTGGCAGAAAATTTAACGAAACCAAAGCAAGTAGCAGTCATTCTCACACAAAATTAGTGTTAGAATGCAATTGGGTGTATCGGTTCAGAAAACTAAGAGTTCGAGGAACTAGGTGTTTGCCACATATTTTATCGCAGGCTCCTTATTTTCAACATGTGGTGTTTCAATACATGTGGTAACTACTCGTATACTTCATGAATAGAAATACACTAATAAAAGAATCAGAATATCGTAAAAATACTTTCGTTGTCATAGTTAGCCTGTAAATGCTTACAATAATGTCTTCCATCGCTGTCGTGCCTTTTCCTAAGCATTCAAGGTAATATTTGTTCATACCTCGTCAACAACTTATAAATATTCCTCGGTATTTAAAAGTGAATGTTCTATATTTTTGAAGTGACCAACTTCGTTTATAGCACGTATCATATAAACCAATTCAGACGCTTTTATGGTTCCTAATACTCAAATCTAATATTTTTTAAATAAGATATTAACGGAACAAGTGTCCAAAGTAGCAATTCAACACAAATTCCTATTATCACTATCGATTTCCTTATAACATAGGCAATCCAAACTATCTACATAGCTAATGTATTTATACTGTAACCTTTACCTTCTCCATACTATCGCCATCAAGGTAATGGCGGTTCATGATATCGACTCGTTCTAATGATAGCAGCTTAGAGTGACAGCGTAATTAATTACTTTACCTATATATGCCAGTAAGGGTAGATGCTCTGTATCATTATAATATTCGTATGTTACTCCCATAGTAACCAGAAATACAAAACATTATTAATTACCAACATTTAGTATGGTTGAACATTAACATACAAGAAATTATGTAGCTTCCAGTTTCGGACCGCAAAAATATAACCCTTTTCGCACTCGCATTTCCCGCAAAACATTTGTGGTTCAAATATGCATCCTTGAGGTACACACCTTCTATTTTTAGCCCATATAAATTCACTGTTGCCCCACCCTCGTAGATTTATAGGGCTACAACTACACAATTTTCCGGGGCATGGCTACACCGGCACTCTTTCTGCTTATGAATCCATTTATCACAGGTACAACAAAGTGTTTCAAGCTGTTTCGCATACACGCTGAGTGTTTCACATGGTTCGGATGGAGGTTTGTAAATTATTATGTGACGAAATACTTTTGTTGGTGAATGTGTGCTGTTGCAGTTTCAGAATGCATATGTTAGCATCAAAATATTTTCGGGATTATTCCAGTTTCACATGATAATAGTATTTACTTGTATACACGGGATAGGACGGGATAGCACGGGATAGGACGGGATGGCACGGGATTGTATTTTTTTTGTTATTATTTTTTATATATATTTTTTTTATTCGATTATTTTATTTTTATTTCTAATGCTTTTAAAAAGATCATAACAACAAACAAAATCCATTAAACTTATTTATTTGATTGTTTGACTGCTGCGTAGGAAGCCGAATTTCTTAACATTAACTCCCCTCCCGTACCTCAATGACGTCTACATCGCATAGTAAGCCGAGCGGAGTGAGCGACGACCACGCGACTTTTTTCTAATATTTTCATTTTTTAACTCGTGATATCTTTCGTATAGAATGTCCGAATTGAATAATTCAAAAATTTATATAAAGGTATTAAAGCAGTCTTGAGTATGAAGTAATTTGTTTTGATAAGAATTACTACCAAGGTACATATATCAAGAGATATAAAGAGCTTATTTTAGCGGCGGCATTTCAATTAAATTTTTAAAATAAAAGAACAATTATTGTGACATATACATAAAGTTAGACATATGCTGTCGCGACACTTTTTATTGATAATAATGTGTTCTGCAAAGTCGTAGTAAATTATTTTGTTCTATCATCAATAGTTTTAGCAGCGCACGCGATGTAAGGTATTTTAGGTGATTTTTTTTACACCTTGGATTACATTATTGGAGTTTTAATAAGGATCCCTAATTTTTTTGAAAATATAATATAGCTTCTGTCACTCGGAGATAGTGTAACTTCTCAACGGTGAAAGAATTTTTCAAATCTGTCTTATAGTTTCAGAGCCTATTCAATGCAAAGAAACAAACAAACAATCAAATCTTTCCTCTTTTTAACCGACTTCAAAAAAAGGAGGAGGTTCTCAATTCGGTTGTATGTTTTTTTTTGTGTTTGTTACCTCATATCTCCGTCATTTATGAACCGATTTGAAAAATTCTTCTTTTATCTGAATGGATCTACTTCCCGATTGGTCCCATAGAAATTTCATCAAAATCGGTTCAGCAGATTGGTTTTGAAATCAAAATAGCTGGAAAAAATGTCATCCAAGTAAAAGAAATTGCGAAATGAATACTTGACAAGGATTTGTGTGTGATACGATAACTAAAAAGGGTAAAATAAAAACTTTTTTGCAAAAAAAAACCGACTTCGAAAAGTGGAAAATAACTTTACTTTCGGAAGTCGGTGGCAAAAAAGTCAATGAAACAAACAATAGTCACCGATTTCCGAAAGTAAAGTTATTTTCCACTTTTTTTTGTGTTTTTTTTTTTTTGGAAGTCGGTTTTTTTTGCAAAAAAGTTTTTAGTATAAAAAATAACAAAAAAAATATGGCAGAGTAAGGAGCTCCACGGACGCTTTTTCCGGGCCCTGCATGGACCCGATGTAGACCTATCAGCGTCCGTAGCCTGGCTACGTTCCGGCGACCTCTTCGGAAAAACCGAAGATTTTGTCTGTGCAATTATGGATGAAGTCATGATGACGAATAACTACCGGAGATTTATTGTGAAGGACGCCACGGTTGACATATGTCGGGCATGCCACCGTCTGGGCGAATCAATTCGTCACATTATCTCCGGGTGTTCTCGTCTGGCTAACAGAGAGTACTCGCATAGACACAAACTTGTAGCCAGGATTATCCATCAGCAACTTGCTCTAAAATACATCCTTGTGGAATCAGAAGTGCCGTACTATAGGTATGTGCCCGACCCAGTTCTCGAAAATGGCAAGATCACACTGTACTGGGATGAATCCATCATCACTGACAGGACTATTGTGGTGGTAGATCGAACAGAGCGGCACGCAATGATTGTTGACATAACGTCCCGCATGACGGGAACCTCGTGAAAGCCGAGAAAGATAAGCAAATCAAGTATCTTGACTTGGCTCGCGAGGTTGTCGACATGTGGGAAGTGGACTCGGCGATCATTGTGCCGATAGGCGTTTCAGCCAATGGCTTAATTGTCAAGAGTCTCGACCAATACCTGAGGAGGCTCTCGTTAGGCAGCTGGATCAAGGGCTTGATTCAGAAAGCGGTACTCCTGGACACGGCTCGTATTGTTAGGAGGTTCCTCTCTCTGGAACCCTGACCGCCGGTAGCTTGGACCCTGTTCCCGATACCGGTGGGTTACTATTTTTATGTTTTTAAATGTTTTTTTTTTTGTTATTTTATATATGCGAATATTGAAAAATGTAAAAAATAATAATTAAAAAATATATATATATAATATTTAAGATAAGAAGAATTGAAGATAGAAGAGAAGATATAGATAAGACAAGACACCAATGACCAGTGGAACGGAGTGATGCAGGAATGAATCTTAGACAGCTGTCTAGCGCCATCTCTTTCCCACTCTCGGAATAGAACTAAAACATTCCTGCGTTAAAAGATCATGGTAACCCACCTGCTATTTTATTCAAGCTATTTTAACAATATTTCAAGTTTTAATAAGGAATAATTAATAGTTTCATTCTTAAAATTCCGTTGCCTAAAAGTACTTATGCATAATTTATGCAACACCTGGTAGTCTTAGGTTTATAGGATCAAAATGGTAGCCATTAATCATGTTGCCACATGCTAATGACGTACTCTTAGATTTAACTTTTTAATTAGGTATAATATCCATCATTTTAGAATACTTTTAGCGAACAGAAACTGGTATTCAAATCTCGTTACCAACATTTCCGGAAATTGTTATAATATAATAATCACCTCGTTAGTCTAGTGTAGTCACAAGCGGGACTGTTGAGCATGAGCTCCTGGCATTGGTAGCCCGAGAGGCTGAAGTTTTGATCTAAAAAAAGAAAGAAACATAATAACTTTTTTGCAAAAAAAAACCGACTTCCAAAAAAAAAACACTAAAAAAGTGGAAAATAACTTTACTTTCGGAAGTCGGTGACTATTGCTTGTTTCATTGACTTTTTTGCCACCGACTTCCGAAAGTAAAGTTATTTTCCACTTTTTTAGTGTTTTTTTTTTTGGAAGTCGGTTTTTTTTTTGCAAAAAAGTTTTTATTTTACCCTTTTTAGTTATCGTATCACACACAAATCCTTGTCAAGTATCAATTTCGCAATTTCTTTTACTTTGATGACATTTTTTCCAGTTATTTTGATTTCAAAATCAAACTGCGGAACCGATTTTGATGAAATTTCTATGGGACCAATCGAGAAGTAGATCCATTCAGATAAAAGAAGAATTTTTCAAATCGGTTCAGAAATGACGGAGATATGAGGTAACAAACACAAAAAAAAAACATACAACCGAATTGAGAACCTCCTCCTTTTTTTGAAGTCGGTTAAAAAAGTATTTATTAGTCTCGCACTTGACAAAACAAAGTGGTAACTTGACAATAAAAACAGGATTTAAAAAAAGTAAACTCACTCATTCGCTCACTCTGTACCCTGTTGGTAACTGGCGAAATGTGGGTGTACTATAATGGCACACATCGCCTAACACACACTTACAGGCGTGATGGTGTGTTTTATTCACAATGTGTCCGGCAAATTGTCCGTAAGTTCATCGATCATCCTCTTTCACCTCGCCAAATACCACACGCTGTAAAAATAACTGGCTGTTTTTTTTTTTCAAACCATAAACTTCACATTTATATTCATCGGCACATAGTGCTCATATCCAGTATACATAGGACTGACAGCAACTCCACATTTTATTGATAAATGGCCGACTGGCACGGGCACATGCCCAATTTATTTATCGTAGGAACACAAAACACAAAGTCACGGTCCACTAACGAGAAAATCAATTGATCTGAATGTTTGAAACTCGATTGATTCTACCCTCGCTTTAACAAAAGTAAGTACTCATCCAGACTCGTTTCATAATCCCACAAAGCTTTGTGAAGGTTTACATGAAATTATTTTACGGACGGTACTTATTTACATATTTTTAATCTGTACTTGTTTACTTTTTTTTTTAATTTCACGATAAATTAGAGATGTTGAATATTAATATTCAAACATTTTGATTGAATAATTTATTGATAAATTCTGATTGAATATTTTCGAACGTAATTTTTTTCTAAATATTAAGTTTTTTGGTTTGGCAAAGCCCGGGTATAGTTATTTTGCTTAAAGATGTAATTGAAAAATAATTTTGTCACACATTTCATGTTGTAGCCACCAATTTCAACGAAAATTAAAAGAAAACAAAACAGGTCTGAACGAGCCAGATTCAAACTGACAAATACCAGAATAAAAGTTAATCAGAGGAAGTCAGGAAAACCAATAAAAGTGTAGCACCCTAACCGTAAAGTGTAGTTTTTAAATTGCCTTCAGGAATCACTGGCCACCCTCCATTTAAATGAGTATTGAGTGCTCGTGGTAGCGGTGATAGCGATTCCTTTTTATCTTGCAACTACAGACGATCGATTTAATAAGCTTATTTTCAGTGGAAAAGCTGACTTATGGCGTTGAAATATACTGTTTTTTTCTGCCAAATTACATCCATTACAGGCAGGACTATTAATAATATTCTAATTCTTCCATAGCTTTTTTGAATCGGAGTTTGTTAACAATTTCAAAGGTTTTAATTTTATTCTCGAAAATCTATGCCTTTTAAAAAAACAACTGATTAAAAATACTCCTTATAACATCACCTATCTGCTAATAAAAGTCCTATCAATATTGGTGTAGCCGTTTCGCAGATTAGCCGGAACAAACAGACAGACAGAAAGACAAAAATTTACAAGAGTTCATATTTGTTAGCAGTGAGTACTTAAGAACTATGTTATAACGACTTTTATAAAAACAGTATTATATTAAAATCAATTTAAAAACAAAAAAAAAACAAACTAATTCAACGTTCCAATTTAACAATCAGAATTAATTCAATTCAATATAATTTAATTTAAGACAATTTAATGTAATGGTTTAAAACAGAGGACCTAGGCAAAAGGCAAATCATTTTGTATTTTTGCGACAACTTTCAAGAGAACTGACAGAAATTACTGCAAAGTTCAAATATTTTGACAGTTCACCATCGCCATCTTTGATTTTTACTTCGACTTGGCCCTCGGTTTTTTTGCAGCTGGTGTGAACGGCGCTATTACGTTAAAAACACATTACAGAAGCGCCTCTGTGAATTTAATCGAGCTCAATACGATGACACTTTACCACCCGAGCCAGCAAAACCTAGTTGGCACTTGCGAAAGCGACGCTATCTCACTCTTGATGTCAAATTCAGCTGGATTCAAAAATCGTGGAAATAGGTATGTAACTATTACTGAAATAGGAAGTTAGTTTGGTACTTAATAAATAATCTTGTTGAATCTAAAGCTACTGTTTTAAAGTTATTATGAACACATGCACACACAATTATGACATTATATTACCATAAAATCACGCCTGTAAGCCCCGAAAGGTTAGGCAGAGGTGTAGGTACCTAATTATAGACCACCCACATTTCGTCAGTTATGTTTAAGTCCCATGTAAAAGCGGGCGAGCCTATTGCCATCAACCGTTCACAAATCCAGACTCCGTAGCTGCTACTGAGAAATTCCTGCTTGAATTTCCACGCTTGAATTATATTTGACATTTATATTTGACAGAAGAACGCTGTTGGTAAACATTTTTTTGAAATTATCTGTGAAAATTGTATTGAAAATCGTATGGCGGTGTTAATTCTCATCAAATAATCCATTTACAACTTCAACACTCCAACACGCACTGCCCGACAGTTCAAGAACGACAGTTCCATTTATGACCTCTACTCACGTAATTCGATTAAAAGATTATTTCATATGATCTACACTAGCTGTACCCGCAGTTTCACCCACCGCTCAGGTCCTAGTAGCGTGATGTTAAATAGCCCCTTTAACCTTCCTCAACAAGTGGGCTATCAAATGCAAAAAACTTTTTTGAAGTCCCGCTGATAACAATTTAAAAAAAAAACTCAGCAGCCATTAGTTTAGTTAATGCATGCATCAAAACCTACCCCTATCCCTAATGACTGTCTAATGCATACAGCATACCTAGACATGATTCACCGAATGCCATCCAGATATCCGAGAAAGACGTCAGACAGTTAGGAATTTATTGAATTTCGAAGTTTCATGGAAATGGAACGTGGTCTAGAATCTTCTCTTGTACGAGGAACATGATTTTGCTTGATTCCCGGAACACCGATATGGAAAATATCATTAAAAATATACGATTTTTCCATAACTCCGAAACTACTAAAAATATTCGTCACAAAAATTCGCTTGTTAAAGGTTGCCATGTTCAAAAAATTCGATCATACGTAACGCTTGAATTTGGTTCGTCTGACACGTGTCGGCCACTAACTGAATTAAACCTGTATTTTCGATGAGCGATGTCATTTTTGTTTTGAGCGTGAAGTGTTCGTTAATTTTGGAATTTTTCGTCGTTTATGTATTTATTCGGATTTATGATATTAGTACTACGACTGTTGATACGAAATGTGCAAAATTCTACGTAAGTATTTGTTTCACGTAGACCAAGATTGGAGCTCTTGCATTCTGTATTCCTAAAATGACAATTCTGATATGATTCTGATTTCCTACATGAAAATTATAATGAGCTAAGGAAAATTTTATCTCGGAACATTATTGAAATAATTCGAAATGCAACAAACAAATAGGAAGTAGCAAATGTAAAATAAGATCAAAGAACTTTTATTAACCTACTTTTTATATTCAAGAAACACGCGGACAAAAGACGGTAACACAAAAAAAACAGAAAAAAACAACACAAACACAAAAAAAAACCCTTCTAGAAATTAAACTAAAATTATACCAACCACATCAGCTCACAAGTACTTGATACCAATTTTTACAACTAGAATCCGGCAAACCAGATACATTTCCAACACTTAGGAACTGAACTTCCTAAAATGGGACCAACAAAAATAGGAATAGCGTCGGACGAGACAAGCAACACGGATTGAAGGCTGTACAATCGTATATCGGTTTATATCGGACAGCAGCTGTCATGGCCGACGCCCTTCGACTGGAGGCGATAAATGTTTGTGTTGTACGTCGCTTGTTTTAAGTGTGAAGAGGCTTAGTAAAGCAGTGGAAATATCGGGGGTTTTCTAAAGATCAGAATAAGTGACGAGTATAACGTTGTCATTCGATCCTGGTCTTACAACGACAGCATGAATAAATATCGAACTTCGAATGTCACATCACTAGGACATGTGTCAAAAACTTGCATGCATTATGCACGAGAATATTTTCTTGATAATTATGTCATAATGAAAACCATTACTATGCTTTTATGAATAAAGACTGAATTCGAGTGGACTGACCATAGAAGTATAACGACGTCACATCCCCAATTTGTTTTCCCAAGTTCCGCTGAAAATCTGGAATCTCTTCCACTTTCTGTTTATTCACGAAGGGCCCTAGCCCTTCAAAGCAAAATTTAAACAAGTCCAATAAGTAGCCGGCTTAGATATCTGCCAATAAGATGAACGAGGTATTATAAACATACCTCTTTTAAAACTACAGTTAGGCCTTTCCGATGTCGTGGAGATATTTATGGGCAAAGTTTGCAGGTGGGCTGCGGATTTCGAATAATCCTTTACTTTGCCTTAACAAACCGCCATTAGAGGAATAATTGGGTGTGTTTGCAGGCTTGTTATGCCGTCACAAGATTACTTCTTAGAATTAAAGGGAAATTGTTTAATCTTGTTGTCGTGTAGCTTCAAAGCTTCATTTCCAAGAAGCGAGGTTAACGCTTTCAGTTACAACTACTTTATACAAATTGACGAAGTTGGTCTAATTGTAGATTTTGAAATACCTCTCAGTGACACGAGGTATTATAGAAAATAGTTAGTTAGACTTATTTTCTTTAAACACAAGTACATGAACTTACGTCTTTTTTCAATGAAAGTAAGCAGAAACAACAGAAAGCCATTTCAACCCAGAAGAAAATCATTGGGTATTCATTTCAACCAAGACTTTCTATGGATAATGTATTTTTGCGCCCAAGCCAACGCATAAACAGAACCTTCACTCTCCAAAAAAGCACCCATTAGCGAACATAGAGTGAAAAAACAGTCCCCAAACGCGAGATCTATTCAATCACGACGTCCTATCATTGCTTATATTTTTGACATCTCTCAAAAAAGGTTTTAGAAATCCCAGAGCGGCTTATCTGTGTTTTTTCTTGATCCATGACGGTTTCCCTCGACCATTCGGGAATTCGATTAAAACACAACCGGTTAACTTTTAAAACCTTTTTCGACATTCGCACCCGTGGGCCCCATGGCCCTTGAACATACCTCGTAAATGTAATGGAAAACCAGCGGTAGGGTATAAACGACGTTAAGAGAGGTTTTACGCTCCTGTGTAACTACTGCACATTAAACAGTGTGGGCGGTATTTTAGTGCGATTGACCGGAAATTTCGGTGTTTAGGAAAGGTTTTTACTTTTAGTGATATCGGAAATTTTCCCGTAAGTTAATTAACCTTATTATTCTTTCAGTTGAATACGTACGAGCATTGTAAATAAGGGTGAAAATTATTTGTCTCGTCGCTGGCACCACAATATTTAAAATTTTATTTGCTCAAAACTTTGCCATATCCACAGTGTCGCTGTAGGTGGCAAAGGTCACTTAGCTGCACGTTTTGGGGCACAAAGGGCAGGATAGCTTCAATATTAAAGAGAGTAATAAAAAGGGTTTGGTAAAAGGTGAAGGGAAAGACTCCATAGTTTCTTGGGCCCAGGTGTTAACTCAATCAAACTAGCCTATCGAAGACAAGTCTACAATGTCCTGCACTTAGAAGCAGTAGGTACCTACCTTTTAAAAAAGGGCGAAGAGGAAGTAAAATAAAACAACAATATATGCATAAAATATGTATTATTCATCTTCAATGATTATTAGAATATCATCTAAGAATTGTGCAGGAGGTACGATATTTTTTTGGTGCCTATCTTGCCCAACTGAGATACCATATTCTGCAGATGACATGGGCACAGCAGCCTACAGTCCTTCTACCTACAAAACAATTACAATAATAGCCTTATATTGAATCTCGTCCTCTTCGACAGCTGTCAACTAAACTGTAAACAAAATATGTTTTGCGACTTATATATGCCTATGGCGGGATTGTATACATCCACACAATAAACGAGATGCACGCCACTGCCGAATAACTGATGAAATCGCATCATCGTCCAAGACTCTTCTGCCAATATAGTTATTGCGACCAGTCGCAATGGTACAATTCACAAAACGACCCATGTTGCCAATATCCGATCGATAGGCGTAATAAGTTGTCCAAAATTGAGAGCCATGTAATTCAAAGTAGTAAGATCCGTCGAATAGTCCTTTATAATATGCAAAGTCGAGGTCGTGGGATTACACAATAAAACATGGAAAATACGTACGCACTCACAACGAAAGAAAACGAACGAGTGCCGGTTTTTTCTGCCTGTCATCTGTCAGTCGGTGACCAGAGTTGCCAACTGAAGAAAAATTAAAAGAACTCGATTCGCAATGAACCACGAAACGATTGATAAGCACTTGTCACTCGATTTTCATGAAATTATTCTGAGATTTTACCGATTTATTCGATATCGATTACTAAGAATTCAGGCATGTTTTAATCGATTATTTGGTATGATAACCTAATTTAACTTTTCTTGCTTCCTAGATCGAAGAACATGGTACTTTATTTTATGATTTCCTTTCGAAAAATATAACGATTTTTTAATACACATTCCAACGAGTTAACTGCTAGGACCAGGATTTCCCATCTCCTTTTATTATCCCAAACCCTCTGTATAATTCTGTTCAACCTACATCAACATTTTTCATAAATTTAGACCAAAATTTAAAAAATAATATCTTAAACCATAAGTTGATTGAATCATATACTTAACTCTTTAAAAAAAAGTAAGTGTTTTCTAAAATAAGTCATAATAAATTTATTTAGTGAATACATTTTTATATTTCTAATTAAATAACCTATAAACCCACCAATCAATCGTATTTAAACTACTATTATTATTTTATTAAAAGTTTTGATCATTTAAATATTATTTACATTAACTATATAACTACATTATAATAATTAAAATAACTAAAACAACTACAATTAAAAACTCTTCCTCATTACCGGCTGACAGCGTTGAGGAGGAGTTTTTTGATGACCTTTTAGAGTTTGTAGTTAGTTTATTTTAGTTATTTTAATTATTAGAAGTTAATTAAAAGTTAAATGAATTATATAAAGTGTACATGGATACTAACTACAGTAGTTAGTATCTAAATGTACAGTACACAGTACGTACAGTACATCTTACCACATTTAAGATGTCAAACGAAGGAGAGTTATTACAGTTAGTGCCAAATATTACTTGGCTATAACTAAATCATATGTATTTTGGCATAAAGATTACGATGGTCGGCAACATAATATTCAATGTTTGTTAATTGATTTATTTATTTTATTTTCATAAATCATCAGACGATTTTTAATTATTGGACTTGTCCAAAATAGGTATTTTAAATCGTTTTCATATAATATTTTGTCCAGAAAGCGTCTGTTGGGACAGCCAATACTACAACATTAGCATAGACTCACGTAGCCGTCTGCTGCTAAAGTTATGCTAGAGTAGAATTACATAATACCCTTCCAAAATAAAGACACCGAAGTCACCAGAACTTCTATTTGAGTGCAGCTAGAAAGTACAGATCCGTTACATCACTAGTTATCACTTAACAATACATCTACGTGAGTTGTTGCTCGAGTTTAATTCACCAGAGTGCAGACAAGGAATAGGTATGACCTGAGATAAGTTATGTTAGTACTTATATCTAGAGTACCTACCTAGGTCCTATTATATGCCCTTATTGTTTATGCAAAGCAACACAAAACTGGAGAAAGAACAAATACAACTCCAAAATACGTAGATAAAGTGCATTTAGTATAGGGAAACAATCTCACAATTTTATTGTACTTTATTTTAATTATCTGTCTACAACTGTTTGATTTTATGCCTACTTTTCACAAATGATGCTCTTGCCTATCCATTCCAAAAAACCCAATAACACTTTAGCTAATCTGTAAATTAATTACCTACATCTAAATTGCTATCCGCACTAACCTATCACAAGAATCAGAAAACCAACAAAGCACCTTTAAGCTCATTAAATGCTTTACTTATTAAAATGGATAAAGAATACTTCATAAAAACTGGACTGAAAAGTGTAGTTCCTATAAAAAATGATTTTTTTAATGCTAGAAAGACAGATCCCTATTTTAAATAAGTATTTAAAATAGGGATCTGATTAATCCTCCTTGATAACGTTAGCTAGAGGTTTCTCCGTCTGTGTGCTAGTTAGTGCATATCAATGGTATTAACAAGTTGCTCTATTTATTTTCCTGTTTTTCAACAAACAAAACTTGAGTTTTGCTCGGTGTTACATTATGTGGAAATTGCTTGTTTTGTGCATTAGGTGGAGGATATTGTCTTCAGTAATGAGCGAAATGACGACAAATCATGAATATTATTATGATCAGTAATTAAGTTTCTAGTTAAAAGAAGAAGATGATGAAGAACAGATGCTGGAATTTAAGTTAAGGTATAGGCAAAATGCGCAAAACATTGGAATATAAAGAGTTAGGTAGTTTTCCACAGGGGATGACATGCCATTAGGCTACTAAACACCATCTACTCATGTATTAATAACATCATATGTCCTGCGATTACCAATCCGGTTGCTACTTGTTGCTTTTATGGCGATATTACCCAAGAGGTTTCTATTGTGGACAGCATTTTTATTGAGAGGTATTTTGGTATTTATGGTGTAATAACAGAATGATTGGGAACGTTATGGTTGTTGTAGGTGAACAGATCCGCTTCGTAAGCACCTCGTTGCAGGTTCAATAAGCTGATGTTATGGCAGCGACAGCATAGTGGTGTGACCGTCGGGCTGCCAAGTCATAGGTCTCAAATTGGAACCCAAGACACGCACCTTTGATTTTTCAGATTCATGTGCGTATTTTATAATTATCACTTGCTTCGCTGAAGGAAAACATCGTGAGGAAAACCAGCATGCGTGAGAGATATTTTTCGATGGCATGTAAAGCCAAGTCAGAGGCCCATGGGCGGCATAATAACTCTGACACCAGATAGTCACTAACCAAACGATAAAGAAAGAAAGATGAAAGTTGATGTTATAGTCTGACGGCACTTTTTTCATGTCCCAATCTTCAGTACTGTCCTCAAACATACCTTTGACTTTAGGTATCGTATAACATTCGTCTGGACCATTAGACTCCATCCATTTTATCATAAGGGTAAGCTTTGTTTCTGAATGAGATTTCATACCCATTTCTTCTACAGTGGAACAGCTGCTGGCAAATACTATAGATACATAAAAAATCCGTACTCAGGCGGGTTTGGACCTACGGCCGTGTATCAAAGAAAATAAAGTTCAATTGCAATTTTCATCGATCTTCCATCCTGTTTGAACGCCATGAGGAAATAGATTGTCCCAATGAAGGTCCCATAAAACGAAATTTTCCAACAACCACCCTTTTTTCAACAATGTCAGAACAATCAGTTTAACTTCTTAAAAGTAAAAGAAGGGTACAAAACTGTCTAAGAGTAGCGGTCCTTTAACAGTACCGTTAGAAGAAAAGTTTGTACAAAAGATCTTTGCCAGTTCAAAATTGAAGTTCTCTCTAACAAGCTGAAAAACGCCCGGGGCCCGTGAAAGGTTTATCTTGTTATGTTGTTCAGCGTAAAAACGTTTTAACGGAATTAAAAACGTTTGTTTTCTAGCTCAAGTTTAGACTTGATAAATCCAGAATAATACTGTTTGCTTAGAGAAAAACTAAATGCAGACTATACTTCGAAATCGTTATTTACCAACATTTTATCAGAAATCATTTTAAAGCGCCTAACTTTATTTTTCCTGAAAAGATCACCACCTCTTTTTCCAGCGGCATATCAATGTATAAAATATATTGCATTGTTTCAAGTTACGTCTACTAGTTTTGTTTAATGATAACAACTTGTGACGTAAACGTGAATCAAATATTTTTCCGATATTTGTTTGAAACAACATACATTCACGTTTGATACATATTTTATCAAGTGTTTTGACAAGACTTATCAAAGACAAGTAACACGACATGAAAACCTCATGATAAACGTGGAGTGACAACGACATACTTTCCTCTTCTGTCGTTCTAAACATGCAGTTTAGTGATAATAATTATGTTAAATTGTCACATCACTAAATTCAACACATGCATTGAAAACTAACAAAGTAATTAATTACTACCTTTGTTGTACAAAAGTATAAAGAGTTCAATCCACCTCCCGCACTTACAAACAAATCAGGAAGAACCAACTTACTGAACCAATCGTATGTAAAATAACATTGTTTATATTTAATTAAGGAGAGGCAGCACCTCCACGAACCCGTGTTAACATTAACGAACCATTGTTGTCACGACAATAGACGAAATGTATGAGGAAATGGAAACATCCTGTATCCTGGTTACGGGCATTTCGCACTATTTCAGATTGTTATGTACAATTGAGTCTGAGAAACTGAATACGTTGTGATAATGTTGTTTTGGGGAGTTCGTTTCCTGCTCTTGAAGTGATGTTTGGGAGTGTAATGCTATAAGATGGTGGGAGAATACTGAAAACGTTCTTAGCTCAGCATGTGGGTGTGAAATATTTCATTATATTATATTACATGGTGCAGCCAGTTACAGTGTAGGAGCTAACGTACTAGGTCGAAGTGACCTAGTACGTTAGGTCAGATGCATGAACTACAGAAATCACTTAAGAGTTATCTGAGTTAAAATGATGCCTCCTAAATTTAAGGCTTATAAGTTTTAAGCCTTGAAGCAATCGAAAGGAATGAGGTACTTATTCGTATGGCGCCACTTAAAGAAAAACATCATGCATAACTCAGGTATCGCAGAATTGCATTGCACCAATTCTTTCAAATACGCTCACTGGCATTTTTACGATTCACAAAGCGAACGATTCAAAGAGAACGTTACATCGCTGAGCTATATTGAGTACGATACTCTAAATGTGCCCGCGGGCAATTTTCGGACAGGCTTTACGTGGTGCAAACTCAATCTAAAACGACAAAATTCTTTTACACGTCTGCATAGCACGATTTCAATTCAAATATAGGCATTTACCATAGTTTACGATCGTTAAAAACGCAGCATTTTTTTATTTTATCCTGGACAAATACAAGGTGTAAACGGACAAATAACCCTACTCGAATTTCTTTGCTGGGTAACAACTTTGGGGGGGGGGGGGGTGGAAAATCACGTTTTACGGCAGGACTCAATGTAATGATTTGATGAA
The DNA here is from genome assembly GCA_964057025.1 of Standfussiana lucernea. Taxonomy (NCBI): domain Eukaryota; kingdom Metazoa; phylum Arthropoda; class Insecta; order Lepidoptera; family Noctuidae; genus Standfussiana; species Standfussiana lucernea. Next base: position 5,493,990 of record OZ059794.1, on the reverse strand, counting down.
TGGATTCAAAACATAGTGCTGATGGGTACATTGAATAGTACAGAGGTATTTAAAATAAGATTATAACATTATGAATTAGTATTTAACAAAAAAGTTGTGAAAAAGTTGGAACTTAAAAATTTTTATGCCCTTTATGTTATTCATCTTTTAAGGCTTTTGGGAAAATTATGACATTCACCACAATCCACTCTCTCAGTCTGAACCAATCTTCAGACTACCTACATAGTTACAGAAGTAAATCTACAATAAACTTTCCGTATGTAGTTTAGGCGATTGTCCTCCTCTCAGCCTGTGAACTTTACGCCTGTGCATAATGGTACCGCTTAGTAATAAAAGGCTAATTCCAACATGCTGGCGACAAGCTCCAGCTGCACATTATCATGATTGATTGCTGCACCAGAAATTCGGGAACCATCTGCGGCTAGCGAGAATCAATCTACAAAAAAAAAATGGAAACGTCGATGTAACTTGTGATTGCTGGTTGCTGTGTGTGGAAAAGTTCCTAGTATATATGGAAATGAGCAGGAATTATAGCAATTGACAACAAAAACGTCTTTTTCTTCTTCGTGTTGCTGGCACGACAGTATTTACATTTTGTTAGCCGAGGAACTTATACTGCCCTACTAAGCGCAAAAGCGGTATCTTAATGAAAGTGAGTTTCGAGATACTTGAAGTTATGTAAAAATAGTTTTCAGGTAAAAGTAAGGCAGGGAAATCTTTCTTAAGGTTATTTTCAAATGTTTTGAACAATATAGCGCTAAAAGACTTGGTTTATTGGATGCGTATTTTTTAAAGGTATCCCAAGGTATAAAAAACACTTTACGGTTTTGGTTTGAGATACCGCTTTTGCGCTTAGTAGGGCAGTATAATGGGTGCAAAAGTACTCTTAAAGAAGCCGCAAAGGCATTTGTTCTGCCTGTCATTGCGATCATTTTTTGCTCAAGACCATACATGGGAACCTTCTAGTTGCGTTATATCGGGCGTCAAAGTTGCAACTCTATCATTTTTTTTTAATACATGTTTTTAATGTTATAACTTTAAATACCTCCACGACCCCTGTTCTATTCAATGCATACCGTAAAACGTGATTTTTCACCCAAAAAAAGTCGTTTCCCGCCAACAAGTTTTGCGTAGCAGCAATAAGAGTTACTTAGTTTTATGTACAGAATGCTTGGTTGACGGCTTCGTGAAGGGTCCGTTTACACCCTGTATATTAATAGAACCTGTAATTATAGACTGTACCTATCACAATATAACAATAAAAAATATCATAAAAAGAGGAATATAATTGTTTTTCTTTATAATGTTTTACCAATAGTCAATACTTGGCTACTTAAGACATTACACACGTACTTACCTGTTAGCCCTGACACTCCACACTCCATTATAAAAGTATCTACTATTAACTTTAACAGAATATACAAGGTGTTGCTTTGCCACCTCGTCAAATTCAAGGAGGTAACTATGCTAATGATTCTCGACCCGAATCAATGATAAAATGGGTAGGTAATTTTTTATATTTTTTTCTTAATATCGAAAATCGATAAGTGTACACCAAGGCGGCCCGTCTAATACTAGTCCTATAACCACGCTTTCACACACACAAACAAACGCCGACGTTTATTCGATAAGCGGGGATTCTCCTCTTTTGAAAAGGGCTTCATTCTGAATAGTGTCAAATTAAAACAACTAAAAAAATCAGCGTTTATTATTATTGACCAGATACCGTAATTTATATTGATTATTTACGTCTTCTATGACAACCTCCTGAATTTTGACGAGGTTGCAAAACTACACCTTGTATGTAGAGACCTACATACGAGTATATGTGTTTCCTCGTAACAAATTCAGTCTGCCCACATATTGCTGCTTAGTGCATGTAACACATTTTCAGAACTAAGTACATTCGTCTCCAAAGAAAATTTCTTAGTTCTAGAAACTAAGAATTTGCTCGTTTGTAGCCTACAAACTTCCACAGAATAAGTTTCAGCTTTTATAACATTAAATAAGTGTGGCATTCATGGGATCTTGATCCACTTCTATTGGTATTTACTTCTTGTAAGAGAAAAACTTCACTCGAACTCAATACTGGAACTACGAAAAGCGGTTTAAAGACCACATACCTAAAGGAAAGATCTTGATCTGCACTAATAGTATCCAATCGATATAATGCGCTTTACTGCAGTACACTCGTAATGGTGTCATTAACCTACCTAAGTTTCCAAATTCCAAATAATTTCGTTCACAGATTCGTATATTTTGCATTGAATTATGATATTATGAAGCTGCATCAAGAAAAGAATGGAAGAAAAAACCTGATGCGCCGACTCCAAGTAACATGGGACAATGGCAGGAAGATGATGTCAACTGGTATCCAGCCGCATCCAGTTAAACTGAAAGCTGACCCCAACATAGTTGGAAAAAGGCTAGGCAGATAATGATTTTGATATTGCTACCCATACTTAATGAACATACTGTTACCAGGTCAACATGGTAAAAAACTAATACATATGTCCGGCAATGTACAGTCACGAGCACCAACATAAACCCTTAGCAACTTTAAAAGTGATTATCTCCAACTGTTCTAATTAAAATTTCATGTTGTTACGAACATAGCATTTTGTAAATCATATTTTTATGAAATAGATGCTATTTCCAAGTTCTCGCGAAAATGGCTTTTGAATTTAGTAAAGTGTATACACATTGGTGCTCGTGACTGTACGTCAAAAGACTGCGTTATCTACATTTACATATACTATGTGAGTTTACACTACTACCTACAAAGTAAAAAGTCAACGGAACAACAATTTGAATGTTTGATACTTTTACCCGCAGTTTTGCTTTGTATCATTTAAAAGTTAGATTATGTAACTTATTTCTTTCAAATCGGCTTATTATATAGTATTGTAAACTGAGTACAAGGAAAACTGGCTCACCGTAATACAGTTTATTACTAGTACGGGGGTCAGCGTGAATCGGTTCGTAACAACCAGAAATTATTTATTATTGTGTACTGAGTTTCTGATTGGCTATGTAAGCTTTTAGCATCATAGGAAATAAGTTTAGTACTATTACTCAAACTCAAACTCAAAGACCATTACAGGCACTTTTGAATGTCAAAACACAAAAATAAACTAAGCTACAGTCCCTGTCACAGGGCATAATAACTTGTGAAATAACTTGTGTGTATTAATTTTTTTTATTTCTGTTTGGTTGTTATTATGATTATCTACTGTGGCACCATATTTTCAAAAACAATTAGGGACCAAACCACGAAAAAAAAAATTTTGATAAAAAATACAGACTTCACTTGTCTGCAAAATAAGCACCAAAAGTTCCTCGATCAGTCAAATCAAAACCCATGATTTACGACTATTATAAACTCAAAGTCATAATTTATAAGCTTTTCAGCTGTACGAGCCACTGGAAAATGAATTATACAGTAATTAATCAATTACTTTGAACGATCTATTACTGGTTGGCTTCAGAATAAATTAAGTGGATCCATTAACGTAGTAGGATATTTGATACCCAATCACTTATCAATAGACTGAATAACCAATGTGTACGGACCACTAAAACCCGGAGAAAATAAAAAAGGTTGATTTTTATTCCCTTCTATTTTTAACATGAAAATACGGGAATGTAAAATATTAATGATTCATTTATTTGTTCATAGGGAATTTTTGAATGGAAACCTTTGGCTTATTTAAAGTGGGATGAAAAAGGTCATGAATGTTATTATTTAGGAAAAACGAACATCAAAAGAAAATGTAAAAAAAAATATTACCAAACGCTTTTAATAAGTTCTACGCTAAAACTTAAATGAAATCAAAAAAAAATAACCGACTTCCAAAAAAAAAAGTGACAAATAACTTTAATTTTGGAAGTCGGTGACTACTGTTTGTTTCATTGACTTTTTTGGCACCGACTTCCGAAATTAAAGTTATTTCTCACTTTTTTTTGTGTTTTTTTTTGGAAGTCTTTATTTTACCCTTTTTAGTTATCGTTTCATACACAAATCCTTGTCAAGTATCAATTTTGCAATTTCTTTTACTTGGATGGCATACTTTTTCCAGCTATTTTGATTTAAAAACCAAACTATTGCACCGATTTTGATGAAATTTCTATGGGACCAATCGGGAAGTAAATTCTTTCAGATAAAAGAAGAATTTTTCAAATCGGTTCATAAATGAAGAAGATAACAAACACAAAAACAACCGAATTGAGAACGTCCTCCTTTTTTGAAGTCGGTTAATAAACGCGATAACATTTACCCTAGCGCTTTCAGGCAATACCAACTAAGTTCATAGCTCCCAATCCATGTAATTTCGTTTCCCTTGGTTTGAATAGTCGACTTATACATATAAATGCAAATGCACCGATACTGTAGAATGGACGACCATTGCCATGGCAACGTTGGCCCAAACATTCCGCATATCTGGGTCGCTGGCCTGCGCTGGGCACTCGGGTATTTGCAAAATTCTGCCCGTCTTGCCCCCCGACAAGGCTAAACGTTGGCCGAGTCAGGCTAAGTGAAGTTTAAGTGGGGTTATTATGTACTAGGCTACGATAGCCGAGGAGGCTCGTGCTTACGGCTAGAGTAGGTAATTGTTGACATTGCAATTATGGTGAGGATACTCATTGGTTCTTGTTGAACTTGTTTCTTTGGACAGTTCATTTCCCATAATGCTTCTTAAATTAGTTGAATTTTCAACAGCGACGTTTACTAGAAAAACTGGATAGAAGAAAAGGTAGCGGTAGGTATACATACTCGTATAAGGTTCATTCATGGGTAAAACATGAAATATATTGTGTAAAAAAGGAAATTAGTCATCAACATGACATCACGACTGTAATTCCCGAAGGGTTAGGCGGAGGTGTACCTTTAAATACAGACACATTTCGCCAGTTTTGCTTAAGTCCCATTTAATAGGGAGCCTATTGCTATCAACAGGGCACAAATCCAGGCCACGTGACTCCTACTGAGACAATCCTGATAAAAAAAAACAATATCACTGTCCGACACGGGAATCGAATCGAACCCAGGACCTCAGCAATCGCGCTTATTGCCACTCGACCAACAAGGCTGTCAACATTAAACAGTAAAGTCTTCAAAAAGCAGAAAAGTATATCAATGCGTGCTAATGCCGACATAATCAATAAAAAAAAAAAAAAAATAATAAAATTTTATTCAAAAAATATAAAGGTATAACATTAAATACAGTTTTTCTTAAATCTATGTGAAGTGCACCCATGATTTTTGCCTGAACTAGGTAGTCCTGTGTTTCAGGCGATTATAGGTATTATTAATTGATTAAATAATCACATAATTAGCATGTTAATCTTATTGGTGTAAAGGTGTATAAAATATAGTATATTAACTTAGCTTATAATAATTTAAAAATAACAATAATATGAACAATATTTACTTTAGCACAAGTAATAATTTCTCTGTATCTTCATAGGACAAAGATTGAAGAGCTTCCTTAAGGGTTTTCTTGCAGTTACTGTGATTTAAGGAGTAGATGGTTCCTTTTTTATTTAGCCTGTTATAAAGTACAACACACACACAGTACACACAGCACAGTGTACAGTGTAGTACAGTAGTAGTGTGCGGTAGCGGTGTGCAATAAAACATAATTCCGCAATCTGTACCTAATCTAGAACAAAATCATAATAAATTGGAATACTAGAACAGAGAGTTAAATAATCATCTAATATAAAATTCCTCTGTATACATCGAACAGTTACAAACAGAAGCGAAAGATTCGAGTGGCTCTGAGTCAATAACTAAGTCAACACGATACGAATAACGCAAACAATATCTAGAACGAATTACATCCAACAAACTGAGATGGAACATTTAATTCTGCTACGCGATTCTAGACTTTGTACTCACCTACTAGAATTGTTCTAGACTTTCAGGCCACTCAGATAAATTTTGATGAGATGAAATCATTTTATAGAGGTCGTTGGTTCTTTAAAAATGGATTCCGAATGGATTTTATTCTTGTATTGCTCTCGGAGGTAGTGATTTAATTCTGATTTTCATTTCCTTAGAGATATTTTCTTGATATTTCATGAAAACTCCGATATTCTTAGTAGGAAATTCAACAATTGCATTCTTGACATAAAGTCAACTGAAAGTGCCAAAACACCACCAAACCCACAATAAAAAACTGAATAAATAAATAATAAATCGAAACTTCTATCAAGAAATAAAACTAGTACATTTCTGCCTAACAAATCTAAACTTTCCACTGAAAAAATGCTCATGATAAAACTACCTACTACAAAAAAAAAAACAACATGAAAATGTGCGATAGATTCCATCAGCTATCGATCGTTATCTAATTCCGTGGCCATATTAACGGGCCCCAATTCTGTCAACAAAATCGAAACGTAATGGGTATCGAGTAGGTATCAACTCATTCCATTGTAACCCATTTCGTACACGGAAAAATCGTGAATCCATCAGACCGCAAAATAGGCATAAACCTATCAAGAACTCTTTAACAATATTTGATAAATCTATCCATTACAGGATTTTGTCTGGCAGATGATTCAACAGTTTTAGTACAATGTAGACTGTATTAATGGATTTGTGCTTGTGAATTCAAGTGCCGTGTAGAATAGTGATGGCAATGTTATCTTGTATACAGTTTGACTGTTAGACATCGTTTTCTATGCATTATGAAGACGGACTAGATGAATGTTTTATACGCAGCAGTAGGTGAAACAAGGCGTACCGATCATGATAATTATGAAGTTCCACAGTTAGAATATGGGTGTTAAAGATAATTTCCGAAAATGATTCAGGAATTTAATCTTACAGGGGGTCTAAAATGGCCACTTTAGCAGAACATAATGTGATAATAATATGAATTACGTTACAATTCGTAAAATAGTCACAAACTGATAATTCAACATAATAACTGTGTCTGTAAACATATTAAGAATTTTAATGTTATTCATATTATGTTCTGCTAAAGTGGCCATTTTAGACCCCCAGATCGACAGTACTGTCCATACGCTAAGATGAAACTGTAGACACCGATTTGTCTGTCAAGGGTGTTTATTATGGCAATGTCCCCCTCAGTCCCTTATTGGACGTTTGTTTGGCTAATGAAGATACTGATTGAACACTTTCACAGCCGACCGTTTTTTAGCGCGTGTTCTCTGGCCATTGTTGAAGATATTGTAAGATTTAAAGAAAATAACTATAAATGCTATATGCATTTACAAGGTGTAGTATTGCATCCTCGTCAAAATCCAGGAGGTTGTCATAGAAGACGTAAATAATCAATATAAATCACGGTACCTGGTCAATAATAAGAAACGTTGCTTTTTTTAGTTGTTTTAATTTGACACTATTCAGAATGAAGCCCTTTTCAAAAGAGGAGAATCACCCGTTTATCGAATAAACGTCTTCGTTTGTTTGTGTGTGTGAAAGCACGGTTATAGGGCTAGTGTTAGACGGGCCGCGTTTTAACACAGGTGGTGTACAGTTGCCGATTTCCGATTTTAAGAAAAAGAAAAATTACCTACGGTCCATTTTATTATTGATTCGAGTCGAGAATCATTAGCATAGTTACCTTCTTGAATTTGACGAGGATGCAAAACTACACCTTGCATTTTTACGGCTACGCGACGATCACGTCCCCAACACTTAATTGGCTGTTAAGTGTTAAATCACAACGCATGACCATTTTAGTCACAAAGACTAAATGAAAAAAGGTCTTTGAAACACGGGTCAAAATCAATCCTCCTTTATCAAGTACCTTTAGCAGTCATTTGTGTGATTTGATAAAAGCTATATAGAGGCTAACAGGTGGCCGTTATTACAGCGATCGTGGGTTGTCGTTCACAGTCGGTCGATCTCCACAAACGCTTCCTGTTTGGACATCGGCCAGAATGCGACTAAAACGTTGTGTGAATATTAAAATGTTCCTTCCAACTTTTCATTGCAGATAGTATCACTCACAAAATGTCGGAAAAAGGCTCAATTGCTGAAGTGGATCTTCTGAAAAGTCTACCTGGCTTATCTCAATTGAAAAGCAAATAGTATGGAAGTATTATCGCTCGAGGCTTGAATAGTTCCACACGTGTTTTAGGGATTCAGGCAATACAATCCTACCAATTCTTTATATTCGCTTGTATTTATTTAACAATACTTGCTTCAATAAGGTGTGAGTTTTTGAATTCGTATCATATTTGACTTACATATGATAAGCTAGTAGCTGTATTCATAGAGCTCGTACTAAGTAAGGCGAAAATAAGATTATTGTTAAAAAAAACTTTACATACTGTGAAATATTTGGTAATTACACATTCAATAGATTTTCAGAGTAAACAACTTCAGTTCAAACGCAAAACCGTACCTAATTGACGTAAAACAAATGCAAATGAAGTAGTGACAACGGTTTTACAGCTGTCAGGCTGTCACCGAAGTCTTTCAGTTTTGGGACTCATTAACACGAACTGAGTTTCTAGCCCCTTAAAAGGTAAGAAGAACCGTGCGAATGCAGGTACTGCGGCGCTCACTGACGGTGGACTACTTTTCATCCTTATCACTCAGAACATAAGGGTAAAAAGTGGTTTGGAGTGTGCTTTGAGTAGTAGGCACTATTCAAACTCTCCTGGCGATTATGTCACTCTAGTGGTTGATATTCGATGGTTTGTTTGCAAGGACGACCATTTTCAAAAGCCAGACGACTCTCAGCTCTATTCTAGTATAATTATGCTTGTATCGGACGCACGATTTACAGAAGTCTACGTACCTGTTTTATTTTACCTGAATAATTTTCCTCGTGTAAATAGCTCATATTTTATTCGTTGCTGTATTAAGCGTGTAAATACAAATGTATAACAAATTCAGCCGAATAAAGTAAGCTTGAGTATTTCACAGACGGGCGAACATTTTACCCTATAAACAACGGCTCAAACTGATGAATGGAAGCAATAAAATGGCCTCCGTCTTTCATTCGACGGCCTTCTGTGGTTCGCAGGTGAGGAAAAATACTTCGAACATAAAATTAAATTGAATTTTTCAAGGTGTTTAATTACTTGATGAATATTTATCAGGATTCTGGGCTATGTGGCTTGGAAAATTATTGTTCTTTTGCGAAAATCGAGCATAAAGCAAGGTTTAATCCTTTGGAAAAATCAAAACTAGCTGTTTAAATCTACATTGTCGTTACAGCTAGTCAGTGGCCCGATAGTCTGACAACCAGTCTTACCAAGGGATATCGTATCCGGTACTGTGTTGTGAAGGTCAGATAAGCAGTAGCTTAATGTAAAGTACTGGTACTGGTATTCTGCACTGCATCCGATAAGACCGGAACCAGACCTCAACACAGTTGGGAAAACGTTAGGCACAAGATGATTCAAAATTCGAAAGAAAGAAAAAATCTAAAGATATCCGTGATAAATTGACGCACTTTAGGTATAGCCTGAAATGCCTAAAAAAAAGCAGCCCTCCCACAACATAACTCAAACTGAAGTTTCCAAGTAGCAAAATTAAGTAAGCACACAAAACCATAACCCAATATTCTCCTCGTTTGCCCACTTCAGTGGTTCAAGTTCCCAACTTGATGCTTAGTTGGATACACATTAATTTACATAACGCCACCCTGTCCGACTACGGGTGTTGCTCCCCTGGAGTCTAGAGCTTGGAGTCTGGAGTCTCAACTATTTAGTTAACAACATATTTTGGTAAAGTAGGTGTATCTAGTTCCAATTCGAAGTCAGTTCAATAATTATTTGAGTAACTGGAAATGTAAAACTGCATTCGTAAAAAAAGTGTCCACGCATTTATAATAAAATTCCAGACACCATAAAAGAATTTAACTGTACACAATTTAAGAAAAAAACGGAATTGTTCTTAATCGATAAATGTTATTATACTATTGATGAATACTTAAATGACCAATTAATTTAGGATTACAATTTTTAATATTGACATTTAATAATTTTGACATTTTAATGGGTGCGTATTAATTTGGCTTATAATGTGTGTGTTTTCAAATTGAAATTAAATTTAGACATTGTAGTTTTATTTGAATTTAATATTTTGACATTATACTATTTTGTATGTTATTTTTATTAAATATTTTTTTACAAGGTTTGGTTAGTGTGACTAAATTTGTACGCCTTAAATGGCAAAATCGAAATTGCATTGGATAATTTATTAATTGAATTTGATTGATTAATTTATGAATTGATAATTTAATAATCGCAATACTTTACCAATTTATAATTTCAATGATAAATTGAAACTGAATGATAATTGTAATAAAAATGATACTCTAATAATGGAATCTGGTCTTTCAAATGTAAGTACATCTTTTATAATAATGTTAATGTTTGCATACCGAATGGTATAATATGGCTGAGCTTTGATATTTATTTAACAACTGTTGTGTATTACCCATATTTTCAAAATAAAATTCTATTCTATTCTATTCTAGGAGGAATGTTGTATGCTTGTTGTTGGAGAGATCCTTCGGCAAATTGAGATCTGGTTACCATAGTTTAGAATATACAAATGTAAGGATGTATTCATGTTTCAAGTTGAGATTGAAAAAGGTACTAATAATTTGGTGATTCGAATAGTGTACAGTTGATTATTAATAATTCAATTCGGTAACATAATCTAATTCAGATTTTTATTAGAAAACTATCGACCCGCCCCGGTTTCGCACGGGTGCAATGTAAATACATGCCGTGCGAAGCCGGGGCGGGTCTATAGTATATAGTTTAGTCAATGTAATGTATTCTCTACTATAATATGCATATAAACCTTCCCCTTGAATCACTATGTCTATTGATGGAAACAACAGTAAAATCCGTTGCGTAGTTTAAAAGATCTAAGCGTGCAGACGGCGGGAAGCGACTTTGTTTTATACATACTACGAGTACTATGTAAAGATAAACAGAGCTATTTCCAAAGACTTCCTGCTTATGAGATTTTTTCCATGAAATTAAAAATCGAGATGTAAACAGAATATCACAATTAAATACAATATTATGTTAACATAAAAAAGACTATGCTGAAATCTGTGTTTTCCACTTATAACTAATCAATTTGTACTAAGTATCCATAGCTCCCAGTTGTCACGAACAGATTGGTTAAAGCCAACTTAGTTACAGCGATCTGCTGACCCAGTTACAAGGAACCAGTAGATAGATTAAGGGGCGTGTGATATTAGTCCGTATAAGAGTGTTTAATCATTCCGTGTCCATGTCCTTTTCTTATTAGATAAACCATTTGTTATGTTTTGGTCTCGAACAACCCTCAACTAAATCTTGATAGATATTTATCTATTTATACAGTCTATGTAACCTATGAATAATCGCAGCAAAGAAAACACTACACCACATCAAACAGCAATATGATAATTCCATGACAACATCACAATTCTCAGCCAATGTCATATGTATATATAAATATGCACATACACACTACACGTACATACTCTGCCCATATAGATTGCCCGCCAGCATGGAACACAAATTATTGCAATATTGCAGTGTCGGTCGCTTGTGCCCGCTGCGCCCGACACAGCAAATAGATCTGTTTGAACAGCTATCAAACAAATACTCACCGTGCCATTGTTTTTCAAACTACCTTTATTTACAAAAAATGGAATATGATGACAAAGGTATGTTAGGTCTATCTGTTGATTGAATCTGACCGAGAGATATAAATTTTTATTCATAAGTACAGACGTTAATACATTCTTGTTTCATGGTTTTCAGTACATTTCCTGAAGTTAGGTTCTAGTTGGGCTTGATACAGAAAGCGGTACTCCTGGGCATTATTACTCCTAACAGTATTGTTAGAAGGTTCCTCTCTCTGGAGGCCTGACCGCCGGTAGCTTGGACCCTGTTCCCGATACCGGTGGGCTACTATTTTCAACATTTTTTAATGTTTTTTTTTTGTTATTTTATATGCGAGTATTTAAAAATGAAAAAAATAAGTATGAAAAATAAATAAAGAAGTTATAATGTTACTTGTAATGCTTTTTTGCATTGCCGAGGTCCGGGTCACAACGGTCACGGAGGAATCACGTAAATTGCTGTACATAATTGTTGTAAATAACAGCAAGAAATAAATAAAAATTTTAATAATATAAATACTGGTTTAATAATAATTAATATATTTTTTTAATCTGTGACTTTTGTAACAAGTAGCAGAATTACAAAATTACTTCGTTAATTTACATTACAAAGTGAAACATTATGGTACACAAATTCTTAACCTCGACCTAAAATATCATAAATTACGATTAAGGCATTCTATTTTCATCTGGCATCCTGCCCATTTAGAGAGGCCATCGATACTCACTAAAATAGCTCGATAGAAACAATTCGTAAACATCTACTATAACAGAAGATAGTTTGAGAACATGAAACACAAGCATTTATCTATCGGTATTTCAGTTATGTACATACAATAGCAAGACATATAAAATGGCCTAGTATGTTCCAACCGAATATAATTGGTAAGAAATTGGAAAAAGACAGCGCCTGTATGTCGTTGCAGGAAAGGCGGTTTTTTCAATGCAAGTGTTACCAACTTACTGCGTATACAGATGTAACTGTACAACCGCAGACAATGGCGGTTTGTATACAGGAAGAATATACATTCTCGTATAATATAATGTCCGTCGTGACCTCCAAGTTTTTGGCTACTATGAATAAATAAACATCTATAACTCTCAATCACCGAAAGTTTGAGCAATAAATCTTATTAAAACTAATTATCACATCTATCAATTAAATTAATTGACTCGTGCTATCAATTTTGCTTTAATAAATTGCCTCTCGGATGCTGGGAAGTGATTATTAGGAACTAAATTGATATTGACAGTACTACGTGAGCCAAATAAAATAAAATGTCTGGTGTTGGATACACTGAGAGTTGGGCAGTGTCTACATGCGTTTGTTTTTTTTCAATTTCTATTGATGCCTAGTGAATTTTGTATTCATGTATGGCTGGCATTTCTTTTTGTTGATAAACAATACTAATAAAGAAATAACGGACTTCCAAAACGATTTGTGTGTGTAATAACTAAAAATGGTAAAATAAAACTTTTTTGCAAAAAAATAACCGACCTCCAAAAAAAAATCGCAAAATAAAGTGGAAAATAACTTTACTTTCGGAAGTCGGTGCCAAAAAAAGTCAATGAAACAAACAATAGTCACCAACTTCAGAATTTTTTTTTTGTGTTTTTTTTGGAAGTCGGTTATTTTTTTGCAAAAAAGTTTTATTTTACCATTTTTAGCTATCGTATCACACACACAAATCCTTGTCAAGTATCAATTTCGCAATTTATTTTACTTGGATGACATATTTTTTCCAGCTATTTTGATTTAAAAACCAAACTACGGAAACCGATTTTGATAAAATTTCTATGAGACAAATCGGGAAGAGTATCCTTTCAGATAAAAGAAGAATTTTTCAAATCGGTTCATAAATGACGAAGATATGAGGTAACAAACGCAAAAAAAAAAAAAAATACAACCGAATTGAGAACCTCCTCCTTTTTTTGAAGTCGGTTAAAAATACACGAGGACATTTTGTAAAGAAAATGGCTATTGCAATTCCTAGGCTTAGCAGGGAGTGTTTTAACTCATTCCTCCAGTAATACTTACTTTATTCAGAAAAAAATTAAGCTTATAGTTTTTTCACCAAAACTAATGTAATGATAACAAAAAACATATATTATGACAATGTGAAACAGCGTCTTGGAATCACAATAATTCAGAAAGCAAAATAAAAATTACATGTCAAGTGGACTCATACATTAAAATATAAATAAGCCAGGAGTGAATAATATTGTGTGTAATATTCTCAAAACGGTTCATTACATACTACACCACCAAACTCACTTGAAATATATCATATCATTTACGAAAGAAAACTCCTTCTCAGCATATAACTCTGGTACAAGATGCTCTATGTACCCACAGTAAATATTATTTATTCTAAATGTAGCTGCATGCAATAAGTAGTTTCTTAATGGCAACAAGAAAACACAGCATCCTTTAAAGTCTGCCACTAATTAATAGATATGAGTAATGAGATAAAATATTTAATTAATACGAACATAATTAATTAAAGATCAGCTTTTCCATTTCGGAGTAGGTCCTTTCCAAGAGGTTAAGTCAAACATTGAATTGAGTTTATATTAAATTCTGTACCAGATAATACTTACAGACATTAAACCACGCTTTCTTCCCAAGGAAGTAGAAAGAACACTATTTAATCGATCTTTACTTAGGCTCTGCCACTGCTGCACTGGCACTTCCGACCTAGGTCGCATCATTGCTTCACATCAGGCGAGTTACGGCCAAATGCAAGCCTATTCAGTTTAAAAAAAAACTTCTTTTGATTTGTCTACGTTCATACCTGTCAGATAATTTAATTTATAATTTATCTGAGGTGGTTAAAATCATACCGATGTAACGTCTTAACAAAATATGTTCTTGTAAAGTATCATTGAAAACTCGATCCTCGACATAGAAGCCGAAAGGTCAAGCGAAGAATCCAATTCAGCTTGACATTGGGTACTTCGGGTAGTTACGTAAGACTTCTTAGTTTTGAAATAATCAATAATAATAAAATAATACAAGCTGTAGTTTTGCAACCTCGTCAAAATTCAGGAGGTTGTCATAGGAGACGTTAATAATCAATATAAATTACGGTACCTGGTCAATAATAATAAACGTTGCTTTTTTTAGTTGTTTTAATTTGACACTATTTCAGAATGAAGCCCTTCTCAAAACAGGAGAATCACCCGTTTATCTAATAAACGTCTGCGTTTGTTTGTGTGTGTGTGTGAAAGCGCTGTTACAGGGCTAGTATTAAACTGGCGGCGTTTTAATACGGGAGATGTACACTCGCAGATTACCGATATTAAGAAAAAAATATAAAAAATTACCTACCCATTTTATTATTGATTCGGATCGAGAATCATTAACATAGTTACCTCCTTGAATTTGACGAGGATGCAAAACTACACCTTATATAAACATAAATCTTCTTAGTTCATAATCATCGTCATAGCATCGCGACTGTACCTATTCCTCGAAGAGTTAAGCAGAGGTGAACCCAATAGAATACTCACATTTCTCCATTTATATTAATGCCCATTGTAACAGGGTCCGAGCTTATTTCCATCAACTTGGCACAAATCCAAACTCCGTGACTGCTACTGAGAAATTCCAGATGGAAAACCCGAACAACTTTGCCCAACCTGGGACCTCATACTGAGCTCCAAATTATTGAATTTCGCGGGCCTCATGCTCGGCAGTCGCTTATTAGTATTTTTCAATCAGTATGGTCTAGTGATAACGTATACCTACCACCTTGTAAATAGATAATAAATGAATACTCATTTTTGTCTAACACACAAATCAATACTGCGCTGTTTTTAACTTTCAGCGACTTTTACTTAGGTGTCGCCTAATGCTTATGAAAACGCAGATAAACTGTTATGTAAAAATACATTCACACACATCCGGAATCGTGCTCGCGTCATTTGTGGTTCCACAAAAAGTGCTCACTTAAATATTTATATTTTAAGTAACCACTATTTGTAAATATCAATATTTGTGTCCTCTGAATATTTAATGCCAATAATTGATATGTAAATTATTTGACACAACCGAAAATAAATAAGAGGTAACATCTGCAAGAATATGTTTCTAGTATGGATGAAAACAGATTATTTAAAAGCTTTATTTACCACTGAGTTAAATCTGAGAAACTGCAGTATTGTGGTTTGCAAACACAAATCTCCCATGCGCAAATACCGAGATCCAGAACGGCTATCTGTAGACTACACAAATGTTTGTTCCTCGGAGTTTGTTTCCACTACAAAGAACTAGAACAACGGCAAATACATACAAGCACTTTCAAGTGGGGCTACGTCGACGACACTGAAGTATTAATATAGACCAATAATAGATTTATAAAACCATGGTTAGACCTGCTGTCTGGATCAGAATATTAGGCGAAAAAAGAGATGAACAAAAGGCAATTGCATGTGGCTGAGATGAGAATGCGAAGGGCGATATGTGGTGCAATGCAAATGAATAAAATAAGGGAAAATCTGAAAGTGGGGCCAATGACGGAAAATTTGTGAGGTAATCGGTTATCGTGGCATGGACATGTGAGGTATGAGGAAAACGTAGTGAGAAAATTTTTGAGTAGGAATGTGTGGCTATAAGAGTAGAGGAAGACCAAAGAAACGATGGATGGACTGTGTGAACTATGATTTGGCTAGAATGAAGGAGACTGCTGAGATGAAGACTATTAAAGAAGTATGGAAGAAGACGACAAACTGCGCCGACCCCAAATAAATTGGGATAAGGGCAGGAGAATGATGAATGATTCTCCCATCGGCGCCATCTTGATCAGTCGAAAGACTATCAATGCTGGACATAAGCGTAAACGGCGCCATGGTGACCGGTCCTGCACCTGCACCTTCCAGGACGTCGTCGCCATTCTAGAACTTTTACAGCTACCGGCTTTCGTATAATTAACTACCACCCCTTTTAAATAGAGTGACTCGTGTCGACTACAATAAATGTATCTATATTTGGTTAAGAACTAATTCTAAATCCTGTTTTATTACCCAGCGCAAGGGCTGTGGAGGTCAGATAGACTGTCGTTCCAAGTAAAATACTGGTATTCAGATGCATCCGGTTAAGACTGGAAGCCGACCACCCTCACCTCAATCCTAACCAAATATAACCTTCTTACATTAGACTGTTTACCAGATCGCCCGACCAAATCAACCATTAGCCCTGAACACGTACAAATTTGAAGTCATCGCCACTACTTGAAGGTAAGTGACAGCGATTATTGCTGAGGCAATGATCCGTGGACTCCCGGGTATGAAGACCATTAATAATAAAACCCCTTCGCGTGATAAGCACTCAGCCTATCAAAGGTTTATGTAGTGTATTTGTTACTCTGTAGTATTTGGTATAGCTTTAATAATGCGTACACTAGAAAAGGAACGTTGACCTATTACGTGCCTAATTGCCTTTTATAGACAGAATAGTTTTATCATAAATCGACACATTTTTCAGATTGACTATGGCTATGCTCATTTGTGTGCAATAACATTCTTCATCAGAGCAGTGTTAGCCCAGTGGAACCGACTTACGAGTTGTATGTTAATTAATTAATTCGAAGACATATTGTGACATCTACCAATCCGCACTGGGCCCACGTGGTAGATTACAGCCCACTCCCTCTCGTCGAGAGGAGGCCTGTGTCCCAGCTGTGGGACCACTATAGGTTGATTATGCTTTTACAATAACATTGGTTGCTTAGTGGATGATTTTTTCTAATGTGAATCAATAGATTACGAATTTCCTTAAAAACCCCTCGGATTGTGATTGAAAGTGTGTTACGAAATTAGGGTGCAATATCTTTGACAAAAGTTTTCATAGAGCTTAGGGTCTATGAAAACTTTTCTTAAAGCGATAAGTGTTAACTCTAGGCACAAACTAACAGCCCGTTCACACGACGACGATTCGTTTTTTTTTTTTACGTATCGTCTTTTTTCTTTTTCACGATCCGTCAATATTTTTTGACGGTGGCAATGCTTTTTAAATGCCCGTGTTCACACGCATCACGAATCGTGAAAAATGACGGACACGTCTTAAATCACGTATCGTCTATCAAATGACGACATCAAAAAAACGACATCAGAAAAATCACGGAACTAATGTGAACACCAATTCGTTTTTTTTTGCCGGATCGTGATAAAACACGATTCCGTATGCAATGTGAACGTCCATCCGTCATGATGTATCGTGTTTTATGACGAATCGTCAATGACGGAAGCCGTGTGAATGAGCCCTAACTCGTTTCATTTAGCGGTTTATTCTTGTTTATTAGCTGCCATATTGGAAATGGATCTTTTATGGCTCGTTATTCTACAGTGTAAAATCAATATAACCGTTGTTACTTTGAAAATACCGTAGAAACTTCAATGCAAATGTTTGTTTATTTTTATTCCATTTATTTTTCTCGTTTCCCCCTAATTGCTTTGAATTTCCTTGTAGGGAGTTCAATCGCAGAAGTTTATCATCCCAATGAAATTTATACCGAGCGCTCCAGTAGCAATTACATTGCAGTCAAAATATCCTTTTCGACTTCATACATATTATTATGAGGCGTAAATGTAAGCTCATATTTTTACACACATGCCCCATGACATCACCTGTGAAAACAATAAAAAGATAAATGGGTAACCCGACTTGCACTCATACGATATTCACATATTATGCAAATCTCCCCTCGAGTCGAGGAAAATCGCTGATGTTGCCACATCGTTCAATAACATCGTCAAATATTCCCAAAAGAATGTTATTGTGTGAAAATGATCGTCCCACACGAAATTGTCCAACAATTTTAATCGAAATGCTTCGCTGCTGGAGGTAGAAAAACGTCCCCTCTCCGAACGACGTTTGAAGGTCAGATATTTAAAACGCTGGAACGACATATTTCAAAGATAAAGCGGGCACTTTCAAGCTTTCCAACAATTCAACACGCTGCAGTCCAGTTGGCGAAAACATAAAAGTGATTTAATCTAAATTTCTCTATGTAGACACGCGTAAAAATCTTGGCGTGTAATAGGTAAGTGATACTAATTTTGACTAACTGGACACACATGTGTCCAGTCTCTCGTGTCGAGTTGGTGAAAAACCCTGATATTCAGTGTTCAATAAACCTATTATGGGCGCATTGCATAATGTCATTGTGATGCGAATTACCTCAGCAGTTATAGCTATTACAAATTGTTTCACGCAGGTGAATCTCTTTGAATGCAAAGAAACGCAACATGAGGTTATATAAAGACCATCTGCGCTAGTATTAGTCACGAATGCATATGGTCGCGCCGGCTGGGCAAATGGGAAACTGTGTCAGTGCGAACATTTGTTACTTGCACACGCGTCACAGATTACGTTGCCCGATACAAACACCGCTCGTACTACTAGGTTCAAGGGGAGCCAGCCAGATCGCCGTCTCGTTCGTTCACTATTTATAGTTCCTCGACTATTCAGATATTTGCGCTCAGTGCAGAAATGTCCGGAGTCGCGAACGACCAAAAACCCGCGCGGCCCTCCCAGAGAGCTTCCCGCAGGAAAAGCGCTCGGGAGAGGAAATTGCGCGCTTGCACCGCCCCGACACTCGACCCTAGTGAAAATCGATGCTGCGATCTATCTGCGACACGGACAAATTAAAACCATCGACGTCGAACTCATTAGACGGTGCAATTCCGCGCAATCGACACACAAGCGAACTTATGCAATCGTTTTCAACATGAGCCACCTGCTTACAGTGTGATGTTCAGTAATCCGTTTACAGTGCGTGAAAGTGACTGGTGTGCTGTGTCTTGTACATGTGAATATAGCCTCTAACCATGCTACGTTATTTATTTCTGTTCGGAAAACAAAATTGACATTGGTGCTATTTTGAAGTGAATGTCGGATTGTTTTGGTTGGCAGGGCGCCAGAATGTATAAGAACAGCTGACTGTAAACAAACCATTGCGTCTCGCGGACAATAGTTTGCATAATATTTTAAATATTTCCTGATGCTACAGATTCTTTAAGTAAATAAATATGGCGGGAAAAGATGACTCCAGTGATAGTGACGGTCCTATAATAGACGATAACATTATTCGCATACAATTAAGAAAACCGACTCAAAGAAAGTGGGAATTGCGAACGCGGAATCTGTCCCCTGGGATGAGATTTCCAACAGTACAGCTATTTGATTGCGATGGAAATCTCCTCGTTGAGACAAATGATGAGAACGTATCCATTAAGAGCTCTGATTTTGACGATTTTACTCTGAAAACATCTCAATCATTGAAAGAAAAAGATTTCCGCCACATAATCGCCAGAAAACCTCTTAAAAAGCACAACACAATTTCTGGTGATAAAGTATACACTCGCGTTTATAGAAAGCCGCTTGCTATTAATGATAACGCAAAAAATTATAATGAACGCTATATTATACGAAACAGTAACAGTGTGTCAAACATTCCGAGTAAACTCACATTAAACAACTTTACTAATTTACACACAAATAGCCTCGCGATCAGCCCTTTTCCCTCAGAAGGTCTGAGTGAAATAAGCAGTTACAAAAGTTCAGATAACGAAACTTGTAACGGTATAAATCAAACGTCCAAAACAGATAAAGAAAATCTCGAAATACATTCTGAGAATTTAATTGATACTCCGAACAGTCCCTTTTCTTCCCTTTCTTCGTTAAGTGAAATTGATCAGGTAATCAATGATGAATCGAACAAGGAAAACGAACCTGATTTAGCCCTTCATAAATCGAAATCTTTCAATGATGCAACTCTGGGTGGGTGTAAAAAAGGATTCGAAAATGAGAATCTGGCACGCTCTAAATCTGGCGTTGTGTACAATCCCCCACAAAATAAAATATCTTTCCTGAACACTTACTTAAAAAGCTTACAAGCTCGAGTGAGCTCTAATCCGGATTGGTTTGCTCTAAATCGACGCCGAACAATTGAATATGCCCCAAATTCACGCGCAGCGGCTAAGCGTCAGGAATTTTCTAAAATCTCCTCTGAAAAGCCTCCCACCTGCAAAATAGGAGATATGACGTCAGACAATGAATTTATTAATATCGGAGCGGACGACGCGGTCCATTCTGAAATGAGGAAACGTTTGAAAATGTATAGACGTGGTATATCAGAGATCACGCCTAAGCATAGGAACACGAGTGTATTTACGAAAACGAGAAGACATTCTGTGAGTGGCACGTTTCAAGTCGTTCATACTTCCTCCTCGGAGAGTGTGGATGAAGCTGACGTAGTACTCAACCGCTTGAAGAGGAGGATACTCAGGAATAAGTTGAGAGAGAAAAGACGGAGTCTCGGCGCGAAGTTTCAATTCAGTGAGTGTCTTCTTTACTTTTAACTTACTACTCGTATTCTTTTTAAACAAACACGGAACAGCTTTACATAATGTTAAACGGTTATAAATATGTAATTACACAAGATTTATGTTCACATTTGCGAGACAAAACATGCTGCACATTCGTTATCCGAGGTGCGGACATGAATTTTTATTACAGCCGTGTTACGTGGACATTCCATCTTATCCTAAAAATAGATTTTCTTTCAGTTCTGAAAATATGTATCTGTGTTTATGAATCGGTGTAGTCTTATTTGAGACAACTTGATTTCTTTATCACGTGGTTGATTTAGAAATACACTAAAGGCTATTTTGATTAAGATATTTTTTTTTTGATGTAATGTGTAGGTAGCTATGCCGCCTTAATAACTTTACAATTTTAAGAAACTGAGTATAATTACGAATTATCGAAATCATTAAATATTTTAATTAGATCCTACTTACTCTCTCTCTAGTCTTCGTACAGCTTAATCCTTGAGAAGACTTAGTCGTGTGGAGCTCAAAAACTGGTAAGCAAACATTTGATTAGCTCACGGTCAAAACTAACCCTAAGTAGTGCTTACACACAGATGCGAGTTTGTTTACCTCTTCATTAAATACTATGAAAATATGTTGAGTCTATACCACAGAATCATGCATAAGTTAACGAACTTTATTTCGTAATCAATAATTCATTAATATGAATAACGCGTAAAATAATATGCTTTACAAAGACATAGGCAAAATTAGAATTAGACCCTATTGAGAAGTTTCAATTTGATTATTTATGGCTGAAATTCTTCATTAAATCAACATACAATACAAATGTAAACCCAGATAGAGGTATTATTTACTTTACTGCAAGAGGTATCTCTCTCTTCTATTTGTCTTTTTTTAGATAGTGGAAAAGTAAAGTACACCACAATATATATCGTGTACATTTTGATAAACTAAAAATATACCTTTTGTGCGAGAGATACGGTCAAAGGGCAAAGTTATGTTAATATCGCATTACCTGCCATTATCAATGATTTATTGCTCAGTTGCTACAGCTTCGATTTACGCCAGTACCTTTTATAAAACCAAAAATAGACTTTCTTTTGTTGAAATTCTTGGTTATATGGAGGTTTGTGGTTCTAATTAACCTAGTAGTCATAACGTCAGGTATGTATTAGGCGAAACGAAGAGCAACTGTGGTATAGGCGACCAAGTTTTACTAACGTACATAACATCACGCGTTAAATACCCGAAGGGTTAGGCAGAGGTGTACCTAATAGTACACCCACATTTCGCCAGTTATGTTTTAATCCCATGTAATAGGGGGCGAGCCTATTGCCATCAACTGGGCACAAATCCAGACTCTGTGGCTACTACTGAGAAATTCCTGACGGAAAAACCCAATAGCTATTTGCTCGACCCAGGAATCGAACCCAAGACGTCATGCTCAGCTCAAAACGTAATTTAGTGCTTCGGGAAGCTTGTCATGCCGTTTATCCCGAAAGCCTGTCAACCAGTCTTCTCAAGGGGTTTCGTATAACCCAATAACAGGTGTGATATCCGACGCTCCATGTACAATACTGGTATTCTGGCTGCGTCAGATTAAACTGTAAGACGACCCCAACATAGTCGGGAAAAGGCTAGGCAGATGTTTTAAGTCCCATCAGTGGCGTGCCCAGAGTTAACAATACGTCAAGCACATAAGGCAAGTAAACTGTTCGTAGACCCTTATACATGGTTACATTTAAGTCGTTTTAATCCTCTTAAAGGGTCATTGTACTCATTATAACGAACAACTTTTACTATGGGACCAACCCTGAAATCGCGAAAAAAAACAGCTGTTCAGTACATTTTGACGAGTTAGACGAACATAAATGTACTGAACAGCTGGTTTTTTTTAAGTTGTTCGTTATTATGAGTACAATGACCCCTTAAGGGGATTAAAGCGACTTGAATTTAACCATGTATAGAAATAAAAACTATTTACTTGTCGCCGGGCAACACAGCAGTGACATCATGAACAGTAGTAGGTTATAAGGGCAAGCCATGCTTGTAGGCTTGTATGAAAGTACCGCCACCAAGTCTCATGTAAGAAGAGGCGAAACCAGGACTTATAGCGAAAACCTTTGTTACACAGGTGCCTTTTAAGCAACCGTGGAGATCAATAACTCGTTTCTTCTTTATTAGGGAAGAGGCTTTTGCTTTACAGGTCAACAATTAAAGCTCCCTTAATTTATTATCGCGTTCCCTTTGCTCTCCGTTACAAAATAATTTATTTTTGGCACAAAGTAAATAATATCTTTTCTACGTCAATCATGTTCCGCTATGATTCGTTTTCAGGTTTTCAAAGTAATATAGACAAAGCTCTCATTAAAGGCTCTTATGAAATAATAAATGAGAAACTGTAAGAGATTCGTATGATGATGATTTGTTTAAGATTTCGTATTTTCTAGCGGTAAGTGGAACCACTTACCATAAACCATTTGGGCGTGTCTATGCTAATATTTTAAATATGCGAATGTAAGTCTGTCTGTCTTTAAACGTGTTAACGACTGAACCGATTTAGAGGAAATTAGACACACAGCCAGACCATGACATGGGTTAGGACTACGCTACTTTTAAAACTGATCACGACGCGAACGAAGGCGACGGCAGTAGCTAGTTTTACAACAGAAAATATTTGGCAGGAGTTATCGACTACCATTAAACATTTCTAGTACTAAATTATTTTTATAGGTTTACCTACGTGTGTGTGTATATGGCTGGCACATCCATGCTAATTATAAAGAGTTTGTATGTATGGGGTAATCTCCGGAACTAATGATCCAATGCAATTTTTTTTATTGGTAGTAAGTTACATTATATTACGTTTTTTAGGCTATACATTACATTAATATCATGCATATAGGCCGAGTGCTACCACAACTTTTGCGGACAAAATCGCAGATTAAGTGCTAGTTAACTATATACCCTTAGTCATTTCCAAGCTCCTTGGGCTCGTCTTCAAATCAAATCAAAGCATTTATTTCAAGTAGGCCAATTACAGGCACTTTTGAATTGTCGAAACAAAGACAGCAACAAAAAATGAAGCTACAGTCCCAGTCACAAGACATAATAACTGTGAAAGTACTGTAGTTGCCCATTCCAAAGCGTAGATCTCTATGAAGAAGAATGGGCAAGAAACTCCATGGACACTCTTTTAAACCATAATGTTTTTACAAAAAATCTTGGATACATCATTCTTGTAGAGATGGTACATTATGTGAGAACGATGTAGCAAGAAGTGCACGTTAAAAGTGTCCACAGTACAAAAAAAGGCAATCTCAAGGCTTCTTCAGTGAATCTTTAGTCGCCGTCAGGCGGAAAAGCTTATGTTTAGCATTCGGCAGTTAACGAGACGTTTCAGTGCCAACAATCAACTATAGGTACCTAATGGCATTTTTGTACGAGTGCTTTGTTAACAAACATCAACATTACGATTCGGTGTTTACTAAGTCGATACTTAATATAACGTCACGCCTGTAATCCCCGGAGGGTTAGGCAGAGATGTATTTAATAGTACACCCACACATCGCCAGTTATGTTTTAAGTCCGACGTAAAGAGCCTGAATCGAATAGCCAATGGCCTATGTGGCCTATGTGGACTAATGGACTAAGTGTGAAAAAAAAAGGGAAATGGAGTAAACTGGAGTTGGAAAACTGAAAAACGGGTATAAGTCCTGTCCACTTTTCTTTGCAGCACATTTTATGAATTTCCTATGCCATTATGTTGTTAGCAGCAAACAAACTTCCACTCTTCTCATTACAACAATTATGAGAAGCGATATTCTGCCGTGTACAATGTTTTAGTCGAATGTAATAGTAAGCCTCTACGACCGGGTGAAAAACACCGAAATACTAAGACGATCGAGACATACGGACACAGTAAAAGCTAAAAGAAAAAGAACCTTATGGACCTCATGGAAGATGGGGGAAGAAAGTGCTGGATTGTAGACCACGGTCGGGACGGATAAGTGTGGGAAGACAACCGCCTAGGTGGCCAGACGAACTCATTAATTAAAGTGACCGAAAGAAATAAAACCGCCAAAAGTGGAGAGATTTGGAAGAGACCTACACTCAGCATTGGCCGGCCAAAGGTTGAAGAAGAGAAGAGGAATAGTAAGCCATTCGCGATATTTTGATGTGATGACGCTGGAAGACTTTGTCGAGGTGTGAACATTTTTCGACTGAAATGGTGATGATGATGATAATTCGAGATGTTATTTATACTTAACCATCGGGAATAAGTATGTCAAGTAATCCAGTTAACATTGTCTGTTCATTGTCATTTCTCAGAAAGCAGAAAACGTGACATTTAAATCTTAGTAATTAGCTCGATACTGTCATACACTGCATCTGTACTGTGTATGTTAATAATTAAATTCTTAATTACCAGCAAGTCTCGTTTTATCCTTTTGTGACTTAATGAACCGTCTTTTACATCATTAACCTTACTCAAAAAAAGAGACGACACATTTTTATACATGGTCATAACTAACGTGACCAGACGTCCCGTTTTGAACGGGACTGTCCCTTTTTATAGTTACGAGTCCCGGTGTCCCCGAAATGAACTCTGGGACGCAAAATTGTCCCGTTTTCTGAAACCGCGCGAAAATTTGAGTAGCCGAGCTGGCCGGACGCGAGCGGTGTCCGAGAGCGAGACCGCGTCGTCGCCGTCGCCGCCGCGCCGCGTCGCGTCATATGATATGTCGGACGACGCTACCCGATTAGAAGAATTTTTGACGAATTTTCGTTAATTTGTAACTACATAACATCGCAGAAAGTAACCGAATGGAATAACCTAAATGTTTCCACGGAAACTTGGTGGGCAAATAATCTTCAGCATGAAAACTTTTCTATTTTAATTGAATACATTTTACGTTTGCCTGCTACAAATGCTCCAGTAGAAAGAGTATTTTCTATGATGAACAAATTGTGGACATCTGAGAAAACTCAGTTAAAAATTTCAGTTCTGAAAGCGATGTTGATAATTAAGGTGAATATAAAAAAAAACGTGCCAAGAGTTTCATTCTTATTTAAAATCATCACCAGCTATATTAAAGCAAATTTGTTCCTCTGATAAATATAAATATAACTAAACGTCTCGGGTATTACTTATATTTTTTTTAATTCCTAACTTTTAAGCTAACTGACTTTTTCTGAATAAATAACTTTAAAAAAGTGTTTTTTTTTTCATTGACTACCTGTTAATTAACCTAAATAAACCAATGTCCCGTTTTGAGTCAAAAAATAAATGGTCACGTTAGTCATAACACAACAAACATGAATAACGATAATTTTCATACAAATACGTGATAGTTGGTTTCTAAAAAGTTGTTTTTTGTTATTTAAGAGGCACGCTTTAAATAACTAAGCTCGGGCTGAAATTTTTGAATAAAGAATACAGTGGCGCCATCTGTCTTAAACCGCCCACACCGTTTTCTGTACAAGTTCTCAACTTGAACGATATTGGACGGTTTGAATGTAGAATGGTTTGGAGCGCCATCTAACGGAGATTTTGTGTTGCTCGTAGCCAGCCAGTCTTATAGAGTTCGAAGAGTTTACAAAACTTTGCCACTGATAAAGTAGGCAGCAGTTGACGGTTTAAGAATTATTATTGTTTTTTATTAAACTAATAAAAAGTCTGTGAATCATCTTTATGAACTCCGGGTAGTTTAAGGCACGCATTAATTGTGATGTCGTCACATCATACGATTTACGGTTTTTATGCAATTAAAGAAAAAATGCCTAAAAAGTTTTCAATCGCTAATCTATAGATCTATAGGTACCTATTATAGATAAAGTTATAAAAATTTAAACTTTTTAGACAATGACGTACCTAGGTTGACGTTTTATTTACAACTTTTTTAGATGAGACAATAATACGTAGTATCGCCAAAATACTATTGGAATTGCGGGTGAAAATCGGACGTAGCAAAATGAGGTGTGAGGGAAGGCGATGACCCAAAAAAAAAGTGTGAGGTAACAAAAACACTCTCCCCTAACATTGATTTAAAGTAGGTATATAAGCGTTCTTATTATTGGAAAAACAGTTTTTTGAGCTTGAATCCAACCGCTACACGGACTTTTTGCTTCGAATTCCATAAATCTAAGTAATTGCTTCCTTTCTTCCTCTGCCTTGTCGCCGTAGAAGGCGAAAACCGACGAAAAAGTGACTTTCGCACGAAAACTCCGGAATGTTGGCACAAAGCCAACACTTAGAGATGTCTGCATCTCCGAGCTTGTCTGCACTTCTTGATTTCTCACACATAACTTGGAAATAACTTAAACAAATCGGATTTCTATTGCGTTCTGCTTAATTAACTTTCGGCTCCAATTTTGTGAATGGATACAAAACTGGTTATTTTTAGTACGTATACTACATGATACATTAATGTCTAACAGTATATGTAACGGTAATAAAATACTGCAAAATACAGCGCTTAATTACGCACGAGGTCAAGGCCGTTTGGTCTACGTCTATAACCTTAACGCCCAGTGCGCAAACCCGCCAGTCTTCTTACAAAAAAACTCGCATCGAGAAATCTCGGAGCCGTATTAAGGGATTTAGTTGTCGGCGTGGTTATTAGCGATCATTTTCTTATACAGTGTTTGTACAGCTTAAAAACAGAAACACATGATTCAGAACATGCGCATTGGCGGCGCCGCGAGTCAATATCCTCCCCCCCAGCACCGCGCCGCCATCGCGATCCTACCGCGGAGCCGGCTTGCGTGGGTGGATAACTCCTTATTACGATCTTTTGTGAATACACGTTTCTGTTGACAAATTACTTTTATGGAAACATGGTAAAACTGGTGTAAGTATGCTGTTTTGCCTAGTTCGTTGCGTTATTTTTTATGGAAATGGGCTTTTTGCTAGATTTTATGGTATTCAGGAAGTGATTTAAGTATTGTTATTTCGATTTTTTGGTATTGAACAGGCAATTAAAATTTACATAATCACAAATTACGTAACAGCGTCCTTTTAAGCGTATTAGAACTTTTTTTTATCTAGCGTTTCCATGTAAATTACCGACTAACTTTTCAAAAGCCTTTTATTTCCAGGTTCTTGATACAAAATGAGTATCAAAAGCCTGTTCATATTTAAAACCACGGTCTTTTCTATTGAAGATATTCATTTTTTCAAAACCAGGAAATGCCTATATTCAGGTTGTACCGCTTCTCATAAAGGCGGCTGTTAGTTGTGAGTTCGTCCGCTAGAGCATCGGAGATGTGGGCCCAGCTGGCTCACTGGCTCGACCGCTCGAGTTTGACAGTACCCCGCTCACGTCGCCAGCGCCGGCCGGCGACCGGCGCGATCCTCACGTGCAACAATACCATCATTCAGTTTTTAACCTCCGCGACACAACAACATCGGAACAGCGAAAGTTTTGATAGTGAATGAAAGACCTGTTAGTCTGTGTTTAGTTTTTAATAAATACATAATTCAATTCTGTCGTGTGAAAAGTAATAATCGTATTGTGTGCATGAGAGAACCGTTCTGTGGTATTTTTGTTACGTTTCAATTCGAGTTTTGGACCACTGTGCACAGGATCGGGGTGGCTTTTAACTAGGATAAAGTAAGTTAAAGACACCTTATTGAATTCAAACCAATTTTGTTTGCTATGGTCTTCAGTTCGCTTATCCTTACCCACAATATTTTTACTTTTTGTGAGCTAGATTTTAGTCTACGCAATGTAGAATGCTTTCCACGTTACTTTGTATAAACACATTGTTCCTGACGGCTACATTTTATATCCTAGACTCGTATAAATAGAACGTAATCGAGCTTGTAACTTGTACGGCTAAGCAACATTGTATGTCCGTTTCAGAAGTACCTATGTATATTATACAGGTGGACTACTTCTATTATTATTACTTTGTTCTGGCTTTATAGTACCTCATATGTAGTTAAATTTTTAGTTGTAGACGTTAATATTTTGCAGTACTTATGGTTAGCACAATATACCGGTACCCGGTAAATTCCAACATTTACCGGTCCGTCTTTAAATTTACCGTATTTATTTTGAATTTGATCATCTTTAATTCTTACTAGCTGTATAGTATAGCAATTGCATGGCCATCTACCGTTATATCGTATTGTTAAACGTACTCGCTTCTTTTCTTAGTAATTTCTGGAGGCAAAATTCTCACGTAAGCCAAACTCAAATACCTAGCCGATTATAATTGTTTCAAATTTTTATCATACAATTATTTCAACTACTTATACTTACAGTTAATTAAAAAAAATGGAAACATATCAACAAATACGCATCTAGATAGGCCCGAGTATCTATTACGCCTTCTTAATAATACTTAAAATGGAAGTCCATCGCCGAACTTCCATTACACAAACGTTCATAGCATCAAAAGCGCCCCCTCGCGCCCCTTGACCTGCTAAATCCTCTTACACTTTCCGTTTACTATCCCATGCTCATTGGAGCGTGATCCTTTGATCACAAAGGGACTTTAAAAAGGACTCGCATTGAGTTAAATAAAAACAACAACATGGACACGGTATAAATAGAAAGGACCTTCCCGAAGGTCGGGATTGTCATCTATGTGTATGACAATGTCTGAAGACCTTGTCTTGTTACGTAGTAGGTATATTAGTTTATATAAACGCTGAATTTCATTTATTTGAAGAATAAAATACACATAGGTGCACATAAGTGCTTTAGAAACTAGAAACTGCACGTTTTCTATTCATAATCTAACCAAAACACGATAAGTTAAACGTTTTGTTTGCGTTATATCTCAAGGCTAATCAATTATTAACGGCACTGCATGCATACCTACACTTAAGAGGCAAATCCTTCCAAATCCTTCCTTTGAACTCCCGGCAGCTCCCAAGGAAAGCTGCGGAAGGAAACTAATTCAAAATCTGCGCCAAAAATAGCGGAACAAATCGCATTGTATGAGCTTTGCTCGGCAAATCCGTATCTTTATTAGGTGGGATTTCCCGTATTATCGCTGTTGTGGGGTTAACAGAAGTTGCAGTGTATACAGGTGTTAAAGTATCGCTTTTACTGCTGCTTTATGTGTGTTACTTTGTTACACCTGTGTTATATAATCTGTGTGACGTTATTGGGAGGCTTGTACATTTTTCAGAAAGGCACCGATCGCTAATAAAAATTAATTTGAACTGTACTTTTAAAAGAATTTGTGAATTGGCAAATTGGAATGCGGAACTACCTCCCACAATAAACAAAAGCGTGCTTAACGAAGACAAAAATTTTTGTTGCACAGTTCAAATGAAAACTTCTCTTCGAACTCTACACCGACCAATATACTACAAGCAATCTTTGCACGATTCAAAAATAAATATCCAAGCATAACTGCGTGTTCCCATAACGTTAAATTATAACTGTTATTTTAGAGTTTCCGTCTGTCTATCTTCCGACTTTTTAGGTCAAAAAACTACATATGTACGTCATAAGTTGACGAAGGCCTTAAAGAAAACGTAGTTTAGTATAGTCTATGGAATCCTTTCCCCGAACTTCCACATTCATTAACGGTATTTATTTCCTAGAAGTAAGACTGTCAAGACACCGGCCGCCATTGTGAATTTATAGATGAATGCAAAACTCACTCCGGCTTCGTTTGATATTCATTTCACAATTTCACTTTTGAATTTCTTGAACTAGTTACGTGCTTCTACTTAAGTATGAGATGATTGGATTCTTTAATTATTAAAATCACGTCGTAATTATTATTTTATTTCTATCGTCAATCAGTCATTTCGTCAAGGTTTTTTTCTTTACCATTTTTGTTTTCTTTTACAAAAACTCGATTTATTCTAAAGGATGCTCACAGAATTTCTCTCTAATGGATAGACATTTATTTTGCAATTATTCAAAGCAGTAACCGTCAGCTGTGACGAATACTTTTTGATGCTCGACGTCGACGTTATTCTTACTACAAAATAAATATTCAGTTTGGATGATATTATGTAGATGGGACTTCAGAGGAGCAGCGAAATGGGTAACAGATAGAGAGAATTTCTTGCATACGAGTTCTCTATGTTTTTGCGGTTATACGAAGTAGGTAGTTATTTAAGTTTCAGATAAATTTTACTAGAAGTCATTTAAGTCAGAACTTACCAATGTTTCATTAGCCCATTGAAAAAATAAAACTGTGAATAAAAATCTCTTTGAGGCGTTTCGTATCTGCGAGGAAAAAGATGAAAAAGTTTCTTTAAAAGTCGGGCTCAACACATTTGTTGTATTACCCAGGAAACCTTACTGAAAGAACCCTTAACTGGTTTGCAGCAGATCCCGTAAACTTATACTGAAATCTAACAAGCACTCTTCTATTACCGACGCAGAGACGACCCAAAGCCGCTTACTGCATCGACAATACAACAACACCGTCACTTAATATCATAAATGAAAATTTCAAACTCTCAAACATCTAGGAAAATATCCGATAAAGACCTTAGTCCAACAAACAGATACGGAGTCACTCCGGTGGAAGCTACTTTCGAACGATATGCATAAATTTAGGCACTTAAAACTTATGCGGCGGACTACTACTAAGTTCTAAAAGTTCGCGAAGAATACACATACGTAAAGCTTTTTAAAGTTTTAACCGCGGCCTTCGCTGGCGGCTTTTGTTGGACTACAAACTGTAACTGTAAAAGACGACGCAGTTTTTTATCGAGGCTGGAGTATGGATAATATCAAGATTTAGGCAGAGATGTAACCTGTTATGTCCCATGTAATAGGGGCCGAGCCTATTGCCATCAACCGGTCCCTAATCTAGAGCTATGCTGCCACTGAGAAAATCGTTTGGGAAACCCCAATAACACAGCTCGACCTGGAAACCAGAACTTGTGACCAACCAACGATGAAGTCTGTTGTATCTAAACCTCGAATTGAACGTGAAAAGCCACTTGAAACAGCACGTGTCGGGAATCAAAGCTATTGGAATACCGCTGCTCCCTGGTGTTACATTTCCGATTGAATAAGGTCGGGCTACCGTTCCGAACGTTATCGGCGCTTACTTTCAAGACATTGGTTGCTATCTTAAGTTTATATTGATAATACACTAATAGTCACATAACCACAGCAATTCGTTATTCTTTCAAGAGTCCTTTTGATTACACACATTGATTTCCGCAAACAGTTGCCGTCAAGAATCACTAGGGACAGGAAAAACCATGTGCCTAGATGACTCATAGATTCATGGCCTTAAGCAATTGAAACATATTTTTATGTATTTCTAGTTTTAGTAGATTTTTTTAATCCACCTGGTTGTCAAATGTTTTATAATAGCCCTCAAAGCTCTCAAATCATACACGGAAGCTGAACAAACTAAACAGGATGGAAGGGACGCCGACACTAAAATGGTTACCAAGTAGTATTCAGTACATCATTCTGAACGTCTTTTTAGGGTTCCGTACCTCAAAAGGAAAAAACGGAACCCTTATAAGATCACTTTGTTGTCCGTCCGTCCGTCCGTCCGTCCGTCCGTCTGTCAAGACCGTTTTTCTCAGGAACGCGTGGAGGTATCAAACTGAAATTTCTATATGATACTTAGTTCTACTGTCCCTGGAAGCTGTAGAAAAATCAACCTTCTAAGTCAACGCAATCAAAAGATACAGCCACTTAGGCCGCAAATTTCCGCAAATTTTCGAAACTCGCACGGGAATCAAAACCTACAGGGTACTTCCCGTGAACTTAGAATCTTGAAATTTTGTACGAAGTCACGTCTTATAGTACAGATATAGGAAAAATTACGAAAACCATAAATTTTTAGTTTCGTCATATAAAAAAAAGTTATATACCCACAGGTTTGTACGGAACCCTCGGTGCGCGAGTCCAACTCGCACTTGACCGGTTTTTTTTTTTAATAACCGACGAAAAATGTATGCAATACCTATAGGTACGGTCAAAATGTATGGAACGGCAGATTTTTTTTTAATTACCGATTAAAAATGTCTATGTACTGAATACTTGGTAAGCGTTTCAGCGTCGGTGTCCCTTCCACTTTGTATTTACGATATTTAGCACCTTAATACCCTTTCTAGTACCTTTGACCATATCTCTGCTGCTGACGTAAGGTATTCTTCGGGCCCCTACTTCTCAAGTCTGTCACGACAACGGCCATAAATACTCAATTTGCAAACATCAAACTTGTAATGTATGCGAGCTTAGGGACCTGACCGCCTTCCATATTCTACCCCTAAGTTAGCAGTATTATGAAAAACCTATAAGTTACTACTACCTTTTAGCTTACCTCTAGAGTGTGGAAAAGTAGTATGCCGTTTTTTCTTTTTGGTTTTTTACCAACGGGCTTTGATTTCTAGCGTAGATCAGTTTTTGAAGCTTCTTCTTGGTGGATTCATTACTGACCGACAAGATTAACTAACCTGACCGCCTCGTTGGTCTGGTAGTCGCAATCGCGACTGCTCAGCATGGGGTCCTGGCTTCGATTCCCGGGTCGGGCAAATTGTTCTTGGGTTTTTCCATCAGGATTTGTCAGTAGCAGCCACGGAGTCTAGATTTGTGGTTCATGGCAATAGGCTCGCCCCCTATTACATGGGCTTATACATAAATGGCAAAATGTGGGTGTAGGTATTATTAGGTACACCTCTGCGTAACCCTTCGGGGATTACAGGCGTGATGTTATGTTATGATTAACTAACTAAGCAACGGATTTTTATACGGTTTTCACTATCATTTAGACAATAGACTCCGGCAGGTTTATGCCTATATTAATATTTTTTACAAATACAATAAAGAAATCTCGTCGTCTTGTCAAGTCATAAAAGCTGTGCAAAGTAGAGACTGGGCGTGTTTTATAAAAAGAAAAACCTATTCGAACATTTTCAAGGCCCGTTAAAATGCTCATCAATGGTTGTTTCGTAAGGAAAATCGAGAGTCATGCTTTGCTTGCACATGTAAGCATTTAATTACTTTTTGATTACCTCTTAACTTAGAAGAAAATACACGACTGCATGCGTGTTTTAATTGCGATCATAATCATGATATAATCCATAATTGCGTATACTGGTTATAATTAATAAATAATGATTTGATTATATTAATACCCATGTTTACGGACCAGTAAGTAAAATATTTTAATAAATGTAAGGAAATCTACAGCAGAGATAAAACCTTAATAACTACTGAAACATTATTCAATTTCGAAATAACTTTAAAACTATGGCGAAATAAAATACCGTACATGGATATTAAATAAAATAATAGAATAATAATAGAATATTTATTAGATTTAATTAATTAATTAATATATTAATAAATAATTTTATTAAAATTAATTAACTAATTTAATAATATATATATATATATTTTTATAAATTAATTTATTTAATTTTTAATTTATTATTATTTATATTTATTATTTATTTATTAATTAATTTTTGAATTTTTATTTGATTTATTAGAGTATTTATTTATTATTATTTTTTTTTATTTTTTTTTAGTAATAGAATTGAATAGAATATTTTAAGAATACAAACAATTCCAATAATATATTTGCGTCTGTTACTGAACTAGTATCACAATATCTCAGGAATCGGATCAAGCACAAATATAATGTATTCGTTTATTGTGAAACTCAATAAATCTCTGTTAAATATACAAAAGCGAACGACAAAAGATGTTGGGCCGACTGTCGACCTGTCAGGAACACTGCGGCCGAAGCAATGCTTTACGATTCTATGACAAAACAAAACTTCAAGCTTCGAAGTGAGTTCTAAAGATTCGAATTTTAAAATAAACAAATGATTGATGTTTTTTTTTTTCTTTAAATCAGCAATATTTTGAAAATTGGTTGCAAGCTATACCTGTTAAAAAGAGATTTCAGCTTTGATAATCATTTATAAAAAAAAAATGAATAACTCGCCCGCTTCTTAATCGAATATTATGAACCGAACTATCGTATTCTTAGCGCGGAGACCAGTCAATAACTAAACTAGTATTTTTTTCTAATAACTAATAAAACTGTAACTGAATACATTTAAATTCTTAGATTAGACTAAGCACTGTAAATCTTCTCGTACAATTTTTATTTCTTTTTGTTTCAAATTCTAAACGGCATAGACTAAAATAATGTCGGTTTCACCAAGTGCGTGTTGGTCTCACCAACACGCACTTGGCGAAACCGACCCAAACAGTTACATAACGTCTCTTTGAATACATCAAGGAACTTATTCAATCGACTCTTTAATGTACAATTCCAATTCCTTTTATCTTCTCCACGTTTCCTTTCGTAAGGAATGCTAATTCTGTGTTACATAAGAGCGTATGGCCAAATCTGCGCGTTTTACGAAAGAATAAAACACTGATACAGGTAGGGTGTGTGCTTAGGTAAATCTGCTGCTTTCTAAGAGTTTCTCTCGGGGAATATGACTGGTAATAATCCTCTTTGTATAGGCTGAAAGGCTTTGTTATTTTCGAGTTAGGTTTCGTTCAGAGTGAGAAGCTTGCGCGGGTGCTACGGTGAGCACGAAATACCAAACACAATTATTATGAAGCCGGCGCGTTTGCGTCAGTCAAGTGACTCCTTCTTCTTCTTTATCGTGTGGTTATTGTCAGTTTTTATGCCGCCCATGGACCTCTGACTTGGCTTTACATGCCGTCGAGAAATAACTCTCACGAATGCTGGTTTCCTTCACCGAAGCAAGTGATAATTATGCAATACGCACATGATTCCGAAAAATCATAGCTGCGTGTCTTGGGTTCGAACTCGAGACCTATGACTTGGCAGTCCAACGGTCACACAACTAGGCTATTAATACTACTAAAGAAAAGTGACTCCAAGCTGAAAAGGACTGAATGACGTAGCAAGCGAACGATCGTCTATTGTTCTATGGAAACACGTCTAGCCTCTTCTGCCTGCTACAACAACTTGCGATCCACAGCGGCTACAAAATCGCTCCCGCCACCGCGCCCGCTACCGCCTTCTTTCACGTTTACCCTGAACGAGGCCTAGTGTTAGGTATATTTGAGCTTATCTAACTGAATGCGGATCGCTGGAATCTGCCAATGACAGCTATCCGCTCCGCATGATATCTGACTGACGTTGAATTTTGAAATGTTTTCGATATGGCTTTGTAGTTTTCAACAGATCAATAAACGTGTACGTTTGTTTTATTACGATGCACGCAAAACAATATAGATATGAAAGTCATTTCTATAGTTTGAAATCTCCTATATTCTGAAGAATTATCTGAGGAGGGGTCAACTGATGTTTCAAAACATGTACATCCCTGTCCAAGATGTTCGGCTATCACCCTTCAAATAATATTGAGAAATCCAATGTTTGTTCCTAATTTGAAAACTGGTAGCAACCAGATTAATTCAGTTTTTCTATAATTTAAACAAGAATTATCCCTTAAGAAAATGTTTCCCTTTTCCACTTCTATGTATAATAATTCTTATTTTAATACAAAATGAATAGGTACTCCACCCACACCCTCTTGCCCTTTACCTTTCCCTTGTGAATTTTGAAACCCTTCAACAAACCAAAACGAGGAACATTTTCCTGTATGAAGCCTCGAGCAATTAAATGTCAAGCATAAATGAGGAAAAATTAAAAATCTTCGTATTCCCGCCATCCAGACTCTTTGGATAAAGACGTCCTTTGTTGGTACCCGTTGTTACAGTCTTCAGCTAGTTTTGATACCCTTTGTTTTGTTGTTCAAGAACTGGAATTTACATTGTGCTTTCCGGCTCTACTTTCCTTCTTGTTTTCTTCGAAATAAAACCAATCTTCCTAAAGCATTTTGCATTTTATTCTGCAGATAAACAGCTGTTTTAAAATATTTATTTGATTATAATGGGACGTCCCAATGCATTTATGTGTATCTAAATGCACTCATTTACATGTCATGTAGTCCATATTATGGTCAACATAGCGGTAATTTCAACGCTTTGAATTTTAAATTCCGCTCGAGGTGGTGAATTCGCAAAAGAAAGGATAACACCATTAAATTATGCTATAGATAACCTGAGAGGTCGAGATTCCTGAATAATTTACATATGATTTGGCTTTTATTCGAAGAAAGAGAAATACGTAACATCTGTGCTAACTCGTTTGACGTGACTCCGGACGGAAGAGATTTTATAAAACAAGATTACTTAATATGTGTGTGTGTTTTTGATTCATACCATACGTCTAATCGCCAATCCTCTGCTCATCGAACGGTATTTTATACGTGAAAAGACCGTAAATAAAAAAATGAATGCCGCATAAAAAAATCTATTAAAATTAATCAACTAATACTTCCGGGTTTCTCTAAGCAACTTTTTTTCAATGGATGTTTACTCATTTTTTTTATCAATGATTCTGAATCACGATCTGTCGATGGAAATTCGAGTAGCCGAAAAAATAAAAATAACATTTCTGAGAAAAGTGAATAAGACCGACGATTGGTCGTGGGAAACCTCCGTCTTCTAATTTTTTCGTGTCTTATTCTGACGCGTAGTCCCTTGCTAATGGGTAACCCTACTCTTGACGTAAGTAAACTGAGTAACAAATTACACATGAAAGTGTTAGGTGTATCACGAAATTAAGTCAAAGAAAGCAAAAATGATCAGTCGCCAGCAGGCCTGAAAACGGAAAAATTAAGGTCTTATAAAAAATACCGCCATGGATTCTAAGGCCTGCTAGACTAGATATACTGTCTTCAATTCTTTCGAACTTGGAAAAGACCTCGGTTTGATCAATTTCACCAAAACTGATATACTTAGCAAATACCATAGGTACTGCGACATAAGCCTCTGCAATTCAAGTTTTCATACAGATAATCGTCCCCCTGATAACTTCGTCTTTAACCCACCAATTCGGAATGTGTACTCAAGACATTACTTTCTCCAAAAATCTTTCTCCAGGAATGTTTCGTAAAATTCAAAAATTTTCTACATAATTAGCTCCTTCTCATGTACACGTTCGTTGTTTATAAATTCTACAAGTTCCAAAGTACGTTTGACTACAAAGTTGTGAAATATGTTGTGCCAGGGTGTATCAAGCCCGAGGGAGGTGCCCGGCCCGGGCTGGCACGACTCTGATTCAATAACCCTGCGTACACTGAACGTGAATATACGTACAATTTGAGTTGAGAACGTGACCCGGTGGGAGCTAAAGTAAATATTTTTGATTTTGATTTTTTCTGATAGCGTCTGATTTTCTGTTGGTTGGATGACGGGTTAATTTTTGCGAGTGTTTATATTTTAATTCTTTCGAATGTATTTAGTTTTGTTCATAGGTTATGTAACTATCTATGTTATTATGTTGGTCTATGTTAGGTATGGGGATAGTTCATACACAAGTTCAAATTCAATATGAAATTAAACTGTCTCAATTCAATACAAACTACACATTACTAATCTATAAAAAAAACACTTAAATTATCTAGCGAATCAAAAAAATCAAAGTATCGAGAACTAAACGTGTTAAAAATTTGATTTGAGCATAATATGAAATTATAGTAATACCTAGTAAGTACTAAATTTCGCTGGATAACAGAGTTTCGCTAGATAATTTAACGTGGCCCGTATAATATCCCTTCTTGACAGTTGGGTAACAAAGCGGTACAGCATATTACGTTCAGTAAAGATTATGCCACACAAAAAAAAACAAAATAACATTGAACTGAAATCGCGAACACAGTTACCTTCTTTCA
Organism: Standfussiana lucernea; assembly: GCA_964057025.1. Taxonomy (NCBI): domain Eukaryota; kingdom Metazoa; phylum Arthropoda; class Insecta; order Lepidoptera; family Noctuidae; genus Standfussiana; species Standfussiana lucernea. The sequence continues at coordinate 5,455,338 of OZ059794.1, read as the reverse complement.
GGTAATTTTCATAAATAACTAACAAACATAAGACTAAAATAGCCAGTGGAATCGTTATACTTACTGTACATTACACTGTAATTTAAACTTAAGTGTGCAACAGCGGTGTTTGTCTGTTTTACGTAATACCCGACAATTAGGCAAAGCTTAACAAGGTATAAACGACTACGATAGCACAATTATGTGAACTACCGACCACCTGGTAATTTTGTGACTTACAAACGAGGCGGTGCTTATGTTTAGGATAGGGTATTTAAAGCCTATGATTCATAAGAATAGTGAGGGGCGCGTGGCTAAAAAACAACAGCCGCATCGATCACCGGTTCCATCGAAGGTTAAGTTGCGCTTGCCGAGGTTTTTCCGTGGATGGGTGACCATTCGTTACATATCGAGACTAATCCGTGCCGCGAAGAGCACGTAAAGCCTTTGGTCCTGGCAGTTATTTGTAGATATTTGGCAGTCGTTACAGGTGGTCGGTGGCACGAAAAGTCTGACAACCAGTCTTACCCAAGGTCATCGTATTACCCCGTAACTGGGATGCAGGGTTCAGATAGACAGTCGCTCCATGTAAAATTCAGGTACTAAGCTGCTTCCGGTTCGACTGGAAGTCGCTCCCAACATCGTTGCGAAGACCCGGCAGATGATGAATCTTGAACTGATAAGAATTGTGAGTTACAACCTGATGATGATAAGACATACTCTGGTTTAGGCGTTGACTCCTGTCTAAGAACAACAGATGCTCCGTAAAGACTAACATTACATTATAACACCAAAATTAACTAACACGTTGTCGTGTTAACTGAAGCGAATTTATTGACTTTTATTCAACAACCAATCAAATTGCTTGACAAGAGTTTGACAACAGATTCAATTCAGTAGGCTTTCAGAATTCGGGGTTAAGAATCTTCAAATAACAAGCAAGTCGCTATATATAGCTCTAGACCAAACTGATATAAAAAGGAAACGCTGTTTTATAAATTTGTTATACCTCTCTTCATAAATAAGTTACTCCTGTGTCCTCCCAATCTAGTATGCCTTTCTTTTGCTAAAATTTTCTTTACTTTGAACTGGCACACAATTTGCAAGCATAAAACCAAGGCATCCAAGATAAACCAAGATATCCAGTTATAAGCAGACAATCTTTTGTCTATGCACAAGTTTTATCTTCTATTTCTTATCAGTCTATAGAATCTATTCCCTCAAGAATTCTATTTGAAGCAATAAACCTCTTTATATCAAAAATTCCTAACACTTCATATGCATTGGAACGTGGAGATTCGCGTCTGTCTAGAGAATTTACAATGTTTCTCAAATCTCAGCAGTTAGGCTCATGTTTACGATTATATTTTACATCCAAAACTGTTTCGTCGATAGTTAAAACTTTATAGTCTTGAATACTACATTGGAACATGGATTTGGGCGCTTTAAAGCCTCTTTGTATTTGAACTATAAAAAGCTGGTTATGAACTGAAAGCCTTAACTATTTTGAACACTCCTAGATTTGAGTTAAAATTCGAAAGTGATTATTTCAAAACTTCGAAATGTCAGACAGAAGGATTACAGACGTCGTCGAGTCTTTACAAAATTTTAAAATTCATGACAACAGCACCTGATCCGCATACAAATTAGCTCTCTATTGAGTTTAACCAAAGATCCTGTTTACAAATACATTTCAACTGTATTTCTATAGAATCCTTATCATTTTCCTTTTCACTATTCTGAGTGCTTTGCCTAAGTCCAATAAAAATGTTAATTACGGAATAATTAAGAGTGGACTAATTACGTAGACGCTTTTATTTATTTTCAGACTTTTAGATCTTTTGTTTGGTCTCGTGTTATTTACTTTAGCTGTTCTTGTTCGTCATACTCCTGCTTTTATTTGAGTCGACGCTGCATTTCTTCTTCTTTCATACATCTCGCTCAGCCATCAGCCGTATCATCTTCATTTGGTGCGCCTCTTTTCCAATAAGCAACTGTTCCTGTTGTAAAATGAAATCACTAACAGCATCAGAGCTGAGATCATTATCTCTTAGTATTACACTGTGTTCAAACACACGCTAACATTCCTGCACGTGGAATTCGGCGCCTACCAAAGCGCCAATACAGCCATATTATTTTAAACGTAGACACGATCTCACCAAGTTCTCGCCTCAAGGAATTCGTCTGCGGCTAAACGGGAGGAAATGACTCACTTTAGTGTTACCGCTACAAGATAACAAACTCTATAATTAGGACTACGATAATAAAGGCTCGAAGCTCTTACATCGGGATGAGTGAGTAATGAACTTGACAGTGGTGTTATTATTGCTGGATGGAGGTGGGCGATGCATTCCACTGGTGCCGGCGGGGCTATAAATACCTATCAGGGAGACAGGGTTGCCTGTGGAAAAATGGGACGGACGTGGATGTGAGTTTTTGTTTGCGACGAGCTTTCGGTGAGAAGTTTGCTTGTTTAGTCGAGTTTCTGTGTAGGACTCTGTTTTGTTTCGCATATGTATTTGCAGAATATCCGGACAACGCAACATCAAAGTAAGAGTGTTGTATACAATGTTATCGGCACAACCTCTTATCATTTTACGACACCCATTACACTCGAACATTAATAAAAAGGTCACAGACAACCGCAAAAAACGCAATCTTTTTACTTTTACACTTAAAAAAATAAAACACCGATCAATCTGGGTGGGCACCGCACCTGGCAACCCTCGGGGCGACCCACTTCGCGTCCCCCGCGCGCCGCCCCCGCACCCCGCCGGCGTCCGGCCCCAACTTAAGAACAACATCCATCCTTATCGAAATGTGTCGATAAAAAATATATGACGGGACCCTTGCTCGCCTCACCAAATAGGTTACGGTGTCGCAAAGAGCTTAATCCGATGCGGCAAAAAGTTTTTGAGCTCCGTTAAGTAATTGGATAATGGAAAAAAATTAAGACCTTTCAAAAGACATTTCGGTGGATGAAATGCCAAAGATCCCAGCCCTAGCATACAGTGGTCTGACATTTCTTATGTTCAGGTTAAAAGCACTCTAAATAAGGAACCCACGTAGGAAGATATTCTGGTACTTATATGGAACATAATATTCAAAAGATTCACATAAACCATGTTTGTTTTGAGAAGCTATTTTGATGAGAGCATAAAGTTGTGAGACGCGGAGATACCATCACGGAACAGGTTATAAACGCCACATAAAGAGCATTAACAATATTTTCTCAATGTTATTTTTAATGGACCATAACTACAATGCTTTTTTAAATTAAATTATTAAACTTGGCACCAGTTAAGTGGCCTTAAAAATAAAGACTGCGAGCTCTTTGAATATTCATAAGGCTCTAAATGGCCGAATGGTGTATTTTTCTCTTTTGTCTAAAACTTTTTTGTTGGCTATCTACCGAGTCTTTCTATACTGTTGACCTCGCATCTATCGTTTGTCTGATGTAAGTTTAAAATTGCAGGAAAATATTACAGCCAGATTTAATACAGAAGATAATTTTTCTTCCGTATCTTTGTTATTGTTTTTTTTTTCTGGAATCTTTGGTATCTTAACTTCTTTTTTGGTAAAGGGATGTGACCTTTTCAAAAGGTGGTTATTGCCTAACTATGTTCTGAAGTTCAAACATACAAGCAAGACAAGGACACCTAAAATTATTGGAACAATTCCAAGAAAAATCCTCATACTTACATCATATCTTATGCAAACAACAGCATTCCTTTTGATTTTCATGTAAGCATAATATTATCTAATTATAGAAAAAAAAACATACAAACAGGAGATAAAATTGGAAGTACACAATAATTGCATTATGACACCACACACCTTATCAGTTGAATCAACGCCATACAAGCTTGTATTACAACCAGCATGAGTAGACTCGTGGCAGACTAACGAACTTATCAGAACTCTACTGAGTTTGACACTTTGTTGGTTTTGGGCTCCGCAAGCTGCGTCACCAAGATATGTCAAGATATACTGGTGAAACTGATAAACTCAAACTCAAACTCAAAGCATTTATTTCAATTAAACCATTACAGGCACTTTTGAATGTCAAAACACAAAAAATAAACTAAGCTACAGTCCCAGTCACAGGGCATAATAACTTGTGAAAGTACTGTAGTTGCCCATTCGAAAGCGTAGATCTCTATGGAGAAGAATGGGCAAGAAACTCCATGGACACTCTTTTAAATCATTATGTTGTTACAAAGTCTCGGTTACATCATTCATGTCGAGATTAAACATACATGTGAGAACGATGTAGAAAGACGTGCGAGTAAGAGCGTCCAGAATAAAAAGATAAAATTAAAAATTCAAAAATACAATAATCCATGGCAGCTGCGAGATGACCAGTCACAACTGACAGCGCCCGTTCACGAACATGACGCATGGATCAGCCATCATTCAACTCAACCATTTTGGAGGGAACTAAACGACCCGACACACGCGCCACCATCAGCGAGACATTTGAGTGAGCATGACATTCTCTCAAACATTCATTCATTCATTCTCTTGTTGATAAACTTCTCAACTGTGTTTTGTTAGGACTGCAAGGTGGTGGCAGTTTCAAGAACTTCGATAACGGTAGTAAATATAAATAGGTAATAGAGTATGATAGTTTTATGAAGACATGATAATATTTTGAAATAAAACTTTTTGTCGATTGGAATGATACCATGAAAATTGATTAGAATTCCTTCTTTCAATTCGTTGCCACTAGATTCCATTCCAGGTACTACTTATTTCTAAAAAAGCATAACATTTTTTTTCCGACCAGCCTCCGTATACACCAACACTTGGATTCGATTTCGATACGACAAGCCGTAAGTGTATCTTTTTTAGAAATTACGAAAGCGAGCAAAGCGTTTGTGACTACGGTGGCTGCAGGACCTACACAAGCCGTAAACATCGCTTTCAACGCGTTTCCTATTTCTAAAAACGACTTCGAATATTATTGTTAGGTTTTCGGTAGCTTATGTCAAACCAATAGGTACATTTTCGGCATTCCCATCATCTTTATCACTAAGTATTAGAATTCCATTTTGTTTAGGCTCTTATATTGCGAGGGCCCTTCTCTATCTTCAAGAATCATTAATTGTACCTAAATAGTAAACAAACAATACATTATATTATGTATAAAAACTTTCCACTTTCACAATACGCTTGCCATTATTGTATTCCCGTAATAAATTGGAACTAGAGGTCATGCTTGTTTCTCTTACAAACTAATCCTATCCCTCATGATGGCGAAAACAACCGGTTCGATAAAATATGTGACTGCCATTAATTTATCCTTTTTATTTATATTCCTATTTATTAGTTTCTAGACTATTTCTATAATACTCGTATATCAATGTCGACGTTTTAGATGTGTTATTGTTTGTTCTGAGGAAGAATCAATCTTATCTACAGTATTTTCTAGCAATTGATTTCAACAAGAAACTGAGGAAACCTTAAGCCAGTGCTATCGCAATTTGAAGTTTCGCATATTCAATGATTTGTGCACGTAATTTTATCAACTTTAACCAAAAAAAGGACCACAAAATGACTACCGTTTAAAGAACATTTTTAATTAGGACAGCAACGATATTTAATTAATTCAAATCATAATGAAACGCAAACATTAAAGTTACTTCGTTAATTCCGTTTTTCTAACAAAAATGACGCATTTATAACCCTCACAGACACGGTAGGGTTACCACAAAAACGTTTGATGTTCAACCTCTGCGCAAAATTAAACCAGTTTTTGTGCCACTAACATCAGATAGTTTCGTAGTTGGAGGGTTAGCAAAAGTGCCTTTTTATAACTATTTTCCAGTCGACATACCACGTTTATGTTCTTTGAGAAACTATATTCCATCCACTAATAATAACGCGGAATATGTTGTTTTGTGAAAATAAGTGAATTCTTTTCCGAATGACTGCGTGGCTTAAAGCCTTACTCTGTCTTTGTTATGGATTTCTATTGAAACTGTTTCACGATATTTTGTCATTTTGTTCACTCTTTAATTAAAAAAGTTTGGATTTATGTGTACTGGTGGTACTCTTGTTTGGCCTCTGCCTACCCTAAATCTTAAAGGATTATCAAACACAGGCACTACTTGATGTAGGTGCCAAAATAACCCCAGTATTTTCAACCCAAGCGTACATTCAGCCCTGCTCGCTGCATGAATATACAAAGCATGTTAACCATCAAGGAAATACTGCAATGTCCTTGTCCGGGATACCCGAATAGAATTGGCATTCGTCCGTGTTCGGCAAAAGGGACGGACACACTGCTACCTCCATTATACCCGGTACATTAAGGGATGGGACAGGCTAGGAAGTAAAATTTCTACCCGTCGGCAATCTTAATGCCATTGTATAACATTTACGAAAGATATTAACAGTCGTCACGTGTGTTATCCCCTTTTGAAGCAGTTTGTAAATCTTATGAAGCAAAAGTTGGGAAGTTGTGGAAGGGTTTAGTGTCATTGTAACTAAGATTCTTACGGCGGGATGAAACAGTTTTGTCTACAGTAGACAGGATAACTAAGTCCGGTGTGAGAACAGGGTTTTACGAAGTTTTAGCCATCTTTGACTAAGCGGTTTGCTCGTGAGTCGTGAGGGATGTGTGCGAGATCTATCTCGTAGAGGAAATAACCTGTCTTTGACAGTTTTGTCTCAAGGCAGTTATGTATTCAGTCTGAGATTTAAAAGCATGTTTTCATAGATACGACTGCTACGTTTCCTCACCATCTTCCTAGCCTTTTCCCAACTATGGGTCAGCTTTTAGTCTAACCTGATGCAGCTGAATACCCGTATTTTGACCTCCACAATCCAGTTTGTACTGGGTTATCCGAAACCCCTTGGTAAGACTGGTTGTCAACTTTCGGGCCACAGACCTAACTAAGACTAAACCTAACGACTGCGACATTTCCAAAATAAATTTAAACAAAATTACCAATATTCTCAGTTCGTGGTTTATCTGATTGTCTTTTGTAAGAAACAGCCACCAATAAAGTGTAACTTAATCGATGATACCGTGACTGCTAGTTATGTTATTGTTATGCCAGCACAGCACTCAGCAGTTATTCAACACAATAGGACGAGTAGCTTTTCGCCATCTTTGATATATTATTACACAATATAGGTACTTTACACATGATAGAATTCTCACGGCGCGCGGCGGCCGTAAAGATATTTCAGCGTTTGAGTCATCAAACTACAAGTAAACCGAGGTAATAGTACATACACATAGCTCTTTTGATATTGTCAAGTTTAGTATCCTTCTAAACTTGTTATTTATCATAAGTTCTTTCTTAATTAATTGAATACACATACATACACACATAAACTCACACTTTTTTGAAACTACAGTACGCCACGACGCCACGTGCTACGATCTTTACACACTCCTTTCGCGTTTCAGTTACTACACACCGTGTACGCACCTGACCTTTCTGAAAAACAATTTAACATACAAACAATACGCCTGTAATCCCCGAAGGGTTAGGCAGAGGTAAAACTAATAGTACAAAACAACTACAACTAGTAGTACAAAACTTATAATACTAGAACCAGGGACCATCTAGTTCAGCCAGGTTTCAGGCTAGCTAAAGTAGACTCATCTTTCATGGGGTACTGTTTAAAATGTTACAATAAAATTCCTCCCGGCATTCTGCAACTGAATGAGACGAAATTTAAATCTTGTATAAAACGCACACTATGTAGGCAAGCATACTATAAGTTGGGAGATTACATTGATGATAAAAATGCTTGGCTCAATGCTGGTCCTGCTCCACAACCATAGGGGCAAACTAGTTGATTACTTTGTGAAGTTATTGTGGAAGCTGCAGAAGATTGTAAACATATCTTTGCATTGTATAGATTCAGTCTCTTAGTATTATATAATTGCATAGCACATGTGTGAGTTCTATGTACGATAAAGCTACCATTTACATCTTTTACTGACTCGAATTTGCCCTGGCGGTTGAGAAATGTCATGCTCACTCAAATGTCTCGCTGATGGTGGCGCGTGTGTCGGGTCGTTTAGTTCCCTCCAAAATGGTTGAGTTGAATGATGGCTGATCCATGCGTCATGTTCGTGAACGGGCGCTGTCAGTTGTGACTGGTCATCTCGCAGCTGCCATGGATTATTGTATTTTTGAATTGTTAATTTTATCTTTTTTATTCTGGACGCTCTTACTCGCACGTCTTTCTACATCGTTCTCACATGTATGTTTAATCTCGACATGAATGATATAACCGAGACTTTGTAACAACATAATGATTTAAAAGAGTGTCCATGGAGTTTCTTGCCCATTCTTCTCCATAGAGATCTACGCTTTCGAATGGGCAACTACAGTACTTTCACAAGTTATTATGCCCTGTGACTGGGACTGTAGCTTAGTTTATTTTTTTGTGTTTTGACATTCAAAAGTACCTGTAATGGTCTAATTGAAATAAATGCTTTAAGTTTGAGTTTGAGTTTGAGTTACACACATTTCGCCAGTTATGTGGAAAAGGGGGCGAGCATATTGCCATCAACCGGCACAGATCCAGACTCCGTGGCTGCTATTGAGAAATGCCTGATGGAAAAACCCAATAACACTTTGCCCGACCCGGGAATCGAATCCAGAACCTCATGCTCAGCAGTCGCCTTTGTGACCACTCGACCAACGAGGAAAAACAATTTAATTTCCTTCAAAATATATGTGGCTAGACAGAAAATGTTAAAAGCCCTTGATTTGTACCCCTTCATTTCTCAAAGAACATTTCTGGATATGACTAATCACTTATGATACCGTGGATTAATTTTCATTATTCACTAATATTTAACTATGTAGTAGATTAGTGTTAAATTACATTTTTGTAACAAAACCTTGAAGTTTTTAGAACTAGTGCTGACAAGGGACGCATTTCTAGTCTATATTGGCAATGAACACGCGACACGCATGTACTCGTAAACCTGTTACGTTTTTGTCGAGACAGGTAGGGCCAACGTCGCGCGTCGGTCCCTAGCATGGTAAGCAAACTTAACAAAATATTGATTCTAACCGCCGCGCCGCTGCCGAAGTAACAAGATAAAAATCAACCTGATCTTTCATAGCTAATAAATTAATTAATTTTTTCTCGTAACGGAGATTATCCAATTATATTCAATTTCATTGAAAAACTTTGCCTTTAGTGAGCTCTTTCAATTCTATCAGCGCCACCCATTCCTATTATGAGTTAGGCCATTTGTTACCAAATACACACATCAACACGGTCTAGGGATATTTTTAAAAAAGCGAATTACTATCAATGTGTTAATTATTTATATGGCATGTATATATTTAAAAGATACGTTATTTAATATTCTACCATTTTTTAATAATGGTTAAGGTACTTAGATTAAAATTTCAGGATTTTATGGAAAAAAAATGAAGCATAGACGGAAATCGTATATGAATGAACTTTTAATTTGTGAGTACAAACTGAAAAAAATAGAAAAATCATTTAATTTGTGTTTATAAACTTGAAGTTAGTAGTCTGAGAAAGCGCCCATGATGTTCATAACACATCGGCAACGATTCGGCATGCTCAGAACAAGGTTGTCAATGTCTTGCTGCGGAATATTGTCCCATGTCCTTCTGAGGTGCGCAAAAAGTTGATCTTCTGTAGCCAGATTTTCAGGAACTTCCTTCAGAGCTCTTCTTTGCAGCATATCCCACGCATGCTCAATGGGATTTAGATCTGGCGATTGAGCAGGCCAGTCTAAGGCCCTAACATTATGTGTATGTAACCAAGCTGCTACCGTTCTCGCCGTGTGTGCCCGGGCATTGTCGTGCATGAGCAGGAAATCTTGCCCCATTTGTGTTCTGTGGGGCAAGATTACGGGCCCCAGCACCTGTTGGACGTATCGTTCTGCCGTCATATTGCCCCGCACCCAAACGAGATCAGTCCGTCCTCCAAGACGAATTCCTGCCCAAACCATAATTGTTCCTCCTTGATATGGGTGAACTTCCTGAGGGTTCTGGAGACGGCTCCATCGTCCAGGAACTCGCCAAACACGCGTAGTGATGCGACTTGGCCCCCGGTGCCTCTCCGCTACTTCACCTGTGGCACGATAGCGTGTCCACAATCTTGAAATTACATTTTGATGGGTCCCTATGGCCTCAGCAACATTACGCTGAACAGATCCAGCTTCCAGCATTCCCACAGCTCGTAACATCTCCGCCCTCGTCAAATGTCGGCGTTGCATGGCTACAATACCTCAATTTTAACTTTATCTTTCGTTTAAAAATGAAAAAAAAACTGTAACTAAACGTAATTCGTATTGTTTTCTAAATTTCGCACAAATGAAAATTCCCTCTCCTATACATCAAGACATTTTTATGCCACCGAAACAAAAGAATTTTCAAAAATTTAAATTTGGAATTAGTCTGAGATAAATTACAAACAAATCGGTGTATAAAAGATTCCAATGCGGCCAGTACTTTTCGAGTTATTTAATTGAGTATGAAATATCCCTAGACCGTGTTGATGTGTGTAGATCATTATCATGGAAAAAATATATACGTACTTTCTCGTCTCCATCCTTCAGTACCTAATAGCCACAACATTAGGCTCAGGCCCTGTCTTTTACGATATTATATCGAGCTGATTATCGATTTTCGATTATTCGCAAAATATGCTTACTCCCATAGCTGTTATGCAGCTACCACAAGCGTGGCTTATTCTTATGATTCTAATTTTATCTGCCACTTCGCTCCGAAGCGGTAAACATGTTTGGTCAACGGACGGGCTTCACACAAATAGATAAAAGTTCTGGCTGTGCAGAAAAATATTTAAGTAATCAATATCGCTTTCAATTCGACAAAAGCAATATCTAGATCCTTCCAATAGACTTATATTGAGTAATATCCTTAATTAATCTAAAGGTATTTATCAAAAGGAAAATTCCATCAGGTCGGAAATTAAAACACTTATTCAATTTGAAACTCGTCTGCAAGTACTAACCGATGTGTCCCAAATTGGTATAAGTAGGCCTCTAATCCTCGCTTCATTGGGTGAGTCCGTCACTTTAGATATTCATTCGTTCCCAGTACGTTCATTCTGGATTTACCTTCATTCCTATTGAACGAGTGAAGTTGAATAAGATTCTAGGAGACGATGAATTGTGATTGCGATGTAGGTAGGTCATCGACTTGAGGAACTTTGATTGGCGCTGCTGACTGATAAAAGGAGGTAGTTAAAGGCTTTGTTATAATAGTGTGTGATTTTTTCGATAATTGTTTAACTAAGTTTGATCAGGCACCACACACTGCCACACAAGATCACTACTGATACTTCTAAAATCAAGATACAATGTATTTAAATGTTTATTTAATCACGGCAACATTGGAAATCAATCCCAATTGTAACAAAATCATCATCATTCTCCTGCCCTTAAAATATCATACATAAATACTACATCAAATTCGAGCAATCACCTTCATAACAATTCAGATTTGATTTCTATTCACAACAATTTCATAGGAGTTCCAAACAGTCTTATTAACAGCTAGAAATAACAGTAATGTTAGTTAAACGTAAAGATGGAGGCGGGCGTCGCAGTCTGCCGTCTCATTGTGACGGTTCTTAATTGTCTAGCGAGATTTCATTGCGGCCCAAATCTCCGCCCGACTTCCAGAGACACTTAAATAAATCCCTAAAAGTACCCTTTACTTTACCCCACGCTCATAACAAACCTCCTTTTAGAACATACTCCACATCTTTTAAAAGTAAAAGTACGAAAAATTCTTAAGTAGCTACCTACGTTATTTAAATTATTTCAACATTGTTACAATAACCTTTAATAACTATGAGAACTTGACTGCACTTTTACCATTGTCTGCGTTTGACAACAAAGCTCTTACTTTCCCCAAAATAACAAGATTAAAAACATACTTAGATCAAGAGATTTTCGGAGCAACTCCGAAAACTTCGTCGAATCGAATTACTCGGGCAATCATTCAGAAAATAATGATCTTTGGACCAAAGGAACTAATCGAGCGTTCGGCTTCGCTGAGGAATTCAGAATTATAGCAGTACGGGCGAACCCGAACAGTTATTATGTACAAACAAAAGGTTAAATACATTTTGTACTAATATAATTCAATATCCTGTAGTCACAATACCGTAACAAATACATCTAAACAAGAAATAAACGACTGTTTAAACAATGGCAAGGACGTCACCGTTGCATGAGACGAAAAGGTCATTGTTACGCATCATTACTCAATCACTGACGTCCCCTGTTCTGAGGGCCGAGACCACGGTATCTATTCATAAAAGATTTTAACTGGACTATTAATCAAGATAAACGCCGTTTCTGAGAATGGTCGACCTGTTTTAGTCGCCAATTTAAACCAATAAAAGTAATTATGGAAGCAATTACCTTTGTCGTAGTTTGGAGTTATAATTTGTTTGTCATTTTGTTAGAGTTTCAAATATTTCTTGGTAAAAGAAACATTTTTAACTTTGCATTTTCCTACAATGGTACAGCCAGCTTAAAAAGAATAGATGTGACATCATTATTTAAATTGAGAACGACGCTGAAATAAAATAATATCTTTTTTTCTTCCTGAAAGAGTGTTTTACGAAACAATTGTACCATTTCAATATTTATATCACTGACAGCAAAATAAATTGCAACGATAAAAACTGTTGAAATTATTAATGCACATGTTAATAATTTATTCACACAAGAACCAACCAGCCTTACATAATATTATACAGGGTGTAGACATAACTAGCCGTAGTTTTTGTTCCTCCCAACAATGGAGACCCGTGTGTACCTGTTCTATTTGTTTTGTATCAAACAAGAGGAAGATCGACTTCGAATCGGAAGTCGTATTGTGTACGTTTTTGTTGTATTATATTGACAATTGTTTTATGTGGTACGTGAGACTGCAAAGTGAACCAACCTGTATTGTGAAGGTTTCAAAGAAATTAGAGGACTGTTTTTGTTGATAGTTTTTGCTGTCATGGTTTATGATAAATCAATGGCATCACTCTATAATGCGAGCATACCATTGTACGATATTAACAAAACTGCGTTTTCGGATCTGTTTGTTCCTCGCTTCCGGGGGATAATGGGTAAACATAAACAATATTTTAGCTAACATTAGTTCGGAGGCTTTCATTAGGGGTATAGTGTTGCATTGTTTTTTTTTTCGGAACTAACGTGCTCGTTTTCTCAATACATACCATTTCACACGCTCACCAACAGCTCCTTCGTGTCAGTGTCATTCAAGCGCTAAAAGAACCTATTGCAGGACTGTACAATGCAGTTCGAGAGGGCGCTGCTTGTCCAGAAAAAATGTATCAATTCGTCTAACTCGGTACATTTATTTTAGTTCTGTGCAGTCATGCATGAGCCTAGTAATTTTTATAGGAACATCAAAATACCAATAGGTAAGCAAAACGACTTGATTCTTGATATAGGAATCCAGCAAACTACGTCCTATGAAATTCATGATTTAAATTTATCTTCAGTTAGAGTAAATAACCGTTGAGCTGGCAATGCTGGCACCAAATAGATAGGTACCCAATATAGGCCGGACCCGCCCATTTATCTAGGCTTAAGTTCGGCCTTGGCTGAGCCGCATCCGCCACCGGATATTTTACCTGGTTCGTCATTTTAGAAGTTTCCGCATTTCAGTTGGGTTTGGTAATTAATTTTGTGTAACCTAGATAGATACAGAAATATTATGATTCTATGGATCTGTCTTTCCCAGAATGTGTTTCTTTTGATTTCTTATAGGTGAAACTACAATAACATCACAATTATCAGGTTGTTCGCAGAAAATATATAACACAACTCTTTTCTTACGGTTTCATTCACGGTTAAATTCAGGGTGACGAATTGCATGAAATGCGTGCCATGTCTGGAAATGCCTTTCGTTCATATTGCTGGCAGAACGCTGTTAAAAGACTGTAAACCTTCCTTCCTATTTACCCTTTTAGTTACGACTAGCGAGTAAATTGTTTGTTAATTTTTCATTTTACTTTTTTCGCTACATTCATGGTTACCTGTGAGGCTATGACATACACAAAGACTTTTTTAATGAAGAAACACTGTCTCCCAAGTCACAGGTGAAAATCTAGTTTGGGAGCCAGGGGACCTATCTGTGGGACATAATGTTACTTTGTTGTATCCTAAGATGTCTGTAACAATGTTGTCACTGTATTGAAATAAAGAATTTTATTTTTTTATTTAATGACCTTTGAATCCGCATTCCGAGACAGTACGCTTTTGAGCGTCTTTGAAATACTTCGGAAGTCTAGCCAGTACTTATCTTGAGTGGTGGCGAACTACGGGACCAAATTAAAGCGTTCTGAATTTGAAATGGCTGCTAAAATAGATTCGAATTAAACATGTTATGAGCCCGAAATAACGTGTGAATGTTATATTAATATAGCATGTTTGTAGTTCCAGCAAGGCGTATATTCGTATAAACCCACAAATACACGAACCGCGCATTTAGTTCAAAGGCTAAGCTCGAACGAATCGTTCCGCGTCGTTATTCATATTTCATACGCAACACATAGTGTGTACATGTTCGCTGGCATTTGTGGCGGAGCTCTTAATGAACTCGCGCCAAGCGGGTGAAAGATTCATTAAATCTTCGGAAGTAGGCGCGACACAGGCCACCGCATCCCATTAAATATTCCCGATATTTTCGGTGAACTGGCGAATATTTCCAGCAATTATGGAAATTACCAAACCGCCGCGAGGAAATGAATTTTGAGAATTTAGTTGCGAGAGGAAACTCAACCCTTTCGCAAGACGAGTTTCTTCAACAATCTTATGATTTTATTAAGATTAAAATTATTCAATTCTCCGTTGTGAATGATAATGACGTAAGGATTTTGCACAGGCTATTGGACACCAAGTTATGTAGATGATACGTTAATACATAAACTCAAGTATTTTCCCATAGGATGTAGAAACTTCACGTACGTAGTACGTAATACACAGACAATTCATATTCCTATGTGATTAAGTTAAATTATGCAGTGTTTATGCTTAGGAGTTAATCCTATCTGCTATGATCTAGAAAAAACTACGATACGCGTAATTAGTAACTTGGTACGTAGCATTGTGATAATTATAATTACCGTGAGAACAGAGAAAAAAAACACGGACCGGTAATTTGAATATTATGCCAATAGGAGTTATGGGAACAGGAAATGGGGCAAATGGTCATAGCTACTAACTACTAACCACGTTAAGTATGAATAAGAATAAGACACTACTTGGACGAAACGTTAAGTATGTATAAGAATAATTCTACTTGGACGAATGTGTGCTATAATGTTTTACAGAAGAAAGAATTTCACAAATAACCTCGATTTTAACGCATTGTTTTTCCATATTTAATTTTGTGATATATGCGAAAATCTGAAATCCATTCATTGACAAAGAACGTGTAGCCTTAACCACAGGGTCTAGAAGCACGACGCAGAACAGAGCAGAGAGATGTTTTTTTTTTAATTGGATTCCATTTTTTCATATATTTGTTTAATGTTCGTGAATAACCGACTTGAAAAAAAGGAGGAGGTTCTCAATTCGGTTGTATTTTTTAATTTTTTTTTTCCGATTTGAAAAATTCTTCTTTTATCTTAAGGATATACTTCCCGATTGGTCCCATAAACGTTTTATCAAAATCGGTTCATTGGTTTGGTTTTTAAATCAAAATATCTAATAAAAATATGTTATCCAAGTAAAGGAATTGCAAAATTGATACTTGACAAGGCTTTGTGTGTGATAAGATAAAAAATGCAATGCGACTTCCGAAAGTAAAGTTATTTTTAATAAAAATAAAAAAATTGTTATTTTTTGAAACGGTTATTTTTTGCAAAAAAAAAATATTGTAACTCAATCATTTCAAAAATTCGTGTGAACTGTTAATCGAAAAAGTAATTTGTCACATTGCGTGCTTACGTTAATGTACTTACATTGTACAGCCTTGATTGTTTCCTTACGATTACATTGATGTTATCGCGGACACGTTACCCACTTCCTCCTACAAAAGAAATGCTCATAAATAAACATTTTTGTCAACTCGAACGATTTCAGGAATTGAACAGTTAACTATTAGGTACGGTTCTGTTCGCAGAATTTGATCTGAAGAAAAATCTAGATCAGTTACAGAGAATCTAACAATAGCAGTAAGATATTATTATATAACATAACACATATACATACACACTTACATACACACATACATGCACATATTTTTTTTTTATGTTATAAGGTATTCTTTGATCTATAAAAAAACTGAAAATATTTATAAAACGTAATAATAACGAATATTAAATGGAGAATTTAATTCTGCAAAACAGCTCTAGTATCTTCATGATTTGTTTTAATAGCACTTTCTGTTATCAAATTATTCAGTTGATATGATAAATGATTCAGATATCGACAAACAAATGCGTCGTTGGCACGGATTTGAATAATTAGTGAACGAGAAATTTCGCGAGCTCAAGCTACTGTCAAAAGTGCCAACGTGTTTTCGAACTCACACTTTCACTGCTAGAGAGAGAATTTAATTGAAATATGTGTTCATACTTCTTCGAGGTACGCTTTAAACTTATAATCGAATCCCCAGTGGCTGTACATATAAGTTAGGAGAACCGTTTTAGTTGGTAAAAGCATTTCTAGTTACTTGTTTCCGTTTTAATTACGTCGACGAGCAAAATAAATCAACAGGTATGCTTTAACGACCTACTCGTAAATGTAAGCCATCAAACATCTAAGGTAACTTGAAACGCGTGTGAGAACTAAATGTACACAAACCAACAAACTGTGTTTGTTGGATTACCATCCATTGGGTGGGGCCTAAGGAAAACTAATTGACTCCGTGTCATCCGATTAGTGCGGGGAAATAGTACTTTATCATCTGTCCAGCTTTTCAGCAACTACCTATGGTCTGGTTGGCTTCCAGTTTAACCAGATGTTGATAAATAACCAGCATTTCAAATTGATTATAAATAATACAAAATAAGCATGTAAATTTCTTCCTAGCCGCAAATTGTAAAATACTTAAGTAAACTTTTATCAAGAACGGTAAAACTTGAAGTAGACACAATATATAGATAAACAATCGCACAAAACCATAATTAGGTGGTTCTCGGGACAGGGTAAGGGTTAAGACCCTCAATTCATAAACAAATGTTAATCGCAGCGACCTATTAAGCTCCTGTTCATTCACACACAGACTTTTACAAGCAGAAATGATAAGAAAACCCTTTCGTTGCAGGTGAGAACAATTGCAGAAGGAAAAGTGTCGAGAGAGAAGATTGGCGCGATGCGGGCGGCGGGGCCCGTTTGAGGTCCCGCCACGCTATGGGCTCGAACATCAGCCAGCACTCCGCCAAAGGACTCAAGGGGCGGCGCGCTCGCTCCAGCGGCGACCTCTGCAATGGCGACACCAAATCTCAAACAGAATCCTCCGTCTGCGGCTCCGTGGTCGGCGATGTTATGGGCTGGAACCGTTCCCTGCCTAACCATCTAGACGGCAACAGACATTTGGCCGACTACAGCCGAGTGAACAACAATTACGGCGAGTTCGGGACCTATAACCGCTGCCATCCGAAGGGCGGACGCGGTCTGCGGTACAGGGTTAGCAAGTCCGGTGAGTGAAATGTTAATGATGTTGTTATGTAACGTGCGACTGAACCTGTTGGGCCTGTAGTGATAGCTGCTTTAATGAATCAATTCTGCTTCCTTTTTCGCGATGTCAAGAGCGGCCTTAATTTTTGTGCAGTTTGTTTAGTTACACACACACACACACACACTTTTCTCGGTTTAAACATACCTTTATCTCATCCAACAGACATATTCATTCTGTCGTAGGTTTAGATGGACTTCTTAGCTGCATGTCATCCAGAAGCCCATACAAACCCCCTTTAGTCTTAACACACACATTCACAGTTATCTTTATTCGTTTAGAATTCATTTACCGTAGAAACACTTCATTTTAGTAAAATAATGAATAAAAATAAATTGTGTTCATCCGTATCCGATACGGGAGCGGGGCAGCGCAACTCGGAGCATCACTGTACTTAAGCCCGGAATTTCTAGACATTTAAAGTTCTCGTAACAATTTTTGGACCTATTCCAACATTGGGATTCCGCAATTGTATTATGGTATACCTACCCTTTTATTAGTCGTTCCCTTTAACCTACTTTCATTGAGAAAATAAAGGCGAGCTGTTCTAATGAAAATGATTTTAATAAAAAGAACTTAATCTTTGTAGCCGTTAACAAAAGGAAATCATTTGGACTGTACCCTTTAGCCCGCCGACGCCCTCCGACGGCCTCCGTTCGGAACTGAGCAATTCAACGAAGAATTACATATCTCAGCGCCATTTTGCGATAATATAAACGGGCTTTTGGGGAGGGCAACAAAAATACATACCTAGATAATATTTTCTTGATGTGTTTTCTTTTCATTAAATTTTTTTATAATGAACACATAAATTGGATGAACTTTTACATTTTTCGTTGCGTTTATATGTTCAGCAATCAATTTCTTTCTCTTTTGTTTCCTTTTGGGCCAATGTATTTATCCATACTTCTCCCTGATTTACTAATTAACTGAAATCATCTTTTGGCTTGTGTCTTACCTTATCTGTGCACTCATTATTAAGTGCATGATCACCTAAATATCAATCTTCTTGCCACTTATCCACAGCTACTTCACAATCTTCAACTTCGCCAACTACAGCAATATTCCGTTTAAATTCCTCCTCGCTCTACAAAGAGTACCTATAATCTCCAAATCGATAGTAAATCTATAACATTCCACTTCAAATTCGTCTCACGTCTACCTCCACTCGAAACATAAATAATTTTTCGTGCAAAATGACGTCTATATCCAGTCGGATATGTATTCTGCTCAGTTTATCGCTGGTTCTTACGAGTTTTTATCGTGAGAGGAAAGCCTAGAATTAATGGGGGTGATTACCGAAGGCGGTTTAATAGAAATATCGCTAAGATAGAGATAACACGTGAGATTGATTGCGATAATATTTTGTGTGTGTTTCGGATATCAGGATGTACTATTCGGGCTGTTCAAAATGACTATCCAGAACATGGGCCACTGACCGGACTGTCTAGAGTAGCCACAAAAATGCAATTTTGAGGATCCAATGAACGCCACTGACGCTGCTCGGCCAATTACTGGACCAAAAATTTTATTATTTAAATCCATCGACACAAAATGAAGAAGTATGTGCTAATTCAATTAGTGCTTTAAACATTTTAGTGGCATGATACGTACATTGAGTCATCAATCGTCATCGAGGTCAAATCACTGTGTTTTGTTTATAACATTGCATTAATTGATGCAAGCAAATTAAATGAAAACAGCTAAGTATACTCATTTACTCACCTTGTGATACGCTCTGAGTATACTTCGGAAATATGTTAAGGATATTTGTTGAGGTTGAATTATTTTTAAATTTCACAATAAACATCCTAGATATACCAAATCCCTTCGTAAAATCCGCTAATTAACCATACGGAGCCCAAATATCTCTTAAGTAAGTAAACAAATAAAGCACAAGTTCGCTCCACCAAGTAGTGAAATCTAAGTTCCAACCAAGTGTTTACTTACAAAACAAACTCATTAGATGAGTTGCCGGTTACCTCATAATCTACGTTAGCAGTACCAATTAGCTGTTGAAACAATAAACGAGGAACTACGTCTTATTCGGTTAACTTTAGAGGAGCTTTTGTTATGTTTCTAACATCGTCGGTTGAACGAGCTTTGGCACGGTATTCTTGTCAGGAAGTTTGTCGTATCGGCAGCTGTTATTCAATAACTACCCACACAGATGTTGG
The DNA here is from genome assembly GCA_964057025.1 of Standfussiana lucernea. Lineage (NCBI taxonomy): Eukaryota > Metazoa > Arthropoda > Insecta > Lepidoptera > Noctuidae > Standfussiana > Standfussiana lucernea. Next base: position 5,435,483 of record OZ059794.1, on the reverse strand, counting down.
ACTGAATGTAGCTATCAATAGCCGAATTGTCACAGTCTTAAAAAATCACGGTTTTTACAGAATATTATTTGAAAGAGGCCGCGTTATGCATGTATTCGAAAAGTTGTTTGCAAACGCTGGATCGGCAAGCACATCAATTTCAGTTCAGGTGACAGTCTTTAAAAAAAATGTAAATAATGTTTCATATCACACTCAGTTATATTCAAAAGATTACAAACACAAAGAAAGAAAACGCAATTTAGTTACTTTAATATTATTCTCTTCGGAAGCCGGGATAAAAACTTGTTCAAATCTTGGCACCTCATCTGCAGACAATCTGGTTTAAAATATGGTGTAACTCGAGCGGCTTTTCATTTAAATTTTTATGCTCTTTGAAATCTAGATAGGAATATCTGGGACGTGGGCTGCGATAAGGAAAAAAACGTGAAAACGTCTGATGGTGGCTCATCGATCATGGCTAAGAAAAAAGTAAGAAACGTTAGCGGTAATAGGTAGAGAAATGTGGGTGATTTGAAACTAGCTAGTGAAATTTGATGTAGGAGTCGATTCTGATAATATCGTACGAAGAATTACATACTGTTAGAAGTAAAGTTAATGAATCTTCCGTACAGTCGGCCGATGTGAGCGCCTGCAATAGTGCAGGGGCTCAAATCTAATTATTTAATACTTTTTATACATGACTAATTTGTGTTCTTAAAATAAAGCATGCTCTACCATCACATGCAAAATTTTTGGTTGTTTGGTATTTTTGGTTGTGGTGTAGAAAACATAATATTCGAAACTGCCATTCTATAGTCAGGGGTGGACTTGTTGGTTCTTGTAATTTGTCATTTTTCAAGTCCTGTCAAATGTAATAACGATGAATTAAAGGAACCACAAAGTACTAAATCTATTTGGAACTCGCCAAGGATTAGGCTTCGCTCTCCCATAAGTATCGTTAGTGTGACTAAAGGATTACGCCAATGGGATGGGTCGATTCTCTAATACGCTAATGAAGACAAACTGCGTATACTCAAAGCTAAGAGACATCAATATTATCTTAGGATAAAGCTGCATAATATTCTGGAACCACGTAAAACAATGTTGTATGTTTATAATACCTGAGAGAGCTGGTGGGTTACCCCCTGTACAGATTAAATAGAAGCTTTTCCCACAAGTATTCAAACTTCCTCATTGGCCGAGTGGTCGCCAGCGCGACTGCTGAGCAGGCAGTCCTGGGTTCGATTCATGTGTTATTCAAAGTGTTGTTACGTTTTTCCATCAGCAATTTCTCAGTAGCAGCCGCGGAGTCTGGATTTCTGCCCGGTTGATAGTAATAGGCTCGCCCCCTATTACATGGGTCTTAAAGATAACCGGCGAAATGTGGATGTACTATTAGGTACACCTCTGCCTAACCCTTCGGGGATTACAGGCGTGAGGTTATGTATTCAAACTTCACGGTTTTGTTCCACGTTTCAATTCCCTAACCAGTTCATCCAGCTTGGTTTAGTTAACCAATCCAAGGCCTTAAACTCACTTCATTCCTCAACCACAGACTTCTAATGAAATTAAACCGTCGTCTAGACAGATGTTCGCTCCTGCATTAAGGTCGACCTGCCCGGAATGTTCTAGCAACCGTCAGATAAACGCTGCAGCCATAATTACAATAAATTCACATTTAACACTGCAGTTAGGTACAGACGCAGCGACATGTTCTGAGTACAATACAAAAAAAGAACAGAAAATCCATAAGACAAGATAAGAAAGAAACTCGCTCACGATAAAGGTGAAAATAGTAAGAATAATCGGTCACATTTATAAAACGTCAATCTTGGCCTCGTCGAGGAAAAGACTGTCATTACCATTGGGGTTCTAAAAACAGATAGATGGGGTGTGACCCTCAATTTGTCCAACCGACTCGATACCTAAGCTGGCTGAAGACTGTAGCAATACTTCCTATGGTGCACAAGATCAGATGACATGATCTTATAAACGCATATCAGATCCAGTCCTCGACTCAGGTCCTTTCCTAGAACCTGTATTGTATTCAGTATCGTTTTGTAGCTGTAATAATTTTTATTTAGCTCCTGGCTAAATAAAAACAGCTGCTCGGGTCGATCTTCAGGTTAAGCCGCGCTTGCCTGGGTTGGTCCGTGCCTCGGAAAGCACGTTAAGCCGTCGGTCCCGCCTGTCATTTGTAGACCTTTGACAGTCGTTACAGGTAGTCAGTGGCCCGAAAATCTGACAACCAGTCTTACCAAGGGGTATCGTATTACCCAGTACGAACTGGGTTGTGGAGGTCAGATAGGCAGTCGCTCCATGTAAAATACTGGTATTCAGCTGCATCCGGTTAGACTGGAAGCCGACCCCAACATAGTTGGGAAAAAGGCTAGGCAGATGATGATCTGTAATAATTTGTACCTGTATGGTCTTCGATAGGCTCAACATTAAAAATATACGGGTAAAAAATTAAGCTGGCCGAATACATAACCTTCTCCTTCGAAATAGAAGTCGGTTAAAAAAGAGATATACTCTTAAATCATTCTCCAAACACAGCAAAAATGCATTATACAGGTGCCGATCCCTCGAATCCTCGAGTCCAGTTCGACGTTCGTCCGTTACTTTTGTATGAGCAGAAGTTTCGTGACTGGCGTAAACTGTTCCTTCTGAACCTGTCTCTCTGTTTACTGGCGCAGGGTTCGGCCATGCTCTGACGTCATCGCTCCGAATAACTCCGGGTCAAGGACGCTACAGAAGGGGTGGCCGGTCGCGTGCCCAAAACCAGCGATAATTCTAATACATTACTTACATTAAGTGTCAACTATACACACTAGTTCGCAGTTTTTTTTTATGTACAGTAACAAAAGAATTTATGAATGTAGTAGTAACAATTTATGTATCGCCTAAAAATATTAGCGAACATACACGGTTTTGACGGCACGGTTGGCGCAGTGGCTGCGCGATTGGCTGCTGCGCTGCGTGTCACGGCTTCGATCCCCGCACGGAACAAATATTAATTGTAGGACCTGTACCTGTACAGGCAGGTGTTCCGGGTCTGGCTGTTAGTTTATGTGACTTTAAATGTTTGTAAACGTTCACACGATATAGGAGAAATTCCTGGTGTAGAGCAACGTTAAAAAAAACAAAACAAACACACCCACAAAAATAACAAACATAGAATAAAAAGTATGTGCACAGAATCTCATCACGAAAATTCATAAGTCCAGAAAATCAAAACCACGGTGTCTGCAGTTATCTGGTAAATTGGTAACTAAACCTAGGACCCCAGGCTCCTTATAAGTATGCCAGACCTATAAAGTATCCGTCGAATGTATTCTCGAGCCGGCTGCATAAAACAAAGTATTGAATAGGCTGCGATAACATCGCCTTGTAAATCAGCTACAAGCCGCTACCGCTCCAATGTTATCTGATTAATTACTGATAAGATATAGCTTGAAATTATACAAAGATTTTGCTTTAGAAAGATCATTTTGCCTCCGTGACCTCGATATTTCTTCCAGCTAATATCGCAGAATAAATTCAGCAATTACCTCTTCCGTTACTCAAAACTAATTGTTCCTATTTGTTTTCGGACTCCGTAATCGTTTTGCCTACAAATCATTTGAGTGCTAACCCTGACCCAACTGTCCTTCAGAAACAAAAGGCGAGTTGAAAACATTCCGTGTTTTCGCACCATCCGAACCGATTTGTCTTGCCACCTAATCAGTAAAAGAAAATGTAGGGGAATTCTTTCGTACTAAGACCGTTATTAATCCCAATTTGCCCGCGTCCGAATCAGACTCTTCGCTCGACATTGATATACGGCTAATGGCTACAGTATTGTTAAAACTTTTAGCAGTTTCACCTTGGCATGAAGTATAAAAATGAGATTAATATGCTAAACGGAAGACGGTGCTCGTACTTAAACATGATTGATACGTTTATAAAAAAAGTTTAAACAGACTTGAGTAAAAGGTCGCTGGAAACTGTAAGAGTGATGAGTTCCTACTTTTATAGTGAGGAATGAGAATTGGAAGCAGTCATTTGTAACGTAGTATTTACAAAGTACCTAAGAGCGACATTCTTTACATTCCACCCGCCGCCGTCATCAATAACCGCAAAATTACATAAAATACGTGAATAAGAAAATGATAGAGCGAATTATAGAAAAACGATGCGGGATTTATATAAATTCTCCATTAGTTATCGAAAGAGGTAAAGTTATCGAGATTTCCATAGTGGGAAAAATTTCGGGAATCCAAGGAATACATTATCCCATGGATCCTGCACACCTGAGGTCAACCCTCGCAGAAACATCTTACTTGAACGGTTACTAAACAACCACCCTCCATACGTTTCCCATCGTGAATGATTAATTGAGCCACATAAAATACGTCATTAGTGGTTCGTTTCATATGCGTGGTATATGGGAGAAATACTCGTTAATAACAGGTTATATTTCATCTCATGTCATATTCTCCTCCTTAATGTCTTTTTGTTAATTGTTATTTGAACTTTTATGACACATCTCCATGTATACTCGTACTTATTAAACAGTATAAATGAAGGCAAAGTGCAAGTACAACTCTCTCAGCAGGGTTCCGTAAGGTCAACGGAACCTTCTCTGAGCAAACGCAATAGATTTTCTATTTCCGACTGCAAATAAAACTCTTAGCTCGTATTTCTCAACGATACCTTTTCTTATTTTTAGTTGTTAAAGTACAGGATGCTAGTAATAAATTGTAGTTTCATAAAATGGCGCCTTATGAGCAGTTATGAGCATGTTCCGATAAGTTCTTGGATTTTAGATAATATCGCGTTTATGTTACGAAGAAAGTGCTTCAATATACACAAATTATTTTTACTAAACGTCCTATTCAATGTTAATATGGCTTCCGCTTAAATTACCCGAAAATGCTGCCTGAACTTCGATACCAATAACACAATATCGCGCCAAGGGTAAAGCAGAGGTGTACCGAATTATACATCCACATTTCATTAGTTATTTTGTATGCCTATTGCCACCAACCGGGCTTAAATCTAGACTCCGTAGCTGCTACTGTGAAAATCCAAATGGAAAAATCCAATAACACTTTGCGCGACCTGAGAATTGAACCCAGGATCTCATGCTCAGATGTCGCTCTTACGCTCACTAGCCCAACGAAGCAGTAATTACATTCCACTCACAACCAAATCGGAAATGATTATCTTCTATCTCATCTATCAATATCGTATGAGCTGAACCTATGAGCGAAACCAGTAACAGTCAATCTACACCAGACCATTATTGCCGCTGTAAGAACATCCTACAATATCGATAGCACTCCCATGAGGATAAATGCACAAACAGAATAAACCTCGACGATCACAAGCAATTCCCTAACCACCCAATATTCACCTACGATCCCGCTTACTTGCATTTTGCTCTCATAAAACGGAGGAACAACACGAAAACTTTCGGCAGCAAAACAATTTTAGTTGACAAAACTTGTGTTCAAAAGAAAATTGTTTTTCCTACGTACGGCTAGGTGGCGCGTCTTTTCACTACCTTTGAGCACCTTAATCTGAGCCTTTCAAAGCATCTCTGACTTGCCTTTTACGTCATGCGACAAGACTTGAATTAATCTACTAACTTAATTTTCTTGAAAAGAGGAATATATTTATACGTGGTTGCAACCTTGTGTAGAAACTACTTTGACTATTATTTTAGAATATCCCGGCTAAATTGTTGAGGTCTTTGACATTGATATCAGCTAAGCCTAAGTGTTTTGGCTGCAGAATTTCAGCATCGTTACGTTCAATTAACCAAACAAAAGCAAACACTTCAAATCTATTTCCGTTCTCAAAAAAACATCTTTGTTTTTCATACATCCGTACTAACACAGGCAATTATTTCGGGCGTTTTGCCTAGCTCAAAGCCAGACACGGAGGCGTCACATCTATTGTCACTCTTATCACGTCCCCAGATTTGGGACCGAAGCCTTTATTCCCTTGCCTATTGAATATAACTTCCTCAGACTTCTCTTGTTTACCCATTACCAGTTAAATGTTAAACAAACCCTGGTCTAGAATAATAGTCGTCTGTGTTCAAATTAGATAAGTTTCTCGATACGGACTTTGGTTTCATTTCTTCATTATTAGCTTGCTTCGCTTTGAGTTTCCTAATAGATGTTAGTGTTGTTATCTGGCTTTGAATTATTGTGAAACTTAATTGCTGAGTGAGTGAGTACAGTTCGGAAACTACGGCAGGAAATATATAATTGATCCGCCAATATGTCAGCGATTTTCTAGGCTTATAAACAGCTTAGATTACCCTGCAAAACCATAAAATAAAAACTAAAGCTCACTCAAGAAGCAGGAAGATATTAATCACCAACGCCTTCGAATAGACAGTCAAAGCAAAATAAAGAGCACAGCAGCAATAAAACCCAATAACTATTCTTCAAACGTTCCGGTTGAAAACAAGCGCCAATCGGCGATAGTAGTTGTGTAGCTGCCCGTAATAGAAACCACTAAGCTGCAGGTGTAAACACAATAAATCACTTCGAAAGCGGCGCCGTTACGATAAGCCGACGCATCTTACATTCGAGGGTCGTCCATTACATGCTATTGGAGTTAGGAGCTAAATATGAAATGTGAAATATGGTCGCGGAAGATGTTAAAGCTCTGAACATTTTTTTGTAGGAAAAATGATGAGCTTTATGAGTGTTACGGCTGCCATTATGGGTTCGGTAATAACGCAAGATTGCAATTTGGAGAGTGTATTTTTTATGTCCGGTTCCAATATAAAATGAAACGTTACTGGTGGCAATGGTTTTACCATTTGGTGCAATCATACTCACACTTCAAGCGTAAAAATGTGATAACAACATTTTCACAGCGTATGTAACTACATGACAAGAACAAGGACAGCTTACAGTACAGTGATATGCCATTAAATAAAGCTACGATTAGTATTTTAATTATCACAAATAGATGATTCTTCTGCTAGCGAATAACATAACCTAACAAGGAAAAGTCTTCCGTATTTTCAGCCTTAGAAATATGTTTATTCAATTTACAATACAATACTAACAAATTTAATCACCATGTCGCGTCAAAAAAAAATCGTATTTACTTTTACTACAAAATTTCCTTTATCCTCAACCCTTTGTACACAAATGAAAATAATTATGTTACCCACGTTGTTACGAAAATAGAACAATAATTATTATAACGAAATAAAATCGGTCTGAAACCGATAACCTGTGACATTTAGTTTTAGGTCGAATTAAGCGAGCTATTTTCGATCTATGCCGTCAAACGGCGACCAAGGTTAAGGTGTAAAGGTCATCCTTTTATAACACAAACAAACAATGGAAAGTTTTTGAAAGCTCTTTTACACTTTTTCTTTACTGCATTCTCTCATTTTTTCTTTATTATGGGATAGCTAAAATATCACAAGTAACATTTTAATATGAATAGTGCAAAGCAGCGATTCCTAAATAATTAATATTATGTTTATGCATGAACGTTACACGGTCCGCTGACTATTCGCTGAGGGAGGTTTACACTGGTGTTCACATTACGAAACATTATGGTCCTGAAACTCAGTGGAAACTCTGGTTTTTAGTAACTTGACCCTTGTTTGGTTGTTATTTGTTCTTCGATTTTGATTAGCTTTTGTTTTCCGCGAGGATGCCATTCACTATCACAAAAATGCAAGCAATTTTCATACATTGTTCCAAATTAACTTCTGATTCATTCATTCTTGAAAGTATGAAAACAGTCTGAAATGTGATTGGTGACATCGATTGATAGTTACAGTCGCATCGCACGTTTGAATAAAACATGAAATATTTAGTAATTACCTGTGACTCCGGTTATTTATGTATAAACATTTTTTGTTGCCGTTTTTGTTGTAGTTGGGTTTTAGTTTCAACTTTTTTTTCTCTTTAACCAAGTTACATTGCCAATCTAGCATTTGAAAATAAACAAACTAACGAGTTTATTCAGGGATAGTAGTTTTTAGGCACAGCATACACCTGCGCCGAAGAACTTAAAACAACAGACAAAACTAAAACCTTTTTGTCCGTACATAGTGCGTACTAACGTAGAGTTTTGTCATTGGCTATTTTTACCCATCCAAGCTCGCAGTACACCATTACTGTAACGAATTTCAAATTTTCGTCGAACCCGAGACTCGAATCGTGGCTTTTTCACTCCATTTCTTTGATTTATCTGACTGCCTCACCCTCGTGCGCACGACTAACGATTGTAATTGAGCACTCTTGTATCTGTAACTTGATTAGGAGATCTTTCGGAAGCCAAAATTAGTAAGAAGAGTGCTGAAGGTCATGCGATAAAAAGAAATTAGACCATTACAGAGGAAGATTTCTCATTTTCGGGGGTTTCGTCAAATGAAACATTAGATTAAAATGTCAATAGGACAAATGGCAGCAAAGGGAATCTGGTAGCTAAAAGACACTTGCTCCATCACTTGACCCACTATAGTATTAAACAGTACCCTATACTGATGAGACCAATAAATATTTTTTTCATAAAAGATCTATTGAAGTGCTGTGATTAATGAGTCGATCCCAAATGAGTGAAGATCAATTTATCTACGTATCCTGTCAAACTAGCTCAATCTCACATGTATGGACCTATTTACTTACCTATCCACAATTTCCGCCCGTGTTTGCTATCAAAGCATTTTATTCACCAAAAGAAATAATTGACAGGAATAAAATATAAAATTTCGCTGAAAATTTTACGCGCCAACTACCTACAAGTGAAAAGTGAATTCACGGAATCCAATCATTTAATCATTTTTCATTCAACATTGACAGTGAGTAATATTGCACATCGCTTGTTTGCAACAATAATGACATAACTCGAAAAATAAGAAATACAGGACAGCTTTTTTGTAAGTTCTAAAAATATTTTCAGTATATCGCCAATATTTTTTTTGCATAGAGAAACTTTTTATCAAAAGATTAAAGTTTTATTTTCCGTATTTCGTTACTTAATTTAATACTTGCTTTCCTTAATTTTATATTCAACTACAAACAACATCGAAAAATCTAAATTTTTGAGTTATGTCATCCTTCTCGCAAACCAGCGACATTTTATAAACTCAGCAACGAATAAGCGTCACCTCAGTTTGTCCTGTATGGTTTTCTTTTGATGCAGTCTTCTTTTGTTCGGTTATTGTCTATTTCCAAGATGATGTTTCCATACAGCGTGGCAACGCCGCCAGTCTCTTGGGCTCATTATCAGCTAACATCGTTGAGGAGGAGTTTTTGATGCCCTTTTATAGTTAAGTTTAGTTACTTCAGTTTATTTAATCATTTATAACTCACAAGCCATTTTATTATTTATGTTTTTCCATTTTAATCTGTGAAAAGTGCCAAAGCTTATTAAAAGTCGAGCTTTCAGTTTTCAATTACTACTTTCCCGAGTTACAGAAAGCACATTCCACGGAAACCTACCAACGAAATGAACTCCTACGATATGAATTAAAAATGATTTCCAAATTTCATTTTTTTTGTTTACATAATTCCGTATTCATAAAGTTCAGTTTCGTTTACAAACTTCACGGACTTTATGCTAAAGAGGGCATGAAATACGCCTGATGTTCTGTTTTGTGTTGTTTGATGTATTTTCATTCATTTTCACCTTTATTAGGACCTACTGAAAAGCCTTATACCAACTACGTTAGAGCTCGTAATTGTTATTTAAGATTACATAACACTTCACGTCACCTTATTTTTATTTAAATGTAGGCTAGTGAGTAATTTTATCTAAATGAATAAGTAAACTGAGGTAGAACTGACACTAAAAGAAATAATGTAGCTGGGACAATACCGCAAGGTGACTTTTAAGAATGCGTATTTGAATGCAGTAGTGTTGGCCTTGAACTTCACAGAACTGAATCGATATCATGAAAGCTGCGGTATAGCACAACAACAATTTCCCTTCAACTAAATACATACACGTAGATTCTTATACAAGGTGTTGCTTTGCGTCCTCGTCAAATTCAAGGAGGTAACTATGCTAATGATTCGCGACCCGAATATATGGGTAAGTAATTTTTTATTTTTTTTTCTTAATATCGGAAATCGATAAGTTTACACTACCCGTATTAAAACGCGGCCCGTCTTATACTAGCCCTATAACCGCGCTTTCACACATACAAACAAACACAGACGTTTATTCGATAAAAGAATGATTCTACGTTTTTGAAAAGGGCTTCATTCTGAAATAGTGTCAAATTAAAACAATTAAAAAAAGCAGCGTTTATTGTTTTTTATTGACCAGGTACCGTAATTTATATTTTTTATTTACGTCTTCTATGACACAACCTCCTGAATTTTGACGAGGTTGCAAAACTACACCTTGTATACTAAAGTCACTACGAATTTTGTAACTTAAATTCCGTAAATAACAACATTCTTGCTCAACCAGGAAGAAACTACTAAATTCAAAAGCGTTAATACTTATGTAACTCTAATGCGGATAAAGAAAACTGATAACATCAGTAATGAATTACAAAAATAATTTCTCAACACGAAAGTTCTCGATGTAACGATAGAATCGCATGTCCGATATATCCATAGATAAAGCCGATTCGATTCCCATAAACAACACATTTGACGTGATTATGGCACTGGCATTTCACTGACAAATGACCACAGAGGCGATTAATAAACTGTTACTTAAATAAGTGGTAAGTGGTGTGGGTTACAGCACTATGCTCCTATGGGGTGAATAACGTAAATCAACGTGCCGGCGCCATATTCAAAGCGCCTAACTAATCCGAGGCACGCAAAGCGATATTTTACCAGTCGTTCCTTCATACATAATACATTTCCCCGTAAGAAAATGCTTCAAACTAAACATATGTACCTCGTTTTCATGCGAAATTCCGTTTTCGTATCTATTTAGCTCTAAAATACTCTACTTTATAAACAGTTATTCTGACAATATTGATCGGTCTTTGATAGTCATGCGCTAGGACACTTTACCACAAAATACGGGCGACCGGCTTACTTAACCAACCATTTATACAAAAGGGAAACAACAATTGAATGACCTCAAAACAAGAGATAACCGACATTATTTGTTATTAAAACAAAGATAAAATAAACGCCAATCAACGGTCGGAGAAACAAAAGAAAATTATGAGAATTTCTTTACATATTACATGAAACATTGCTACTTTACGCTCTGGTATCCGCAAACCGATGTGAATCTGATATTAAGTCGTATTTCATGGGAATAAAGCTTTTTTTCGTTTACATTTACGAACAAAGAGTGAACGAATTCTTACTGTTTGCCAAAAGATATTCCCGGGAGTCGCATACATACATTACACATAATACGTATTTATAATACGTTAGGCATAAGCTGCAAAATGCCCCTGGGATAAATATCAATGGTTTCGTGATTTTGTGGAAATATTAAAAGAGACTGTTTGCTTTGTAACACACATTACTATCACCAGTTGGTATATTATGTAAGTATAGATTTAAGCAACGCATTCTCAGTTGCAAGAAGGATAAGTTACGCTTTCGACTTCAATCGATTTCACTTACAAGTAGGTAAGTTCTTGGTAAATGCGTTTGCATTTACTTGGTTCTGTTGTGGTTTTTTTTCCTCTTTTCGAGTAGGACTTCAGTATCGACAATGCGACTGCATTGTCGATACTGAAGTCCTTTGTTTTACATTTCACAAATAGAATCGGAAATTCAAGAACCGATTTCAGGAACGGTTTCGTTAATGAACAAGGAATAGTAAAACTGAAAAACTATTGTTTTCATTTATTGTTGCCTCTTGGCCAATTCCCCCTTACGTCAGTTCCCTTTTAAACCTAATCATTCTCTACTTACAGACATTTCTAACCAAAACCTCTCTTTCCAGGTTCCGACGCCGAACCCGTTTGGAAGCTCCAAGACCCGCAGTTTGACCAGGGCTACGGGTCAGAGCGTTCCCCAGAAGACGACTACGTTCCTCCAATTGTGCCTCCCTTATCTCTGGAAAATTACGAAGCCGAGCTGCGATTAATCTATCCATTCATCAATGACGGTGAGTTTTACCGGTAGACTTGTAGGTGCCATTACAAAGATAGCTGATTATAATTAAGTATCTATTTTATCTAAATAATTGATTAATTCGTATCTTAAAACCAAAAATCACCAAAATTAACTGTTATTATTTGCGAAACATTGAATGATTGAGATAATACCTCGATTCCACGTTTACCAACTATAATGAATGACCTAAATTAACGGATAGGTGATCAGTGCGCGTTAATCAGTCATCCATTAATTAAGCTGCGTTTGAATCAGTTATTACTCAAATCCAGAACGCAGTAATGAGCATACAATTTTCGAGGAACTTTTTAATACAGAAATTTTAGCTCTGTGGGCACATTTCTGAGGCTTTTGCCCCCAGGATTAATATAACTTGGCCGGAGTAAGCACCTTAGCAACACCATTCAGAGCTCGCAACTTGAGTGTTTGCCTTTGACACACGCAAGAGGTCGTTGCTATTTGAGCACGCATATTGTGCCAGTCAAGTACAGAAAACACCACTTTAAATGCAAGACTTTAGTACTGCTAATCGGTGGATGTCGTTATAAACGTGTGAAGTGCGTTGATAACACTCGATTGTTGGTAAAGGAAAATAATCAGTGGCGCGAATTAAAGCGTTCATTTTGAAATTGAAACTAACGTGACATTTTTCTCAATTAAATCAGTGGGCAATAAATCAACACTACTAATTAATTCGGTAAAAATATTCAATCAACTTCTGTTTTGCATAGAGTTCACAATACATAGCAATACCGCATCAACAATTTTGACATGTCAATTATTCAGCATTCCAATTTGTCACTCTTTTATCTTCCTACATGTACGCTTCCTCCTAGACATCCAATAAAACCCTTGTCACATCTTACGACACCCTTGGGAAAAGATGGAGAAGGAAGTTATCTTAAACTAGATCCAGAATAGCTTATTTAAATTCAGACTTTCTTTGCTAACCATACATTTCCGTTATAAGCAAAGATAATAGATTTATCATCTCTACATTCGAATAAGAATTGATTTACATCCGCCATATTGGATTTATGACATATCCAGTGTCATTGGCGGAACATGACAGATTGTTCGATATGTCGTATATCATACAAAACCAATCCAATCGTAGATCTGTAATAAATTAAATCCGTGTACAACACTATGAATATGTTATGAGCAATTTGCTTTGTGTTCGGATTATTATATCATTTTCTATAACGAGATGAACAGTATGGAATGTATGTATCTCTCTATCTGGGATTTGCTATTTCGATAACTAAATTGTTTCTAATCTTATTTCTCTGTAACGACAAATGTTTAAAACCCTTCTGTGGTGGAAGTGATCTTGGACAAATATTTCCCACTTTGAATTAAGTCGTTTTTCAACCATTTATGACTTGGTTTAAGACATTAGTCAAAGAACAATTAAAGTTAACTTTAGCTGTTAATACTTTACCAACAGCTAAAGCTAGTAAAGATCTAGTGAAATTCATCTGGGTAACATAAGTGCTTCCCCAGACGCGCATTCGGTCTGCTTCAGTTGGTCACGTTCATACAAGCGCTGTGGTTTCATCTGCTCTTTGATAAAATACGGCTTTATCTGTACCCAATATATTATACATAGACGACTTTATACTTGTTTTACCTACTAATTTGAACAAGATATTATAGAGGGTTGAAACCTCAGCAAGGTCAAAAATAACTTATGGATTGTCACATAGACTAATAGACGCTCGCGTTATAACCAGAACTTTTTAAATATAGCTTAAGACACTCGAGAATAATGTAGCTTCTCGTTAGTGAAAGAATTTTCGGAATGGGATCAGTTGAACCGAAGATTATCCCCTACATCAAAACTTACAAATTTCACCTCCTTATAATATTAGTAATAACTAGTCTTCTCCTTTTTTTTCTTAAAGAGAAGATTAACAAGTGATATTATATACTCACGTATTACGAGCAGTAATAAGTAGTTCAGTTTCTAGTTCAACGCACATGCCATAGTTACCCATTTCCCTTGGCTCTCAGACGTCGTGGGATAATAGTGATCGATTGATACATGCCTATTAATTTCTATTCTCAGACTGCACAGAACATAAGTTTACCTAGCATGACGCCTTTTCCCAGGGGCTGTAAGAAACTTTCTTAAACTCATACATGCATAAATTCACGCCTTTTTCCACGGTTTTAGCAGAAACTATAACAGCACGTGATACGATACTAACATATTCTTATTACTTACTAAACTTGCCTTTACGTGTGCCCAAAATAAATAAAAGGTTGACAAAACAGAGAAAAATAGGTGAATCATTTTTGAGGTTGAAGCCTAAAATATAGGCTTTTATATATTGAATGTTAGGATATAAAGGCTGTAAGCGGTGAATATAAATGTGAATTTGAAAGTGTAAGGGAGCCTGTAGAAACCCGGTCTACCCCGAAGAGCCGTGTGAGAATTATTGATACAGAGATCGCAAGATCCGAAAACGGTGATGTTGTTTGTAGACATTTCTCATTCTGTATCTCTTCTATTATCGGTAGTTTCAAATAAGTGAAGCATTTTTGCTATAGCTAGAAGTAACGTAGCTTGGTGGGCTTATTACAATACTAAGGTATTGTAGGTAAGCAGTGTGTAATTTCATCAATATACTATTGATATAGGTGTAATAATAGAATTGTACTTAGGTAATAGTTTCCTTAATATCACGTTTAATAGTAATTAACAATATTTACTTACATTAATAATTTACATACACAGGTTGAATATAATGTAGTACAGACTAGACAATCTATTTATCTGCCTAGCAATCAAATAGGACTGCTCAGCGCACATTATTATCTTAGATAACTACGACTTGAGCATCAATTATGTGTATTAAATCATCATCATGCCAATTTATTTGGTGCCTGCTTCTTCTATTTTATTATTTTTTATTCGTTATCTTGGTAGTCCTTTTCTAGCCATATCATCTTTCACATAGTCCTTCTATCGTTTCCATGGTAAATTTCATAAACCAAAATTGAAAGCATCATTCAATAAGTTCGCACACCATAAAACACAGCGGACGACATGAAAAAAGAAGCTAATTCAATATTAGCAAACTTTTTGGAAAATTTAATTTCGTCCGAAATCTCCTCTTTGTCCCTTATCAGGGCCAAATCCTTCCGAATTTGTCCCGGGATGAGTTCGGAACAACTTGTGAGTAATTGGTTCTGTGTTGTGTAGGTACCAAACTGACCTACTATATCGAACTTTTGGACGTAGCCTGACTGAGATTTCTATTTTGTGTGGGTAAAGGTTCTTGGAATGCTTTGATTTCCATACCATAACTTCACGCCTGTAATCCCCGATGGATTAGGCAGAGGTGTACTTATAGTATACCCACATTCCGCACGTTATGTTAAAGTCGCATGTTATAAGGGGCGAGCCTATTGCCATCAACCGGGCACAGATCCAGACTCCGTGGCTGCTACTGAGAAATGATGGACAAATCCAAATAACACTTTGCCCGACCCGGGAATTGAAGCCTGGACCTTTTTCTCAGCAGTCACGCTTGCGACCACTAGTCCACCGAAGCAGTCTTGCTTTGTTTTCTCCATTGTAACAAAAGTCTATTGATTATGTCATACTTGAATAATTAATACATATTTATTTATTTATTAAAAATGTAAATATGTAGTAAGAAAAAATTATAAAGAGAATATTATAGGAAAACAACATTTTGTAATAAGGAGGATTACGTTTCCTCCTGAATTTTCGAAAGATGATTATTCGACAAACATTTCCATAATAATTAACGTTCAATTCTGGCAACAATATATTTTGACTGCTTATTAATAGAACTTTGTTCTTCAAAGTAAATAAACCGTTCGGCATTTAACTATCCTATACCCAGAACAATGCGCCTTCGTTAATTAATAACTTTGTTACAAACAAACAAACGAAAACTAATCAGAAGCAAATTAATGGATTGCTAATATAACCCGGTTTGTATTTTAACTAATGCGTGAAAATAGACTACTGTGGTAGGTACTATGTATTTAAAGGGGCTTTAATGCTTTACACTTTTCCAATCCAATTGACAGTCAGCTGTCAGATTTTTTATGTTCCATATTTTCTTAGTTCTAACAGTAATCTGTTATGATCAACTAAAGACATTCTAAAATAAATTACTCAAATCTATTTTGACGGAAACGATTTGGTTGACACCAAATTATGCGGTTTAACTAAACGCTGATGTCGTATAACGTAAGTAAAACTATATAACCTACTGTAATTTGCTAAATAGATGGTTTGACTGATTACAGCCATTCATAAGTGCACAAAACCACCAATTAATGGAATCAATTTAAAATCCCACATGCACACTGACGTTTTAAAACAAACGTCACTCATTAACGGCCGCCATTTGTAAATTCACCTATCAATAATGACATAACATTACGACACAGATGTAAAATGCAAGCGTCAATTATTTGATTAATGACTCGAACATATCGAATGATGTAAATTGTTAATTGTATTGTCTTGTTAGTGTTAAATGATTGTTTTGTCTTTCGGTTACGGGTGTTTGATTCGGTTGGTATACGTAAGTGGTGATGTAACTTGGTAACTAGCTGTGTTTAAGGCTCTGGGAGATGAAAGGTTCTTAATCCAAACGAGAATGGAGTCAGCTTCTGCGCTTATGTCACACACACACACAGACATGAAGTATCTAAAAATTAAACAATGTTTAAGCACATTCATTGCACCACCGTGTGGGTAAAGAAGCTAAAGGACTCGAAGAAAGATTTATACAATTACTTGTTAATGGATTCTCCTATAGTTCTTATAAGATTGTCTGTTCTTTGCGTCCTATTTCAACATAACAATATTAATATTGACAGGTTTTCAAAAAATGCTAAGTCCCCAGAAAAAAAGTCTTCTTACTCCAAGTTCATGATACTCCAAAATATAACAAAACAAAGTTACCAACCGCTTTTGCAAGTTCATACCTATGCTAATTCTGAAAAATACCGGGTGAATTTCGCCACGGTTTTGAACACCGCTTAGGGATTTTTTCGAGGCCGAATCGGCGTATTAATTCCACGCCTGCAAAGCCACTGCTAGCATCCACTGGCGAAAGCAGAATTTTATTTAAAACACTTTGTATTTTTCCTCCGGAGTATACTTTTAACTACAAAAAGTCATATAGAAGAGCTGCTCCTTTAACTTCTCTTAACAAAGAGTCACTTATTAGCTTCGACACAATTGTCAAAGGATTTACTCAGTATTGGCAAAGACACGACACAACTACGAACAAGTCGAAACACTCGATATAGACAAAGAAATTGACTGCTCCACAGCGTCAGTAATTCAATTTCCCTCGAGAATATTGGCAATATCAACAAAATGGAATAACATCGAAATGTCCGATGTTGTATTAACAGGATATTGCTTGAAAACGTGGGACGAATCCATTAGCGAGGGTGGTTTTTAATTAACTTTATCCTCTCGATGCGTTTAAACGATCGGTACTCGTTTATAATTAGAGTGATTAGCAACGTTACACGACTACGCCGCTTAGGCTTTACCTACTTCAATTTCAGGCTATAAGATATTAATGGTAGTAGATATATCGTAACGATTATAGTAATTGTATTACTGCAACTTGATATTCGTAGTAGCGCTGGGACCGAGTTTCAACCTATAATGTTTCACGTTACAGCTACAAAGGTTACGCTTTGTGCTCCAGAATAAATTGAAGGCATCTTCGGCATTACATATTTAAAACAACAGCTAAAATACCCGAGATAGGAAGTGCTCTCAAACATTTTCCGTTGCGAAAACAATTTGCCGTATCAGGAATTCCCATTACCCGGTTTTATTGTAACACGGTCCCACCTCCGTGTAAACAGGGTGTTATCTCATTTACGTGTTCAATTTGTATGCAAGGCGTAGAGCTCCCCTGGCCGCCGCTCGCTTGTATCATTTGCAGCGTCGCAAGTCGCGACCAAATAGAAAAATGTTGCGGCAAAGCTCAGCCTCCACGAAATCGAATGTAATTGAATCGTTCGCTTACTTTGAATAGGAGCCAGTATCTCGCCGGTCAGCCCTCGGCTCAACAGCCACTTGTTCGTGACACAAGTCCTATTTGCATAGACTTCATTCTCCATTCCTTTGTTCGAGGATTATTTTCAAATTTTCTCCCCGTCCGGTCCGTGCCCTGCACTCACTGCAGGAACAGGATTGTTCTTTACTTTTTGTTTCGATTCGTGTTGTTAAGATTTTCGCTTTTTACGCCGTAGGAAACTTGTTCGCTCACAGTTTCTTGATTAAACATCGAGTGGTTGTAATTAATGGCGCCAACTTGAGAACACTGAGCGGTCAGCGCAGTTGTTTTGTAACATCTAGCCAACGTGCTCTGTACCACACTAACTTTTGCCTCGACACACTACATTATTTAGTGGCACTCAAAAAGAAAATTATCAATTTGATGTGTTTCATTTTATGAGTCATATTTTCGTGACTTATTCGCACTCGTTTGATGGTTTATTTCAGAGTGGACTACTGTGAAGCCTACCATTACATGTTTAATGGTCTATTTCACGGGCGTTCACAAGGACGAAATAAAACATACATATATAATTTTGTGTGTCATTTGGTTAAATGTAAGTTTATCATACAACACAATAAACAAGACAAAACTGCAGTAGTGCATTTTGATGTAAGGTGTATTTGTAAGGGTATGCCAAATGCATACTCTTAGTAAACAACGTTTTTCACATTTGCGAGGGGAAAATTTATAGAATTTCGAAGGTAACCGTAATATTTTGTAACATATACCTTCTTCTCTATATTCTACCTGTACCTACGTAAGTATTTAAAGACTTCACTTTACATTTTGCTCTATCCTGAAAAAGGATATCCTTCAGTGGTTCCGTGATGTTCCTCGCTCCGGAGTCATTTGTCTCCTACTTGAATACTTTATTCACGAACTTTAGTACAGTTAACCTTTCGCATTTCTCTCCGGTTTTCAGATGACCTTTAAAGGGTTTTTGTTTCGTATGTACCAAAAAAAATGTTGAAAGATCAAAATCACATAACATTTTAATACTTTCAAACGAAATGTCGAATGTATAATTATTTGTAGTTTACGTCATAATCAATCTTTTATTTTTTATTGGATGAACTTTCTCTTCGCATTTTAGAACATAAATAACTTTACTGTAAACGGGTGGGTTAATCAAGCAATATGAAAACAGATTTAATATTAGGTAATTAGCCGTATTAACAGTAGGTAGGTTATATACTCTTAAAAACTACAACCTGCACTACCTACTTAATGTGTCAACATTATTTGTACGCTTTGCAAGGCAGCACATAGTGAGACATAACTTTTTTGATAACACCATGTACTTACTTTTACCTATGTGTCACGAATAAACATATTTAATTTGATTCCGACTTTAATTGGCAAATGAGTACATAAATAGATGACCCAGGGTTGGACATACTAGATAATATAGTATGTCCATAAACGTTCAATTTCCTGCGAATATTCTCCCAAAGATACTTTTCTAGAACTTTTGATAAATATTGCTCTGAGAATAGAATTTAATTTCGCCTCTTCTACGATTTTTATATGAATTGGGTACTTAATTTATAGTTAATCAATATGAATTGAGCCTAGGCCCTCAAGTTTTTTTCTATTTCGCGTAGGAGTTTTCCTTTTTTCTGATCCTAAAATCCACGGACATACGCAAACATTAGCGATGTTTTCTCTCGAAAAACCAAAGTTCCAAAATGAAAAATAATAATAACACATTAAAAGCCCAAATATATTCCTGTTGACGTGTTAATGCCCAAGTAAAACTCCTATCCATTTCCTAAAATTAACGCAATTATCAAAAAACATTCTCAATGTTTTATCACGAGTCTTACAGGTTCAGTAGACAATTAAACTCCAATATTTTGAACAAAATAAGTTCATTATGAGTTCGTCTGATCTACAGGGATCACACCCTCGTCAAAGGGACTATGTACATAGGTGGGTAGGTACTTCGAATTTCGCTCACATTCTCGATATAAATTTTATCCAATTCACACAGGGATGTGCCATAAAGTTTGGCCGATAACGATTTCACTCCAGCCGTTAAAGTATAATTACCGTGTGTAGAAGATAGTTTATGGCCCTCGATTTAATACATTTGTCGCCATTATGGCCTGACAGACTGGCGCATTTTTATTTTAGTTTTGGAAATGTGTTCTGTAGATTTTATGGCTTCTGACTAAATACACAAGATCTGTGATTAGTCTAGTAGCAGTCAGAGCTTACGACAACAATCAGCAGCTTCTGCCAGGACTAACATACTTAACTTTTAGGAGCTGATGTTGATGTCATGGTGGATTTAGTCTATTTAGGCCAAATAATCAAATCTTATACAATAAAATCTCACTAAAACCCTTGAGCTTATCAACCCCCAATTTAACCAACTCCAAGCAAGCAGATAACTCCACATAATACCGCACAAGGACAGCATTACTACCAACTTCATAGCTATTCGGGCCATTCCATTACTTACGAACACTATTTCCTTCCAATTTCCATTTCCCTACTTCCTCCACAATATGCGCGGTCGACATGCAACTGCCACATGCTCTTCATTGGCGAATCAATATAAAACGAACGCTTTATCTCACGTTCTGAACTGTTTTTACTGTATGAAATGTTTGTTCTATTCCTTCAGTAAGGTACTAAAAAAGCGACATTGTAGGCTCTTTTACTTTGTTGTTAGAGCTTTTAACTTCAAACATTAAACAGTAGGGACATTTGTAATATATAAGTTAGTATCTAATCATCATTTAAGTGTCTTGTTCAATGGTGAAACATAGCTTACAGTAAACTTTCACTGTGATATCTTCCGTGATTGGAGTTTATTTTGAGCTCATAATATTTCGACGCTGTTGCAAGCGCCATGATCACTGGAGAATGCGGGGGGATGGAACTCTCATCACGGAAGATTTCCCGTAAGTGATAGTGAAAGTTTAGTTACAAACCGAGAAAGCTTACAACATAGATTACAGGTTTTGAAATGACTGAGAGCTTTGTCTGAATCGCTTACATATATAATCGCTGTGATGACAAATTGACAGTCACAGACAGTCTCGAGCATTGATTAAAACAATAACTCATCTCCTAAAAACTTGAGTGGAGTTATTTCACGCTATTACTTGTTTCATTCAGCCAATTGGTAAAGCCAGATGAAAAATAAAATATTCAGAAGAAGAATATTGTTGATTCTTGCGCCGAATACCCATCGACGAACACAAATTAGACCTTTGATAAAACATTTGTAAATAACGTACCTAATCGCGATCGCGTCTTTGACTTTGATTTTTCCTTTCTCAGTCATCACACAGACATGAGGAGACTTCAAACCCGTATTGACGTCACAATTCTCTTGTTTTCCTATCAATGGACGCCATATTGTCGGTTCAAACGTAATATTCCAGACGATACCAAAAGAATTACCTGTATTTTTTAATAAACCTTTATTAAAAAACTCATCTACAATATAATTTGCGAGAGGAAACTTAATATTTTATATTAAATTTTTACCTTAGGCTGATACGTATTTTTAGTTAGTAAGTAAGTAATCTGTTAGAAGATTGTAATAAAGCGCGCTGCGGAAATTGTGAGGTAAAAGTGCAAATAAGTTTAGGAAAATAAGTGTGGAGCAAAATTCAACGCTTTTAAGTACTGCTTACTACTGTTTTAAAATATGGTGGATTTTAATAACCAGCGCTTACCAGAAAAACAGTCGTACGAACTACATACTTTTGTACTTACGTACTTAGGTACTGCGTGTTTACTATCATCAGCAGGAATATTAGCCCGTCAAATTCTGCAAGAGGCTAAGTTATTATCTTACACTTAGGTACAAGACAACGCGTACCTGCGAATAATAAACGGTTTCCAGGATAAAATTACTACTTGGACTTGAATGCAGTTTTCAAACATAATTTTAGTCATCCTAGAATACCTGCCCATTTAGTTGATATCAAAAAAGCTCTGATACGACGTTGCTAGTTAAACAACTTCTACGTTTTTACTTTCTATTTGTGTGGCTTCAAAAAAAGTAGCATGCAATAATAAAATTAACTGGGCATTGTGGGCACAGGGAACACAGAGGCCACATATCGCTAAGCCCACAACAATGGCATTTCCTCAACAGGTCAAACCTATTTGCTTGCCGCTCCAGAGCATATTGAATTTTTAATTGGATTCAACAGAAGAGTAAAACAAACGCAGTGTGACGTGCGTTCTTGTACAAGAAAGAATAATAGTGTCAGCTGTTTGTATGCTGCCTTTCAAACAGTTGTTCAAGGCCTCGGGGGAAATGAATAAGCTTTCTGCTTCCATACACACTTATACGAAGAATGCGTCTTCGAGTACAAGGGATGAAGAGATATGACAGAGTGATATTTGTTATTTTTGAATGGAAGTCTCTGCTTAAGCTTTACATGTATTTAGCGATCTTAGAATGATCGAGAAATTATAAAAATAGAAGTATCAGGGCTTGTATGGTGAAAAAGTCTAATTAGTGTAACCAGATGTAAGCAGCTCGAGGCTAAGCCGCGCTTGCCTAGGTTCCTCTGCGGATGGGTGACCACCCATTACATATCGAGTTTCCTCCGTGCATCGAAAAGCACGTTAAGCCGTTGGTCACGGCTGTCAATTGTAAATTTGACAGTCGTGACAGTGGCCCGAAGGTTTGACAGCCAGACTAACAAAGGGGTATCGTATTGCCCAGTACTAATTTGGTTGTGGAGGTCAGATAGGCAGACGCTCCATGTAAAATACTGGAATTCAGCTGCGTCCGGCTAAACTGGAAAATTACCCCAACATAGTTGGGAAAAGCTAGGCAGATGGATCAGTGGAACGAGGAAGAAGCAAAATTAGATATGTCTTGTCGACGTTCTGTAGTTTCTACATAACCCCTATAGAACCAAGCCCTGAATTCATGTAAATTTAATAAAGCTCCCATAGGCTTTCAGTATTAATTAAACAGTACCAAGGAAACACAATAACATCGTAAAGTTATCTGTTTCCGTGTCAACTCTAGACTCATCAACGCAGCTAAGTCAAGAACGATACGAATACCGCCTCATGACGGCAGAAACGAGCGAAATTAAATAGGATCCTCCCGCCACTTCATATACTTTAATTATCCTGAGCTTGTATTCAAGTATACCAGAGTATAGGTAGATGGTAATAAAGGCACCATCGTGTTGGAAATACTGGGGCTTATGCAGTTACTTTAAATAGACGGTGTAGGGTAAGCGAAGAGCTTTGGAGTTCCTCTGACATCATCCTAGCTTTAACATTACTAAGCGGTTGATTGATAAAGCCCTGGTGACGGAAATATCCGTCTGAATTACCAGTGGTATCCAAGTTATAGAAAAGCAATGTGTTCAGTGCAAAAGGACAAATCTACGGTCACAACTTCGTTCTGCAAAAACTCCCTTGGGGGCAGCCGACCGAGAACTGAACGATATTACCTACATAAACACGCTCTACTTTCCAATTCGATCCTAGAAATTGGACAAAATTGTATCAAGTTTAGGGCAATCTAAAAGATCTATAGATGTGTGGGGATGACAGTATTGAGTAAATGGGACCGAGAATGTGTGAGGGAGAAAGAAGAAGTAGTAACATGGCTTGGTGTATGATTCGACGTAAAGACGTAAGACGAGATATAAAATTGAAATAAAATAGTTAAAGTTATTTAAAGTGTTTTGATTTCCCACAGATATTTCTTGGTGGCACTATAAAAATCAAAAAAGGTTGGTATTTTTTACGTTGATGGTTATTTTCCATCATACCGTGCCTTATTGCTTCTGATCCCATCGCCTCTAGAAAGTCTTGTATCATAAACACATGGGCATCGAATCGAACTGAACTAAATTGAAATTGTTGATTGAAAAGGTACGTAGCACGTTGGTATAAAAGCGAAATTCAGTCAGTCGTGAATATTTATGTGCATTCTCGTTGCTAGCGTTAGATGAACTTGCTCGTATAGTTTTTTGGATTGGGAAAATGGACCAGAAGCTCGCTTAGAGGCAATATACGTTGTTCTTTGATACAAATACCCAAGAGAACAGTTTTCGACGTGGAAAATAAAATACGGAAAAGTGTAAAAAAACGTTATATGGAGCTACAAACTTGGTTAGTACAGAACATTTACACCATGAAATGGACAAAAGCATCAAACATCCGTTGCCAATAAAAGTCCGCAATTGGCTCTGGAATTCCCTTGAAGCGAACTAATCTAATGAAAATCCTTCCACGCCTACATTTCGTACACGTTACCCGAGCTTTAACACGCCACTCCGTTTTATTCATGGGCAACGATGACGTCACGTTCGAATTCCATGCGTCACTCGTGCCAGATTTATTAGGCCGTCTCGGCTTGCGAAATGTTCTGGCGCTTAAAACTTAGTGACATCGACGTGGTCAGCGGATTAACGTGGGGAGTGGACGGGAATGATTGCCCAACATAAGCTTAAAGCTTGATGAGAATTATTAGTACTGCTCTTTGATTTTAGACCGAATTCGTCTTTGTGTAGCTTTCCGTGTAATGGTCTCTATTCGAAGCTATATTCTACAACGACGCTCAAGCGTGGACTTCGATCCAAATCCGACCGATTTTATTGAATAATTGCTTTGAATTGAGATTCTATAATACGATCCTTATTCCTTTGAAATTCAAATTGTATTCGAAGGATTGACTCCGGGCCATTTTATTTTGATCTTATTGCACTCAAATTAAAAATTTTGCCCAAGAAATAAAGCAACTAATAACTTCCCCATTGTTTCCTCGCATCTGCATATAAAAGCCACTTAAATATCTAGAACCCAAACGAAGTTCTGTCGTACTAATTACTTAGTCACATTACTCTACAAAGAGGTGGAAGTCTAGAACAGTTCCGATTCAACCGCGATGCGGCGTGGTAAACGCTTTGCATTCCAAATACCACTTCCAGTCGTGTTTTATTGTCTCAACGTGATAGAAAGGGAAAACGAATCGGATGCTGCGGGGTCGGATTTGAAAGCACGTATCGTAAAGGTAAATCTTTGTTTGAAAAACGCTTTTGTATTCTGCAAAGGTCACTTCGAAACGACCTAACTCATGAATAGTAATTAAAATTGATTGTGTTTAACGTTCTCATTACCAATCATAATTTTGCAAACTAAATTAACTATACTAAACATGCAAAACAGCTGATCCAATTGTTGCATTATTAATATCTTGAACCATGCAGAATTAAATTATACAATTACCCGTTCCCAGAACACCGTATGATTTAATTCATATTCTAATTTGAGCTACATTAAAAGCATGGCTGATATTTCGTTTTTATGGAGCCCTGGTAGGTGTGGCATGCACGGCGAGGCAGGTCACCGCGGCCGCTGATCCAGAACACGCCATAGGTGAACGAGCACCGCAGCTATGCGAATCAAGTAAAACACAAAGCTAACGCGACTACCAGGAAAACATACCAGTAAAGCTGTTATCAACACTTGTTCCACAGAAAACTTCCCTGCAATTATTACTTTGTAGAATTTTCACGTATTTATGAAGCTTCCATTGCAATATCAAATGGAATGTTGCTGTATTTGGAGCACGTACAAGAAATCAAATAAAATGTGTTGTAAACGTAGGAGCTCTCATTTCAAACGGAAACTTTGGGAATCAATTCACAAAGTAACGCTAGGCAAATTCTGACCGCGCCGGTTTCTGTGAAACTTACGAACTGTAAGATACAAAATAAACACCCTTCGATTTCCTACCTGCCTGGTACAATTCCGTGTTATTTTACGCAGCCTTAGAGAAGCACAGTTTTGCACCAAATGGTAAAGAGGAGGAATATTCAATTCAAATGGCGAACAATAAAGCATGTTCTATTCTTTATTCCTTTACGGCTTCGTTTTCAATTTACGATCTATTGTGAAACTGAATTGTTCGTTCATTTCAGATATTCATGAAATAAACTGAGCGCCAGTTTTAATAAATTCCAGGTTATATCATAAGGTTAGTTAAAGTTAGTATGTGATAAAGTTTTAAAACACTTGCGATTTACGTACCTAGGTACTTCAACTTTCACAAAACACAACCATATTGAAATACCTGTACTTTCTTATATTGAATTTACTTAACATAGCATCACGCCTGTAATCCCCGAAGGGTTAGGCAGACGTGTACCTAACACGCACATTTCGCCAAGTTGTTTGTGGGGCTCGAACCTATTGTCCTTAACCAGAAGACAAAAAAAAACGAAACACTACAAGTTAATGTGGCCCAAAAATATCAGCAACAGTATCCCAAAAGTGTACTACAGCTAGGAAATAACCAGCCGTTTATTTATCCTTTCGTAACATTTGTAGCGGACAAGTAATAAACGACAGTGTCGGGTCAAATCTACGAGTTACGCAGTCGTGACTCGTACGTGCCCCAATATCGCCTGCGTCTGCTCAGACCCGGATCTGCGCAGATTATTGCAGGTCATTATTGCTGCGGGTCATTGCTTTGTTGGACGACGGATGACAGGAGGTAATTAAGACGAAGGGACATATTGACCGAGGTTGGGGATCTGTTGTTGCGCATTCTGGGTGTCACATGAAATATTTATATCAAGCTAAAGCGATACGTAATCAAGAAGTACCTATTAGTTATCTACCTAAGCAGTTTTCTTAAACACATTTCCACATTTTACTGTTTTCCTAATGAACAAAAATTATTTCTGAACTAAAAATGAATTCCCTATAACAACATGCCTAATCCTGGTATCCACCATTGTTTTTCAACTATACGAGAATTATGTCAAAACAACTTTGTTCTTGTAGATATTACATCATTAGTATATTTCAACTAAGTTTCCAAAGTACATAACTTTCATAAAGTTATTTATGAAGGTAAACAAAGTACCCTCGGGTTCTGATAAAATACGCAGCTACCCGCGAAATACAAGTAAATATATGTATATATATGTAAAAGAGAAATACCCTAATCAGCTTTACGTTTCACTTAACTTGAACGTAAACGTTAAAGTAATGACTGAGAATTAAATAGTAATTTCATACCTTATTTATTAATTCAAAGAGAAATTATAAAAATAATTTTATTGGATCTTACCGTCCACTGGGAATGATAAATTGGGGAAGCTGTGCTTGTTGTGGACTGAAATGGTCAGAGTTGAGCTTTGAATTTGAATGGGCTGCTAACAAACAAAAGTATGAAGTATCGTATACTAGTATACAGACTCGAAACTCTTCCAGCGGGGCAGTAAGGGGAGCTAAAGGTAGTTCCCCTTACCCGATGCAGCTACACGAAAGTGGTCTTTTACACATTTTTTTTTTATGCCTATCTATGCGATTTCTTACTTTTTAGTACTCCAACCTTGGTTAGTCCCGTACAAGTTTTTGATCAGTATTAGAAAAGGCATCGATTGGCATCAAAAAAAAATTGTGTAAAATGGCATTTTTTTTTGAAAACTGTACATTTTTTTTTAATTCTGTGAATGGGGATGAAAATTTCACGAAAAATTATGAATAGTTTCCTAAGACCATTTTAGTGTAGCTGCATCGGTTAATGTAGTTCCCTTTACTGCCCCGCTGAAAGTTTCCACCCTGTATACATAGACTTGCTGCTATTTCCCACAACTCACAAACTCAAAGAAACGAGATATATTTGTTCGCAGGATTGAATACCTCAAACGAACCACTGAAAACTAAAGACAAGACTGAGCCTGGTGGCAATCTGATCAAAAAGAAATTGTGGGAGACTGAAAGACACCAGTTATTTGTAGATAGTTGGACAATATCCATACAATATTTGTTTGTACGCCACATGAAACAAGCAATTACACTGAAACTACAAGACAGTTACAGGATGCAGGCCTGTTATTTAAACGAATAACACAGTCTGGCTGTGACTCTTAGTTTATCTAAATACATGAGACCACTCGCTTGTCAGGCTAGCATGAGCAATTGTTGTTGTGCTCTCTTGCACGAGTATGTAGGGGACAATTTTGCACATTTTAGGAGCAGACGTTTATACAGGATTTGTTAAAGTATTTGCCCAGGCTTGCCAGAAAAGACTGATTCTAAATGTACACCCTAATATGTCTGGATAAGAGAACTTCCTAAATAAATGTTCAAAGTCAGTACTTAATGATCTTTAGGAAATCATCAGATTTCATGCGGGTGCCGAGGTATACCAGCATATTTTCAGCCAGTAACATACAAAGTCAGAGAAAGCTTACCTGCGGTCTACATTCTAAGATTTCTATCCAATAATTACTCGCACTTTATAATACGGAGTTCCAGATTTTTCGTTAAGCTTATAAAGTAAACATTGCGCACTCCTTATTTCTTTTGTGAAGCTAAAATAGGTGCCTAATAAAGAAAAAAAAATGAATGTACTCTAAACAAACATCATTAGGCATGTCCTCAAGTTTTAATAAATGTCGAAAGCTTCCGCACTCAGTCCATCACTGGAGCACTGAAGTGTTTCACTTTGCCTCTCTAGTTTCATTGAGCCCCAGAAATATTACGAACCGCTAGATATTTATAATTATAAAACTATGCGGTAATTAGGAAGTGTTGTACAAAAAAAATGCAACCTGTATATCATTGCCGAGGTAAAACAATCTTTCTGAAAAAATAAGGATGTATTTTCCAACTAATTTTATTATAATTTTACCGCAGTAAAATAATGTAACTTGTATTTTTTTGCGGCAAAATTGTCTGCCTACAATCATGTAATAATAATACAGTCATGTTATTACAGTAAACTTAGGTAGTTAGTCTATGGTATTACCATTTAATATTACTACCTCCTTGTCTACCACGTAACGCGGTGAATAATAATTATTCAAATGCATCTGAGCTGTAAGTATAATTAACTAAGAAGAGCTTAGAATTTCCAAGATGTAGAGCCGAATACGTGCAATTCACTCCCCAAGCATGTGCCAGTCAAAAGTATACCATAAGATTAACATGTCTAGGTTGAAATTAGAGCGATAATTTTGAGCTAACAAGGTTAATCAAGTGCTACGTAGAACTAAGCACGGATTAAATAGTTAAGTAATTGGTCGGTGGGCAACCACGTGCTTGAATCAGCGAGGGAACGGCTATTGTTGATGTTAGATAGGAACCATCGGTAATAAAGCTAATGTATCGATACCACATTACGTTATATATGCCCAGACAAATGCAGACCAGCTGTGGTCTTCACGCTTTTTCCCATGCAGAAGCCATGGAACGCCACTTGCTACGATACTTATCTTAGAAACTCCTTGCGCTTTGTTCACACATCTGGTCATTCACGCATACCAGCCTTATTTCGATAAAAAATTGTAATATTGACCTCATAGGCAAATATTATGGTGTAAGACAACATTCTTATGTCGATGTTATGTTACATACATAACATACACCTAAGACCATTACGTATCTTAAGATTTATTTGCCCAATCTATAAAACCATACTGAAGATCGACCTAAACTAAAGCAATTTACGTCACCTACATGACTAAACAACGTGAATCAAATTCGAGGTTACTGCTTACTAATCCTTCACCTCTCATATCCGCTAACAAAGTAAATAACTTTTTTGTTAATGTTGGGAAAAATTTGGCTGAACAGATTCCGAAACAGTGTGCCCAAACATATTTCCAAAAAGTGAACAACGGCTGTAACCTGAAATCATTTGCTATGCTGGATACTGACGAGGACGAAATAACCCGAATCATTTCGGGCCTTAAAGATGATTGTGCAGTGGGATGGGATAATATAAGCAATAAGATCCTTAAACGATTTAAGCATGTACTGGTACCTCCCTTAACGCATTTGTTTCGAATCTGTCTTTCCAAAGGTATCTTCCCTAATTGTCTAAAGAAGGCAGTTGTTATACCTATCTATAAATCTGGAGACCGGGACCTGGTTAGTAACTATAGGCCAATATCGTTACTTCCCTCAATCTCAAAAATACTTGAGAAAATTATAAACAACAGACTAGTTAGTTACCTAGAAAAAAACAACTTCTTGTCACGTGCGCAATTTGGCTTCAGAGCCAATTTATCCACAGCCGATGCGGTGCACAGCCTGACCGATTATGTCTCAAAAGAGCTAGGCAAAGGAAACCAGGTCCTGGGAGTCTTCCTTGATTTAGCGAAAGCCTTTGACACTGTCTCTATTTCTGTGCTTCTAAGCAAATTAGAGGCCATAGGAATAAGGGGAACGCCTCTAACATTACTTGCTAACTACTTAGACGACCGATACCAATGTGTTAGAATTGATAATTTTACGAGTGATGAGCAGAAAAATACTGGATTTGGTGTTCCCCAGGGGAGTATTTTGGGCCCTACCCTATTCCTGGTTTATATTAACGACTTGTGTAATATAAATATCAAGCACGGCAAAATCATATCATATGCTGATGACACGGCGCTTATATTTACTGCTAAAAGCTGTAGCGAACTGTTTGAAAACGCTCAATTAGGTTTTAATACTGTGACTAACTGGCTTCAAAGCAATTTACTAACATTAAATGCTGACAAGACAAAATATATTCACTTTTCCATGCGCAAGCTTCAACTTAATACTGCTAAATTTCGTATATTATATGCTCATCAATGTGGTAACCTGTCAGTCAACATGTGCAATTGTCCTTCTATCCTCAAAACCTGTAATATTAAATACCTCGGGGTTATAATAGACGACACACTCTCTTTTAGGCAACATATTGAAACTCTGGTTAAAAGAGTGCGCAAATTAATATACGTATTTAAAAAAATACGAACTTTTGCAGATTCAAAATTAATCACACAAGTATACTTCGCCCTAGGTCAATCTATAATTCAATACTGCATCACTTCATGGGGTGGCGCACCAAAAACTATCTTGCTTCCTCTTGAAAGAGCTCAAAGAGCTATTTTAAAGGTAGCAAACTTCCATCCCTTTTTCTTTCCCACAGATCAGCTATATAAATCCTGCAACGTGTTGACTGTTCGCCAGCTTTTCATTATGCACTTAGTATTAAAACAGCACACCATGCTCACGTACAATGCTGACAATACTAACAAGAGACGGAATGATATAGTATGCATTTCTAATGCAGCCTCAAAACATGTCTTTGTGGAAAGATTCTTTTCATTTTTAGGCCCATTTCTGTACAATAGGTTAAATAGAAAACTAAGTATCTATAAGTTAAATTATTTTAGCTGTAAAAAATCCATATGTATTTTTCTAAAAACCACCTCTTATGCGCAGACAGAAGATTTACTTGCTGTCTGTAAATAATCCGAGAACACGCTGTTTTTATTTTTATGTAAGTTTTCATTTTAGTACTTTACTTTTCACTTAATGTTAACTTTATTTATTTTAAGTAAAATGTCTACTTGCACTTTGTAGCCTGAGACACAGGTTCAACCTAGTTCAGGCAAATAAGCAACTGTGCTCTATTTTAATTGTTGTGATATTTTATTGTAACTGTGCACCTTTTTATAAAATAAACGATTGATTGATTGATTGATTGATTGATTGATTGAATTTAATACAAGTAGAGGCTACCGTTCAATCCGTTCTTGGATTAAATCTTCCCTTGTATAGATCAAACAAATTGGCTTAGAATGTCATATCCACTTCGCTGGAACATGCGACCACCCTAGGAGAGTGTCAAACGTAGTTTTGCTATAAGCTGTTTCTAGATTTTGACATCTTACTATACAGTAATTCTATATTAATGGAAGTGTTGATTTCTGGAAAGAGGTGTCTGATGAGATGAGTAATCTAGAAGTATGGAAGAAGTAGGTATGCTGCGCCGACCCCAAATAAATTGCTTATCCCAATCTATTTGGGTCGGCGCAGCATACCCTGTAACGGCCGGCAGGAGAATGATGATGTATATTTCTGACCAATTGATAGTTAGGTACCTACATAAGAAACGCAACTCATTTCCATTTAGCAAATAAGCGATTTGGTTCAGATACCATTAAGCTGATAATGTATTTTAAATGAATTATTTATGTGTAGTCTGTAGTCTGCAAAGAACACGCAGATTTCGAAAATTTTCAAGACAATCTTAATGAAAAAGAAATCCTGTCTCTTACCCAGCAATTGTATTACAGAACTTCTATTTTGACTTAGCCAATCCAAAGCAATAGTAGAGACAATACCATTACTTGAGCCCATTACTAGTATCGTTAAATACAGGCCATCGGACAAGTTCGTGACCGAACAACTTTGCCAATATCGAAACTATGGACAACTAGTGCACTCAGCTGTTGTCCTTTCAAACTGATACCGGAGCTATTTTGGGACGGTCCACTTTGTGTAAGAATCTATAGGGATTTTGGTGGGTTGGCTGTGTTTATATTGTTGGTAAGGGTGGTCGTTAAATAGCTACCTTCTTATGAGATCGGACTACTATAGGTTTAGATACACGGGCAATAAACATAGGAACTAGGGTTACCACCCGTCCAGGTGTCCTGTCAAATCTGCCAAAAAACCAAACACCGGACATGTTCCACTTTTTGGCCATCCGTCCGTACCTTGTCATTTGTACGGAATATTCTACTACGGTTTTTTTAGGGTTCCTTAGCCAAATGGCAAAAAACGGAACCCTTATGGATTCGTCATGTATGTCTGTCTGTCCGTCCGTCTGTATGTCACAGCCTTTTTTCCGAAACTATAAGAACTATACTGTTGAAACTTGGTAAGTAGATATATTCTGTGACCCGCATTAAAATTTTCACACAAAAATATAAAAAAAAACAATAAATTTTGGGGGTTCCCCATACTTAGAACTGAAACTCAAAATATTTTTTTCATCAAACCCATTCGTGTGGAGTATCTATGGATAGGTCTTCAAAAATGATATTGAGGTTTCTATTATAATTTTTTTCTAAACTGAATAGTTTGCGCGAGAGACTTCCAAAGTGGTAAAATGTGAGTGTCCCCCCCCCTGTAACTTCTAAAATAAGAGAATGATAAAACTAAATAAAATATATGATGTACATTACAAACTTCCACCGAAAATTGGTTTGAACGAGATCTAGTAAGTAGTTTTTTTTTAATAATGAAGGCGGTTACTTGCTGCTACGGAACCCTTCATGGGCATTCTTATTGTGACTATAACATTTTTTTATCACCGAAAAAGGGAACATTGAATTGAAAATTGTCGGACTTTTTTGCAAACGTTAGGTCGTTCTTTCGGTTCGGTTCTGTCAGGATTTTTCAAATATCGAAATGGTAACCCTAATTGGTACTTGTACTGTATCTTTGCTGCGAGGAACACGTTAAACTGCTGGAACAAGTTGTGACATCTATAACAGACATTTCGAGAAGACGCTCAAAAGCGTAACAATAAAGTTATCGATATTTTCCAGTAATTGGGTTGTGAAATCAGTGGGACACTGTGGATGGCAGCTGTGTCGTACAAAGCATAAAATGACGTTTTTAAGCTAGAAAATAGACCAAATTAAACTGAAGACATTATTTGGGTATCTGATCATGACTGTGAATTTATATCTCAATCTTGATTGGTTAGCTATACTCCGGTATCTGGCGTCTTGTAACTCGCTAGTAAGGACCGGCTCTAGGGACAGGAATGCAACATTATTGATTTCGATTACCGAGTCAGTCGTAATTGACGTCATCGGGCTTTTGTTCTACAAGGCAGCAGTGACCAGTAGATCAGGGGTGACACATTTTCGGCGAACTTTGGAAAATATGGAGCTCTAGCAATTTTAGTATGCTAGTGGGAATGGATAGACTAAATGATACTCGTTGTAGTCGACCCCTGCAAATTTTGGTCTATTGGAGAATTGGCATTTCAACAATTTTCTAAGTAATTTCTGAATTAACGGGAAGGCATTGGATCAGTAACGAAGTTAGTAGTGGTCGAGCAGCCGTCAACTGAAGTGATCATTTGCGAAAATCCAACAATCTTATGCACTATCTGTAAGACAAAATTGATGATACCGAAAATGGCAAATTATGTATTTAGTATTAATGAACGGATTAATGACTAGCAATAGACAAAAGATAAATTCGTCAAGAGTTGCAAACAAATACACACTCTGAACACTGGCCACCTTATTATAGCAGTATCTGCCGTAACATTAGTAAATTAAACCTATGGCATGCAGTCACTTACACATATTAAATGTCAGCACATTAATAATATTGGAATGTTAAACAAATCACGTCGAATGGGACACCAAGGTGTTGACTGCTCACTCTGAACGAGCTTCAAACGGAAAAACGATTCTATTCATGTCAAAACCTTTGATTTTGTTTTTGAAAGAATCTGCTGGTGACTTGTTCCTTGTTGGTTGTTTATTGATCTTTACGATTCTTGGGGCTTTTTTTTTTCAACCAAATTAAGTAGGCGCAGTGGCAAAAAAAAACATTTAATCTTTTCCTTTTACCAAAACTAAAAACACTTTGCTGTTTCCATAGTTTCGCAAAAATATTTAATTCCAATAAGTGTTTTCTTTCCAAAAGCTCTCAAAAGGAACAGCATCAGTAGCAGATCATAAAACAGAATAAATGAAATCATTCCGAGTCCAAATTGTTGCTATGAACTCCCTTAATGCATAATTCATGTCGGACCCTCTAACGTCCATTTTGAACCTAAAAGGGACTTAAATTGACCGTGGATCGACACTTGTGCTACCTTTCATTTGCAATATTGACGTTTCTATATCAATTATTGGGGAGCAGTATATATTTTAGGTGGGTATACATAATTTATGCCCCAAATATAGGCTTAATCAGGACTTACACACGTCGAAAAGTACTGAATAAACAATGTTTGTGCCCAAACAAGCCGTACTTACTTTCGTTTGCTTGTGTGTAATGAAAACACCTGGGCTCTTTTGGGTCCACCTAAAGCGGTCTTTACAATATGGGCACTTATTCGACCCGAAACAAATATTAATTTTATAAAAATCCCTGTAGGTAAGTAAGTACAAACCTTGTACTAAATAAACGATAATTTTATGAGGTTCCAATATTGCTTTTATTCCAGTCAAGTCTCGATTTAAATCGAATACCTCTCTTAACGATTAGATACTTAAAAACGTTTCAATCGTTTGAACTGAAGAAAATGCCATTAATGTGGTAAAGTAAACTACTCGTACTTACCGTCTCCATTATTCTCTAGGTTTTACTTCAGATTATCGTAATCCTCTAACTATAAGCGTATAACACTATTCTCTCATATCTCAGATGCAGCGTCGGCTCCTAAGTGTAAATAAGCTGTAAAACGGGCTCGTAACGGAATTCGGATCTTGAGTTTACTGCCAGTGATGGCAGCGAGCACGTCTCGACATCCCACACCCTACCAACACGGAATCTTTGACAACCCAACACTTTCGTTCATGGATAGATGGAGAGATGTCTTCTAGTGATAGCATCAATAAATTTACGATACAATGAATGCACTTCTGTCGTTTTCCGTATTTCAAAGCTTATTTGTTACTATATACTCATAAGCTAGCTTACCTAAAACGATGTGTTCCATGTCTAATGCTGCTAAAACGAATTCGCGAAACTACCTAAGTTCATAGATACGCAAATCCCAAGTCAACATACCTATGTTTTCAGTTTTCTGTTGTAGACAAATCCAATCCCTGAAATCTCTTAGCTTCAAAATGTCAAGCTTTAAAAAATATTTATCCTATAATTTTCTTGTCCAACAGAAAACTCCTTCACAGTAGTGGTAGAAAAAGATGGCCGTGGTCTGGGCATGTCAGTGTGCGGCGGTGGCGGCCTGGTGAGGATCCGAAGACTTTACCCCCCTCAACCCGCTTGGAGGACCGGACGCCTCGCCCCCAAGGACCTGCTCCTCTCCGCCAACGGAGTACCCCTCGCCGGACTTAGCACCTACGTAAGTACAACAAAAGAACCTTCAACAAACAAAAAGTTTAATGAGTTTAAGCGCCCTCGTTATTCAACTGCATTCGAGCCCAAAAGTATGTCCAAAATATTTTTCTTCTTTATCTTTGGCAGGTAAAGTCTGAGCACCTATAAATTTCCCGAAATAAAGTTAGCATATTGCGCATTTTTTTCTTATCTTTAGCACTGCTACCTTTACCGACGTTGTTTGCGAGTGCATGGCCAACATTTTATATTCATTACAACAGAGCCTATGAAATTTAAGTGTGCCGGTCTGCCCTTTACAAAGCTCTGCTTGCATAGCCGTTATGAAGGTACAAACATAAAACACGGTCTCGTGCTTACAAAAATAAACAGTAAGTCATGTTAAAAATGCCATTTGTTGTCGCAGCACTTCCCTCGCTACCTCGTGCCCTGAAGCCGGGCTCGGAGGCTGGGTTATAAACGTAAAAACTTTTATGAAAACTCCAACACGGTCCGCGCCGAGGCCTCGGGTTCAAATGTAATAAACTGTAAAATGTCTGCCACAAAGTTATACAAAATTATATTAGACTGCTGCTACACTACGCGATGAAAAATAATCTCATTTGTTCAGCATTTGTCGTTTTGGACGAAATAGGAATAATTCCAGAAAATCACAGTGTAGCTAAATCACGCGCGAATCAAAGCGATTCCGTGAGCAAACCGAATTCAATGTTCACAATAAATAAATGGGCCATTAACTCAGTTTCCTTTGGGAAATTCTATTAATTCCCTCCGAGTTCCCTCTATCGGTCGCAGCGGGGTGCGCGCAGTTACCGAGTAACTCTGGTCGGTATTGCTTCGCAACTTGCGGTTACTTTCTTACTCGCTAAGGCTCATTAACCATAACAAAACCACAGACTGAAAACCTGACCTAAACATTCATTAACTAAGTGAACTGTTTGCAGATAAAGGTATTAAAAGCATTTATTCCTCCAAGACCGCAAATATTTGAAACAAACGCAACGCATTTTATGTAATATGTAGTTCCTGGCGGTAACAGTTATGTAATACATAAATTCTCCGACTCTAATCGCTAATTTGTTTTATTCGTGTACACTACCTAACTGTAAATACCTAGGGTACAATGAATCTTAATTTCGAAACATGCCTTATCTTTTTAATACTATCTACCGTTACATGTCTCAGCATGAAAACCGTTGTAAATAAAAAAATAAAATATTTTAGTAGCTAAAATTAATCGGTACATTTTGTAGAATATCTTCCGGTATGGTTGTCTTTCAAAGTTTCGGATTCTTCATGATACTTAGACAATTTTGTTACAGCAAAACAGGAATTTGGAATTCAAAATTTTGCAAATATCTTAAATACATCCAAAGTATTTGTCTAAAGCGTTATAATTTTAAATTGAAACTGAAGAAAGTTTTGTTAACAATTAAACATTCATCAGATTTAAACATTTAAAAGCTTTCGCTTTTATAACTTTGCGAATCCGACACAACACGTTGAATAATTGGAAGTGGAGCAGCAACAATTATTATTACCAAACAACAAATGCAATTGAGACAAGAACGGTTAGATGTCAAATTTAGGAGTACCGTTTAGACAGGCGAAGCTTGTCTGGAATGGGGTGTCAAGGAGCTATTGACCGGTAATACGGTGACAATTAATCCGTCTGTTTGGTGGTAGGAAGCCCTCGAGGTGCTTCGCACGGCGGCGGCGCGGGTGGAGCTGCGCGTGTGCCGGCCGCCCGCCGACGTGCTGGACAGCGTCACGCCACCGGAGCCGCCGACGCCGCCGGCGCGCACCCCCCACCCGCCCCACCTTCCGCCGCTAGACCCCCTCAACTGTCACCCTATGCATGCCAGGTAAACACTCATTACACTGAGCAACCATAACACGTCACGCTCGCGTAATTTGTCTCCTCGATCATCCCACGCTCTAAGGTCACTCATGTCGTGCATGATAAATAAACCAAACACCGTACAGAGACTACCGACCGAGGTACACAGATTTCTGTGTAGCATGAATGTTATCGTACAATACCTCGTGTCATTAAGGACAGACAAACAAACCTTGGTACACATACCTGGAGATTAGACACAAAGTGTATAGGCGAGACGACACGAACGTCAGAAACTACATCATGTTATCAGAGTTCCCATCTCATTGTATCGCAAAATCGGACGTTAACTGACGAACCCGCTTGGGACGTGTGGTGTATCGCTTGAATTTGATCAGCGGGACTGTGGCATTTGAATACAATCTGCTTGATGTAGATAGTGTTGAAACGTGACCTTTGGCATTTGTGTGCAGACTGTCTGCGACGACGAGCAGTGCGACGACGTCGTCGTCGGAGGGGCGCGGGCGGCGCGAGGCCAGCCCGGAGCCCGACCGGCGTGACCTGCGTCTGCCGGACCTCGACCGGCCGCTGCCCGTCTACGACGTGCAGTACGGGGTGAGATAACTACTGACTTTTGGGAAAACTTCAAGCAGTAATTCATTTAATTTTTTGGCCGAGTCTGGTTCGGGTTTTTTACAGTAGGTACCGTCAAACAAGCTGCTCTTTAGCCAGAGACGATTAAACACTACTGTGAGAACCTCCTCTAGCGTTCTCATACTGCAGCAATATCCCATTGAACTTGTACCGGATTATGCGCTACAACAGAACGAATATTTACTCAGGTGGAACCGGACTTATCGGTGAAATAGAAAAATTATAAGTAAGCACTTTTTCTCGTTCATTTTTTACCGATAAAACAATTTATTTCCGGAATCCTCGCTAAGACTGTAATTTACTGTATCTGACAGTAATTCGTTTCATTGGATTTCAATATAAAAACGAGCACGCTATAAGAACATAAATATCGGTGGTTTTTCAAAGGATTATAATTACTGCAAGTTTTCATTAGTAAATAGTGATAAGTTACAGACAGACTAAAGTGGAAGAAATCGTTATAGGCACTTGCTTTTTACTCTTCTACTTATACAAACTAAATTACACATTAATTTGTTTCATTTAACTCCGGTTCTCTTCACAATGATCTATAGTCACGGAGCTAGCTTTTTAATTGCATTTATGATTTGTGTTTTAATTTTCATCTAGTCGAGTTTTCTTGTTCCTTATCCATTAACATGGCTACGAAAAGATTAACATTTTTCTTAACGTGATCACGACTGCTTTATGATGGATTGGCCATTTATAGTTCACTTTGAAACATACTACAGTATTTTACAATCAAATATCCGAACCTTATAATCGTGAGAGCCCCATTTTGTAAGGCGAGTCATTTGTTAAAAGGCGTTATATTTAATAAGGTATAATTTCACCAGTGTGCGAGTCTGTAATATAATCTGTGCGGGTTATTAATAAAGCTCTTTGTTCACGCCTACAGGATGACGGATCAGTGGTGAGTTTCGTTTTAACTAATGTTATATTATGGAGATTTAATGTAGAGTGTGAGTGACTGAAGCTGCTGTAAGCCTCTATACAGGGTGCTAAGAACTAAGATAGCTTTATTCTAAGTGCCTATGATATGATGAAGAGCACCTATGGACTATAGAAATTTTCGTTGTTTAGTATAAGCTTTAGACAGAAGTGTTCACTTAAAATAGCATGACGAATATCGAATCAATTTGATATAACCACGGACCATGTCTAAGATGAATTATCTATAATATTTTTTGAACAGGAAAACGCAAAAATCTATCGCTATTCCTATCGAAACTAAGACTGATTGGCAGCTGTTAGGAGGAAAACATAGTAAATATCTCTTCTAAATAAATTCAGTATCGAAATACCATGAGAACAATAATGTGTAGTATGTTTAGCGCCCCTTGTCACGTTTCGTATGGACCACTGACGCAAGTCGCATGCAAC
The DNA here is from genome assembly GCA_964057025.1 of Standfussiana lucernea. Lineage (NCBI taxonomy): Eukaryota > Metazoa > Arthropoda > Insecta > Lepidoptera > Noctuidae > Standfussiana > Standfussiana lucernea. Next base: position 5,395,629 of record OZ059794.1, on the reverse strand, counting down.
GAGTGCCAAGCGTTTGGCACGTTGACTGACAGACGATTATACCGAGATGCCATTCTAGTTCCGCTTGATATATTTCCGGACATAGCTAGGCGAGAAATGCAGTTTTGGCAATGGTTTAGTCTGACAAAAATATCTAGTTCTTGTTGCAGTATGTACAATTTATAAGAAGACATAGGAAAGCTTTGCTAAATAATACGGATTTAAGTCGGATTAATACACCGCAGACTTCTATTTTATCCATTTTACAAGATGTAGGGTAGACTGGGTACGTTTGTGCCAGGGTACGGTTGTGACAATCGTAATATTTGCGAAACTATAAGGAATACCGGGAAGGGTGTAAGGGGTGAGGGGAGCGGCATGCGGGTCTGAACGTGTTTCACTGTGTTGCGTCAGCCAACGCGCGACGTGGACGTTAGCAGAGACCCTCTTTGCTTTTTGACAGTAAAAAGTAAGTATTTTTATTCTATGTTTTTTGATGATTGTTGTTAAATGTGTACAGATACAACAATGAGTGTTTTTTTTATTTATTAGTTAAACATTAGCGATTAAATAGGAGTGTTTATTTTGTACGTACATTATTTTATATTGCCATAGTGATTGTTTTTTTGCGAAGGAGTACTTTGGGTACGGTTGTGACGGTATTTTTGGGTACGGTTGTGACAAAATTAAAATGTTTTATTTTTGCTTTCAGATGCCAAGAAAACGCTTGAGGAAGACGGAAAGAGGTCGATGTGACATAGTGAAATATAAAGATGCCTATATAGAACTAAAACGAGAAATATGAATACGGAGAGCTGCAGAAAAAAAAATCATTTTTACAGATACCCCTGAAAAAGAGGCAGTAAGGCAAGAATATGAAGAAAAAGAAAAACGATTACACACAAACACACAAAACACACACACACACAAACACTTACACACAAAAACACACAAAAAACGAAACACTAATACTTGTAGTATCAATCGACTTGTAAATGAAAATAAATTATTTTGATTTTTTTTTTGATTGAGGGCTAAACAGGTAAAGAAAAATCGAAATGAACCAAAAACAAAAAATAAAGGGAAAGGAAAAAACAAAGGGAACAAACGGAAGACATCACCACTGTCATCGGATGAAGAAGAGTATGTTTTTCTGGTGTGTTTAGGTGCATAATTATTCCGATAGTAGGCCTGGCGAAAAATGGATACAATGCCAAGAAAAATGTGGATGATGGTCCACATTTTTCACTTCGATTGCACAGATTGTAGTCGTCATTGTATTTGTCACAATTGTGATGACTCTGACTAGATATTTGATACTCATGTTATTTTAAGAATTTAAAATGATATACTTATAAACATTGTATGTTGTTATGTTACATAAAGATATTTTTTTCAAGAATAATGGATATAGCGTGCAATAAAAGTGATTGATGACCATTTCGGTGTATTTATTGAACCTGTCACTACCGACCCCGAGTACTGTCACAACCGTCCCTGGGTTGTGGTCGGTTGTGACATTTTCTCTTTTTTTTCTAACTTGCTTCTATGGATTAACCATAACACTTAGAAATATAATTTTAGTATTTATACGTAGGCGAATGTACTCTTCACAATAAAATACATCCTTTTTACCTCTAATTACCACACTAACAATATTATTGGCCCTTAAATGAAAATTGTCACAACTGTACCCAGTCTACCCTACTCAATGACCTCGCGGTTTATGTTCTAAATCTGATTTAGTTTAAGACAAAACAGATGACATAAAACGTGAACTGACAAAAATATTGGGTAACATAAAATGATTACAGCGTCAACCAAATTATGATGAAAAAAATAAGTTGTCTGGTGTGTCTCTCTGCCTAACTCAACTTCGACCCGTGTTTGACCCCCATTATTTATATTCCAGGAGTTCGACATTGTGATGACCAAGGTGAACGGTTCCCTCGGCTTCACGCTGCGGAAGGAAGATCACAGCGCGTTGGGGCATTACGTCAGAGCCCTGGTGAGGGAACCAGCCCTTAGCGATGGCAGAATACAGCCTGGTGACAGGATTGTTGCTGTAAGTAGACCCTCCTAATCCCTAAAAGTTTTAGTTTAATAACATCATCAGAGTTTTTTTTTAATATTTGCACCTTACCTCCACCTTATACACGTTACGCATGAATGGCTGAACATGTATGGATGAAACTGGTTGTACTCCTAAGGCTGTACATTTCTTAGATTAACACAGACATGATAATTATCTGTGAACTTATAGAGATCCCTAAAATGCGAGTAGATTTGCAACAACATATAATAGAATATAATTTATTGTACACCAAAATTGAAACAACGGTTTTACAATATTGTTAATTTTATGGTTACAATAGCGGTCTTATCGCTCATAGCGATATCTTCCAGACAACCTTTGGATGGACTGTACGAACATGAAATAGAAAAAAGGTAAATAACCTAACAACATAACACGAAAAAACAATAACATAGTGCGAAATAAAGGCCAAAACGACCCAAGAAATTATTGCCAGAGTTAAAGTACTCGGCACTGAACAGAGGAATACAAACCAATAGCAAAATTAATGACGGCATGTCTGTAACAAATGACAATAAGCTTCTGAAATAAATGAGTCAGTTAATTTTGCAGTAGGAACACAAACGGAATTGACAAAGAAATGGGGCATGAACTAACAGACATTGGTATTGACACTTAAATGTTATGACAAAGATCTTGTAATAATGAAACAAGTACTCACCTACATACAGTACACTGTCATTCTTGACTTATGACTCATTAAAATTAAACGATGAGAAAGTAGACTAAACGTACTATTAGTTCACTGACGGTCTGACACTTTTCACCCTTATGTCCTAAGTTATAAGGTGGAAAAGTGGTTGACTGTCCGTGTGCTCGGTAGTCCATGCATGTTCTCCGTAGACACACTTGAATCAATATTGTTGTCCTAGTAATAGTCGAACAGTCACACAATATCATGTGCTTCACGCTTGGTACGTTCTGTACGGCAGAAAAATTATACTGTTGCTGAAAATTTAGAATAGAATTTCGGTAATGTTCTTCAGAATTTCTTAGAAATTCCTAATTCACATTCTTTGTGGTTTATTGACTTGCAAAATACTCGTAACATGATAAGGTCCGTTCTATCAAAATTACGGTTGGCGATGGTGATATAAAATTAAGTTTCAATTAGCAACTATTTAAGCCTATTATAGTAAATGCATATTAGTTATCGTTTGCTAAGAAATTGTTAAGAAAATATTTGAGCGACAGAAAAATTGCCCTAGGATGTTGATCGCTAGTTTCCGTAAACTAGTTTTATGGAGTTAAGAATTTTAATGAGTTTATACATATTCAATGAGATGCAATTATCTAATCCTGTCACAAACAAAATCTTGTTTTTTTTTTTCTGAAAGTAGTAAAACATTCTCCCAATTCCGCTTTCATTTTGGCAATAAATATTTTTATTTATTGCACCGGATGCGGATGTTTTTCAAATCCATCCCGACGATAACTAGATCAACGCAAAACAATGAATATTTATTAACTGTCGAAATGAAAGCGACTGTGTTATGCAATTAGGCAGAGAGTACGTTATGTTGGTTCTAGGTTCTATTTGCAGTCTAACTTTGAAGGCACGGTTGGCCCAGTGACTAAGCGATTGGCTGCTACGCTGCGTGTCGCGGGTTCGATCCCCGCACGGAATAAATATTTGTATGACTTAGAGGTAGTTGTTTCGGGTCTGGCGGTTTGTGTGTATAAATGATTGTAGAACGCATCCATGATACAGGAGAAATTCCTAGTGTGGGGCAACATTTAAGGGAGAGAATTTATTTTTTGTCTGTTTGCAAATACTTCTACTAACAGACAAGAAAACCTACGAAAGATATGATTATTTGAGAGTTTAGGTAATCTCAGGCTGGGTTTAACGGGGCTTGAAGTTTATAATGGAGCCTCCTATGTTAGCTAATTACAAGACAAACACACTTCATAATATTTGTACATCTTAAGATCTCAGTAAAAACCCCCCAATACGAAATGTTCCACATACCAAAAGCATTATTCACATTCCACATTTATCATCTGTCGGTCATTAACCCGGTGTGTACAGGTGAACGACACAGCGATGTCCAACATGTCTCACGCGGAAGCGGTGGCGTTCCTCCGCGCATGCGGGAGCGAGGTGCGCCTGCGCCTGTACCGGGACCATGCTGCCACGCCGCTGTCACCGATGTCGCCGAGGGAAGAACCCACGGACTCTGATGCGCCAATGAATAGGCCTAAACCTCCGCTGAGGTTGGTTGGACATTTTATCTCATTTTATCTTCTCATTTTGTGAAAATTGACGCATTTTTCAGTCCATGTTATGAAGAAGATTTAATGTTTTCTTTGACTAGAAAATTATAAGCTAAAGTGTTAAGGTAAGTTAACCTTTCAAAGCTGTATAAAGTAGTACTTCTTCGAACGAAGAGAACCCCAAGAATAACCCGTACGTACCGTTCCAAATGAGATCCATGAACTTCCACAAAAGTTTAAATTGAGTAAAATGTGTGAAAATAATTAATACTAAAACTTGAAACCTCATTAAAGTATGCATCATCAAATAGAAATCAAAAAAGGTAACTAAACCAAAAAACCTAAACTTCTACGAGCAGGCCTGAAGCAGTATCAATGTTATGCGACCTGGCTGCTCGGCGCCTCACCCCCGACGCGGCAGACGGTTCCCGCTCTCCCTGCCTCTCCCCCCGCAAGTACCGCAAGCTCACCAAGGAAAACAACCACTATGAACAACCCAATGGTATGTATACTAACGATCGGATGACGTCTATAGGAAAAAAGGCAAGGTAGCTAGCGAAAAGTTCAACTTTTGATATCATTAGAAGTTAATGCAGTGCAGTATTGTTTGAACTAAATAATATTGAAGAAATACTTATGTTTAAACCCAAGCTTTTTGAAAAGTTTTGATAAACCTTTGATATAATCTCATCATTCGTGAACTCAGCCTGACCTTCACTTTCGAATCAGTAAGCCACTTAAAAACTATGCCATTGAAAAGCGGATCGCAACACAAAAATACTTTTAGCTGAAATAGTTTCAGCGTGAGACCAAATTCCATTTGTTTCGGATTGTCACCCGCTCTGACGCTCGTGGCCCCAAACTGAAAGGTTAAATGTGTTAAGTGATTAACTGATCGAAAGTGCTGTAAATGGATTAAAGGTGAACCCAACCTTTCACTCGACAGATTCAAGCGTTAACACTTAACTGCCCATAACGCATCAATTTGCAAAGCCTGAATGGTTTTTCCTAATCAAACCTAAAGGTCTATTTTAAGACCTATCTATTTAAGGATACCCACCACATTACCAATTCAAGACTCAATTTTAGGTTAATTTTAGGATCTATTTTAGATTAAATCCATAACAAGTTTATTTAATTTAAGCTTCTATATTTATAGTATACTATGAATTATGCAAATTTTACTAATGTACGCTTAATATAACCAAATCCGTTGATTTCATTTCTATTGATTGCCTGAAGTGTGTACACGGAGGAATTATATTACGTGGTTCAGGCCCATGATATATTCAAAGCACAAATGAACGTAATTATCTCCGGCTCTGTGTTCATCAACTAATCCGCATTACCATTGCAAACACGCAATGGATGTATATTTATCACACAGGTGGATCCCGGCTAGCTTAATTAAATAAAGCCTGCACAAAGCTAGTGAGCTGAAACTTTGCTAACCACATTTAACACTTTATCACATACAATATACACGCCACACACTAAGCGATGTAGGTTTTCCACGCAGATGTTCCAAGTTCCAACAAAGTAGAACACGGTTCGGAACATACAGAAGTGGTTCAGGACTCGCGGCGAGGGGGGCGGGCCGTGTCCTTGGCCAGCCCCACCGCACCACCCACTTGTAGAAAACAAAAGTTGAGCCTGACAGGTGAGACGCTGTCGGCCGCACACTGTCCTATCATAAACCATCGCTTCACACCTTCGATCCAAAGCAGCGTATAAACTGACTGTCGGATTTTGAACCATACCAGGACTATGTTTACACACCATTGTAGCGTACAGCACTTCATAGATGTTCTTCGGCCATCTGACATTACCCCGAAGAGTGTTGTGTCTAGCCTTTTGTGCGTGATCTTCTACTTGTTTTCATTTGCACTCATAAATGTCAAATCTTAGAACACTGTTTACAAATGACAGTGGATTCTCCGAAAATCTCTAAATTCAGAGACAACTTTCTGTGAACGAATAACTGGAGATCTGCTAATTTGTTAACAGTGCTCTTGCTTATAGTAAATAGAAGTAATATGATTATTTGTGCAATTCCAGTGCCTCCCCATGGTTACGAGTTAAACAACTTGGACAATGATACCCTGGATGCTCCAAACGTGTACCAGGAGGACATGTCTCGTCAGAGGTACCAGGAGCCAGTGTTCCCCGTGGACTCTGACGAGCCGGTGTCAATGCCAGTGGCGATGTTGAGCGATGAGGCCAGGTTCAAACACGCGAACCCTGCGTATCAGAGCGCTGTGTTACACACCACTACAAGTGATGGACATACTACTAGTTCAGAAGGACATAAGGATGATGGTACGTTTCGAAAACTTTAATAATCCAAAGACTAGATAACTTGATACAATATTACGGAGAACCGGGACCATACGGATTTTTTGAAATTGTGACGTGCCGTCACCATCTCCACCGCTAGGCTAACTCATTGCAAAAATGAATACACACAATTTATCTACTCACGCTTTACTCTTATTTTTAGTACTCACAAGACATTCTAGTCAGAACACCACTTGTCTTCACAAAATTCTCTTTTCAAATGTGGCCTCGCAGCGGCTCGCCATTTCAATCCTAAAAAATGGCGTCGTCGTTGCAGTCATTACTCATCTTTATTTTTACAAATTGCAGTTAACATTGATGGAAGTAACAAACTATGATTTGTTCATTAGTTTTACTATTTGTAGCACTCAATTTTAATATTGTATTAATTCTCTATTTTTAAAAAAAATTACCTCCTTATTTTAAACGCGCGCCATATTTTCCGCTTGACACACAGTAGTTCAATCAACTATTTGTTAAACAATAATTAAACAGAAGTTATTTTAAAACTAACGCATGTCGCTTATTAATCTTGAAATGAATTTAGCAATAGATGACTTGTTTTTAGACCTAAGTTTAAATAAACCATCAGTTATGGTTTGCTGTTATAGTAACCGCAAATCATAACACGGCGTTTTATATTGAAAAGAAGCTAACTGACTACAAGAATGAAATGTAAACTAATTTAAACTTAATTTGAACTTAAAGACGATGTTTTTAAAGTTTACTTTAGACTGGCTTCGACCGGGAGGTTCCTGCACCGAATCAGGCGGGAGGAGACGCCCGGGTGTTTCCACTGCGAGGATCGTCCGGAGGACACGCTGGAGCATACGGTGGAGGTCTGCCCCGCTTGGGCGGAGCAACGCCGTGTCCTCATAGCGGCGACCGCTCGCGTCCGGCCCTGGTTCGAGCCATGGTCCGGAGCGAGACGGAATGGGAAGCAGTCACCTCCTTTTGCGAAGCAGTCATGCTAGCAAAGGAGGAGGCGGAACGTGAGAGAGAGCGTTCCTCCTCACGTCCCAGCCGCCGCGGGAGACGCACCGGGCGTCGGGGGCCACCGTAGACGCGGGCCTGTGGACGGTGAGCTAAGGGCTAGCTCGCCGTCCCTCCGTCTTAGGACGACAGGCCGTGTTGACGGCGCGTTCGTGTTCCACGCGCGCCTCAAAGAGATGTCAGCATAGGGAAGGGGCCCGCAAGGGCCGATGCCTGCCGGGTGCTGCGGGTTGTTCGAAAGAGATACCGCGGCCCCGGAACACAAAGGGCGATGAAGGAACATGGGTGGGTTTTAGTCAGTAAAAGTCTGACACTCCCTCCCGCTCAGCCCAGAGCGGGAGAAGTCATTTGATGATTTCCCTTTAAAAAACAAAAGACTTGCTTCGACAAATATAATAGAGGGAAATCGCAACGCTGAGAGAATTGATTTAATGAAGTCACATTTGTTAAAGGCTTTTTGTTACCAACTATTTAATTCTATGTTGTGTAAGCGTCACTATGACGCCAAAACCGAATGATAGGCTCGTCTGCGACCAGCTGTTAATCATCTACCCAATAAATTCAAAACAATGATGATATGTAGGTATTTGTCTAAATTCCAGGTATCGGTTTAAAGAAATGGAAAGGTGTGGCGCTGTCTCCTGACAACGAGCGCAAGGTGAAGCCAGATCCTCTCCCCCACCCCCAGCCCAAACCCAAGGAAACCGAACCCGTCCAAAAAGAAAATGTTAAGCCTGAACCGCCCAAAGATAACACGTGCAATGAACCTACGGTAAGACAACCCTGGCAAAGACGGTGTAAATAAAAAGTCATACAAAACTGGAAATTTAATTTTGGACCATTTGTGATAATTGCCGGATAAGGCTAGAACCTATTCTTACACGTTTTGTAAACGTAGAGGTTTGTAGAGGCTCCCATTATGTAAATAAATTAGAAAGGAGAATATAAAAGAGAGAACAAAAAACTGGAGGCAAACAGAACACCTAGCACAAAGATCCTTTATGATACGGTTAGTCAACTCAAACACAAATTCTTAGCATTTACTTGAAATAGACCTGTTACAGGCACTATTGTCAAAAAAATGAAGCTAAAGTCCAACCAACAGGCATAAAAACTGTAAGAGCTCATTCACACGGCTTCCGTCACTGACGATCCGTCATAAAACACGATACGTCATGACGGATGGACGTTCACTTTGCATACGGAATCGTGTTTTATCACGATCCGGCAAAAAAAAAACGAATTGGTGTTCACATTAGTTCCGTGATTTTTCGGGAGAGAGCTCATCAGCAAATCCGCCACAAAAAAATTCACGTTTCGTGTTTATTGACGTAAGTACCTGATTTTTAAAAGACGATACGTGTTTTAACACGTATCCGTAATTTTTCACGATTCGTGATGCGTGTGAACACGGGCACTTAAAAAGCATTGCCGCCGTCAAAAAAATTACGGATCGTGAAAAAAGACGATACGTCATAAAAATCGGATCGTCGTCGTGTAATCGGGATGTAAAAGGACTAGTTGCATTGCAAAGTCAAATCTATGATTTTGTTATTTGAAGCTGCCTATAAAACCAGCTCTTCTACCTCGTACCTATCGGCAGGTCATCGAATTTGGTAGGCTCTTCTTCAATATCTTATATCTAATTCCAGATAGTAACAGTGGAACTAAACCGAGGCTGGAACAGTCGGCTCGGGTTCAGCGTTCAGAGCCATCCAGAGTCCGGTCAGAGCTACATCTCTGCTGTCTACAACGACAGTGTGGCTGCGCGTGATGGACGACTACGACGTGGTGATGTTATATTGCAGGTAGGCCCAATGAGAGATTAATTTCTCGTTAAGAACCAAATAAAAAAAACACACGTTTGCACTAATACTAGGTGACACCTAAATGAATAACATAACGTAGCTCTTGCCATGAACCGGGCACAAATCCAGACTCCTTGGCTGTTACTGAGAAATTCCTGATGGAAATTGGTATTACCTAAACCCTAAGCCCTCATAACTTGGTCTTCTCTGTATTTCTGTAATGTATTTTTTTGTTTTTATTGAATATTTCAATTATTTGAAATGAGTGAAAATAAAGAACAAGTAATTATTTCCTATATTAAAACGGAATAGCAAATGGCGGTACTGATAGTTTCATCTGAGCCAACGAGAGTTGTTGACAGTATAGTAATGCCGCACCTTTCACCTTTCAGGTCAACGACGAGAACGTGACATCAATGAAGACGCCAGAAGTGATTGACCTGCTGCGAATACTAAGAGGCTCTATTTGTATCACTGTACTACGGCCGCCGAACCCACAGTGAACGGATACCAAGCAGATATTATACGGAAGTAGCTCACCCCTAGGCCTGCGCGGACCGGGCCTGGCAGGAGACACGGATACCCGTCGGTGATGCCGGGGATGTTGCCCGCGATAGGGAAACAACGCACCTTAGATGAAAATAAAATAAGTGAAAATATATGAATCTCCACCCAACCTAGTGATGATTTTGTTAATCATTGCTCATCGATTGTACCTTCATGACATTTATTAGTTCTATCAAAGTTCAATTCTATCGTTTAAACAATTGAATTATGTACAATCAGTTTATATACCTACGAATACATAGGTTCGTAGCGTTCATTTTCATGGTTCTTCGCGATGTTTTATATTGGTTACTTCGTTGATTTTGCGAATTTTAAGTCCAGTGTTTAATACTACCTACTTATAATGCGTAAAAGATAGACAACATATTCGGTTATATCGTGTATTTTTTATAATATTTATTATGGACATTTCAAATCCTAGCTTCGTTAGTGAATCTTATACGTATGTAAATAAGCCATACAATCGAACAAGTACATGCTGTTTTGTTAAAGTTCCTAGTAGTGGATCGTGCTAAACTTCTGCCGTCGTAAATTATATTTCATATACTTGATAAGTTACCTAATAAAATAATTTATTTTCGGAAAAGATCTCTGTAGCTATCTCATAGACAATCTATTAGGGAAATATATAAATCTATTAAAATATACATCATTATATTTATTTATCTATCTTACCCGACCAATATAGATACTCAAAGATAGTCTAATAAATAATGAAAAAAAAGTTTTTATTTCATTTGAACATAATGATTGAAAGGCAATAAGCAGCTTTTATTTTAGACTTAATATATGACTATTAAAATTATGGAACTTGAAAAATTATTACATTCTTATTAGAAGATGACTTACAGAGTAGAATTTTAAAATATTAAGCGACAAGTTTAAGGCGTCTGGCGGCCTAAATTTGCGCAAATATAAAAGTCCCTTGACTAATAAAAAGTAGACTATGTTATTGTAGAAAATATTAAAATGTCATGAAGTATAGCATTCCAAGAGGTTAGCCTTTGTAAATAATGTAAAATTAAAAGACAGTTTGTGTAGTCGTTGTGAAGTTGCGTTATGTGCAATTGTCAAATGTAATAAACTGCAAAATGTCGCATACGTATTTAGTTTTTTATTGTTCGATAATATTTTGCTCAAATATATAATTGTAGTCAGAAAACAATAGTAACTTTGATGATTGCTCGTAACGTATTAAAGCCACGTTTTTATTAACATATTTGTAGCGTCACAAAATATTAGATACGTACAAAATATACGTGTCAAGTGACGAATTACATTATGCATCCTATAATGACGAATTGCATGCGACCATTTGCAGATATAGGTCAATAATAATAAAAGTACACAAGTTTGTCAAACTGCGCTAGTTTGACAAACACGTTGAGTTACATTGTTGCTAATAAAATTTAAAATTAATGCATTATACGCTATACTTCCTATAGGCACTGATTATAAATTCTAGTCAAATCTAAATTTTAATTGAAATTATTACACAGTTAGCCTTTGAGAAATATAATATTGACGTAAAACAGTAGTTGAATTATATTCTTACATAAATAAATAAATATTATACAATATTCACTCTTTGATTTCTCATAAGGTGTCTATTTGTTATGAACTTGAAAGATTTTATCAACAAATCTATTTTAATATTAACGATACTAGCATTAAGTTGATAGAATAATTGTTTAGAGAAGAAGTATAAAGAATCATTACCCATAAAAAAATCAAGCTGAACGAATCAATCAACTGATATTCTAAAATAATTGTGATGGAATTGTGTTAGTTTAACCGTGTAACGTACGTTCTAGAGTTAATAATGTGCAACTGCATTAGGTGCAGAATGGCCCAGTTTATAGCTCCCTTGTACTGCGATGATATAATCACTCATTAACAAGCTTTCCCGGGGCCTAACACTAATATTTTAAGATACATACTTTGAACACGCACCTCATTTTATGCCTATACTGATATTTTTGCTGAAACCATAATATTGTACAAATTAACAGCGCTCAAAGCGACTTGTTATAAGATAGATGTAGTACTTAGTAAGCCCCGGAAATCACAACACCTAAAACACTACCTATGTAATAATTTTGACTTTAAAAAAACACTATACAGAGTGGAACCGTATTAATTCTTTCAGGTTTAGAATGATGTACTGAGAACGTGTTCGCGTCAGTTTCCCTTCCACCCTGTATGTAAACATCATAGTGTAATGACATTTGAAGACTATCAGAATATTATCGTGACTTTGACTCGTCAGTTTGCAGACCACGCCGAGCAACCAGCACGAGTCATATGACAAGAAAGTACAACATTCGTCACGACTATTCGTGACATAAGCTTTGTGACTCAATGCGTGACAAACCTATTGCTAACTACATAGCTATTACCACGTTCTATGTATGAAATTATCCTTAAATATATCGCTAATATTCTGAAAGTCGTCCAAATCCATAGGTAATAGGTACCAGGTAAGATGGGGTGAGGAGAGACGCAGGGGTGGATAAATTTTAACGTTGAATTAATATGGTATGTTGCCAACAAGGAATCTTAATAATCAAGTAAATTAATGGAGTACTTGGTGGTAGCATAACATATTCAACGTTTCTATTTCAAAGTTTTGTCTCGATTCACACCTGCGTTTATATTCACCCCTTTTTACGATACCTTATAAATCCTCCAAGTTCTCAAAGTTCAGGTATATTTCTTGGTGCTGTTTCATGATTGCACATCGCTTGCTAGTCTCTCATGCCTTATCGAAATCTGGGCCGTAGTTTTTATGTGACTTTGATATTATTTCACCAAGTATCGTGTCAGTCATAGAAATATTATTGGAATGTACGATAAACTTAATTATCTTAATAATTATGATACGAATAAAAATATGAAATTAAATTATTTTTGTTGTATTATTTCATTGTTCCGTAACACGTTAAGCCCCAATGAACCCTAACACTTCCAAGTTAAATAAAACGTATCTTACTATAAAAATGTTAGTAAAATATGTGACATAAGATTTTGAATAAAAGACAAGTTATAATAATTATATACAGGCTGGCGCCGAAAATACGACAATAAATGAAAACACTGGTAATACTTGTTCTTAGGAATATTTTTAAACTATCAAAAAAATCCCAGCGAAATTAAAAAAAATCAAACAAACTAAATAGCATAAAACTGTTAACGAAATACAACACCATTTATAAATATTGGTTTACTAACCTTAGGTATAATTTGCGCTAACTCGCTCCTGGAAATAACATTTATGGAACGAATTTGGCAAAGGTTTTTGAAATAGCGACTGGGAACGTCATGAGGTATACGCAGTTTAATTTACTGTCGTATTGTTGGCGCCACCCTGTATTTGTAGTTTATACATAATTATATTTGTATAACTGTCTATGTTTGGTTAAAACTTCAACGAACTCGTCACGACCTGAATGTCAGCATTAAAAATCAGCATCGATTGTTGCTGATGCTGATATAAAAAACCATGCTGATAATCCGCCGATGCTGATGCTGATATTCCCATTTATAGGCCTGCAAAATCCGCGAAGCATTGCTCATGGACCGCCTAGCCCAAGAGCACCAGGCTTACCGGACCTCCTCGCATTCGGGAGACTCGCAATCCCTCTCAGAGGGACCCACCCTCTGAGAGGGATTGCGAGTCTCCTCTCTACTCCAAGGTACGGAACCTTGGAGGTTTTGGCCTTTTGAGAGGGATGGATCCATCTCACCAGTTCGAAGGGCTACCTCACGTTGCCTAAAGACCAAGAATGGTTCCTGACAGCTGTCTTCGTCCACAAGCGTTCCTTTAACAAGAGACTTTTCAACTATGGTGGAAACTATTAGGTACAATAATTTATCGAGTCTCAGAAAGTTTTCCTTATGTGTTATTGGGAAAGTACCTTTAGTAATAGTTTTTTTTTTCTTTAGCCAATACTGTCCCACTGCTGGGCAAAGGCGTCCCCCATATCCTTCTACTCTTCTCTCCATGTGATTTCTCCGGCCAATCTCTCACAAACGCCTCGTAATAAAAAAAATAACTCTTTATTTTTCAGTCCGCTGACAAACTAATCATTATGATTATCCAACACATTAAATTAGTCTTTCAATTTGGCCGGATAGTGTATAACTATGTTGGTTTGTTAATTCGACTGCCCATTCCTGTAAGTGTTCAACCCATCTCCATTACAGGGTTATAACTCTCAACCCTTCTTGTAGGATGTCGAATCCCTAGACTACTAACACGACCTTGTAATCTGATACTGAACATGGCCCGCTTAGCAAAGCATCACAACAACACAAGCGAAAAAAGCCTCACGAAAATATATATATTAAATACTAGCTGACCCACGCTACTTCGTCTGCATAACATTTTTGATTTAATTGATATGCTCTGCTCATATTGGTCGCAGCGTGATGTTACATAGCCTATAGCCATCCTCCATAAAGGGACTATCCAACACTGAAATAATATTTCAATTCAAACCAGTAGTTCCTGAGATTAGCGCGTTCAACCAAACAAACAAACTCTTCAGCTTTATAATATTAGTATAGATTTATAAATATACTTAATTTGAACTTCAGAAATTCTTGAAACGAATAAAAGATGAGGTATTTGATTGCTGTCTCAAGCTTGCTTGTCTTACCACAGAATTACGTCTCTCGAAGGGTTAGGCGGAGGTGACCTAACAGTAACCAACCCACATTTCGCTAGTAATTTTGTAGTCCCATGTAATAGGGGGCGAGCTTATTGCCATCAACCGGGCACAAATCAAGGCTCCATAGCGGCTACTGATGGAAAAACTCAATAACACTGTGCTTGCCCTGGAAATCGAACCTAAGATATCATGCTCAACGTGAATAATAATAATAATAATAATAAGAATGGATACGGCTACCCATAATCTTACTAATAGTACTGAAAATAAATTAAGACATAAGACGTTGTCAGTAGACGGTGAAAGTGCTTTACATTCACTACCTAAAAACATAAGCATTACTAATAATAATCGATATTTAATACAAAAATATATAAATGATTATGCAAAGCCTTGCTTCATGCTCTTTCACCCGTCTCCTATCACCTATTACGAATGCAATGAACCACCGGGCGGAACAATCGAACGGTGTTCCTAGCGTCATCGATCCATAAAATTGTGGGCACACGGGCAATTTGAATTGCTTAGTTCTGGGCAACATTTGTCAAATATGACGGCACGACTATATTAAATCATTTACCGAGTTGCCAACATAACATCTCATGTGTTGCTAAGAATACTGCCAGACCATAGGTACTGAACGATAGAGAGCAACTTACTAACTAGCTAGCTAGACCATATAGTCAATTAATACAACACTTGAAAATCTTCATTCAATTACCCGTAGATATTATATTCTATAGGTATATGTTCAAAAATCAAACAAGATTGCTTCACTATTGCTCCAGCAACTGTTGACAAGCATTATTTGCTAAAAAACGTTGCCCGTGTAAATGCAGCAACACTTGGAAGCACGCCATTAGCGCCGGCCACTTTTTGTGGCGTCGCGTGCAAGGGGAATGCAAATCAATGTTCGTACGAAGTGATCGCATCTGATAGAGATGAGCTTGCGTGTTATATCATAGTTTTTGAGACAATCTTGGTCTTAATACGGGAGATTCGCATGCTTTTTTAGTTTTTAGTTTAGCCACAAGTTAGTAAGTACGCAAGTAAGCACAAGATTTTGTTGCATTTACAGACAGTGAAAATAACATCGTGTGCTTACTTTGTTTTGTCAGTTTAACTTAATTAACCAGACGTACCATGGACATTCATCGTTTCATTGTTAACATGAAAAAAATTTAAACGTCTCATATTCCTTGTCAAGACAATGTTTGACAAAACATAAAGGAAATCTAGTCTGGGTTGATATGTTGTTCTGATCAATGTAATCAAAGGCACTTGACATAAAGGAGCAGCATTGCGGGCGAAAGACCATTAACAGAAGTGCCCTGTTACTATGCACCCTTTTACGATTTTTGTCCAGACACTTTCAGCTAAACGGCTTTGGTCAATGTCATTACCATTTGTATTGCTGCGCGGATACCGCTTGAATAAGTGAATTGAACTATTCGCCCGTTAGGGAAAATGAGCGTGAAACTTTTACAAATTCTTCATTGTATCCAGTGGAATTGGATTTTACTTTTTTTAACACATTGAACGCCATCATAGAAAAAAGTTTTTTTGTAAAAAAAAAACTTGTAATTTATGTATTTTATCAAGATATGTATGTATACTGTTTTTCATAAGAATCTGCCGTAGGGTTCTGTAAATATAACAAAAAAAAACCCTTGAGGTCACCGCTGCCCCCCATGGGGCAATAAAGTAAACCAGATGAGGTCACCGGTGACCCCCATGGCGTTCAACGTGTTAACCAAAACCGTTTCGACCGAATTAGAGACAAAACACGTAGAATTGCCTACTTTAGGTACTCTAAAGTTAATGAAACCGGAGTACTTTGTATCCCGTTTTAAGCTACGTTTAACTGTAGCTTCTTTCTTCACTGGTTGTAAGTATGGTCAGTGGCATATGGTTAGCGTCACGGTCACCGCTCGTCCACCGACCACCGCCGTCCGAGGGAGCCGCCTCTCTACGCTTCGCTGACAAACGAACGTACCAAAAAACTGTCTATCCAACTAACTATTACGACCACCTAAATTGTCATAACAAAATCAGGCCATCTTTTGTGGGTCTTACAAAAATCTAAATTAAAACCACGAAAAATAAACAATTCTGCCGCACTAAAAAGTTTATTTGAAAAAAAGCGTTCTTGCCAAATTGGATTTTTCCTGTCAAGTAGTTTGGTAGTTTCATTCAAGTAGACGAATAGGACCACCCAAGAAATTCGAAGAAACGTTTTGAAATTCACCGAGAAAGAATGTTACAGTTGAAAGTATTTCGCTTTAACAAACAAAGAAAGCTGTAACTTACTCACAAATTAAACTGTAACGGGACTGTGGCAGTAACGTAGTAGTTTAAAACGTATTTGACGGTGGCAAATAAAAGCACAAATATCTTCGTGAACCATGAAGACCACGTAACGAGTTGTAAAGAGTGAAAAACATCTGTAATGTTCATGCTGATCTTGGCAATAAAAGAAAGAATTTCAAGTTATACAATACTTGACAATGCTATGCAAGCATTGATTTATCTGCACAAGCTACGGTTATCAATATACCATGACGTGTAAAAAATAAAAAATATAAAAAAAAACGAAAGTGTGGTCTTCGATCAATCTTCGGATCCCTTTTTAACCGTCTTCAAAAAAAGGAGGAGGTTCTCAATTCGGATGTATATTCTTTTTTTTGTGTTTGTTACGTCATAATTATCTTCGTCATTTATGAACTGATTTGAAAAATTATATTATTTGAAAGGATTGGTCCCATAGAAATTACATCAAAATCGGTTCAGTAGTTTGATTTTTAAATCAAAATAGCTGGAAAAAATATGTCATCCAAGTAAAAGAAATTGCGAAATTGATACTTGACAAGGATTTGTGTGTGAAACGATAGCTAAAAAGGGTAAAATAAAAACATTTTTGCAAAAAAATTTACCGACTTCCAAAAAAATCGGGAGTAGGTGCCAAAAAAGTCAATGAAACAAACAATAGTCACCGACTTCCTAAAGTAAAGTTATTTTCCAATTTTTTTTATGTTTTTTTTTTGGAAGTTGGTTATTTTTATTCATGCCAAGGAAAAAGGATGTATGTATTTAAATTTCCTAAAGTTTTATAGAAACTCGCGCTCTGCGGTGGAAAAGATAATTGAAAATGCGTCAAATTGTATAAATCGCTTTCCGTTTTTGCCACTTCCAGTATTTTTTATAGTACATGTAATTTTCCAAGTTTGTTCATAAAAGAACTTTAAACACGAAGTGTTTCACGAAGTTTAATTTTCTAAGTTAGTTAATTTTGCTAATTTATTAAGAACATCCATAAGATTCTTATTAATTTTTTCCACTGATAATTCCATAGTTAAAATAAGCTTTTGCACGTAGAGCATTATCAAAATGCTTTTCGGTAATATTATTTTTTTCGGTTTTTCATAAAAATCCATTGCTCTACTTAATTTTATTTCAATAAACACATCATTATCCAATAATATTAGAATATTCAGATTAATTTTCTCGAAGAAAACCCGAACAATGTAAAAATTACTTTTCGGAATAAAACTTTAACCCCCCAATGCTTATCGAACTTGACTGTCATCGCAATACTAGGGGATGTGGAAAAGCGTCCGCGGTTCGGCGATGGTCGGGCAGTCGCGAGCGGCCCGCGGTCTGACACACCTGTCGATAGTAGTGCGTGCGCGCCACAGGAAGTGCAGTGAATTACCGGACCGAACAACTGTTCACACTACGTATTCAAAATCCGAAAGCGAACACAATATTTTTTCATCGCTCATTGAGAGCCAAGGACTTTTTTAATCTGTAAGTTTTTTTTTTGGTATTAATGTTTTTGGCGGAAATACTTCAATTTTTAAGTGTAGTATTTTTTAATAAATTTAACTTGCAATTTGTGCAATTTGAATTTAAGTCTGATTATGTAATTTACGTGAAATACATTAGTTTTCCACGATGGCATTTCCAACGACATACCTTATGGTTAATTATTTAGGAGCTGTACCTATTCATTTACTAGAAAATGAGATCCACAACCTTAACTACCTAGGTGAAAAGTGTGCTAATGCCGCTAGGGCCCAGCATAGAAATAATGCGGATGTATCGGGTTTATATCTTGCAAACGACATCGATGTGACAGGTCATTAGTCTGCAACTGGGTATGTGTTATCTAGACTATTAAACCTTGACTTGACACAATGCTCTGATGAAAATATTGTAACAGAACTATATTTTCCTAAAGCAATAAAGAAAAGACCGTCAAATTATCCACATTGTTAAAAACAACACTCATTAACAAAACTAATTTTCATCGTTTAAGTAAAAGTTGATCTTTAACTAAGCAAAGGGCCGAGATGAATTGTACTTAAGTTAAAATTCACGCTACTTGTCACTTGTAGCGTGAAACATTTTCTGTTTGTACGCCAGAGCCGCATAAACAAATTATGCCGTTAAGTAGATCGTGACAGATCAGATCGCGATTTATGGGTCAGCTAATATTGCCTTTTACATTTAAACTGTGGCTCGGACAAGAAAGTGCAACCGTACAAATTGACATACGTAATCTTGATAAGGTTATAAAGTTGCAGGATTTTTTAAATTGGTTTTTCAGTTTAAGTCATATCGACGGCAAAAAACCTAACCCAACCCTACCCTCGTTGTATAACCACCAAATCATAGGTCTCAAGTTCGAACCCAAGATATGCACCTCTGATTTTTCGGATGCACATGAATCCGAAAAATTATATGTATTGTTTAATTATCACTTGCTTCGCTGAAGTAAAACATCGTGAGGAAACCAGCATGTCTGAGAGATATTTCTCGACAGTATGTAAAGCCAAGTGAGGCCCATGGGCGGCATAAAAACTGACATCAGTTTAGACACTAACCACACGATAAATAAATAATAGCAAAAGCATATCTAAGTAAGTACGTATTTTGTAATCGAATCATGTACACGATGTTATAATTCAAACAATTCTGGGAAGTTTTAACGGGAAGCAATATTTATGAAACTAAAGGAGAACATTCATATCATTGTAGTCTCAGCCATTCATACAAAATTGCTTTAATGTGAAAATAAGTGCAGCAACTTAACCACAATAAACACTTTCATTTCTGTGAATTAATTATGCAAACAAATTCATTGCTCGACCGCGTAACTATTGTTGTCGTCTAAAGTTCCCATCATTAATGTAAGGTTACACAAAAATTACCTTATCTATATCATCTTAATTTAATTCTCTACGAGTGTCGTCGTCAGTAGCTGACTAGAACCGTTTAAGAATTTCACCGGCGCGGGCGCAACTAAAAACTTAATGGGTTCCTGTGATTGTTGGAAAATCGATAGCATTGTCAAGTTCAGTTCTTGCTCAGTTCGAAATCGTGGGAAATCACGACACATGTAAACAATGAGATGCTATGAGATGACTCGATCAGTATCGCACTAGAAATTATGTTATTATTGTCATACAATACACACGCGATCATTATCTATTAGATATTTTAAAATTGATGGAAAGGTGGGAAACAGCATCGATTGCTATCATCAGAAACGGAGAAAACTAACAAGATTACAACTTGATACTAATAGCAGTGACAAACTGTCACACCTATCATTATACTAAATACGTATATTGAAATGGAAAACTTATCAGTTTGTCATTTTCTTTGAACTGCAATTTTCATATCTAATAGCACCATTTGAAACTCCTGTCACTCTTGTTACTTTAATAATCTGAGTCCACACATTGCGTAACTAACCTGTCTTAGAAATGGCATATTGATGGAAATATTTGCAAAGATATCACGCATTTACAATAACTTCCTAGTTTAAAATAACTTGGAAACTGAACCAACCCTTCCGCGTCGACGGGCTGACGCTAACGACTGATGAAGATTAGAAATCGATACATAATATATCCAACAGCGAATTAATCATTTTCCTCACTATAATTTTCATTGCAAAGATGTCTCATGAAACGTTCATTCATAGTTTGATGCACAAACGGTATTCTACTAAGTA
Source organism: Standfussiana lucernea (assembly GCA_964057025.1). Taxonomy (NCBI): domain Eukaryota; kingdom Metazoa; phylum Arthropoda; class Insecta; order Lepidoptera; family Noctuidae; genus Standfussiana; species Standfussiana lucernea. The sequence continues at coordinate 5,374,938 of OZ059794.1, read as the reverse complement.
ACCCGCTTTCAAATAAGTACGCAAATCGGGTACCTTTCACATTTTCTTAATATAAATTAAATATTGTTTCCTGTCTGCGTGATCTCATTGTTAAGCGTAAAATTGATATAATATTAAAAACATCAAACGGAGTGGAAAATTCGAAATAAATACAAAAAGGTAACTCTACGAGCAATGACCGCATTGATGAAAAACAACATTAACAGTCAAAATAAAAGAGGACAGAACTTAGAATTACAGTTGAACGTTTTTGTGTTGCATAACGATACTAAAATCGAAAGTATGGGATTTAGACGAAAATAACGACATAGACACGAAATCCGCATAATGCCTGGTGATTAACCTCTATGGTTTAACTTGTATGAGCAATGCTTTTACTTGTTATTCGGCAGGTATATGATCGATCGTGATAGATATCCGTATCGAACTTTTATGGATCTGTTAGCTTTTTGAGGGTTAATAGTTTTGAATCGATTTTATACGAGTTTTAGTTGATTAACCGAAATGGTTTAATTAAGCAAGTACCTGTGCATACAGTCTGCGTTAAATTAAAGTGCATTTTTAGCTACCAAAAAGATTCCGGAAAAAGCAACAAAGCAGAGGACGATGACATTAACTACGAAGCATTTATTTTAATCCGAACTAAAACAAATGTTTTTTTTTACCATTTTATATCGCAAAAACTATCAGTGACTAACAAACTATACCGGATGCGGTCGGGCGACGGGTTCGGTTCCCGGGGAGGCATGCTCGGATGCGCCGACACGCTTCGTGCGCCCGCGCCGCTCACCTGCACCACCCATTGGGTAAATGTAGGAATTAATAGGAATTGTAAAAAAAAACATGAAAAATGGAGCATGTTATTTGTTTTTTTGACAAGTCAGAAATCGACATGGAAAAAACATTACCTTTTCTGAGAAAAGTCTTATCTTCACGGCAAATGCATACCGTGAAATCACAGTACAAAGTCACAAAATGTAGGTAAAATATCTACCTATGGCATCCATCAATGTTTATTAGCTAGTGAAACCACACGACCTAGGAATATTTCTAGTCTAGTAATAAGATTCGCTACACACGACACTACGAGTATAACAGTTATGTCATATCAACCTGAGCGGCTCATTTCATTATGCACTAAACTTAATAATATATTGTCTATTGTTCGACGAATAGATGCTCACATTCAATGCGTATTGGTTTTGTCTGAAAGTCTACTCCTAGCTTTAATATCGGAACGGTCTTGTCGTCCTATAGACAGAAAACATAGTTTATAAACGTCACGTTAACGCGGTGTATAGTCAGGAGCACCAATATGTACACACTTTCCTAAATTACAAAACAATTTTCGCGAGAAATAACGATTGTTACTTAGAGATAGGATCTATTTCATAAAAGCATGAGTTCCAAAATGCTATCTTCGTAACAAGATGAAATTTTAATCAGAACAGCAGGAGGTAATCACTTTTAAAACTTGCTTAGTGTTTACATATTGGTGCTCGTGACTGTACACGTCGCTTCTACGCTGCGAAAACGTTTGACGAACACCCACGCCAAATGTAAAGAGTGCCTTTAAAAGGCCAATTTCTCTTTACCATCAAGAATAATTCATTAAATGGGTACGTATTCCATTCAAATCCCCATCTTCATTAAAACAAAAACAAATGTTTGCATGACTGGCAGCTTTAACCACATAATTCTAATTCAGCAATGATTCACATTGTATTTAACGGAGATCTCTAGAACAAAAAATGTACGTAAGTGTTCGGAATCTGAATAAGGAAGGAGTCGCCCTATAATTAACGACCGACGAAGGCCCACATACTTTCGTATCGTAGAAAAAGCGGCTCACCTGTTTCTATCCACAACGGATCTCGTGTCTTGCTGTTTCCATTGTTGATACGATTTTCTCAAACTACATGTCTTAAGAACTTTAGTTTGTATTATAATTAATTAATTAAATAGATCGTAAACACAAATCAAAAAAGTTGTATATTTATCGGAAAATATCAACATTCATTAATTTAACTTTCATTTATTTTGGTTGATAGCTGATAAGCTATAGGGTTTGAGATCTGTAGATATTTGAACTGTTTTTTTAGGCATTTACATACATACATTTTTACTCGACTGCGGCGAAGCCCAAAAGGAGAGTTATTGTATGTGTAGTCCAAATGGACTGTAAAGACTGATGCTATTAAAATAAGTACTGTTTGAAGAAATTATAAGTGCATAAATCCTTACAGCTACAATAAACGAGCAAGAAAATGACGCCCTCAGCTTTACATTCCCCATTGACTGACATATCCACACAAAGAACATGGACACGCACCAAAGGTTTTCTAATGTAACAAATAGAGAAAAAATCGTGTTGATGACGGCTAGTCATGTATGTAATAATAAGTGTAACAATTCGTAATCGTACTTAAACACGGAATGGTCAAAAGCGAGCATGCGAGAGATTTTAATGTGCGGCAGTTTAGGTTATTATAGGCCTCATGTCTTCATATAATGACAGAGCCTCTTACGGGATCGGTAGAACATAATTCAGGCCATGCCATTCCTTTGCACCTTAGTTTTCATGATCACAGATGACATATCGCCCGAACTATGGGTCTCACTCTAAACTAATGGCCTAAAAACTACAGCTCATATCCATTTAGAATGCTTAGAGAAACCTTCGTCGTAGATTGCAGAGGTACATTGAAGTACGAAACTAATAGCTACATACAAAAAAGATACATAAAACTTTATTAGGTACTGAAAACAACTCAACAAATTCGTCAAGGGCTTTAAACAATTTTATTTCATATTTTATTGGCAACAAGAGCAATGATTGCGATTTTACCCAAATATGTTGATTGTACGAGTAGAATCGTATTGAACGAGCAAACTGTACCCATGTCGGTGTATTTCTTAACAATCACTTTGTTTATGCAAGCATGAGAATTAAGGAATATCTTGATAGCTGAAATTATAAGTCCGTAACAACCCGATTGCCAAAGTAACCATTTATTTTAATTGTAATGGAATAAAATATTTTAGTTACGAAATGTGTTGATATGATACTACGCTAATAAATTACTCGGTTGACAGTCGTAACGTTTTAATTTTAAATACATTTTGTGTCAAAAGTAGTTTTAAGGGAAGCTCCACTTATACAATAAGGTAGAAGGTCCTACAGAAGCATTAGCATGTTCATGCTATGTTTACAAGGTGCCCTACAAAACTAATACGGTGTTCTGTTGAAAGATTATCTTTAAATCCAATTAGAGGCCTCAAAGTAGTTTAGTTTATGACAACATAGCATACGGGTCAAGGAAGATTGTGACATAATATTCTAAGTGAGATACAATAAGAGTCACAAATGGTAGTGTCAGAAAAAAACTGAAAACTGAGAAATGGTGGGCGCTATAATATATTTATTATAAGTTATTTTTATCAGAGTACCTAATTATCTATTAAAAATAACATTAATAATAACAGTCGGACACACCAAGATGAACATCAAAAACATTATTTTCTCTACAAAACTTTAAAATGCTGAGAAAAAACAAAACTAGCCAAATAAACCGTAGTTCGGTATATTAAGTTAACCGAATATTGTATAAAATTTTAGTACCTAGTATTAAAATAGTCGGTACCAACGTTAAGTTTGTAATAGTAAACAGTTGTGGTAAACACTACTTTAAGTTTAACGACAGTCGTGAAATATTTTTGTATCTCTTTGAATTCAATAGAGCAGACAGGACTATTTTACAAACCTTTGTATTGTACTGTATTGACCTCTTCTCACACGAATATTACGAGTATTCGTCTCATCATAGAACATTGTTTTAAAATATCCTGCCTGATCTATCGAGACAATTGTCTTAAATTCATAAACATTAAGACGCATAAATAATCTTCATCAATTCAATCAAGTTTATAAATATAGCAAGACGTAGGCCGATCTATTTTTCACTAGGCTTTGTCAACGGATGACTTGGTTATCTACAACAACACTCGGATCTGTTCATCTTATTACAGGATAGCGAGCTACTCCTACCGGAATGTCTGGCCTAGAAATGTCTGGCATAGTTAAGTAAAGAAGTGAAAGATAAAGGAGAAGGACCCGTTTGCCTTGTAGAGGGACAATATAGGCAAGACTCATAGAAAAGAACACACACGAGTGTATTCCCACATGGAATAGGCAGAGGTGGAGAGCACACCCTGACTTCACCCGTTAGGTCGTACGCAATAGCGGGCGCGCCTATTTTCTGAAAAACTATGAAGAGCTGAACATTCAATTTAGTCAAATCAAATAAAATTCGAAAATCTTAAATCATAGCAACCACAAGAACATAAACACGGACTTGGAAACAGGTACCATTATGAATATTAATACTTAAGTATGATGTGATCAAGTTATAGCAACATTGAAATAAGATCATCGCGATGCAGCCGCAGAGACCGCAACCGATGCACTTTGTATTAACAAACAAGTACACAGAATTTATTAAAGTTATTTAGTATCCCATTATAATCAAATACCACGACGATGCTTCTAAATAAAAATGTCATTGATGCTTAAACACTTTATGCAACTTTGTCTCGCATTCACGAGCGACTCTATAAAGTTAAAAATATCCGGTCGTTTATGGACAAAGGACTAAGGGCTATTATAGAATATTCTTACAATGTAATAAGTTTATTGCTATCTATAATCGGCTGTCTTTAGAGAACAAAATCTGAATACTGGGCTGCCTAATTAAGTCATGTTTTTGAAGGACAAAGGCCGATGAAGCAAAATGAGTCCTGAACTGGACGACCTTAAAAAGTTGGCCAGCATAGACTATATGCCGAAGATGGTGGACAGGGAGTTATGGCACAGCTTTTAAAAACATCCAGCACTGCAGGGCGATAATCACCTACTGCAAAAACACGAAAAAGAATAGCTACAGCTTACATTTGGAGTTTGAAGAAATAAGAGTAAAAGTAAATAAAATGCTGTGGAACCAGTTTAATTAAATTCAGTTTCCGGTGGACCACCTGTCAGTTACGCAACACATAATTACAAACATCCTCAAATAATACCAATATCCAATAAAAATAAACACTTTCCATGGCAATGGCGTTAATTTTTATAACAAGCACATGTGTAACGAAGTATGGAGGCTTTCTCTCGTTCGGTCATGCACTCCTTTTGGCCGTACTTACTTAAAGTCCGTCACGCTCCAGGTACAGGAATCATGAATGAACAAATTGAATCCACGCCGATTTGTACAACCAACTTTCTTAGTGACTATGAATATTTATTGCCCAATCAAAGAAAGTCATTTATTTAACTACATTTGCTTCTGAAAGGTCTTTTTTAAATAAATTTACATGCTGTATGCAGTTTCTAGATCTGCAATACTACGTCTCCAGTTTGAGTAATTCAGACAATACATAAAATCTAAATCTCATTTAGAAACCAATGAAGCTAAATTGTGTACTTATCTCGCAACCTACTATGAGATTTTCAATTAAGTTGATGACCAAAATTGCACTAAAAGTTCATCAGTCGAGATGATGTATCTTCAAAGGTCAGTCGCCGATAGTAGTATAACAGGCAGTGTAACATCGCTATGTACAATAGTCACTGGCCTTCGCACCCGTCTCGCTGGCTGCGCCTTTTGTTTCAGGGCCCGCGAGGCTCACGGGACGCCGGTTTTGCCGCCAAAATACGTCAACGACACCTAATTCATACGTTACCCATCCGGCACGGGTCGCGAGGTCATGTTTTAATTGTTTTTACATAATTGTTTCGCAAACCCGATGCGTGTGAATAACCCTTGTGTATCAACCCATTCAATTTAATAATGCGGGCTGTCGTAACATCTTCAGCGTTAATCACATATTATTTAGTTGATGGTTAATAACTCTGCCTAAACAATAGATGTTACATTACAATGAGATAAATATAACCTTGTTGTTTTACTTTTACAAATTAGTGTTACATCACCACTGATATGATTCGAAAGTCCGTGTGAAATACGCATTGCGGGTTTCCAAAAACTTAGCCCGCAGGTAAACAAGTAATACTAAAAACTTTATTATTAATTCTTAACGATATAACTTTATTCAGACTACATGAAGACATTAAGCTTTGATATCATCAGCATCTAACTTCAAAAAGATTGCCTCGAAAGTGGACCTATCTCCCTAGTTGGGCAAGATTATGTGCCAACGGCGGCACTACTTAGGCTGTTGAAAACAATGAGATACGGCAAGTTAGCAAATGCTCACTTCGGCTACGTCGCCACGCGCTAGTTCCCGTAACGATACTAAGCAGAGATAACCCACTGACACCGGGGACTTCACAGCTTTGATGTGAAAGAAAAAGTTGTGTAGTGATCGGGCTTTGCATCTATATCTCATCGCTGGTGACTTACTGATTGTTTTTGGGTGAAATGATAAAAATCAGTCGAACATTAATTTGACTACAATCTAGTCAAATTGTATAGATAGAAGAGAAGTTGGAAGTGGGTGTATACTATAGTTGGAAGTTTATTGACGGCAAAAATTGCCTCGATATTGCTTTCAAAGAAACCATTTGGTTGAGAACCCATTACTGTATTATATTATCATTGAGAAAAGCGACAGAAACTTGTCACGGTTCATACACACATTTACAACAAGCAAAAAAAAAATTTCTCAAACTGATAATTTATTTGTTGCAAATCTCTATGCAAAGACATCAACGAGATGATAATTTTCACACATTTCCAACAAAAGTGAGAACTGTATAACCTTTCAAATATAACAATGAATTATCATTCTAACACTTGTACGTTTTACAGGTGCCCGTGAAGTCACGTCGAGGGGTTAAAACCAAGTCAGTGAGGTGACACTTTCACCGATACCGCACGCGTCTTCCCACGGAGAAACCGTGCGAAGTGAGAAAATGGTCTCACCACCAACCAGCAACAAGGCCAGATGTGACAGATGACTGACTACAATGCATGCGAGGGTTACATCTCACCCGACGCGAGTGCGGTTAAAACCGGTTCAGTACAAATGCATCACAGGGTTCTGGTTGCTCCTGACGATTCTAGAAGTGGTGGTCGCAAACAGACCGCCCAGGTTTCTCATAGATGGTCAGTCAGAAATTGTGGTCAGGCTGAAAGAAGGACATGACACACCAGTGGGTAAGTACACATACTTTATCCTAAAATGCCTCTTTGCTGTCGCCAAAAGGAATCTTTGATCATGCTATAGAGATACCTACTGAGACCAAAACCTGTCAACAGTAGCCAGCAGTAGGAAACAGACCAAATTCGTTTCCAGTTCATAAAGAATAGGTGTCAAATGATACCTAGGTATTGGCTACCTAATTATTTATTCTAGATACAGGCATTAATTTGATATTTTTCAAAAGTATCAATTGACGAAACCACAATCGTAAGACACCGACATTGAACATGATACTAATAACCTAACCCGCTACACTTGCTCTATCGACTCCCTAAAAGCTATTCAAAGTTGGATAACCCGTCGTGTACCGTAAGGCCACTGATAACCGGAAATTATTCTTACTTAGGGGAACGGGTAGAGTGGGGTTACCACGACAACTGGTGCAAACATAGGGAAGCCTTTAAGCTGTTCGAACGATCCCTTGCTCACCCTGCATTTTACTAATCGTTAGTCGTCAATGTTACGTAACAACGAAGAACTATTAGTCAACTAGCAAAAGTAGCAAAGCGTGAAATCCTTAAATACCTGATGGGGTTCTAGTTCCTACTATTTGGTATTACAAAAGAAATGAAACGTCAGCCTGACCAGGGTAATGACTTAATGGGGATGACTCACGTGAATTGGAATACCCCAATTATTGATGAATCAGGTTTTGGACTACGAGAATATTTTTTCGGTTACACAGACAGGAGAATGATCTCATCATCATTAAGCCCTTACTCCACCAAAGCGGAAAGGAGCGGAGCGGAGAGGAGATGTGCAAGATTCGACCAATCACGGGAGAGACTCAAACTCAAACTCAAACTCAAAGCATTTATTTCAATTAGACCATTACAGGCACTTTTGAATGTCAAAACACAAAAAAATAAACTAAGCTACAGTCCCAGTCACAGGGCATAATAACTTGTGAAAGTACTGTAGTTGCCCATTCGAAAGCGTAGATCTCTATGGAGAAGAATGGGCAAGAAACTCCATGGACACTCTTTTAAATCATTATGTTGTTACAAAGTCTCGGTTACATCATTCATGTCGAGATTAAACATACATGTGAGAACGATGTAGAAAGACGTGCGAGTAAGAGCGTCCAGAATAAGAAAGATAAAATTAACAATTCAAAAATACAATAATCCATGGCAGCTGCGAGATGACCAGTCACAACTGACAGCTCCCGTTCACGAACATGACGCATGGATCAGCCATCATTCAACTCAACCATTTTGGAGGGAACTAAACGACCCGACACACGCGCCACCATCAGCGAGACATTTGAGTGAGCATGACATTTCTCAACCGCCAGGGCAAATTCGAGTCAGTAAAAGATGTAAATGGTAGCTTTATCGTACATAGAACTCACACATGTGCTATGCAATTATATAATACTAAGAGACTGAATCTATACAATGCAAAGATATGTTTACAATCTTCTGCAGCTTCCACAATAACTTCACAAAGTAATCAATTAGTTTGCCCCTATGGTTGTGGAGCAGGACCAGCATTGAGCCAAGCATTTTTATCATCAATGTAATCTCCCAACTTATAGTATGCTTGCCTACATAGTGTGCGTTTTATACAAGATTTAAATTTCGTCTCATTCAGTTGTAGAATGCCGGGAGGAATTTTATTGTAACATTTTAAACAGTACCCCATGAAAGATGAGTCTACTTTAGCTAGCCTGAAACCTGGCTGAACTAGATGGTCCCTGGTTCTAGTATTATAGTGGTGTCTGTCACCTCTTTTACTAAATAAATGCAGATTTTTCCTAACGTACATGATGTTTTCATAGATGTATTGGCAAGGTACTGTCATGATGTTAATTTCCTTAAACAGTTCTCTTAGAGAATCGCGCCTACATAGATTATATATGGCTCTGATGGCTCTTTTCTGCAGAATAAATATAGACTCGATGTCTGCAGCCCGTCCCCATAGTAAAATACCGTAAGACATAATACTATGAAAATAACTAAAATAGACTAGCCTCGCGGTATCTACATCAGTAAATTGACGGATTTTCCTAACAGCATATGCTGCTGAACTCAGCCGTCCTGCAAGAGATGTTAAATGAGGACCCCATTGTAGCCTTGAGTCGAGCGTGATCCCTAAGAAAACAGTTTCATCGACGAATTCTAGTTTCTCTTGATTCAATACTATGTCACAATCACTAGTTTTGACATTTGGTAGGGCAAATCTTATGCACTTAGTTTTTTTCCCATTTAATACTAAATTATTCGCGGTAAACCAATTATGGACTTGCAGTAGGGCGCTATTTACGTCGTCAAGAATTGTGGCACGTCTGTTTATCTTAAATATCAAAGAAGTATCGTCGGCAAACAACACCATTTGAGGTTGGTTTTTAAATAAATGGGGTAGATCATTAATATAGACTAGAAAGAGGAAAGGACCCAATATAGAGCCTTGTGGTACACCCATCCTTACTTTTAAACCCATTGAATTGACACCATTTATTTGTACTTGCTGATGTCTATCGTTCAAATACGATTTCACTAAACTGAGCGCAAGTTTCCCCAAACCGTAATGCTCAAGTTTAAAGAGTAGGGTTTCGTGGCTTACGCAATCAAATGCTTTCGAGAGGTCACAGAAGATTCCTATGGCATCTTGTGCCTCTTCCCACGCAGTGAATATGTGTTTTAATAATGTGACACCGGCGTCAGTCGTACAACGTCCTTTGGTGAAACCATACTGTTTCTCATGTAAGATCTTATTGGTATTAAAGTGGTTAAGCATCTGATTAAGCATTACCTTTTCAAACACCTTGCTGAAAACCGGCAATACGGATACGGGTCTATAATTATTCGTATCTTTACTGTCCCCGGATTTGAAAAGTGGTATTACCTTGCTGTATTTCATAAGGTCCGGGAAGACGCCTTGGTCCACACACAAATTAAATATTAAAGCCAAGTACGGTGCTATAGTCTCAATAATAGCTTGACAAACTTTAATAGACATTCCCCATAGATCTTCTGTTAATTTGATTTTGATTTCCTTAAAGGCTTTAATGACAGTTATGGGGTTTATATGTTTAAATTGAAACTCAACCGGACAGGCTGAAACATTTGCTCTTAATAAATCAATAGAAAGCAAGGGTGAGGAATTTAAGGTTTCAGTAGTTTTAAGTGGGATACTGGTAAAGAAATCTACAAATTCTTGAGCAACTTCATTTTTAGAGCTTAGAAGACCACGTGAGGTTTCTAATGTGATATCATTATTGTATTTTTTATTTCTATTAGTTTCACTATTGATAATTTTCCAAACCGTCTTTATTTTATTATCTGCGGATTTAATCTTGTTGCTAATGAATAAGGCTTTAGCAACCTTGCAAGTGTTTTTAAAATTTTTTGAGTATGTTGCAACATATTTATTAAAAGTTTCTGAATTAATGTAAGGCTTGAGGCCGTACAGCTCAAACAATCGCTCCCTACTTTTCCTAATACCCTTAGTTGCCCAGTCACTGAACAAAAACTTTGGGTAAATAGATTTAGTTTTCATTTTTATTGTATTATTAAACTCCGTGTAAACTACCGAAAAGAATTCCTCATAAAATTGATTTACATTTTCAATAATATATCCCGGAATGCCTAAATTACTAATTAAGTTATTATTAAAATTATTCAAATTACTGGATGTTATTTGTCTAGACTTTATCTGGATTTTTTGTAATGGTGTGTAGGACTCGAAAACAACGGTTTGACCACTGTGATCAGAAGAAAGGTAATTTACAATGGATTTATCTAAGTAGTCGCAACAACAAAAAAACATTATCAATACATGTAGCAGTATTTTTAGTAATTCGGGTTGGTTCCGAGAACACGTTTAACAAATTAAATGATTTAAAAAGATGTAATAATCTACTGCTATTTGAATTTTTCTCTAAAATATTAACATTAAAGTCACCACAGATAACGAGTGATTTATTACTAGTAGCAAGTTTTGCTAAAGCATCCTCCATTACTGACTCAAATAAAGAGTAGTTCTGATAATTTGGGGGTCTGTAAACGCACACTATTATATGCTTATCTAGCTCAACACAAGACAGTTCAATATTATGCTCAACCGATAGATCAACAATATCATTACGAGACTTAAATTCAATACAATTTTTAACTAAGATTATTGAACCCCCACGCATCTTAGTTTTCCGGTTAAAGCAACTGCCCACACTGTAATTTTCGTAATTAATAAGCATTTCAAAGTCTTTTAACCAATGTTCAGTGAAACAAACTATTTCAAACTTTGTTTTTTCTAAAAACAATTCAATTTCTAATTGCTTTGAAGCGAAGCCTTGAATATTCTGGTGAAATAATTGCATGGAATTCTGCTTAGCCCCTTTTTTACATCTAGCTTTTTGGGAGCAAGAAGGTACCTGTGTGTTGTTGGTTATAGTAACATTACTGTTACTGGTATCTTCTGTTGTCTTACTAACTAGTTTAAATGAGCATCCGGAGTGAGCCCCAAGACTCCTATGCCATTACAAGACAATGAGACCCTAGTACTAGTGGACCCTACTTGAGAATCTACTTTAGTTACACATGGATCCTCGTTCGTAAAATAATTGTAAAAATCAATATTAGTAGTCTTACTAATAGTCGCAGTGTTAATAATAGAACTAAACATAGACATACTATTTATGTCTGAGTGAATATTAAAAACTAATAGCCGAGCTATTTTGTGTCTACAACTAATAGGTAGATACACATTACCCCGTGTCGACTTAAGATTACCAATAAAACTGTTGATATCAAGATATATAAGTTTGTCACTATAGTGACCTACTAAGAAATGAACATGCTCATTCAGCATGTGAATATAATTGTTTTTCTTGCTTGACAATTTTTCTAAGTATGGGAAAGCACACAATATTATTTTACGACAATTCAACTTTAACAATTCAGTTACACTGTCTGTGATGTCTTCTTTTTTAATTTTTGAACTATTTCCAATAAATATAGTGATGTCTGTATTAATATTATAAACATTTCTAGTTACTGAGGCCATTATCTGTTTGTATGTTGACCCTGGCATGCAATGATTTTGATTAGAAAAACTCAGGTTATTACTAACTAATTTACCTACACCTCTTCCTATACTATCTGAGAACATTATTGAGTAAGAACAATCCTGACTATCATCTATCCCTGGCTGGCTGGCAATCCTGACTAAAAACGCTATGTCCATTTCAACAAATGTGATTGGTCGGTTTCTGCACGTCTCGTCTCCGCTCCGCTCGTCTCCGCTTTGGTGAATGACGATGAGACCATTCTCCTGCCCAATCCCAATTTAGGTAGCTACTTTATTCTTACTAAGTAGGTATGCGTAGACTCGTACATGTGAGATACCTTTGTACTTTTATTTTCTAAATACCTACTCTTCAAACAAACGGTAAATGCCGTAAATAGTATGTTCAAGTATGTGTGTGTTTAATTAAGAGAATTGACCGTTATTTTAATTTCAGGTAGCCTAATATACCGGCTGAGGGGCGTTGACCCCGATGGAGATTCGTTACAATTTGGCATTAGAGACCAACTTGGTAGTGATATTTTAAGATTAGAAGCCATTTCATCCAACGAAGCTAATATTTATTTAGTTAAGGAATTAGATAGAGAGGTGAGTTGTTTGTTATACCTACCGTTTTTATAGGTCTTATGTAGGTAATGGTTAATTACCTTTTAATTTATTTAATATGGTATTGAGTAATTGTTTATTACGCACCTGAACAAATCAACGCAAATCTGGATAAAACACTGATTCTTAATTTTAATTTTGTCAGATAGCGAAAATATGTTTAAGTCTGACGCTAAGGTGCACAGGCGCATGTTGTTGGTGCTCCTGCACATATAATTTGAACGTTTTTTTTACTGAGATTTTCGCATCAAAGACGACCCACTGCCTGTAAGAATTTTGTGTCCAAAGAGGTTACATCGCTTGATGTAAAAAAATCTACTCCGGCTCAATAGTTTATTAATAAATACTTATGATTGATGATTATAACATTAATGTTGTTAATTTACCTAAAAAAACAGTTTTTTTGAAACATCTCTATTTAAGTAGATACTGGTGGTTTTAGCTGAAAAAATGCAGAGCAGCCATTTGTTAAAAAAAAACTTATTTTTAATTGGCAATTGGCTTTTGAAATATTTTTTCGACGAAATCAGCCAGTATTAGGTAGGCAGGACATAAAAAGTTTAACAAAATAAGTTTTGCCATCGTGACTGATTTTTTTTTTCTCTTTCAGGTCCGTGATGAATATTCTTTTGTATTAACATTGACTGATGGACATTTAGGAGATGGAAATTATATTACCCAAAGCTTCTTGTTGTTAGTCGAAGATGTAAACGACAACGAACCAATTTTCAAACCATATCCCTCTGCAATCACCGTAAAAGAAGATGCTTCTCCTGGAATTTTAACTACTGTGGAAGCAACCGATCTTGATGAAGGAGCTTACGGACAAGTATACTTTTTTTTCAACCAATTCGCGGGTTACAGCTTTTTTTTTGGCCTCCCCTATTTCCTTCCAGCTACTTTTCTCCTGCGCCATCTTGAACCAGCCTTCGTGATGGACGTCCAGATCATCTCGCCACCTCTTTCTAGGCTGGCCTCGGCGGCGCCGTCCATCCTCAGGCACCCATCGTGTTTAGACCTTTGCCCACCGGTCGTTATGCATGCGGCTCACGTGACCTGCCCAATCCCATTTAAACCTGGCAGCCTTTTTGCCTACGTCTATAATTCCTGTTTTTGAGCGCAGCGTAGTGTTCCGTATTTTATCAGTTCTCTTTACACCCAGAATGCTGCGCTCCATTGCTCTTTGGCAGACTCCAAGGCGGAACTTTTGCGATTCGGTGAGTGACCAGGTCTGAGCACCGTAAGTTAGGACGGGCAGGATACACAAATATCGATGAGTTTGCGCTTGAAGGAGATCGGCAGATCTCCCTTCATTAGTTTCTTCATGGACCAGTAGCTTTTCCGGGCGTTGTTGATTCGGCGATCGATTTTTTTTATCTACCTGTTTTCGAAAGAAACTAACTGGCCCAAGTAGATGTACTCATAGACATAGTGTATTTCCTGCCCATCTACCTCGACCCTACGTTTAGTGCTATTAGTCATGGTTTTAGTTTTAGACCGATTCATTGCGAGTCCCACCTTGAGGCTAGCCGTGCTCAGGTCTTGGACCATGATCTGTAGTTAGAGAGCTGTGGGAGCAAAGAGGACAATGCCATCGGCGAATCTAAGGTTAGTCAGCCTCTTACTGCCGACTTCAACGCCCTTGGTCTTCCATGAGGCTGCCAGTGTCTGAAATATATCCTCGAGTGTGCTTGTGAACAATTTTTAAATTTGGGAGAGAGCGGGTCACCCTATTTAACACCTTTTTGTATTCCAAAAGTAGGTCCTGCAGAATTCAGTTTAATGTTGGCGGAGCTATTTGTAGTACATGCTTTTAAGTAGATCGATGTATTTCAAGTTCCTGGTTTTGCAGGGATCTGAAAATTTCGGGGTATTTTATACTGTTGAATACCTTCTTTGTAATCTACGAATGCAAAATAAAGTGGTTTGTTGAATTCAGAGAATTTTTCTAAGATCTGGTTTAGTGTTTGAAGGTGGTCAGCTGACAGCTTATCCCAATTTATTTGGGGTCGGCGCAGCATATCCTTCGTCGAAGCCAACAAATTCAATTACCAAAACAAACACTCGATGCCAGTTCAAATTAAAACAATGCTAAGAACTGATTATTAAGCTGCTACTTTCTACTTAAAATTATCCTTCGCTGTAGCTGCCAACCTACTATTTTTGATACAGGCTTAAATTATTTTTCAATCGATTAAATCCTGAAAGGTGCAGGTGGTATTACAACTTACAACCTTCGTAAACGCCTCCTTGCCAGCTGTCCTTAGCAGCCTGCTGTCAGCATCAAATCTGTCAGTGTCAAATGTTCTAGTGTCATTTTCATGTGACGCGACTTGATCCAAAGTTTGAAAAACTTAATTTTTTCTTTAAAAAAAAATCTTTATTTCAGGTGCTATACCACTTACAAGAACTCGATGGAGACGTACATAACTTCGCTGTGCAAACCGTTAACGGGAAAGGAGTGATCCGTTTGACCAATCGGTTGGATTATGAACGAAAATCGTTGTACCAACTTCGAGTGCTAGCTGTGGACCGTGCGAACCAAGGCAGGGTGAATACTGGGACTGCTGCAATCCTCATTAAGGTGCAGGATGTAGAGGACCAGCCTCCAGAGTTTGTTGTTGCTAGTCCTGTGACAAGGATAAGTGAAGATGCGCCAGTTGGAACCTCTGTTTTGCAAGGTATGTTATGCTTAAACATTTTTTCATTAAAAAGTTTCGCTTCTATTAAAAGACTGACTACTCATGTTTCAAAAAATAACAACATAGAAGAATACAGAGGCTCATTGATTTCTTTAGTATAATTGCATCCTTTGTCTTCTTATTTCCAGTGCGAGCAATTGATGGTGACCGTGGTATTAACAACCGCATATCATACAGCATCATAGCAGGGGGAGAGGAACATTTTGACATTGACAGCAGTTCAGGAGTGGTTTATACAGTTAATCAGCTTGATAGGGAAGACCCTAATAACAGCAATGGGGCTTACATATTGGAAATATTGGTAATTTACTTTCAGATTCTAACTTGATCATATTTCCTACAAAACACAATTTCCTTATAAAATAATTTTATTAAGTTGTATTTTGACTAAAAGATTAGAAGTCAACAGTACAAGACCTTGCTTTTGTTTAAAAATGTATATATTTTATTTTTATTTATTTAAAATAGGTAGAAGTTAGAGTACTTTGGAAAGTTTGTTTATGTACCTACTATCAACCATTTAGCCATTCAGTGTGACTACCTATTAAATTCTCCATTTCATAAATTCACAGGCCACAGAAGAATCCCGCAGCATATCACCAATGCCCAGTGCTACCACCGAGGTGACAGTCATAGTAACAGATGTGAATGATGAAACTCCGCAGTTCAGAAATGATAGATATGTGGGTGAAGTATTGGAGAATGCACAACAGAATACGCCCATCACATTCCTGCAGGATGCTTTACCTGAGGTCTTTGATTACGATCAGGTATGAATATTTCATATGGCCTACAAAATTAACAAGAACTATCTTGTCCTAAGTATAAATAAAGCTCCAGAAGCTTCCATCAACACCTATACATCTATATTATGAAGTCTATTTTGCCGCCAATTTGCATGTATATGACCAGATGGAAGGTGAATAGGGCGCACAGGAGTACATAAGAATTATTGCAGGTCGCGTTCTGTAGTCTCTACCCACCCCCATGGGGGAAAGGTGTGTAATTATGTATGTCTCGGATTGCCGAGTTCAAACTTGTAGATTGCTACAAGTTTGAACAATAGTGCCAATCTACCGATGACTTCAGTCGATCTAGAATCACAAGTAAAATTTTTAAGAAACTGAAGTTGCAGATCCATCCTTTGTACAGGAGAAAATTTCGCGGCTTCTTCCCATGGGGTTAGGCAGAAACCACGGAATGCCACCTACTACAATCTTTACAACATATATTCATTTGTTTGCGTTTCACAATGTAGGCATATGGTTTTATAAATGGCTTAACGCTAAGAAGAACAATGAAGGACCCCTTTAGGGCAAAACAATATATTTTATAAAAGAAAAATATTAATCAACTGTTCCTTCAACTACTTTTCAAAACCTAGCTGACAGTGCTATTCGGCCAGCCAGATACACAACACAACAAGGG
The DNA here is from genome assembly GCA_964057025.1 of Standfussiana lucernea. Lineage (NCBI taxonomy): Eukaryota > Metazoa > Arthropoda > Insecta > Lepidoptera > Noctuidae > Standfussiana > Standfussiana lucernea. The sequence continues at coordinate 5,357,953 of OZ059794.1, read as the reverse complement.
CTAGTTTGCTTTTGATTGAAATTCCTTTTATATTTTTCAGGGTAAAAACGGCACATTCGAGCTATACCTAACTGGAGACCACGGCGTATTCGACGTGACGCCGTTCAAAGGTATAAACGAGGCGTCATTCCTCATCAGAGTCAATGATGCCTCCTTCTTGGACTACGAGAAGGTCACTGTTATGAATTTCAGTCTAGTCGCCAAAGAAATTGTTACCAAAGATCCTAAAATGAGGTAGGTTTGAAAAGTGTTGAACTGATAATTATTATTTAATTTTATTTATGTTCAACACTGTCTACTCTTTGTTAAGTTGCTTCTGTAGTCGAATAATCTACCACACTTCCGTGGTAACCATTTGACATTCTCAGTGTCTATTTGTTGTTGCAGTCACCAGTATAGTTCTAGTGCTGCCCAGTGGCAGCAATAGTATGTACACTTGAATGTATCCAAAGTACACTGTTAAATAATAACCAGGTTCAAAATCTGATTATTTATAACATTACATCACGCCTGTACCTAATCCCCAAAGGGTTAGGTAGGTACCAAAGGGTTAGACCTAATAGTACACCCAGATTTAGCCAGTTTTTTTTACCCGACTGCGCTAGAAGGAGGGTTATGTTTTTCAAGAGTATGTATGTATGAATGTAAGTATGTATAATTGTTTGGCACGCTCTGCGGCCTGAACTCTCGATGGATTTTAGCTTGAGAGGTGTCGTTAGATTAGTAATTACTGTGAGAGTGACACTGGGTATATCAATATAAAAATAAAAAACAAAATGGCGGATTTTTGGCGCCAAATTCAAATGTTTGGCACGCTCTGCAGCCTGAACGGCTCGATGGATTTTAACTTGAGAGGTGTCGTTACATTCGTATTTACTGTGAGAGTGACACTGGGTATATAAAAAAAAATGCGGATTTTTGGCGCTAAATTCAAATGATTGGCACGCTCTGCAGCCTGAACGGCTCGATGGATTTTAAGTTGAGAGGTGTCGTTACATTCGTATTTACTGTGACACCGGGTATAAATTTTGAATCAGAACACAACATAAGCTGGGAGTACCGCCACGCGGTGAAGGCGGTAAAAATTTGTTTGGCTAATCGTCTAAGTTTTACCGCAGTCGGGTTTTTTAGTTTTTTTTATTTATTACTTTTTTACCATGTAATAGAGGGCGAGCCTACTGCCATCAACCGGATACAAATCCAGACTTTGCTGCTGCTACTGAGAAATTCCTGATGAAAAAACCCAATAACATTTTGAACTAGGACCTCATGGTTAGCAGTCCCGATTGGTCATCACTAGACCAACGAAAGGTGATGATATTGACGCGGGGTCGTGGAGATTGGCACAGGAAAAAATAGGCCTGTACCCAGCAGTGGCTGTTGATTATAAGAGCAATGAGACAGTCTAGTTATAAATGTATTAATTAGCCAATGAAAAGATTACACAAATATAAGCCCGCGTTAGCCACGTTCCTGAACACAAAGTCTAGTTTAAAATAATGCATACCATTTATGATTTTTTTTCTTTCAATTCCAGCATAGTGCCAATAGTAGTCCACATAAAGGACGAGAACGACAACTTCCCAGAGTTCACCGAGTCGTTGTACACGGTATCGATACCTGAGAACTGTGGGGTTGGTACCACCGTCGCGTGGGTGCAGGCGCTTGATCAGGATTCTGATAATTATGGGACCAGGGGCATTAGGTATACCAGTCTTGGAGGGAGCATCGCTAATTTGTAAGTATCCGGATCATTTTATAATTTTCTGTTGTAAACCATGAAGGGAGTAATATTACCAAAACTGAAACCTAGGCCAACCTGCCTGGCCTGTAATGTTTTTTTTTGTACGAGACGTCTATGCCATGTAACTTTTCTTAATGGCAAGTTACAGGTATGGGTGCGTTTAAAAAATTGGCAATGTGACAAATAGTGGTCAAATATTTCGCTGTTTTGTTTGTATTTATTTGATAAATATTACTGACTGAAATGATTTAATATCGCTCTATTAGCACAAAGATATTGTCTACGCATTGCAATATTAACGCGCTGTATTGTTAAAAATTATTTAAACGTAATTATTTCAGATTAAACCTCAACCCGATATCAGGAGTAATAACAGTAAAGCAAGCAGGCGGCGACAGTTTCGACCGCGAGTTGATTTCCCGCCATTACCTCACCGTTGAAGCCAGAGACGACTTGGGCAAAGGAAACAGGAACACAGCCCAATTGATTATTAACATAGAGGATGTCAATGATAACGCGCCCATGTTCCTGGCCAATAAGTATGAAGCGAGGTTGTTGGAAAATGAAAAGGACTTTGAAAATCCACTCGTGCTTGAAGCTAGAGATCTGGATTTGAATGGTATGTTTTTTTGATATTTTAACGTTTTCTATAAAGTTGACACACGTCCGTGTCAGTGATATGATACCGCTGGAGACTCCGTATGTAAACAAAAGGCCACAGCCGGACCACCTCCAGAACAATACGAGCCGAGTGCGCTTGTGTGCAGCGGGGTGACGTGCGGGGCAGCGGGGCTCTGCCGCATGCGCGAGCTCGCGCGCGCTGCTGCAGGGTGGGGAGGGGCAGCGGAGGCGCGGCACAGCGCGAACTGTTGCCGCTGTCAGCCGTAGATACGATTCTTGGAAATCAACAGTGTATGGAATTAATTCTAGTAGAAAGGGGCGAAGTGTTTTTTGTAGGATAAAACTTTACGTAGTAAACTCTCGAAATTATGGTAAAAACCGCATCAAAATCTGACTCGGAGACTAATGCCAACAGCGATAATTTAATGTGATAACTTATTTGTTTGTTACCGTGTAACTTTTTTTTTTAAATCTCAATATACAAGTACCTTGTATAATAATTTTAAACAATCATTTCATACAGCCATTTTATTCATTTTAGGTACAAAGAACAGCCACATAGAGTATTCCATAGTCGGCGGAGACTACAAGAACAACTTCTCAATAGATCCAAACTTGGGCATCATCACTCCATTGGGAGGACTAGACTTCGAGCAGATACCGGGCGATAACAGCAACTTACGACCGATACATCTAACTGTGAGTAGATTATTTTATTTGTTTATAATGGGCCCAATTATTTCGTTTGTGAGAGAGTTTCGTTGGAATCAGAATTTTATATGTTAGCGTAAAATTGTTACCCACCTTAACATTAATTACTCTTCGTACACAATATAAAATGTCATGTCCCATCCTCCCCCCTGCCATATACCATACTTGAATAGGCCGAGAACCCTAAAAGCTAGAGTCATCGCTTTCTACACAAGCACAAGCTTGTGTGCGCGTTGTGTGCTAGTGTGCGGTCACAAGACCGCGTACTCATATACAGACAGAAATGACGACTTTTATGGCCGTCACACATTTTCGGCGCCATAAATTTTCTTGGTACTTTCTTAAGAAAGTCCTAGACGCTGTCGGTGTAGCGATTTGGCGCTCTGTGCAACCTACAATAACTTCTCCGCACTTTTCGGAGGCAAAGCTCTCTAAATAAGTTCAAATACTGAATTGAAGACACTGACTCCTGTAACACAGGTCTCACCTAGCACAGGAGTCAGGGATTCAAATGGAAATGTAAACCTTATTTCTTTGTGTCAATAAAATTATTTTTATTATTTTATTACTATCAAAAAAGTTAAACTTTCATTATTTTCAGGTTCGAGCCCGCGACTTCGGCGAGCCGTCCTTATCGTCAACAATACCTGTGACGATCTATGTACAGGACGTGAATGATCACGCGCCGCTGTTCCAACAGATGATGTATAAGAGATCTATTCCGGAGGACATGCCGGGCGGTACCAGTGTACTGGAGGTATGAAGGGTTACCCGTTCAGTTGAGATAGATATCTTTCTTCGTCTAGGTTTTTAGGACCAGATCACATGATACAAATATTCAGGACTGCCTTAAGTGGATGACAGTATTTGAAAACGACTGTCTAATTCCCTCGATTTAATTCACTAGATTTTTTTGCATGAAGAATGATTTTGTTGATAAAAGCGTGAGGGGTTTACAGTTAGCACATTACCATAAAAATCTCCATCGCCTGAGTATTGGAATGTTGCCGAAGGTTGCTCAAATATTCATTTAAATCTAAAACTCCGATTTCTTACTAATCTCGACACAAAACTAGTTTGAAAGCAAGATTCGTGCTTGGATATCCTCAATTCATTGTGGTCTGCAGTACTTCAAAACATAATTTCACTTTTATTTCCCTTCTCAGGTAAAAGCTCGTGATGCCGACGGATCATCTCCCAACAACCGGGTAGTATACCGCATACAACGCGGCGCCAGTGACAAGTTCGTCATAGAGTCCCGTACGGGAGTAGTATCCGTTGCTAACGGATCCACTCTGGATCCTGATAAGACTACGCCGAAGAGCAATAGATATACGCTTACTGTGGTACGTATAAAACCATATTACAAAAAAAAAAAAAACTCGAAGAAAATGCCGGGTGTTCATACTAAGCTATTTGATTCATATTAAGAACTAGCTGACTCACGCAACTTCGTCTGCGTAATATGTTTGATTTGATTGATGATCTGCTCATATTGGTCGCAGCGTGATGTTACATAGCCTATAGCCTTCCTCCGTAAATGGACTATCCAATACTTAAAGAATTTCTCAATTCAAACCAGTAGTTCTTGAGATTAGTGCGTTCAAACAAACAAACACACTCTTCAGCTTTATAATATTAGTATAGATTCAAATACACATAATAGATTCCTAATCAGGCCTTCTATTGCTAATCAGAATCTATTTAGTATGATGAAATAGCTTAGAAACGATACACCTCGGGTGTTTAAGATCAAATGACCTTGACACTACTTTTTTCATACCATATCAATCAAGACTGCTACAGTTGTTTTATTTAAAGAGCAAACTTGACGCCGGCGTCAATTTGTGTAATCTAAACCTTATTTCAATGCCCAGAGGTCACTATTTATCTTAATATAAAAAAAACACGTGCATCCGTACAGACTAATCTCCGTAACCACCCAACTGATTTCAACGAAATTTTGTGAATTTGTATGATTGGTTCCAGCTTAAAAGATAGGATTGGAGTTTCGGACCCGATAGTTAATGCCGTGCGAAGCAGGTGCGAGTCGCTTGTTTAAATTATAAAGTACAATGTATTCAATATTCATAGGTGGCTTTGGACGGCGGCATCGGAGACCAGCAGCTTAGCGCGGCAGTTCTAGTGAACATTACCATCGTGGACGTGAACAACAAGCCGCCCTCGCTCGTGGAACCCGGTACTATCACCGTCAGGGAGAACACGCAGGTGATAAGTAGTCAATATTCATTTAAAACAGTAGTAAGGATCTACTACAAGTATATTACAAGATGGAGGGGACACTGAGACGAAAAAAATCAGCTGTTTCCTACAAAACTACAATACCTACACGGTCAAAATGTATGAAACAGTAGAATATTTTTTTTAATAACCGACGAAAAATTTTTATGTAGGGGGGTTCAGAATGAAGTGCTGAATACGTGGTAACGGTTTTAGAGTCGGTGTCCCTTCCAAAGGACATGCCCAGTTTCAGCAAGAGAATGAGAAAAGGCGGTGGCGTTATAATATTTAAAAAAAAACTTACTACCTATTCTGATCATCAACGCATCAGATATAAATTTCATAGCGAAAGTTTTATACAACGTAGCGATTGTATCTCTCAAGGATCAGATTCTACCCATCATACCTAACAACATTCGCTATGAAATTCATATCTGAAAAGAGCTGCTCTTTTAATATCTAACAACCTATTTATCAAAAGTGCGAAAATTTTATTCACACTTTTTAAATCAAGTTTATCACCTCAGGTAGGGACCCAAATATACCGCGCGACTGCATACGATCCCGATGAGCAGCCAGTGTTGCGCTATGCCATAGACAAGACCGGCAGTGTTGCCAGAGATGAAGATGGGATCCCTATTTCTATTGCGGAGTATGATTATCTGTCTTTATGGGACCTCAACGCCGTAGATGGGACGCTAAAGGTGGTCAGGTAAATTAATGTCATGCTGTTCTATGGCATTCATTTCTTTAACAACTATTTTGTATGAGGTCATCAGCAGTCTGTCATCTTTTCATTCCATATGAAGGTTTTAACGGAAAGTATTATGAAAAGAGTTGGTGTTTTTTTTAATATTTGTAAATTAAAGTAAGTAACTGACTGATTCACTGACTGATCGATCAACGCGTAGCTAAAACCGCTGGGTCTAGAAGCATGAAATTTTGCACAAACGTTCCTTAAATGACGTAAGTGCACTAAGAAGGGATTTTCGGAAATTCATCCCCTAAAGGGTTGAAAGTTTGTACGAAACTTCGTCCACGCGAACGAAGTCGCGGGAAACAGCTAGTTTTAAATATGTAACGAATATGACATTCCGTGATGACGTTGTTTCTAAAACAAAGCCAGACAATCAGACTAACTTCCCATATCGACATTTAGCAAGGGAGATCACAACAAAATTAGATTTTCAAGTAAAATAATGACAACAGAAGTACAGAGGTAGTAGCTCGCCTTGCTGAATAATATAGTTTGAAAAAGGCTAGGTTGATTATCATCAGTGATCGGAATAGGTAGAGCTAATGTGCCTAAAGTTCAAGGAACAGAAACGAAAAGTGGAGACTTCCTTACGACAATTTTTTTTTTCGGAATATTTGTTCCGAATGTCGGAACATTACTTATGTACAACTAAAATTAATAAAGTAAAACAAATATCGAATTCATTTACTGTTTCTGTTTAAAAAAAAGTGCACAATTTTTATTGTTTCAAAAATAAAGGTGATCTCCTTATCTTCGTTTGAACGCCGTAAGTGACTGCGGAAGCTAATTTAATTTTCATACCAGCTTCTTTACCTGAATTAATAACAATAGAAAACGTATCTACTGGCTTTTTGAGAACGTCGTCCTTATTGTCGAAGTCAGTTAAAAAAGAAAAATAATGAATTCAAGTAGTTTACTGTACTGATTAATAAATAACATTCTATTTATATTTTTCCTATACACATTATTTCTTAATAAAACATAGAAAAAAAAACATTTAAAAATATAAAAAATAGTAGCCCACCGGTATCGGGAATAGGGTCCAAGCTACCGGCGGTCAGGGCTCCAGAGAGAGGAACCTCCTAACAATACGAGCCGTGTCCAGGAGTACCGCTTTCTGAATCAAGCCCTTGATCCAGCCGCCTAACGAGAGCCTCCTCAGGTATTGGTCGAGGCTCTTGGCAATTAAGCCATGGGCTGAAACGACTATCGGCACAATGATCGCCGTGTCCACTTCCCACATGTCGACAACCTCGCGAGCCAAGTCAAGTTACTTGATTTGTTTATCTTTCTCGGCTTTCACGAGGTCCCCCTCATGCGGGACCGTTATGTCAACAATCATTGCGCGCCGCTCTGATCGATCCACCACCACTATATCAGGCTTGTTGGCCACAATAGTCCTGTCAGTGATGATGGATTGATCCCAGTACAGTGTGATATTGCCATTTTCGAGAACTGGATCGGGCACATACCTATAGTACGGCACTTCCGATTCCACAAGGTTGTAATAAATAAATAACATTATTGTACTTACTTAACTGATTCCGAGACATTTCCGAGTTTCAGAAAAAAATATTCGGAAAAAAAATCGTAAGGAAGTCCCCACTTTTCGTTTCTGTTCCTTGAACTTTAGGTATATTAGCTCTACCTATTCCGGTCACTGATTATGGATCATAGATGATGGTGACACAAAACTCATTTATTTAAAAAAAAAAACTATCACATTACATCTCTCTTCACCAGACTTCTAGACCGAGAGAAACTCGAGATAGTGAAACTGGTTATTACCGTGGAAGACATGGCAGCTATAGATGGTGGTCCGCGTCAGACCGCTTCAGCAACCCTCACGATAATCGTCGACGATGAGAATGACAACAACCCGGTGTTCAGAAAACCGCTGTACAAGACCTCTATCACTGAGAACTCGAAGAATGGAGTCAATATAGCAACGGTTATAGCTGATGATGCTGATAAGAATAAGTGCATGAATTATTTTGTTGAAGGCAAGTATTTACAATTATTTTATTAAGTTGGGCTCGTCTATTCCAACAACCTCATGTATGCACAAACGATTCGATTTCGATTCGGAAAGTGTTATGTCTATCTCGCTCTCTTTTGTTAAGCAAATAAAAGATAGACATACGACTTCCCGAATCGAAGTTTGCGAATACAGGGGCTGATCAAACGGAAGGTGTAACGTAAAGATGATTCAAAATCGACGGCCTATCGGAACTTTATAGAACAAAAGTACAATAATTGTATACTGCCGGTCTCTGCACGACATTAATTTTATTTAATGTCAAATGCCATTTAAAACTATGTGATTGGTTGTTTTTAGTTTGATTACCCAGATGTGATCCAGCTTTTGGAGGCTGTGGTAAAGCACGTTACAGCTAATCTTTCTGTTATCCTTCGCCTCCTAACTCAAACAACTCGAAAATTTTCATAGAGAAATTACAAACCATTGTCCTGTTATCAACAGGACGCGATGAACTTCTAAGCCTGGTCCACATGGACAGCAAAACAGGCGAGATTGTGGTCGCAAGCAAGATAGACCACGAACTGTATCCGTGGATCAACCTCACTGTCAAAGGGGTAGACAGCGGTATACCTCCGCGGTATTCTGTCGTCGACGTGTTTATACAGGTAAATTGATATTTATCCTTTCTTTTTCCTCTTTTTCGAGTGGTTAGTGCCTAACCTGGTGTCAGAGTTTTAATGTCGCCCATGGGCCCCTGACTTGGCCTTACATGCCTTCGAGAAATATCTCTCGGGCATGCTGGATTGGTTTGCTCACGATGTTTTCCTTCACCGAAGCAAGTGAAAATTATACAATACGCACATGAATCCGAAAAATTAGAAGTGCGTGTGTTGGGTTCGAACTCGACACCTACTTGGCAGTCCGACTGTCACACCACTAGGCTATCACTGCTAATTCTGATCTTAACCAAGGATTCATGTAAATATTACCTTAGTTACAAGGTATAAGGTAATCCGAATTTACCATGCAGTTTGTATTGTCCTGTGCCCGTGACACATCCCTACTTTAGAATCCTATGTAGGTATGGAGTTTTATGAGGAAAATAGTAGCGTTACTAAGTATAAATAGAAAATGATGATGCTATGTGTTTTAAATATTCCAAAACTTTATTTAACTCGTGTTTTAGTATAGCATTACCTTCGGAGGAAGTCCTAAAGCACTCGTAAATTAACCGTTATTAAGGTTCCGAACAAATGAAAATCAAAATCTGTGTAATCTCACATTCTTTTTATTTTAAACCTCACGCTTCTATTCCCCATAGGGTTAGGCAAAGGTGTACCTAATAGTACACCCACATTTGGCCAGTTATTTTTAAAGTCCCATGTAATAGGGAGCGAGCTTATTGCCATCAACCGGGCACAAATCCAGACTCCGTGACTGCTACTGGGATTTCCTAATGGAAAAACTCAATAACACTTTGCCCGATCTGGGCATCAAACCCAGGACCTGATGCTTAGCAGTCGCGCTTGCGACCTGCATCCCCCCCCCCCCCAGGCGAAAGTTAAAGAATGTATGACGTCATTCATCCTTATATAGAACCACTGACCTATCACAACTTTTTCTAGGTGTTAGACGAAAACGACAACAATCCGATATTCGAGTCATCAGCATTTGAGTACCGAGTTTTAGAGGACGTAGAACCTGGAACCACCATCGCTAACATCCTGGCTCGAGACGCCGATTCGGGCGAGTTCGGGAAGATCACCTACTTACTCGATCGGATGTCCACGCAGGTAACATTAGTAACAGAGAAATAGCTTGAGCACATTTGTCAAGGGATTCTTATAAGGAGAGTAGATAATTTTGGAGATTTCAATGTATTTAGTGGTGGCACCTTCATACAAGCTTGACTTGCCGTATTTTTGGCCACTAGGCACGCCATTATGTATTGTTTTGATCTATGAAAATGAAGTAAGCCTATTGCAGTTCACTGCTGGACAAAGGCCTCTCCAAAGTTGGGCTACAATACCTTGTCTTCCGCAGAGGGCATTTTCGTTTGACGAAACGGAATAATAAAAGAAAATAAAATCTTTCAAATTTAACAGTCGCTAGTTATATTTTAGTCTTTCTAAAGTTATTAAAATGTTCTATTTTTCTTCACAGTAATTTAACATTAAATTATTGTAATTTGCAAAGGAATCATTATATTGTTCACGTTGCGTGAACGATACAATAAAAGGAAGTACCTTTATGAAACTACGATCATTTATAATCATGACAATGCACATAATATTAACGCAGCATTTATTCGATCAACAATTAATAACCGTTACAAAAACAGGGCGATCGTAGAGCTTTGACACTTGCTTTAAGAAGAAAGAGGTCCTTTTATTAAAATCAGATATAGTTTTCAATAACTCTCACTTTACAGGGCAAGTTTCTGATAAACGCAGATACAGGTGCATTAACAGTGTCCGATTGGCTGGACAGAGAGACTCAAGCTACATACAACCTTGTCATAGAAGCTTGGGACAACTATCAGTTTGGATACCTTAGCGGGGAAAGTCGAAATGCTTTCAAACAAATTGTGTAAGTAACCAACTGTCTTCTTTGCAAGATTCCTCATAAACTATGTATGGTTTGAACTAAAAAGCCCTGATAAAAATATCATGTGATGACAAACTCGCTAAAAATAACGTTATTTTGCAATATCTTTTGTTCATAAATGAGATTAAAAATGATAGTCAGTATTTGCCTTTAGCTCGCGGAGAAAAGATGTGAATGGAAAAACAAATAAAGAGCGAATGATATGCTGTGACTCCTAGTCAGTTTCTTTATTGAACTTAATAGTTATGTTTTATAGCAGCTTCTTCAAACGATAACGTTTGCTGCGCCAACTGTCAAAGAGATAACTAACTTAGAAAAGAAAATCTGCTAGTCAGAAGACTAGCAGGTTTGTCCAGGTATAGTCAAGGAGAAGAATCTCCTTTACTTTACCAGGACAACTCTGCAATTCGCCTCGTTCAAATCCTAGAATGAGAGAGCTTTACATCGGCAAAAAACGCACTGACACTGACTCAAACACAGATCTGCTAATAGTATTGAAACCTGATCCCATTCTCCATTTTAAGTCACTTCTTTTCCCGCAGAGTCCACATAGAAGACGTGAACGACAACCCTCCAATACTGCACGTGCCGTCGGACTGCACCACTATAACGGAATTCCACAACTATCGGGAGCCTATCGTATCGGTATCTGCCACGGATGCCGATGACAACTCCGCGCCCAACGGACGAGTGCAGTTCCATCTGGTTGGCGGGAAGGGACATGGTATGTCATGTATTATAGATCTTGCCAGCAAGATTTAAGAGGACGTTTGAAAGTGGCGCCGGTAACAGAAAGTTTTTAAGGGAGTCGTCAGTCTTGGTATAGACATGTGATGAGGAGAGATGAAACGAATATGACCAAAAGAATAATGATTATGAATGTCTCTGTTCCTCTCTATCCATTAGATATAGAGGGAGAGGGAGGCCAAATAAAAGATGGATGGATTATATGAGGAACTCTAGATCCGCCCAAATGAGCCAAAGATTAAGTTCTGCCTCTTCTTTTTGCCGTAGGCTGAGATCCAACATCATTAATCTTAAGTATTGACGGATCAAACTTCCACTGGTTGTCAGAACCTCGACCACGCCTGTCCTCCTGTGGCTTGTTTGCGTAAAATATGATACAAATATTGTTCTTACATGTCTGTATCCTCGTTTACGTCACTTATCCTGATTCTCTGCACCAACATGCATGCCAACTATTGCAGTAATTATTTTTAACTGAAACATACCATTTCTAGATCTATTTCGTTTCGAGCAAGTGGGTGGCGATGCGAACACGGGACGTTTGTTCGCTCGCCAATCACTGAAGGACCGCTTCGGCAACTATACACTTGTAGTAGAAGCTAGAGACTTGGGCATTCCGCCTAACGTGGTGAGAGGCGAGCTGAGGTTGTGTGTGACTGATTATAATGATCACGCGCCTGTGTTCGTGCATCCGCCTCAGAATGTCACTATCAAAGTACCTGAGGTAAGTTTGGGTTTTTTTTTTTTTTTACCTTGGACTTTTCCACTCCTGGTCAAAGGCCTCCCCCATTCCTTCCACTTCTGTCGATGTTACGCTTCTCGACAATTAACTAGAAAGCTATCCAAGGCGTCCCGCCATCGTCTTTTCGGTTTGCCGCGACCCCGTCTAGCTGTCTCAGGGCTCCAGTATTGCGAGCCCACAGCTTTGCATCCGGCGGATATGGCCATTCTCATTTTAGTTTAAAATATTCAAAATGAAATATAATTTCGAAGCAGAATGAAGCAGATTTACTTTTTCTGTTTTTTCTTTACTTTAAATTAGAAATGCTCCTAAAATAAGTCATTTACACTTACAAATGCAGCAAATAATTACCGATTTCTTCCTAGAACGCAACAATAGGAACAACGGTAGTAGAAGTCAGAGCAATAGATGCAGACATAGGCCCGAACGGTGCCGTACGTTACCGAGTACGACAAGATGCGTCCGGAGCGTGGCGCGCCTTCACCGTGCACGCCACCAGCGGCGCGCTCAGGACTACGCAGCCGCTAGACAGGGACAAACAGACCACGTACCAGGTAAGACAGAGAGAGACGAAGATTACAATCTTCGCTATCAGCACAACTTAGATATTTTATATTTCGGAACGGCTTTAGAAGATTTTGTCTCAAACAATTCTTGTTTGTATTTATGCCAGCTATTGTTTGATAGAGGTTTTTTGCGTAATCGCTATTTTGAAAATAAAATAAAATGGCGAAAGTTAGGCAAGCCACGCTTCATACAAAAATCTTCAAACCCCTTTGGGAAAACGAACACTCCCTTGTAAACGCTGGATTATCTAACATACATAAACTCACGACTTTTTCTCATGGGGTAGGTAAATACGTTAGCTCTAACGATCCTTGCACACTCGCTTTTCTTCGTCCACGTTCATACATCAGGTCTACTCTCTAAGCACGAACCCCGTAGTTTCGGCCGAAGATACAGGCGTTTCCTACTCCGTATCACTTACGGACTTACGAGTAGTAGAGGGACCCGAACTAAAAACGAATGACAACACGATTGGACAGTTGTCCCTACTCACGATGTATTTTCAATACTCATGAATCCGAAAATAATAGGGCGTAGGGTTCATTTCGAAGTTTCGATCTACTTTCGTACGGGCCCGTATCTTCGTTGACGGACTTAGAGAGTAGGCCCCCTGGTCATGCACGCCGGTTGAGCGTACTATGCATCATCTATCTAATCTTATTTACCTTCTCTCCCTATTTAAAAATAATATTATGAGCAATAATCTTATGTAGTTTGAAATCCCTTTTAGAAACAGTAGGTCACTACAAAAAATACCTACGCCTTCTTTAAATATAGGTAATCAATGGTAGAAGGTGGAACCACTTGCTTTCACTCAAAACAAAAGCAATGCGAGTGAGCCTGTTAGCTTTTAGGCTACACTGAAACAAGTTGTAGTATTGTCTGACCCTGAAGCGCCATTACCTTGTAAATAAAATTACATCTGACTATGAATAAAAACTATTCATAAAATCAACCATTCATCGTCGTACCTGTGTGCTACATTGCCAAATCCCGGTCGCCAGTTGTTGACTGGTCGTCTGTGATTTATTTCTGGTTTTACGCCTTATTTTATTATTGTTCATCGCGTTGATGACATCAGCATTGACGCAGACACACAATCAACGGACAAGTAGCGATAACCTGACATTGTTTTCCGGATCATTGGTTTTAATTATTTCGGAATGCTTGACTAACATTGACTTTCTCGATTTATTATGCACTTACCTAAGCTTGACAATTAATTATTTAGGCTAACACACTCTTATCAAGGCATTATTAAATTAACAATCAAATTACTACAAAGAAAATATAGGTAGGTACTTATCGCAATTATGTTAGTAGGCGGTCAACAGAATATTGGGTTTCATCATTCTCTTGACCATGATCCATTTATATGACAGGGGGACACGGCTAAACGGTTGGTTTGTACCAACGCACACATCCAATACAACATCAAAGTAGATCCCGTCTCCCTATTTGTCTCCTCATTGATTGTCAGGATTCCGGTTGCCATGCTTCGTATTATAATGAAACTCAGTCAAGGGCAAAAATATGTATTCATTTAGCGAATTTCAGAAGTCCTTTTCTGCGTCTATCTACACACATCAAAAGTGTCTAGGGATCAAGCATTTTTATGCGGATTTCTTGAGATTGAGATGTGGCTTTGTAATAAATTTATGATTTTATAAATTTATATGGATCCTTTTTGGTGCATTTCATAATTTGAATCAGGAACTCTCAATCAAATTCGAGTAAAAGATGAAAATAAGCTGTCAATATTTTCCCTATAAAAACATACAACGCATTGAAGACATTATTAGTGCTACTGTTTCCCTACTACTGATTAAAACCAACGTTATTATGGAGCGGCGACGTCATTTAAGCAGGGAAGAAATGCTCAGAGCCGTGGGAATGATAGAAGCTGGTTCCCGGCGACGTACTGTGGCTTTAGCTCTGAATACAAGTCAGAGTGTTATCAGTCGACTTTGGACACGTTACCGAAGCACTGGTACCGTGGCTGAGCGCCATGGAGGACGGTATCGCTGCACCACACGGAGACAAGACCGATACATTCAAATCTTAACTCGAAGAGCTCCAACAATAACCGCCATGATGTTAGCCGTGAGGCTTCATCACTCTTCAGGGAACTTAATTAGCGACCAAACAGTCAGAAACCGCTTGCATGAAGTGAACCTTCATTCCCGAAGACCGCTACGGGTACCACCTATAGCAATGCACAATCGTAGGATTCGATATCAATGGGCTCTTGAACACAGAAATTGGGCAGAAGAACAATGGCGTTTCGTGTGCTTTTCTGATGAGTCTCGTTTTGGTATGAGACCGGATACAAGACGTATACGACACTGGAGAACCCCTGGACGCCAACAGCGATTAAAATCCTGCCAGGAAGTCCATCCTTATAGTGGTGGAACCATCATGGTATGGGCGGGTATTTGGATCGGCGGAAGAACTGAGTTGATTTGGATCAGAGGCAACCTCAACGCTCAAATTTATGCTGAGACGATTGTATCAGACGTCATCGTTCCTCTACAAGTGCAAATCGGTCCCTTATTTCAGTTAATGCATGATAATGCACGACCGCACACCGCAAGAGTTGTAAGACAGACTCTCGCCGCAGCTAACATCAATGTCCTGCCCTGGCCTGCTCAGTCGCCAGACTTGAACCCGATTGAGCATGCATGGGATATGCTACAGAGAAGAGCTCTGCCGAATATGGAGGGTATCCAGTCGCAAGAAGACCTTTTTTTGTTGTTGCAACGAACATGGGCGGCCATTCCACAGCGTGATTTGGATGAACTCATTTTGAGTATGCCAAACCGATGTTCTTGTGTTGTTAGTGTTCGCGGTAGAAACACGGATTATTAATTGTTTAAGTTACCCAATAAAATTTTAAAGAAAACTGTTATTTCAGTCTTTTTTTCGAACTTTAATGTTAGTGGTTCAAATGTCAAAAATCCCTTTATTAGGAAAATGGCAAATTTCTTTATTAATGCAAAGGTGACTTGGTTTATCGTTACTGTGACAAACGAAAACACTTTATTTGATGAATCCTTAAAGAAAATTTTAATTAATATCAATCAGGAGAAAAGTTATTGCAAAAATATATGTTGATCCCTAGATACTTTTGATGTGTGTATTTAATTTCGTGATATTAAATGCGCAGTATCTTCCAAGCCAACCCAATACATCGACTACTATGCCGATTAAACTGTTGCCCAAAGTTGTGAGAAAACAAATGCGTAGTAATTTATCTCAGTGTACCTTTTAGTTTTTTTACCCAATAATGTTACCAGACTATTCTATAAAAAATTTGCTCCCTTACATTTATTGATTACTCTGATGCTTCCACCCACAGCTCAGAATAGAAGCCTACGACCTCGGCTTACCAACGCCTCTAAGCTCAGACCTGGACCTCACAATATACGTCCAGAACGTGGACAACTACCGGCCACGTTTCCCCAGCAAGCACATACATATCAACTTCACAGAGAATGCGCCTAATAATGGGCTGTACTTGCCCAGTGTTATAGAGAGAGATGAAATTGATCGCGGCGATGAGCCTATGCTACCTGTGTGCTATTATATCGTCGGTGGTGATGAAGATGCTGTGTTCGAGCTGCAAAGGAGTACGCATAGGTAGTGATATTGATTTTATTTTAGATTTTGTCGATAGTGCAGTTGGTGCTAATCAAAGAGATTTAAAAGACTAATAAAGCGGACATTCGGAATAATTTCATACAAAAATTTTGATCCTGAACATTTTCGAATTTGACACACGAATGCTACCTGACAAGCGGGCGTATGACACTAGACAGAACGATTTGTTAATATGTAGTAACAAGTTTTGGATTACGATTTTCTTCGTCTTGTCACGTCTATCGCTCGTAAATATTTGAATGTCTTTGGTGCTAATAAAAGATTTAAACATAGTCTTGCCTCCATAAGGTATTGAAAGTGTATTCAAACTATGGGGAGCTTGGTTATTCAACAGTCATTTTCGCCAGACACTACCAAAGTACTTACCTACCGATATCAAATTATCAAAGAAATAAACAAATCCATCCTGTGTATTGGAAAATTTCAGACTATCAACGCAAAAACCATTAGACCGCGAACAGAAATCGACATACACTCTCATAATACTAGCATCAGAAGACTGTTTGCATATGCCTAAGTATGATGAAGAGATAGATGGAATCAGCACACTAAATGTTCACATTATTGTTAACGATGTGAATGATAATGCGCCAAAGTTCACCAGTAAGATATTCACTGGAGGAATTACTACTGAAGCTGATTTTGGGATTGAATTTATGCACGTTAAGGTATTATTCGCTTATTTTGTATTTCTGTAATGTCCATTTGCTATGCAGACTGTTCATTCATTCACAGCCAGCGACAATGATGCACCTATTGGGTAACTACGAGTAGCAAAACGGGTCAATGGTCTGCCTTCGCTTTAATATTAGTATGAGGCATTCCTGCCTTTCATTTCTAATAGGCAAGCGTGCTCCACCTTAGGCCGCATGATAGCTTCACATCAGGCGAGTTTCGGCCAACCGCGAGCCTATTTAGTATTTAAAAAAAAAAAACATTTATTCCGCTGTATAATATTTTGCTCTATTGATAGAGGCCATACATAAAACGAATGGTTCTCTCATAAAACATACTGATGTATGAAAGTCGATATTCGGTAAATGCGCGGGGTTTTATGTCGGAGGAGATTTATTCTATTACCTATATGTATTTACCTACCATTTCCAGGCTATAGATCTAGATGAAGGTGAAAATGCCAAAATAAGTTATTATCTAATTGGAGATGTAAAAGAGACTCTCACGGAGGGGCTGGAGAATTTAGCTGTGTTGCCGTTTCTAGTCAATGTCGAAACGGGTGCAGTTTCCTTGAACTTCGACCCACAGAAGGGGATGAAAGGATACTTTGATTTTAAGGTAATTTTTTATTGTATGAATAGATCATAAGTTCGTCGTCCCATTCGCATTCGAAGCGCCTGTCAAAATGAAGTTAGGAATGGCCGCCGCGCGCATGCGTGTTGGTGACAATTTCTGTTTATACTGCGTAGCTACGTTGCAAATCAATAGTGCTGAATGATAAATAGCTTGAAAGTCCATGCTGTATCCAATTATAGTATTGATGTTTCATTTTCCTTATCATTTTATCTTTCGAGTCATAAAATGATAAAGTTGCGGATAAGAATCTTGGACTTTGAAAACGGAATGCAGTTGTATAATATTGAATCTTTCGAAGGTATAAAATAATATTTTTTGGGGTGCTCTTGGTTTCATATGCAGTGAAATTCAATAGGTAATAGAAGTTTTTGGACTCCGAAAATCACGCATTGTGATCTTTAAAGCATTGAATAACAAAGTAACAAGCTTAGCTTAGTAACAGCGTAGGATTGGAAGCATGCCCAATAAAGGGCCAATACCCTTTACCCCTGAATTTACTCTGCCAAATCTTTGGGATCAAGGCGTTGTTACACTAAAAGTTCTATTTCTTCACTTCCAGGTTCTAGCAAACGACACAGGCGGCTTACAAGACGAAGCTCACGTATTTATCTACCTTCTCCGCGAAGACCAACGCGTTCGCTTCGTCCTCCGGGCACATCCGTCCGAAATACGTGACAAGATCCACGTATTCCGAGAGCGTTTAGCACAAGTGACGGATTCCGTCGTAAACGTAGATGATCTAAGAGTACACGAAAATAAAGATGGCTCGGTGGATAACACGAAGACTGATCTGTACTTGCACCTTGTGAATAGAGAAGATCATTCGGTATTAGAAGTTGAACAAGTACTCAAATTGGTTGATAAGAATATTGAACAGTTAGATGATCTTTTCAAGGTAATGAAAAATTTTTGAATTAATTTTTATTTGCTTGTATTACTATTATGCATACAAACATAACTTGGCATGAAACTATAAAAAAATAGTGATTCATGATGATTCATTGCATTGCACTTGTTAGATTGACCATCCTATCGGAATAGTTCATAGTTCATCTGTGTTAGAAACAGCGGTAGTTTTGCCCTCACGCCACACTATTATCACCCATATATTATTCAAATTCACATCGATGACGCGATCACACTTCTGCCTATCCTTGGAGGCACACGTGGCGATCATGTTAGTCAAAGAGTTCAAAATCTACGATACCTACCAACCTCTTTTTCTTTTTATTTTTCGTAGGAATTCAACGTGCTCGATACTCAGCCAGCCGAGTACCAGCCCCTAACTGCAGAGACGCTGTCGTCCAATCAGACGGTATTCTGGCTGGTGTGGACCACGCTGTTCCTCTCCGTACTTCTCGTGCTGGCAATCATGATGTGCCTATCTCAGCGCGCTGACTATGTGAGAAGACTGAAGGCTGCTACAGCGACAGCATATTGTAAGTACATATTTAGTACTTTATACCTACTACTCAACGCTTAATCAACAGTCGAGTTGGGTTTTCTTTGTATTGCTGACTATACCTATGAAACGGCTACACACTACCTCTAGATGTTAATTATTATTAATACAACATACTGCAATCACTATCTCCGGAAAGTGTCTAAGGTCAAAAAGGTGCTTATCAGACCGCAAAAGGAGAGTGGCGACTTTTGCAGTCTGATAAGCAACCATGCTTTTTTTACTATTGAGTACACTGTATACGCCCAACTTTAAGAGCGCGTTCATTCGAGCTAAGATTTTTTTCGACGCAATCCTGCACACCGTGTCTCTCGTGTGTATACATACACCCTTAGGGCAAACCCTCCTTATGTCGACTTGAGTTTTATATAAATGCATTTAGCGTGGAAATAGATAATATACGCTACTTCAAAACACAAGTTACGAAGGATTCAATCATTTATTTTATAATAGTTAACGTGTTTAACAATATTTGGGTAGTGACATAAATATGCAAACAATTATTTTTCTGTGCAGCCTCCCCGACCCCCGGCGAGTCAGACATGACTATCCGCAGCTCCGGCGGCCGGGTGCCCAACACAAACAAACACAGTACAAAAGGATCCAATCCAATATGGCTCCACGCTTATGAAAATGACTGGTACAAGTCAGAAGACCAACTCAGTCGCTCTGAACGCGACTCGCTAGATGAAAACGCTGTCGACCAAGACTTGTCAAATGAGAAACCCTACTTCATAACCACAGGCGCTTTCCCCTCAATAGAATCCAACGAGACCGAAGCCCAAACAAATCAAGCAAAATACGACTTCTATCAACAATTGGAACAAATGAAAAACGCAAAAAATATGGAAACGACTGAATTATAATCCCTAGTGTTAAGTGTAATGATACGTTTTTGATAATTATGTGCCTTTGTAAATTATGTACCTCCATTATTTTCTGATACATTTTGTAATAAACTGTATGACATAAGGACAAACTTTTTATTATAAGCATGTAGTTTTTTCCTGTACCCGCTATAACGTCGAACTTTGACGCTTCACTCGGGTGACATAAGTATTGTTTGAATTCACTTTTCATTACTAGTTATTAGTGTCCAGACGTTTCACTTCGAGAGAAAAATGTCGAATTAAATGCAAAAATGAACAGAAAGTGAAGCATCTGGTTTCGGATTATGGAAGGAGTTTACATTCTGGATCTGGCTTCATTTGGAATAAGTACTCTCTCACAGCATACCAACATACCAGCTCAGCTCAGCTCATACCATAACAGCTCTTGACATTCCTTAAGAGCGTTTACGTCTATCGCGCGAAGTCGAATTTAGGTAATTCAATGCATTTTTTACGCACACAGAAGCGCGCGTGTCTGTGTGCATAGCGCTGGCGCGTTCTCTTGCGCTATAGTCAAACTAACCCACTATGATCCGTTCGAGTGCAATTGTTGTAGTAAAATTTAATTTGAATTTGAACGTACACGAATTACTAAACTACGAGTGCATAAAATAAGTATTTAATAATATATTGCAAGTATAGCTATAATTATGATAAATATTAAAGTCGTTTTTTAATTATTCAAACATGAATTTGTTGATCTAAACTTTAGAAAGAAACCAAACTTCGTTAATTATTACTGATTTGTGATTGATTAATAAATATTTCTTATTCTATTCAAATAAATCACTTTATACGGATTTACTTATGTTTATTTTTTACTATATTTTAACCTGACGTGATGCTCCTCTTAGTGACACCTCTTATAAGGGAAATACAATAGCTTGGCGTTAACTTTAAAAACAATTTATGTTCTTATAAAGTAAATAACTAAAAGTTTAAATAAAATTAGTAGGTAAAAAATAGGGTAAATATTTGTTGTCACTAAAAATATTGTCAGTCATCAAAAATAATAATAAAAAATTTAATCATCAAAGTACCAAGATTTTTCAATCACACTATAAACGTCCGCTATCCTTCTAAGTACGGCTAAGGTCAACTCAGGTGAGGCAGAGCCCCGAGCGATGTGTCCTCTCTCTAGAAAGCCTCGCGGCGGACTGATTTGAAATAGCTCGCGCGCAATGATCTATAGTAGTTTTCAAATATTTTTAGAAAAATAGTCACTGTAAATTAGTTGAAATTTTAAATTGGATGTTTTAAAGCATATGTTCTTCTATTATATTATGCTAATATTATATTAAATTAAGTAAGATATATCGGTGAAAAAATCATTTTAATTCCTTAATATTTCACATTGTTTGAACTTTAATTTCTTATAGAAAGATACCTAAATCAAAAAAACTGCTATGTACATTAACTATTTTCCTTAGGATCTTAGCAATTGGTTAAAAAAAAACTAATTAGGTTTGCCAGTGGTTTCCTATAATAAGAGCTTCGAAACTGACGCTGAAAGGGAAATTAAGAAAATCTCTGTTGAGTTACCTTGATAGAATTTACCAATACTCTATTAATTGAAATATTTTTTTCACAACTATTGAGACAACAAAATTTCCTAAAATTATTAGTAATTATCATTTTTGTAAAATAAAGGGTTGATGGTATTAAAGGGTTTGAAAAGTACTGTTTTGGAGTCAAACAGCGCATGGACGGCGTAAACGCTCTTAAGTGGAAAATATTATTCGGTACAGGAAATTTTTCTTCAAATATTTCAACATAAGAACTAAGGACTTGGTTAATTTATAGTATGTAATCACAAAATAATAGGAGCGTTCCTATTCTTAACTATACGACGAAATATTTAAAGATTCTGAATTGATAAGATATAAAAATGATTATCACGCTCGTCGTAAGCGGCGACGTAAATATTTTTGTTTTGCATCTCCAAATTTTTATGAATTATTTTTACTTTATCCACGTACCTACCAGAGTAATTTATTTCTTAATCCTAATTCATATTAAAATGTCAAAGTCTATGTTATCAATTACGGCTAAACGGATTTAGATGAAATTTGGCACACGGATAGACCATGGCCTGGGTAAGGACAAAGCACACAATAATTAGTATAAAAGAAAATTCCCATGTAATATAACTAAAAAACCTTATTTTTGTTGTTTTGCGAACTGCACCCGTGAATAATTGAAAAGAACAGCTATAAGTGTGCTTTCTCTATTCTATTCGGCAAAGGCGTAATGAATCACCCTTAAAGGTACCAATTAACAATGGTTTTTACAACAAACGAAAAAATTTGACACTCTTATCGGTGTTGTTCCGCAGTACAAACGCTCTTATCTTATAACATTCACTACAGAAGTAGGTACCAATATCTGCAAGTCATCTGTGATTCAAGCCAAAGGAAGTCATTGTATCGCACCTGTCAGTCCGAGATATACACAGTATCTCTCGGTAATTTCCTCCTTGATAATTACTGACATTTTTGGTTAACCCTTTAACAGGCGTAACAATTTAGCAATCGGAAAATAATGCTAAATCGACATAAGTATTATTGGTACATAATAAATTTCAACTTTTTTTACATGTTTTTATTTTCTTCAAGTAATTAGTGAGTGATTGAAAAGTCTTGTAATAACTTGTGTAAAACAATAGAATAACTAACAGGAACACATTATTTAATTATTCAGCTGAAAAATATGGTGGGAGAAATATTCCCTTTGCCTGATAAAGGGTTAAAAAAGACCTATTTGTTTTTTAGCACTAAGCTCAAGACTGCAATGCTTAACTACATTCTCTTGAAAGCAATCGTTTGCTTTCAAGAATGTAGTTTGTGGCTTACGGTAATTCTAGTGTGTTTGGTTGTGAATGTGATTAGTATGTGACGGCAAACACGACACTGAATCTGTGGGTGACGGGGAATTAGTTAAGAGTGTGTAGCGTTTTCATTTCAGTATTTATTGCTAGTCAGGTCAGCCACAAGGATTATAGAATGATTTCATTATCGAGCTGCACAATGAAACGTATATTTTCATAATACAATATATATATGGTAACAAACATGTTATTCATCTTCTAGGAATATTATTTCTGTAACTAGCGACATTAACGCAAACCAAAAGATTTTATCATTTCCATAGCAATTATTTGGCAGATTCTCAGTCAGTGACCCAGTAACTAAGTATGTCAGCTAATTAAACTCGAAATGAATATTTACAGCTGCTTACGTTTACCAGGAAATTGCCTAAATAAAGCTCAAGGTGTTATTTACATACACAATAATTTATTGTTTCTTACAATTTAGTGAAGCTAAAATACAAGTTGTTGGTTGATTACAATTTGAAAAGCTTTAAATTTGAATCTCCCAGTGATAGATCAAGTGAACAAAGCTTCCTCTTGCCTGCAGCTGTAACGTTAACACACCCATGCTAGCCACTCGTGCCGTGACGCTGTTCACTTCAATTAGTTTTGTTCAATTACTCAGAGGATACGAGGATGGTTCAATGGAAAGGATATTCGTGGAAATCACAACGCAAGTATCCTTACAACCACAATATATATTAGATAAAATTATAATATAAATCGCCATATTGAAAAAAATCTAGATTAATCGTAACTTATCATCTTATGAGATACACTGTAATTTATACTGAATGTTGTAACTATTGGAGCGTTTTCCATTGTCATAAAATATTGTGGATGAAAGAAAACTGACCACTTCAATCAACGTCAGTCTGGTCTGTAGCACGCTACATTTACTAACTTAAAAAAAGTTGTTTTCTAGTAAAAAAAATTAACACTCACTCCGTCAACGAGCTCATTTTGTGATACCACTTGCTTACATTACCCAAAATGTTCTTAACACTTATGAGCTTTACTTACATTTCATTGACAAAATCCCTAACTGAACCGGACAATTAGTAAGTTGTAAGCAAGGAACGCTCCATTTCCTAACATATGGCTATTGTACAGTTTTACAATGCAATTTAGATCTAGTTAAAGTACAAATAGTTTAGGAATTACATAAATTCAATTGATGTAAATTTAACTAATCTTTAAACTTCAACTAAAGGAGTGTAAAGATAACTACTGACACATCAATGTAAAACAAAAAATAATTTTGCTCTTATAGAAAATGTTTCTTATTAGATAAAAACAGAAACTATATTTGCACATGGGAATTACTTAGATGCATTAAATTCGCATTTTAATATTACCAGATATGACTGAAATTAGGCTGATCCTAGAATGACCATGAACATTTTTACAATCTCCAGTAAATTTACGTTTGATGGGAATAACAGAGGACTGGGGGAGCGGGAACAAGGGAAAGGGAAGGGGATTAGAGCCCGGGCTGTGGCGATGTGTGTGTGTATGTTTGCTGACGTCACAATTGACTCATCACATGGCATATTTCCTCGTCCACTCACGGGCTAGTTCATTGTACTTTTCTCTGTCTGTTTTGTAGATCCTAGCAATTTCTGGCACCAACGGGTCATCTGGGTTTGGATCGCATAGGAGTGAGCAGATTGAGAGCAACACTGGAATTTAAAATATTATTCATCAATTTACAGTCTTCTAAAATCCAACAACAAATATTTTAGAGAACAAGAATAAAAGAAATATATTTAGGCAAAATGATTACCTTTGGATATGGTGAGTGCTGGAGACCACTGTGCGCGCAGAATGTCAAGACAAATGGAACCATTACTGTTTATGTTGGGATGGTAAATACGTGTTGTGAATGCAACTTTTGGTGGTTTAAATGGGTAGTCTGTTGGGAAATGTATGGTCAGAAAGAATACTCCTCCTTGATAAGGACTGTCGACCTGTAAGCAAAAGAATGAAATATTTGATTAAAACCATAATATTAATGATGCAATTCATTACAAAAACAATGTATCAAAACTACTTACTGGACCCATAATTGTGGCTTGCCAATGGAAAACTGAAAAAAAAAACAAAAATGAGATTAAGACCAGAGTTATAAAAGCTGAGAAAAAACCAAAGGGAGACAATTTCTAGTAGATTAGAAGGTCAAACAAAAAATAAGTAAAATCATTGCTGTTAAAACAAGGTCATTGACTTGAAATGTCATTGTAGTAAACAGCTATGTTCAACACAAAGAAAATTTGAGAAAATTATTTTGGATTCATAATTACTATCTCTAAAAGGTGTGCTTTTTTTAAAACTTTTTTATGTGTTGTAGCTCTTGTTGGACTCAGTTTCGGCATATTAATAAATACTCAGGGTTCATTATCCCTTGTACACAGTAGCTTTATACCATAGAAACTGTCTACATTGAAATGAGTCATTCTAAGAAGAATAAAAATATGACTGAGTCAGGAAATACTGAGCTCAGTAACATAACACTATTTATTAAATATGAGGTCTGAATCTTTATAACTATTCCACAAAACAGTGCTAGAAGCTTTGCCACTGAAAAACTCTACACTACAGCAATAATAAAGCAGGACTCATGATGATGTTTTGAGATTAACAGGTATAATAATAAGATACTACTTTCCTTATTTTGATAACTTAAAATATCCTATTAATATCAAATGTATTTTCGCTTACAGAGTTACATGTGTGTAGAAACTACATAGAATATATAATGATTTCAGGTACATCTTGCAGTGATCACACTGATCACTGACACTTCAAAAAATCAATAATGCTATGTATTCAAAATCAACTGGACTGCTTCCATGACACTGTTTCACAGTATTATTATTATACAACACAATGAGTCACAAAAACTAAAGTAGGCTGTAGATCAATAGGTACTTACGATCTTCACCGTGTGGACCTGCAGAACATTGTGCTGGTGGATCTCTGCCCAGATCTTGTAATTCCTGAACAATAAAACAATGTCATGTATACACAACAACAAGGAAACACAATACCATGACGAGAACATGTCACATCATCACGTCGGAAAATAAATGGGGGTTGAACATATTGTTCGGAACGGCTACTTCGATTCGTGATCGATGTTGTTTCTATCACTAATTAACGCTGTACACCGAAATATTTCACATTTTCACGGCACAGATGCGTTTCATGACAAGAAAACCTCAAAATTGGCACATAATTCCGACATTTTATGTACGCCGTGTGCACAAAATTGTCACCTACATAAACCAGTAAAACACCGTTATCCCATAAAAGTAACACTTGGAACCAGATCGATTAACCACCCAATGATTTCAATGAAATCATCACGCACACGGAATTATCCAGAAGAAATTTCGATAATAGGTATTCACAATGACGAAACATTCACTACGAAGTCTGATACCATTTTTACAACACTTCATTTGATACTGCAGTAAATTATTAAAATATAGGACACAAATGCCAATACGTACCCTATTAATTCGTTTTAACGCCATTTGATTATTTTATGATGGAATAAACTGACTTTCAACTAGACAACGAAACTGTGAGCCAAGGACCTTTGATTAGAGATTGCAAGATGGCTCCCGTCTAAACGCAAAAGTACCACCTAAGTCGTTTTATGTAGTAATATTGAATTTCTACTATCGAGGATCAAACTTTAAACGCTTAAATAAAAAATAATAATAACTTATAATAAGAAAAAATAAGAACTAGAACAGAGCACGGATTATAACAAAATTAAACACTCTCAGCAAATGGAGAACAGCAAACAGGAAAATCGACCATTTACAAAGACCGTTCTGAATAGCACAGTTGTTTAACGTGTAGGTGTCGTTTATGGTTGCAAGAGTTTTTAAATTAGTTATCTTTCCCTTTGATTAAAATACCATTTTAATATAAAAAGCAAGTTGTAATAAAAAGGGATTTCTTAATCATTATTTACGCCGATTCGTAAACTACAATTCACTATAGTTTTTTGTTTACAAAAATTATAATGAGTAGTGATTTTTTCAAACTATATTACGCTATGGTAACACTGAAAATGATAGGATGTGACGTCATGCTCGGTGAAGAATTCTCTGGGCGCTATTTTTGGATTATTTGTAGATATTCATTACTGAAGTAGGCACGCAAGCTATTTTGAAAGCACATTTTTGCAATTTGAAACTTTCTCAGGTAAATTAGCTTGACAAAGGCACGAAAAGTACGAACTACATTTAAAAAAATGCTAACAAAATCAGAATATTAATTCATTGAGCATTTTTACGTCACTCTTTGCATCAGCGCAGGAAATATTATTTTGTTCATACAATCTTTTGGGCAATCCCTAAGTAGTAAACATTGGTCATTAAAATCTATCTAAGAAACCTAGTTTTCTGTAATTGATTTTTGTAATTAGTTTCAACTAGCTTATGACCGCGGCATCGCCTGCGTGGAGTCCGTAATTGTCTCACGGGATCGTACTACCCTGATAAAAAGTATCCTGTGTGAATCTAGCTGGATTATAAAATAACTGAGTAACCAAATTTCATCGAAATCTATAGTAGTAAATAGTAGTTTTTAAGTGAAAGAGTATCCATCCATCCTAAAAAACTCGCATTTTATAATAATAGTAAGATTAGATTTACAGCCATTATATCAGCCGTATACGTTAATATCAGCTATTGATAGTCATCAAAGAGATCGTAGGTACCTAATATTTGAAAGTCTTTGATAATCTATTTTTTTTCTAATTGGTGCCTTTAAAAAAAGTTGCTTAGTGTGATAGGTAGGCATTTTCTGTTGAATGAAACATAAAAATAGTTTGCGTTAAACATCATTAAACTTCATATCTTCATAACCACGCGGACGAAGTCGCGGGCAACAGCTAGTCATACAAATAAGAGTTGATGGGTTATTTGTATTTTTTCTGCCGCGAGCCCGCTTCAGTCTCAAGGTTAATTAATTATGGTAGTAATATCCGTAAATGATATCTAAAGCATCCAGAATCTTCTTTTTTGGGGGCCTTGATGGCATAATTTTGGATAAAGTGGCTATTTCGCTGGTATTGCCTAATGAAATTTATCCCTTGGCCCTGACCCCTGACTCACGTTTACATTATTTTGCACTCTGTTTCTGTTAATAATTTTAGGCATCCGGGATACTTAAAAGTTGGAAACGGTCAGCTGTAGATGGCTGGGATACCGTTTCGCACTTATTTTAATTTAATTAGGTACCTACCTTGTATACTAACTTTTAATAGTAATACGAATCCGAATAAAGACAGTTTACCCAAAGTTTGTATTTAGTGTTATTTCACTATCCCGCTCAATTAAAAACGTCATCTGAAAACCTCGTAGGTACATAATCTACAAAGAAGTACTCGATTACGCGTGGGATAGATGGAGAGGCGCAATGACATTATACCTACATAGTTTTTTCATAAATTACCGATGTGTTTTATTTTGGTAAAAGCAGTATGAAATTATTTAAAGTTATTGCTTTTCGTGAACGATAAATTCAGCTATGAAAACCAGTATAAAAAGAAAATCAAACAGATTAATTTGGCACGTGGTAACATTTATGGATGATTTTGGGATAGTCATTGTTACTTAATGATAATAAATTAACAAATAAACTTATAACTCTAAAGAATAAATATTTGAAACGTTGGCGCACGGGAGGACCGATAGTGGTCCGCCAGTCCGCCTGACCACTGCCTATGAACAACGCAACACATGCTGTAGCCATCATAGTCCCTATCTTTAGCATGTTGTGGTAGATTTTTATGATTTACGAACGAGTTAGTATTCATTGCCAAGTTGAGGAACCACACACTTTTTAGACGACAAAAAAAACACGTGAATGAATCCTGAGATTTTGTAGATGTAGACTGTTACAGATGGCAACTTCGATTATGACGACAATCATATTGCAACCCTGACAACCAACACCCGTGAAGGGTACAGATAAATCAAAATTCTTTAACTATATCATACGTATCATTTTGTCAAATAAAAACGACATAATGATGATTAAATAATAATAATTGTTAAAATGGTTAAATAAAAAAAAGATTAAAAAGAAAAAAATCCGCAGCTCTCAACTCTCGGACGAAACATTTGGAATGTCAATTTTGACGTTTCTCGACGTTCAGTGACGTTAACCAATTTAAAAAAAAATTAGTTTGGAAATTATCGCTTGAGGAGGTGGTTGTGCCGAATTATTTTAATGTGTTTACTAGTATTCGTTTTGTCGTAATATTTAAATAAAAGTTTACCGTCTTGAATCACATTAGCATACAATATATACCTTCTAATTGTACTTTATTATTAAAATGTTGTTCGGCTTTATTGGAGTTTGAGACAGCTTGTTGTGGTTTTCTGAATACAATAATCCAAAATGACTCTTACTATGACAAAAAAACTTAGTGAATGCCAAGCAGAAACGGTGCAATTTATGCCAATAGAAAAAGTAAGTGTATTTGTTTCTTATGCTTAATAGCTTAATAGTTTTGTGCATATTGGTGCAAACTATGAATATTTGTACATTAATTGTAATTCAATTGAACCATTCGATTCCCTCTACCATTAGTACCGAGTTGAAAAGGCATTTTTGTGGGTAGATGAAGCTATATATTTTTTGTCTAAACACATACATTGAAAAAAAAATCTGTCAAAACAAATTATTGCTGAAGAAAATTTCTTAATTAAATATAGATGTTGGAAACTCTTCAAATTAATTCTTTAATCGAACAAGGTTTCCTCACAGTGATTTGATGTATAGACTTTTACCACTTGATAAGCTAAGTAGCAACACAAGCACACAATACACTTTTTTATTATTATTTTGAGGCTTATGTGTCCCACAGTCCCACTGCAGGGCAAAGGCCTCCCACCCCTCTTTCTATTTCTCTCTCTTTCTCTCCCTTGGGCTATTTGCAATACACTTACAAATTCAAAAGTGCTTTTCTCATGGAATAAAAACACAACTTTGGAATAAGTCCTAAATCCAATATACCAAAATACTATTTCTGCAGTAACATTACATTTGAATCAATACAGTAAGAGAAAAATGTCTTTACAATGTTGTTAAGACTGTACATACCAATGGTCCCTATGTACAAAGCGACATGTCTAAACATGGTTTACAGGAGAGTGTTATAAGTGCGTAATGTTCTTTCAACATTCTTATAAGAATGTTAAATATAAAACGTTATGCCATTAAAAACTCTATTTCGAGTACTAAATTATTATATGCATCACATATGAATAAAAATATAACATTATTTCATAAAAAAATATTTTAGAATTGTTTGAATCTTTACAACACTCTCCTGTAAACCATGCAGTGTTTAGACATGTCACTTTGTATGTAGGGTCTGTGACTGTATACATTCAGCTATTTTTTCTGGAACCAAGATGGTTAACAAAACATAATTTAAGAATTTTATAAACATCTTTGTCTCTACATAATCTTGTTTTTTTTTTTTTAAACTGTTTATGTAACACCCACTTTCAAAACTGTTTTGATAACAGAGAGGAAATCTATATAACAGATTCCAATATTTAATTTGAAACACTTGTGCTATATAAAGTTCCTTAATTTCTCTGCGTAGGTACGCAGACAGTAAGTTATGAATCGTTTTTCATCACTAAAACAAGAAAAGGATCACGATAGATTTCGATTTAGGACAGCTTTATGTCATTATTATTGTTTTCGGAATTAAGTATGTCAATAAATGTATGTGGGTCAACCGTTATTGCATGTTTATCTGGCGCTTACTATAGCAAAACGAAGAAGAAAAATATTCATGTCAGGGGTAAAAATAAAAAGTTTTAATGCACGCTTAAACCAATAGCCACAGGTTGGGACATTTCACAGGGTTGAAGGTAGACTTAATCCTTCCAATCTATACCCAGTGTTGCATTACTTACTTTGGTCCATAACTATTTGTTCTGTCAAGTCCCTCAAATCATCTCATTAACATGTGTGGAACCTGCCTTTATGACAGGGATCAAAATTATTCACTTACAATTCAATTATTGAATATCAAAATATAGTAGCATATCCGCTTCATAGTTATAATAAATTAGAAAGATGGAATAAACTTTCTTATACACCAAAATAAGAATCATTCTTGCTTGCATTATTCAAAATCCCTACTTGTTTCAGTTAGAAAATGAATGTAGAATGGAGAGCTGTTACCAAAGCAATGGTCTGCTGCGGAGAGGGAAGAAACTGGAAGACAACAATAACTTGACCAAAGAAGAGGAGGAGTACATCAACTACCGGCAACTCCTCAAATATGAACAGGCACCAGATTATATTAAACATAACCAGTTTATAAGAGATGGCTACAGAAAATTACTGCCCACCAGACTATGTTGGGAAAGGTAAATCTTTTAATTATTTTATTTTAGTCTTTATTTTGGAGCATACTAAGTTGGTAATTAATTGTAACAAGGTTGGTAGAAGCAACATTTAGTGTATTTTTGAGATTAGGGTGTTTTAATAAACTGTTAGTGTGCTGGTGTTATTGACCTGTGCTGTGATCCTGTGATAGTCATTTTAATATATTAAGTTTGTTTGTGTTTTATCTTATGTGAGGAGGCAAGGAAAGGGCACACACATAGCAAAATAAATATCAACATTCAGTTCTAACATTGAAATAGAGTAAAAAATAAATAGCTAACACCCAGTTTTTGAATGGCTAACCAAAACTAAAAGCAATCAAATCAAACTCACATTGGCTTTTGTCAGTATTTTGTCGTGATTAGCCTTCCAGAAACCTGGTCTAACTAAGCTTGCATACTTATCATCGCCATCATTCTCCTGCCTTTATACCAATTTATTTGGGGTCGGCGCAGCATGTCTTCTTCTTCTTAAGCTTGCACACTGTGTGGGAGTTTCAAAACCTAGAGATGATCAACAACTTTAGTATCTTGACTTAAATTTTTACAATAAATAAAATGTTAAATCTAAGCCGGAACTGTACCGGTGATCTGTACCTCAGGATCTACCTACTTCAGACACCTTTCTCTATTTTGATTGTGCATATGTGAACCAGCGTCTGTAATTCTTGATGTCGAGATAATAATTATGATTATTATGCAGCTAACACATGAAAAATGTTCTCTTGAAATTCAGGATCTGCTTCATAAATTCTCAGTTTACGTTCTAACCACACAAAATGCAATCTCCCAGATGCCATTCAGCTGTGCTATAGGCCGGTATTGAAACATGGACATAGACGTAGGGTTTACCTACATCCGTCCTGATTTGTCCAGCTATTTGACCTTCTGTCTTGACTTTGTCCGGATTTTCTACTTACCTATAGGGATTTTTTAAGAATTAAAAAAGTTTATTAACTACAGGAAAAGAAAGATAAAAAGGAAGAAATTTTCAAATTTCGAAATAGTAATTTACTAGACGTCATCATCATTGCGGCTCAAAATGATATTATCATTTTAGGCTCAAACCCCATCCAGACCACTTCATTCCTGGCCGAGATTTCAGCCTTTCAATCAAGACTTGAATGGCTCTTGATTTTATCTACACCAGTTTACCCAGTAGGTACCGCGTACGTCGTACTCGGCGTGCTTTTAATTACCAAGTAGATTACTTGAGACTCGCAGCATCATTCCTCTTGCGGAGCGGTAATCTCAGATAGTAGGTACCTGCGCAGGTTAGTAATTTACGCCAGCACTATATTAGTGTTACTGCAATCTAGTCTATAGAGAAACGTAAGTAAAGCTAGCACTCTTAGGGCATCGAAGCCCGGTTTCGGTCTCATAGTAAAACCCTGTTTTTCCAGAGTTTTACTATGGGACCGAAACCGGGTTTCGATGCCCTAAGCGCGCTCTACAATTACCAGGGATACACGCTTAATCCACGTAGATTTTAACCTGAACTAGGCAAATCCGAATATTTAAGTTCAATATAAAAGGATTTCAATGTTTATGCTCTCAACTGTCGCGTTTTATTTGAGCTGAACGATGCAGCGAAATTGAGCCAAAAACTCTTCGAAGAAAAAAGAAAGACCTTTCCTCGAGCACACCAATTTGAGGTTCAATACGCAGAATTCTCGTCCGTTAGGCTTCGTCAGTTGCAGTCTACATTGCATTTCTAATACAGTGTATCTGTAAATGGAGAAGGGATTGGGTATAATGATACAAAGTCATTACTATTTTCTCCGTATTATGTGTTATTTACATCGACTTTGTCATTAGCACTAGCTGAGCGCTCATAACGAAAGTTGAGACGATGTATACAGAGTTTCATGTTATATACTGTTGCATAAAGACGGCCCAGTAACGATACTAGCTTATTAAGAAATGGTGCGATTTTCATAACTGTTGTAGACCTCATTACTGATCCATTGAACCGTGGCTTCCACGCATAGTGCGTTGGTTCTTTCGAAGGCTCACCCACTGAAATTCAAATCTTGACCGTTATCAAAGCCTATGTTATCCCATTGCAGGAAAAAGGTCTTCGTTTTTTTTCCGCTTTGATCTATTGCGATTTTAGGTCTTAAGCCTTTGAAATTGAGTCCATATAAGTAATCCCGCAATCTCATTCTGGGACCGTTTTTTTGTTATTGTTTTCGGCTAGCATAGCATTGTGACTTTTGTGCATTGGTTCTTGGTAGGTCTTCCATGCGACAGATGTGTTGCGACCAGCCCAGGTTCATTTGACTGAAACAGTTACATGGCTGGGCATGTTCCGCTATTGAGTTTTTGTACTTATTAATAGATATTATATTTATAATTGTGGAATCCAATCTATCTGTTCAGTTTTCTCGTGACAAAACTCCTTTATCAGCTAGGAAGGATAAAGGCTAATTTACGTCCCGGAAATAAATAACAGTAAAACGGAGTGAAATGTATTTTACTGTTTTAGTTGATATTCATTTATTTCAATAAAATGCACAATAAAAGAACTTCCTTTAAATTAATTATCATTGCATTCAAATTATGCGTGACCTCAATAAATTGTTTAGTTCAAACTGTACCAGACTGTTTAATTAATATTGAAGAGAAACAAACAAGAAACGATTGTGTCCCTAATTTTGCGAGAGTACTATAACAAGAGGGATTTATAATTTATAGAGAAACTAACAAAAAACCGATATGATAGATGTTGAAATAAAAAAAATTGGAAAATTATGTCACGTAGATGTTTTGCATTTTGACCGTTTTCAAAGTAATTTTTTCAAATGTTACTATTTCATAATAATACTTTATTGCCCGGCAAAAATAATGAACCATATAGTCATGTAGTTGTTGTCAAAGGCAATACATTGACTGAGGTCTATGGAACGCCGATCATCTCCTCTCCATAGAGCTAATAGGTCCATACCTATATTATCTATTACCTATTTAATTTCATAACCCAGTTGTCATCCTACTTCTTGCAGTATAATCACTGTCCTACCCAAATACTACAGCTCTCTAAATATTACTTTGGAGTTGGCGCAGTGCGTCTCTTTTTCTACACATATTAACATATTATGTTAGCCCTGTTCACTTATTTCTTAGCTATAGGTGCAGTCTTTGACACGTCATGTTTGAATCGTCTCCCTGGTTTCTTACAGCCATCTACTGCCATTTTTAACACTCTTCTTGTCACGTGTTCTAAATAGTGTTGTCTCTACAAGAAGGAATAAGAGATTTTGCAAACTTTCTCCATTTTGTAAGCACCGTAAACGGACTTAACAGATATATTGCAGTACATGGGTATAATGTAGATCGCATCTAAGTACGTACCCGTGGAAATCAGAGTGTAACTGTATAATGAAGTTTCATATAATTATTGCAATGCAATGCAGACAATGTTGCCAGCAATTGTTCCTATTTGTAGAACTTAAATAAGAATAGTGAAGGTACATAGTTCCTAAATACACGCTAGCTTCCTTTCTAAACTACATGGTTAGATAGCCATCGGAGATTATCTAACCATGACATACTGAGTGAAGAATAATTTCAGATGCTTTTGTAATCGAAGAATTCGTCCATGTTTGCAAAGCGATTGAATTAGACTGTCTCGGTCGAAGCAATACTATAACGATGATCAAAATAAACGTTAAACTCCGCTCTGCCGTATAACAGTTTCTTACAAACCATAGAGATCTCGGCCTCTTCGAAGTTGCGCCACCAGATCACTGCAACCGGACCTCCGCCTTCCGATTTAAAACATACACACCTACCATTTCATGTTCTTGACATACAAAGTGTATCTTTTACTAGGCTCTTTCTTACGTAAATAGTGGGGCATTACTTTGCAGAAGTGCTGATTGATACAATTTGTTACTGGTTATCGGTTGCAACCACATGCATCACTAACCGGTAGCCTTTAAGGTCGAGTGTGGTTGTCACCGGTTGTTATCTTATTCCATGTAAAAACTAATACAATTAACTCGTAAGATGAGCATGAGGTCAACTAACAGATTAAGGCTTCGAATCTTGACTGATATCTGAAAGAAACGATAGGATTACGTAGGAAGTCAAAAGCATTAAAGTATGACTTAATGTCGATAAACAAATTATTTATTCGCAAACATAATAAATGTTTGACCTCCTAACCGGCCAAAAATGTGCTATTATGCAATGCAAATTCTACTAAGTTTTGAGGTTTCCTCGTTCCAAATTTGACCGAATTTTAATGTTGTTTTAGCATATTCTGGTGGACGAATGAGACTATGAACATATGGACGCACATATTCGGCTTCTTTCTGCTGTTTTTCCTGACGATCAACGATCTGGTCATCATAAACATTCATGCTACCGTCACGGACAAGATCGTCGCTGGTTTATTGTTCTCGTGCTTTCTGGTAAGTTTACTAATTACCTGTTACGTCAGTCGGTTAAAGTTGCGTCCACAATGCGAGCATTTGCGCGTTATGGCTACAAGTATGTGCAGTGGGTGTGGCGCCTATGTTGAACCGCGATTGGCTCGCAGTGGTATTAGGTCCACACCAACGCTCGTTTTGGAATGTTCGCTAGCTGCTCTCAAAAATGCTAGCAGTATGGACGCACCTTTAGATTAATGACGTTAATTGTCTTTTTTATCGAGATCATATTGTGCTGCTCTTGCTGCCAAAACAATTCCAATAAAAGTTATCTAATCATTGTTATGTCCAAGATTGATGGTTCTTTCGGTGGCCATACTCTTACACATTCTGTATTTATTTTTATTTTATGACTCAAGGGATTTTATGATTTAATAGCTCATTGAAAGCTGACCTAAAAAACCAGTTCCTAAAGTGAGGTATTATGCAAATATAATTCTCGAGTGTCTAGCGTTAACCCAAGAGCAAAAATCATGTTTACACTATTAACACAACGTTTGTTGCCCCCTCCATCAGTTTAGTATTATTTTAGCGCTTATGGACATACGAGCGGCGTAATACAATATTTCCATGTCCGTCATGACGTGGCCATTACGAAATGAGCTCTACACCATTGGTCGGTGGTCGACGTCTTGAAAGTTTGCGGCTCAGATGTTCGACCCGATTTTCTCCCGTTAGTGAAAGTAAGAAATTATAAAAAAAGAGCGTTAATGACCATCTGTGCAGGCTTTATACTGATGCACATAATATCGTTGAAACATTGAATATGTTTGACCTAATTACCTGCTAAAAACCCAACAACCAAAATATTAAAAAATCAGGAGAGCATAATATATAAAATAGAGAGCAAAAATACTAGCAGAAACAAAATGAATATGCGTCTTCCTTACTTATAGTGTGCAATAATCTTGCCTTGAAGTAAATATTTTATACATAATAATTGTGTATAAAATTAATTTAACATTGTAAAAGAACTTTCCAATGCGGCTGATACATGCGGGAGATTGTCAGAAATCTGACTACTTAAGAAATGCTTTCACTGTCAACATGTACATGCTATATAAGATAGGTATGCTAAATTAGTATGTTCATAACGTGAATCTAACAAGGTTTGATTAGTTTGTTCACATTATTAAATTACATGCACGCAGGTTAGAATTCATTAAATTGAATGTGGTTGTAAATCAAAATAAACAACTAAAATAAAACTTTTTGTTTAGCAATGAAACCTTTCGACATGATTTCAGTTATTGAGTTTTAAACAACTTGCATTGGTAGGAATATGGGGTCAAATTAAAGTAGCTAGCTAAACTTCACAGAGTTATTGAGTATCGATATCGAAACATGATCATCATCATCTTCCTGCCCTTGTCCCATTCTACTTGAGGTCGGCGCAACACGTTTTCTTCTTCCATTCTCCGGTGTCAGACGTCACGGCATCATTTGCTCCTTTCTCTTTCATATCATTCCTCACACAATCCATCCATCTTTTCTTTGGCCTTCTTCTCCCTCTCCATCCATCAAGATTTATATCCATCACTCTTTTAGTAACATGCGTTTCGTATCGAACATGATATAGTTACTAAAATACCTGCAGTCGATGACCCCAAGAAATCGCACTTTTTACGTTTTATGTAGTATGTTTACATGTCGATACTGTCTGCGGAGTTTCACTAGCTAATTTAACTTGACCCTGTAGAGTTAGGTAGGTATATGAAAGCAGAGGTTGGCGAATCTCACGCAGGTTGTAGTAGGTCAATCATTGAAACAGGTTACTATAGTGCCACAGACAGAACGACGCACCATCTCTGTCTGCTTACTATACGTTATTTATACCACCTTCAGGGTTTTATAGCATATAATTAACAAGTATCTGTCAGAG
Source organism: Standfussiana lucernea (assembly GCA_964057025.1). Classification (NCBI taxonomy): domain Eukaryota; kingdom Metazoa; phylum Arthropoda; class Insecta; order Lepidoptera; family Noctuidae; genus Standfussiana; species Standfussiana lucernea. Next base: position 5,320,287 of record OZ059794.1, on the reverse strand, counting down.
AAATTCTTCTCGAAGAAAGCAGGGTTATAGACACAAAATGGAAATGGACAATTGAGTTGAAAGTAAGAATGAGTAAACATCAAACAAACGTAGGTCATAAAGAGGTAACAAAACTCAGGCCGACACTGGCCACAAGAAAATTTTTCATTCGTTCATTCATTCACATCTGTATCTATGTGTTGATGCTTTTCATAGTGCTAAAGGAACCTACTGTACTGTTTTGTTGGTCTTGTGTCGATGTTGTAACTTGTAACGAAGTGAAGGCTGTAAATAGTGCTCGTAGTGGGGCCACGAAGAGGCTCTCAGCCTGATAGTTTTAAAGCGAAAAACCTGTTTTTGTTTGTCTGGTAGAGATAATCTACAGCTTTACATATGTAGGTCCGTTTATTTTGGGCATTAAGGTACTTCCTTTGCCAACAATGTATTTTTTTCCGGAAAGGTTTTAGTCAAATCGACCTTATGTGCAAGTAAAAATAAAATTCAATATAAGGTTGAAACTTTCCATGTCGTGTCGAAGGTTTACAGACGGCGCATTATGACAATTGATATTTTGACGTACAAGAACGTGCATATTTAATGACATTGAATGAAGCCTGTTGTTGTTGTATTTCATCGATTTTCTTTCTAAGTATTCACAACGTATGATTAATATAATAGATGGTAATGTCGACCTTTCCACGTCACAACTCACTGCCTTATTACATAAGTGGACCCGGTTAGTACGATGCTGCTAGGTTTAATGATTTCTTAAACTAGTTCCTAGAACACTACGAATACATCACTACATAGTATAAAACGAAGTCGCTTCCCGCTGTCTGTCCTTATGTATGCTTAGATCGTTAAAACTACGCAACGGATTTTTTTAATAGATAGAGTGATTCAAGAGGAAGGTTTATATTATGTATGTATAATACATGCATATTATAGTAGAGAATACATTAGTATCTACGTACATTGCACCCGTGCGAAGCCGGGGCGGGTCGCTAGTAAATGATAAAATGTGTGTTATATATTTTTATGGTTTAGCTATTTTGGGAGTAACAAGGCTAGTCCAATTTATTATGCTTCCGCGTGAATTCCAAGTTAGCACCCATATGTGATGGATCTTGGAATTTAGCAATGAAATGTTAATGATCCAATGATTCTTGATGAGGTCAAAATTAAGGTCATCTCCAAGATTTATGCAAATGTCGCTAAATTGTTTTTATTTACTATCCAATAGAGTTAACATTCATTCTTTTTTGTCTCACTTAAGGGACAACTTGGTGGGGCAAAGTGGAATTTACTTCAAAAGGATGAATGTTAACTCTCTTGGATACATACATAAAGTCAAGCCCTTTTCCCATGGGGGTAGGCAGAAACCACGGAACGCCACTTGCTACGATCCTTACATACTGCTTTTGATCATTTAAACACTAAAAAAAAAGTTTTAAAAATGTCTAGTTTGCCCCACTACAGCACTGTTTAATTAATTTAAATACATAGGTTACTGCGGCCTAATTAAACCCGTCTCGTAAATGACAAAGTTTTGAGCCAATTCTAACCAAAGTTTGGACCAACAACTCCGTTTATTGGGAAGCTGTCAAAAACAGTTTCGAAGTCAATGTTCTACGGAATGCTCGTTTTGTTCAAACGGAGCAGTGACATGCTTGGCTTCATGCCATATTAGACAACCCATTTTTTTGAAAAGTGCAGCTAAAGTTTTATTTACTGGGATCATTTCATAAATGTTTTGCAATTTTTAATTGAGCTCACAGCCTTGCAAATTGTTTACGTTGCATTTAAACATTGCATGAGATAGCAAAAAATCTAAAATAAGTCAGATTGACTTCTTACTGTGAGTTTTGTCCCACAATATTTTCAGTGGGGTTCTGTAGTTTTTGCCCCATGGGAAAACGGCGTGTTAAGTTGTATGTTTATTTGTATGTGTATATTTTTAAGCTCTTCACTACCACACAAGTAGACTAAGATTAACTTATAGTGCGTGACGATGCTTTTCGATTGAATGCCTGTATGTTTGTCAGTTTCTTTTATATGATTTTTTGTTTGTTTCTTCTGTTTCCAGATATGCATGTTACTATCAGCTCTGTACCACACGTTCTCCTGTCGGTCCGAGCACGACTACAACACGTTCCTCATGTACGACCTCTTCGGCATCGCGCTCTCCTTGCTCGCCATCTACACATCCGGCGTTTATTACGCCTTCTGGTGTCATGCTGTAAGTTTACAGTCTTATTTACCTGTTTTGCCTCCATTTCATTTGACAGATCATTTCCTACAAACTCTGCTCCATTACTTAGTTAGCCAAGTTCAATTGCGTAACATTTTTTTCTATCGCCTGCCTTATGTTTAAAAGCATGTCTGCTAGACAACGTAATGAATAAACTGCCAACGTTTGTGCATTAGGATTAAGAGCGTATTACGCAATTACTCCGTTGTTTTACCTCCATCTCATTTAGCTGATCATTTCGTACAAATTCTAATCCATTTTAGTTGACCTAGTAGTTAGATATTAGTTCTTATCCGGACATTGTGAAACAAGAACTTAATGTCACATTGTAAACTGCTACTTCAAGTGAACATTCGTGACATTATGATTTATGATATCGTTTGCGTGTTCGCGTGCGATGTCGTTAAGAAACTTGTGAAAGGAAGTAATTTTCACTGAAAAATCAATCATTGGTATGGATGCTGGAAAATTGAAATATTTGATTCCAACTTTAGCCTCCGTTTTAAACTGGTTGGCAATACATCCGATGATCGCTGTTTAAGCTGTTTTGAAGGTTGACACTGTAGTAAGAGTTCTCGTTAACGAAGCTGTTAACCCATATATCAAGGAGGCTGACGATGTGTATGATGTAGTTTATAATAACGAAAAGCTTCAGAACAGTTCATATTATAGTTATCATAACTCATTAAGTATCCTCTTAGTCGCAAACCATCAAACATATACTTAATTTATGAGGCTGTATATATCGACACTATCGCTTAAATTCCATGCATTTCAAAAGAAACAAATAACTTATGGTTGTTTCTTATCGTCCGTGCACAATTCTTCACAAGCCGATGTACTTCAATACCAAAACAAAATCGATACGAATTCCTAATCGCCAGCATTGGTTCCGGATGATCATGGACGAGTTGTTCGATATTTATGAACAGTGCATTTAAAGACACTAAATTTCATTCGCTTTCTAAGACTTTCGTCGCTGCAAGCAATATGTCTAGAGCTCTAGAGATAATCATTGATACCTGATGTACGGTTCCTATATTTGCCTAACAGTAAAAGAGAAAGCACGAACGCTTTGAACGGTTCATACGAAAATATCACAAAAACTTTTGCTTATCTGAACTTGGTTTACTTTCACTGAGACATCTCATTTGCTATAATTTCGGTATGGCAACCTACTTTTTGTACTCTTTATTTTTCAATTGAGTGCATTTTAAATTAACTTTAGTAGTTTCCCCAATGGCGGTTTGATTATTCGATGCATGGGTTAGCTACAATTCTGTATACGCGTTCCTTTTCACGTTACCGGTTAATCTCTTGTCAGAAAAAAATGAAAGTAGCTACTGGTCTCGCTGCGATGATTTACTCTTTTTTGCTCAGAATCAGTTTGAGTTCTTGTTTCAACTAAGCCTTTTTTGCTCGCAATATATTCTTTGTTAAATCGTCTAATGATAGGTGACCTGAAAGTTTAGTGAACTATACTTACGTCAACACAAAGACACTTACTAACCATTAGGTAGGTACTACTTTTAGACACGTGATAATTTTCTTGTTTGCAAGAAAACGTGACTAACCAGTTAGAAATATAATCTCAGCATATCTCTGCTTCATAATTGAAAGTCATACAGTTTATTTTTTTAATTGACTTCACTATGCCATTATGTAACGTTTAATAAAACAAAAAGTGTATATGTGGGTCCGCCTGTCACGCTATTGTACGAATCTCTAGCATAATATCTACTTGTTATAATATTGCTTGTGCAATTATTGTGGCATTACGATTTTTTAAATAGCACCTTCGTCTTGGCAGATGTTTCTAAGAGATGATTATAGTATAGGATATGCTAGCTAATGTTACTTATCCCTTCGTTGTATTTTTTCTAGTCATAAATAATTTTATAAAACAAAACTACTAAATTTTCCTTTGTCATTAATCAACACGAAAGTTCGACATTACCATCTATGTAAATTGTACAGTATTTAAGTAATAGCAGAGTCTCGTACTTCGGCTAAAATTTCTGATTAGCACATCTTGCATTGAAGAAAGTGTGTCTCTTCCTGTCTCTTCTGATGAAATCGTTTTGACCGACAGGTTTTTAATTCGTTTATAGTGTTAAATGTAATTTACACTTTTATTAGACTATTGAATTTACAACAGTTAGTAGTATGTGTTCATTTATTATTTAAACACCGACGTCAGCCCACGTGGACTTTCCACTGACGTAAATTCTAATCACTACGTGAACAAAATTATGTATGAATATTAACAGTCAATAAGTGTACATAATTAATTTCTTTGTTTCGTAAATATTTTAAGGTCAAGAGCTCGGGCAGTGGGCTCGGAACAAACTGTGCGACTCAATGAGACCTTAGTATGCATGTAGGGTCCACATTTTGTAACTCATGTTGCAAAACAAAGCACTAATGACCTTCACATACCATCCTAGTCGGTTTACTCGAATTCAAAGTGTTATTTAATGTTTATTTGATGATATCGCTTGAATTACGTTAGATGAGGTAATGAACCGACCACCCATGTAGGAAATGCGTGGTTAGAATATTGGATTAACTGTATGAACTGTGCCTGTGTTACTTGGGACCATAGACCGAACGTTTGCGGAAGATTGTCGCTTACGAATTAGATTTATAAGTAACCAAGAACAGACAGGGTTTTCATTTATGATTCAAATGGAGTTTAGAATCGGTGAAGTTTATAAAACATTAAGTTGAGTGGGTACATAGTGTTTTAAGTTCGTTTTACTACAAGGCTTAGTTAGAGAGATGGACATCTAGCGATCACTGTAGCGTGTTAAATAAAACTTACAAAGGAAGTACGGTCCAGTAGTTCGCCCATCAAAATTGCTGCAATTTACCGCCACGTGTGTAGCAAGCATTATTATGCGCCTCTCAGTTGATAGATTAGCAAGGGGAGATCCAAAGATATAATAATAAAAACCCATTGAATGGACCCATTTGAATTTGAAAATATAAAAATGGGATGGCTCCCGCCTGCTTCCAACTTTTTAAAATTTAAAATGTGCTTGTTCTTAGCTTTTTAGTGTTTTTTTTTTAAATTACTTTTTTATATTTCGCATAGTTGTGATAGCGCTTTCTATCGCTTTGGGTCAATATTTACATACCTAGTTGCATTTAGTTTGTATCGTTGTTAAGCAAGCTGCATAAGGTTGCAGTGATGAGAAGAGGTAGGAAATTATTGCGATCAAGTAATTATTTTTGTCCTTAGCAATATCCCTAATCATCAAGTAGGTAAGGCACAAATTCTGTCGTTCACGTCTCTCACGAAGACTTGGAATGTTCCTCATATCTTTTTATGAATTCAGACCATGTTGATTTACCTGAATTCAAGTGAATGGTTTGTGTTGTGGCCATCCAGTTTGAATTTGAGTTCTGAATACCAGTATTTTACATGGAGTGCTGCCTTCACTCCATGTAAAATGCTGGTATTCAGCTGTATCCGGTTAGACTAGAAGCCGACCACAACATAGTTGGGAAAAGGTCAAGCAGATGATGATTCAAGTGAATGAATAGTGCATTAACCTTAGTTACCTTACCCTATATACTTAACGCAGGTTAATTACCCCGAATGTTTACAAGTACATTCTGTTCTAATAATAGACTTATTTATTGTACGTTTATGCTAAGTCATTGAGAACAAAAGAAAACATTTTGTCTGTAACAATCTCACGAATGTTTTGGACCATACCTGGGAACCTTCAAGTTACGGAGATATTGGGGGTCAAAGTTCCAACTTTTCCACAACAAATATTAGTTTTTAAGGTTATAACTTCACTTTGAATACCTCCATGACCCGTTTACTATTCAATGCGCCCATCAGCACAATGATTTGAGTGCGTTACAATGAGTTTTACCGTAAAACATGATTTTTCACCCCAAAAAAAGTCGTTTCTCCAGCAAAATTTTTGAATAGGGTTACTTAGTTTGATATACACCTTGTATAATCCTTCGAAACCTCTGTGGGTAATCTTGAGGCTCAAAGTCAGAACTATGGGAACTAATTCTATTGCAATACCTATCTAGTGCAGTAGCGTAGCCCAGCTGAACACAATCCATTTAGTTTGTTGCAAATATCTATAAAGGCTATGGTCTGTGGCTGTGACATTGTAGCTACTGAGTTGATAGATAGATTTCGATCAGTTTTTGTCATGGTATCATAATGCTCTTGTCACCATTCCTATTTATTGGGGGTGTTTGCAATTTGTCTTCTTTTACATAATCTCTGATAGACACAATATACACCGACTTTCGTATTTTTTTTTGTTATAATTTTGATATTCTTAACAATTCCTTTCTCATTCCAGGAGTTAAAAACCTTCTACATGACTTCAGTAACGGTTATCTTCGTGGTAGCTATGGTACTTCAAATCCCTCGACTGGGTGTGCCATACCCGGTGAAGATGTGCGTGTTCATCGGCTGGGCAGCCTACGGGGTGCTGCCCACGCTGCACTGGACATACACTTTGGGAGGGTTCGATAACCCCATGGTACAGGTGAGTAATTTTTTTTTTTTGCGAAAACACGTGTAAGTGTGACGGAGGAGCTCGTTGCTAAATAATAAGCCGCACGAGTCGATCTTCAGGGAAAGCCGCGTTTACCCAGGTTGGTCTGTGAATGAGTGACCTTCCATTACATACAGTTTCCTCCTTGCGTCGGAAAGCGCTTTAAGCCGTTGGTCCCGGCTGTCATTTGTTCGTCTTTGACAGTCTTACCAAGGGGTATCGTATTACCCAGTACGAACTGGGTTGGGAGGTCAGATAGGCCAGTCGCTCCATGTAAAATACTGGTATTCGGCTGCAAAATAGTTGGGAAAAGGCTAGGCAGATGATGACGTTCAAGTTTAATGAAGTTGGGTCGTAAGCTCAAAAATGTCGGTGCGAGTCGGTGGCGGTGTCGGTGAGTTTCATTCTTGAAATTTGCCCCAAGTATAGAGCGAACAACGTTCCAATAATGACAGTGACAGGTCTTAAACGCGTCCAAGATGAGCTGCTTGTGTTCAATTTCATACCTGGAAGGATATGGGGGAAGCCTTTGCTCGGCAGTGGGACATACAATGCTAATAAAAAAAAATAGATAAAAAAAAAATCGTGTCCGTCTAAACTGGTATTTCTTATGCGTGATTCGCGTGGTCTACGTTAATACAACCTTTTCCTCGACGAAAAGAGCCATTATTATAACAATTATTATAATCACTTAAGTCACATAAAGATCGTTCGGATCCTTTCAAATAATATGACGGTGTAATGTATCGGTAAGATTTCATTCTATTCAACATTTTTTAATAATTATATAACTACCAAAACACTTACATGACCTAGTGCCCGCAATTTAAAAAATGCGCAGCAAGTAATTAGCATGATTCTATCTTAACAATTATTACTTCCTTTGTGTACTAAATTACAATGAATATCTAATAATTTTCAATTGCGTTGTTTCAGATGTTCTTCCCTAGAGTCATAGGGATGTACGTCATCAGTGGGACTGCCTTCGTGATATACGCCTTCAAGGTACGTTATCCATCGTCATAATCTGTACTAATATTATAAATGCGAGAGTTTGGATGGATGGATATTTGTTACTCAATCACGCCAGAACGGCTGAGCGGATCTGGGTGAAATTTGGCACAAAGATAGATTATAATTTGGAATAGCACATAGACTACTTTTCATCCCGGCAGGACGACCCCGTGGGTAAACTATCGAACTCCACGCGGGCCAAGCCGCTGGCACAAATTAGTGTAGATATATGAGTGAAATCACATTTACATGCACAGATCAGCATTTTATTGCATCGTTTTTCCTGTCACTTAGAATATTGCAATTAAAGCACAAAAGTGAGAGATCCAATGGCACGTTAAAGTGCTTCTGATGCGTAAGCTTGCGAACGGACTTCTCGCTCCACCAAATGACTCGCTTTACGTGACAGAATGTGAAAGAGATACTCGAAAACACTGATCTGCGAGTGCAAACTAGATTTTACCCTAAATCTAATCTGTTGAGATTGCTCCTACATTTAAGGCTCGTTTAACACGGTTACAGCTAGGCGGTTAGCTAATTACAAGGTTTAAGTTACCGATTGACTTATCACAGTAAACACTAGACTATTGGCAAGTTTTATTTTATTCTAGTATAATTTTTGTCAACGTGACTTCTATAACATAGGACTTGAAATACTAGAGAAACATACATAACAACACGCCTGTAATCCGCGAGGGGTTTGGCAGAGGTGTACCTAATAGTGCACCCACATTTCGCCAGATAAACACTAGAGAAACATCTGTACTGAACACCCCTACCTACTCTTGCGGAATTCAGTCATGAATCTCTACTCAATTCCGCAAGAACAGGTAATTTATGTAACTTTAGCACGAGACGAGCATTTTACATGAGACTGCAATCACTTGTTTTGAATTACCGCACTATGTTATTAGAAGCGCTCTGAAAACAAGAATGTGACTTAATTTGTAGTCAGACATTAGACATCATAGTAGGTTAGAAGTGTTACACAAATGTTATAAGGTCAATACCGTAGTAGGTAATTGTATGCTAAAATCAGTACAAACACTTAATAAATGCTATTTTAATTCTTGTTAATTAATTCTGTGCGGTTCTTAGTCGATTTGTCATTAATGTAGTACAAAAACTTCGTTTACTCGTTATATCGAAAATTACCTACAAAAAGTGATACCGTAAAGTTTCTGACCTTATTTTTTTTTAATTTAGCATCATGGTCAATTTTGATCTAAGGTGTTTAAAGTGACAATCTCTGAAATTGTTTGATCAGATATTAATTAAGTTATATGTATCTCCGCTAGACAAATCTCTCCCGTCACCGTAATAGTCGAAATTTTATAAACTTTCACACCACTAACCACTCCAGGGGATTCATTTTCAAAAATCCGTCCTTGGTGACTCTTTTGTTATGCATATTATAAATATGAAAAAAAAAATATTGTCAGTGAATGTCTTGAAACTTTCCCTTATTAATTAAACTTAAACCCTTACACTTATACATCTATTTTACAACCAATTTTCTCATAATTCCTTTTTTCATCTTTCCAGGTGCCAGAACGCTGGTTCCCGGGCAAGGTGGACTACATCGGGCACTCGCACCAGTGGTGGCACGTGCTCGTGCTGGGCGCGCTGTACTACTGGCACAACTCCGGCATGATGTACGTACAGTACCGCATGAACCACGGCTGTGCCAACACTATGCGGATCTTTTAGACTTACAACCACACCTCATCAGGACTTCTAACGCCTACAAATGAGGAACAATGTGGATTTTTAAGTAGATGCGAATATTGCCTAAAGCTAGGCGTAAGTGGAAGGGAGATATGCCTTATTTTAAAGGTGCTTAAGGCCTTGTTAATGTAGAATCTCTTTTAAGTATTTTTAATTGCTAGCAGGCAATACTTTAGCATTTTAAAATGACCACTGCCTACTAAACTGTTTGGTTGGAGCAGTTGGGAAGAGTATAGAAATAAAATAATTCTTGCTAGAAACTCTTCATAAATTCCTCTATTCATAATCATGAAAAAGTATACTTTACATATGCATATTCTATCTTTGTTATTGTATTTCTATCTTTACTCCTTAACATGTCGGCCATGTTCATTAATGGTATGTTTAAAAAATGTGATACTCTACTGCTCAATGTAAAAAAAAAGTAAATTTCTAAAAGGTTGTATTATCTCAATGTATGAATATTATGTATTATATTTCTAATTTAATTTAATTATCATAATCGTTAATTTTTACTTTCAAAATAAAACTATGTTGTCTAAAATAAGAGGAAAACTCATAAATTAAACTAAGTAGATTGCATTCCGTTTTTTTACAATGTAAGACTGACATAGGTCCATTTTATTTACTTAAATTCTTAGACACAGTACGACATAGCTTAAAGGTTTCATTGATATATCTGTAGATGTGCCTGAACGAACGGCCGTAGTAGGTAATTTTATAGCAATCGCTTGATTTTGGAGTACAACTGCCTCCTCAAGATACATGATCGAGTTTGAAACCTTTAAATCGTGTCGTACTGTAGCTAACTTCTCAACATTCTTGTATCCTTGTTTACAAAAAGCTGCAATTTAGAATAACGGTACAGCTTAGTTCCATGACATGCTATAGATCTGATTTTAAATTATAATGTATTATCATAGAATAAACAGAAGACTAATTCGTTTTTATTACGTTTAAAACACGTCGTAGTTCTATCATATATTATTATGGCCTTAAAGGCTAACTTATATATTTTTTATCAAACATCACGAAGCGTTTGTACATTTGTTTGTTTACATCTTAGACTCTTTTACATCTGTGATTCGATTGTAAACAATGTTTACGTTTTAAAATTTAATGTTACTTATTTTATTTAAATTATCTTAATCAAGTGATTGTTATTGTTAGTTTTATATTTCTATATGGTTTGGTAAGGGTTTTGTATGATGAAACATAAATTATTTAAAACTTTAAAGTGGTGTTTTATTTCTTACACATACAATAAAAAAAATGTTCGTATGATTTTGCTTCTTTCATCAATACGCTCAGAGGAGGCAAATGCAAACTCAAACTCAAAGCATTTATTTCAATTAGACCATTACAGGCACTTATGAATGTCAAAACACAAAGAAAAACCAAGCTACAGTCCCAGTCACAGGGCATAATAACTTGTGAAAGTACTGTAGTTGCCCATTCGAAAGCGTAGATCTCTATGGAGAAGAATGGGCAAGAAACTCCATGCACACTCTTTTAAATCATTATGTTGTTACAAAGGCGCAACACAGACAGACCATCCATGCGGAAGCAAAAGTATTTTTAATGCGTAAACAAACTCTACAGCATATCACTATCGTGAGGGAACAACCCACAAGAAAACTTTAAATTACAACACTTTTAAAACACTAAAGTAACTAAGCATCATCAAGTATGTAATCCCCAAAGTGTTAGTTAGGTAGAGATGTAACTATGGCATATAGTCCAGTTACACCCACTTTTCGTCATTTGTGTTTAAGCCAATGTAACGAGTGGATCGCGAGAAGCCTATTGACATTAACTGCACGTAAACCCATAGGTAGTTCGGACTCCTACTGAAGAATTAATAATGGAAAACTTAATAAAAATATTGGTCCAATAAAATAATGTCTCTTATTTGTAGTGCAACGCCATCTAGTATCCAGTGGCTAAAACTGCTTCATGGTTATGGCTAGCTGCGTGGTTTTGCTATTGCACGGTAGATGGCGTTAGCAGTACATTTAGCCTTTTTTAAAAATAATAAAACTTAAGCTGTCCTTTACGGTCTTAATAAGTTAGAGATATGGCAGGATTTTCTTGGAATGTAAAGTCAGTAGTAATTATGGCCGCGTTGCATGAAAATACGTCGTAAGGTTCTACCGTCCAGTGGTTGAACGGCTGCCTAGCGAATTGAGATCCTGGGTTCGATCTCAGGACCACTGCAAAAGGGCACTTTGGACAGCACCAGTAGGTTAAATATAAATATTATTTTGCGTTAGAATACTTGAGGAAGGTTTTATTCCTATTAAATAATAGGAATAGTCATGTTTAATTGTTTTTCTACCGATAGGGTTTAGCTCATATCGGATGCTCATTAGATGGAAGAATGATCAACAATATTAGTTAATAATATGCGGACGACATGGTTCTGTTGAATCCTTCAGTGAGTGCACTCAGGAGACTGCTGGGTATTTGTGAGTATATGCTCAGTCACATGGACTCAAATAGAATGCTAGTAAGAGGTTTCTCATGCTATACAAATCAGGGAACAAGGCTCCTTCTGACGTGCCGCCAGTTAAGATCGGTGGGCCGGCACTAGCGAGGGTGTCTAAAGTAAAATATTTGGGTCACATGCTATCAGATCGACTACAGGACGATGAAGACCTAGGGCGGGAAAGGAGGGCGTTGGCACTTCGCTGCAATGTGCTGACCCGCAGATTCGCACGATGTGCCGCAGATATAAAACTGTTAGATACTTTTCAGAGCCTTTTGTCAGTCTTTTTACACGTGCAGTCTGTGGATCAACTTTACGTTGTGTGCGTATAACGCCCTGCGTGTTTAGTACAATGACGCTCTGAGGGCAGTGTTGAGAAAACCCCGGTACCTACTGCAGTGTTTCTTCGCCGTCATTCGGAATAGAACTGCATCGATGGTGAGCAGGGTCCGTGGTAGTACCAACACTATCCTCAGAACGTTAGCGTGCAAAATTGATAGTGCGTTAACTGTGCACTGGGCAGGTGTACACCTGCACAGGAATAGGAAATAGATTAATTAAGTAATTATTGTGTAACTTGTTTTGTTTAAGTACCTACTAACAATTCACTAACACCTTATCATTTTTATTTTTGTGTGTAACTACTAACAACCCTACTAGGTAACGCCTTCTTTGTATCAATTTATGCACTGTGTGGTTTTTATGGACTGTTGTCTGAAATAAAGACAAATTAAGATATCATTTTCAATTAAAAATCTGTCTACCTACTTCTTCACCTACTTTTTACTGATATACTTAATCCATTGGTAGAGTACCAATGTACATAATAATTCAATCCACATTTAAAATTACAAACAGCGTAAATACAAAAACTCATTTCAAACATCTACAAACAATCAATACAATTCATATCATAGCTGAATACTCAAAAATAAAATTGAAAAGCTCAGCTCCATCAAACAAAATAGTGATTTCACATATCAGCGAATACGTATCCTTTTAGTTGTTGCATAAATGAATACTGTCAGCGGACACATTCGCGCTCACACACCGAGTAAACCCAAAGGTTTGGGAATGGAAAAACAAAAAGATAAACGATCCAATATTTTCATTGCGCCGATGAATGGCTCGAGTGTTGATTCAGCGTAGTGGAAAAATGATGCCTACATTGGGATCGTTTTTTTGTCGCATCGCACGTAATCCCGTCTGCATGAGCGATGTTTCAAAGATTCGACGATAAATAATATTGATCTCTCATTGACCTTATGTAGGTAGATGTTGTTGGAGATTTTAATTATAACTAATTGAATGTGATGAGAATGAGACTACAATAAAAATTACAGGATAACCTATTTAAGTAAGTAGGTACGCACCGTAGGTAAGTATTTGTAAGCTATCATTACCACTTAAAACGGGATATTCACCATGTTTACTATTTGTTTATATACCTGTAAAAAATGCAGATCATGGTTTTGTTGTCAATAGCTACCCTTCGACGATCTATCTACTTATTTGCTGACAATTTATGCTTCAGCGCTGAAAAGGCAAGGTTTAAATTCCCCTACATACTTACCTAACTACATAGATAGACCCTACCTAACTTTCAGTGGGAAGTTCGACAGAAGTAGTAAATTTTTACGTACTGTGTTTTTAACGTACTGTTTTTTTTTACGCCATAAGTTCGAATTCGATCACGAGAAAGTCACAGAAAACACTATCGATTGCTAAATTCTGATCACAGGAGCGGATGTTTGATTGACAGGACAGTTGCAAAAAGCTACATGTGCGGTGTCAGAAATTAGCTGGGTCAGTGCGCGATACTAATCGACCCCTACATCGCGTGCGTCTCGCGGGAGCGCGCGCGCTGACGGATTGCCGCGCGATTGACGTCGACGTCGCCGCCTCGTCGTCGTCACGTGTCGGCGTCGTTCAGTGTTACATTACTGATAACATGTTTGATCTTGTATTTTTGGTGCTAAGGACTGCAAATTCGTCGATCGCTATCTTCTCTGGAGTGTTTTCCGGGCTTTTGCCGCAACATTTTTTTATTTGGGCAATTTTTTGACTAATTTCCTCGTCTTTTGATATTTTAATTAGGTATGAATTTAACCAGCCAGTCAATCACTGTCAATCAATTTAACTTTCTCTGTTCAATCGATTATTGGGCATTCATATCCACACCTGAACTCCGCCTACCGTAGTCGACTCTTGGAAATTGGTCTCTCCCAAGCTGTGCCACAACCACAAACACTGTCACAATAAAATCGCGGAAGAACAAGGACCTGCATTCTATCTAGATTAATTTGATGATTGGCAACTCTTTATCTTGAACATTTATATTAAATTAAGCTATCCTTAGATAGTTTACCTACTCCTCAGTGTCGTCAAACTGATAAAGCACATAGCTTCCTCGCATAGGTACTTTATGGTAAAAAGTAGTTAGATATAAAACTGCACTATCTCGGCAGTGACATTACGTCTTATCTGTTCGCCATTTATTGCCATCTATCTATAAATTATAAGTCGTGTTGTACGCCGCGTCATTGACTCTTGTAATAACATTCGCTAATCGCGGTTTAAGCGTCATTATTAGCATAAAACCGACATGCATCGCGTTCACGTCCGCCCACAGGCAGATGCACGATCAGATCAACCATTACACTTTATTGCTTCCCTATGCTAATTTACTTTTTTTTTAATTCATCAAAGAGTTTTCACGCAGGCTGTAAACTATTTTTTGCAGACATAAAAAATAGGGCACGCGACAAAATCTCTGGGTGAGGAATGCATAAATCATCCGCCTTTTTTGTAATCAATTATTATAATTGATGAATCTAATTCTGCGGGATTAAAATGCAATTTAGAGGTCTTTTAGTTTGTTTTAATTAATGGAAGAGTGAAAGAATATTTATCCGACAAATGATTACTGAAGACTTGATGTAGGCAGTTAATGCTACGCAAATATCTCGTAGCAACTGCTACGAAAACTCGTAGATCGATGACCATTTAATTTGAAATAATGTGTGTATTTAACATTAAAGTTGAAAAATTGAAAGTAAATCCCTACGCCATGTTAATTTATTGCGAAAAAAAGGAACATAAAATTGAGGAAGTATTTCGCCGACAAATTACCACTAACGCTCCGTGACTAATTTACTCGGCGTGTTTTAGCCAATAATTCACAATTTGAACATCGCAGTGGGTGTTTGTATAATAAACAAAGTATATAGGTAGCTATGTAGTGTAGGTGTGTGAAGGGAGGTAGGTTCGCCATGATTAATCACGCCACATGAATATGCATGGGAGTTAGGGCTGTCAGCCGGCGCACCGTCTTTAAACAATATCAAATTAAACATGTAGGAGGTACTACGTGCGTACTCGCCTACCTGAACGTGAATCTACATAAAACATTCACGTTTTGTTCCTGATTTTGTTAAAGACTTTGGCCTTTTCAGTGTATAAGAATATTAAGTAGGCTGCGTGAAGAAAAACAGATTTTCTAGTCATATCATCTGTGAGTGTGTCGTGTACGTCTGTATAAAAAGCTTTTGAAAAAAAAAATTGTTGAGGTACGCTATTCATATAGCTAAATTTAAATTCAATAACTTTTCTACTTTGACTGGATAGGTGACACATAATTGGGCGCAAATGATCCACTTTGTATCAAGACTTCCTTTTACCATTCCATTGATTCCATTACAACTCTTATGCTCAGAACTTAAACAAAATAAATTGGCAACACAAACACACGAGAGACGCGCGCGCCCACACGGCACCCGGCACCCGGGCACGGCACACGGCACACGGCACACCGCACAGTAAACACGACGCACAATCACAAACGCCTCCCATTATTATTTCTGCGAGCATTATCATCTAAATCGCATCGCGCCACCATTTACGGTGTTTAGGTATTTGCACACTATTGTTAGTGGCGTTGTGTATAAAATAAACATTTGTTACGGCAGAAGGGACCGGCCAACAATATCGGGCGCGCGTATATCCCGAATTACCATTAGAATGGAGCTGCCTGATGTATGGCCATTGCTTTACTTTGCACCAGGTTCGCGCTCTTTCATCATGAGAATCGGTTTTGGGTTATTTTACTACGGAATAACGTTAATATGCACTTTGTACTGGTTTGCGCTGTTATAAATAATACTTAAGATATTTCTATTGTTCTCTCCAAAAATGTGAGTAAGGTCTGCTACACACTGTTGTGCATATCTTTTGAATCATGATAAAGTATAACATCAAAATATTTTTTTAAATTCGAAATTCACGCAATCTTTTTGAAACCACATGTGATAGTTTGTCTAGTACTAAAAACAAACAAAAGAAATGATTGAGCTCAAAAAACGCTGCATGTAATTACAATTTCATTTAGAAGAGAAACACGAAACAAGAGTTGAACAATATTTGATGCATAATGGATCAAACAAGACTGCTCTCTTTGAGCGCCACTCGAAACAATTAAATAATAATGCAATCTGGGAACGATATTTGCTTTGTAAATGTCGCAACGAGGGGGTGCTTGATGAAATCTAAACTGAATTTACACGGGGCGTTGCGTCTGTCGCTGATGACACGAGCCTTAAATGAGAGGATAGTAGTAGAATAAATAGAAGAGAAGATAGAAGAGGGATTGGTTACTTGGTGGTCGGCACGTGTCCGTCACGTGTACGCCGCGTGGCGTGAGATCGCCTCGCGCCTCGCCTTGTGCCCTCGTGTCGCCTGCGGACATTGGCGGGAAAATGAGGGCATTTATAATTCGAACAGGAAATATTACACGCTAATTTTGTCACATTCGGGGAATAGATTGATTTTCTGCGGCGTGTTAGGATTAAGTTATTTATGGATTCTGTACTATAATGACGTGCGATTTTGTTTGGTTGAAATGATTTTTTTCTGATTTTGTATTTGAACATGACTTGTATGCACTATCTGTAAATAATTCTAGAACGCTGAAAAATGAAAGGATACTTTTGGTGAAAATTGAGATCCACCAAAATTAAACCCTTTGAAAATCAATCGATTCGGCATTGCTCTTTTAATCATTAACTATGGTCCCTAGTCACATAAAATTTACCGGTAGTGAACAATAATTCAAAACCATCATCAACCACAAAACAAGGAAACATCAAAACACCATCAAACTAAACACTAGTTAAAGACAACAACAATATCCACCATAAATTCAATCGTAATTATATGTAGTGGAAGTAACTACCCGGGGTACAGTTATGGCCTCACGAGTAGTTACGGCCGTGTGATTGAGACCCGCCAACTATTTCATTAGACACAGCATCCCCTTGCTTTGTACTCTGTACTCCGGACAATTAAACTTCAGTCACTGCCTGAGAATTAAATAAGTAATTAATTGTTTTAAAGACGCTGTAAATAGAATTTGTGTAGTTTGCCCAGCACGAGTGAAGGGGTAAGTTTTGATTGTCAAGGATTGGGAACTGATGCTGCTGATTTGTGTCTTGAGATTTGAGTTTAGTGCTTCAGTCAAGTGGTTGGCTTGGCTAATTATTTAGGAGTTGATTTAGAAAACTAGATTAGAAAGTGACTATTTGAATACTATATGGGAGGAATCTATACAAAAATTGTACTTGCAACATGATTAAAATTACCGACCAAAATTATTTTGAATTGTCAAATTATGCTATTATTCGCCAGTTATGTTAAAGTCCCATGTAATTGAGAGCGTGCCTATTGCCATCAACCGGCTATAAATCCGGACTCCGTGGCTGCTATTGAGAAATTCCTGATAGAAAACCCAATAACACTTTGCTAGACCCGGGAATACAACCCGACACCTTGAGGAAACCGAACCAGATGTCCAAGGAGCGTTTGAAGCCATGTGGCATCCTGTATCCACCAACCAGCACTGGGTCCGTGTCGTGGATGACGGCCTACTCCTCGCTCGGAGAGGCCTTTGTCCCAGGCAGAAGTGAGAATACGATACGCTGATTTTGCTACATCATGTACATCCCAGGCAACCACTGATTTCCAGTGTCCAATGTTCTCTCACAAGATAGGCACAGGCGACAATTGTTTTTCAGTAGTGTACAATATTTTACCTCATTGTAAGTTTTAGAATTAAAATTGTTTGTAAAGGCGCGTGCATAACTTTCTTTTACTTTGTTTTCATTTTAAAAGTGGCGAATTCAAGTACTATATCTATCTCTGTTTCAATACTTCCTCCCGCTTATTCTCCTTTCTGGATATCTACACACTAAGAAGACCATTCTAAGTATCGATTTTCTACCCCGATTACAGAGCAAAGGGTTCGGTTCAGTAATGAAAGGCGATTCTGTAAATAAATCAACAACACTCTGGCGGCGACCGCATTAAAAGATAACATCTCAATTTGCGAAGTTAGCGGATGCTGGAGAGCCTCGGGACTAATTAATATAGGTTCTAAGAGTGCGCTGTTTTTACTTTCTATCGAGAATCGATTAGATTTTGGAATGAAGGAGATAGTTAAGAGGAACACTTGTTATACTTATTACTCGAAAGGTAGACTAGTTTCCATGGCTTTCTTGACTTTGTTCAATAATCATAGATGCACATTGAATCTTCTTCATTCTCATGGCCTCATTCTAATTTGTGACAGTGCAGCATGTCTTCTTTTTTCATGCTGTGTTGTCTATTTAATTTCATCTCAGTCGTCTGTAGTCAACCCTTTTCTACCCTTTCACACAGCCTGCCTATTCATGGTGTCTAGTGTAATATACATACTGGAAAATGTTATACGCAGCCGAAGAGACATCAAAGCGCAATCTACCATGAATTCAGTACAAAGTTTTAGAAAACAAATTGTTCATAGGATAATTAGTCGTTAATAATTAGTCGATATTCCACCCTGTATAGATGCAAATACTGAATTTGCAAAATTATCACTGAGCTTTTTACAACTTTGCCAAATAGGTATGATTATTCGAATCTAATGCAAAGGTAATTATTTACCTATTTGCTACTGCTGACGTCATCGCTATCTAGACTTGCGAACACGAACGATCATAATTCGCACGATATCGCTAATTTTGGCCACACCCATACACGTGAGGATCGCAGTGATAATAGGTACCTATGTACATACTGGTGTAATCTGAGAACGAAAGTATTGAATTTGGGCCTTTTGCGACTTTTAGCTAAATTCGGTAAAATATTTTTTTTTAAACTTGAGCTTCGCGTAATTTTTTTATATAATCTATGTTTTTTTTTCTATCTGCATCACCCTTAGGTAGACTGGTGCATTCTGTCCAAGGCATTAAGTCCGCATTTGTACGGTTATTTGTACTTTGTGCATAAAGTTTTATTAAAGAAAACTTTTCATTATATACCTATTTGGATCGGGAGACTATATCGTAGTCACAAAACTTAATGCAGTAGCCCTGTTTGAGGAAACATCTTACATAAGAAGATAATTATTAATATGTAGGTATGCAAAATCAGTTACAAAAGAGTAATTTCTAATTGAACTGTAGGTAACGTTGATGTTTGTTTTAGAATAAAAACTCAAAAAAAATATTTCCCTATATCATATATTATTATATTCTACCTAATATATGTATTAAAAAGGTTCGTACATTGCGTTGTTTGTCTCAATAAAATAAAGAGGGCGTTTTGTGAGAATGGAAGCACGTAGGCACGTCGTGGAAGGCTTCATCTTTGAGGAGCCGCCAAAGATCGCGCCCATTGTTATACCGACTCGGAATCTGCATAATTTCCATTCATTAAAGGGACGAAATGATTAATAATAGGGATCTCTGCGTCTTGGTACTTCGGGTTAACCATGTAGATCGGAGGAAGTGAGACAAGAGTTTAACTGCGATATTTAATTCCTCTTTGTTTCAAACAAACTGTACCCATTTTTGTGTTGCTTTCCCTGCTGAAACACGTAAAGCATGAGTTCTGGAATGATAGATCCCAGAAACGAACACAAAGGTATTTTCAAGCCATTCACAGTGCCAATGATTGTGTGATATTGATGCTTAAAGCTGAACTGTGGGCTTTCCATGGCCTCTAAAATATCCTTTCTTACTGTACAGTGTCTCTACAAGAGGGAAATAATAATACTATTATGTAATGTTTGCAGAATCCGGCAATTATTGCTTAGAATCGTGGTCACCATACACCGAGACGTTACAATCGGCTGAGATTTTAGGCAAAATATTATCTTGCGAGTTCCTATTCCTATATTAGAAAATTAAACGAGTATTGAGGAGCTAAGGGTTTGAATATTCAAAGGGAATAAATTAAGGGTAATGTAGGCGCGGCGTCGTCAAACAAAAGAGGGAAAACAAATTGTTTTGCGTACATCACGACGGCTGGCACGATGGTTACTTTGTAAGGAGGAGCGGAAAGTGACGTTTTATACAGTTCGTGCTTATAATGTTCGTGAATTTTGAATGTTTTAGCCTTTTGGGTGTTCCTGTGAATTATAAAGTTTATAGTGTTTCTAGATGGTAATTGAAACAAATTAGTTAATCCGCTGATAAATTTTATCTCTAGACTATGGTCATAAACACAAAATTAAAATCTACATATTAATCACTGAAATAAGTGACGCAGCACGCATCGGAATTAAAATACTATTCAGTTAAATATAAAATAATCAGCTATAGAAATAACAAAGCTCTTTTACATTTTCGTCCACCCGAATTAAGACGCGCCTATTCTTCGTGAACAAAATACTGTATCAAACTTGACTGCGAGACTTCGTTTGCCTAAGTATGTCATCAGATATACGAAGCTGTACAAAGTACCCACGTGATGTAGAGCATAGAGTGGAGTTTAATGAAGTAATAAATTCCTCTCAAGAGACCTAGGGATCTTACGGTTACGGTACATCGTTTGTTACGCACGGATTACGTTTTCATTGCTTACCTACGGAATTATTAATTTAGTTAAGAAACAGTGTAATATAGACCGTAACATCAACACCTGCCTAGCCTTTTATCAACTTGGAGTCGGATTCCAGTATAACCAGTTGCAGCTGAATAACAGGTTTTTACATCCCTAACTGAACTCCACAGCTCAGTTCCTGACTAATACGATACCCAGTATGGTTACGGAAATTCCTTAACTTTCAGTTTCTAGACCTATTACCAGAATCCAAACGTTTGTATCTAAGAGGTAAGTACCAGGGTAGCGCGAAATTCAAATTTTCCTAAGTTTTTGTGCAATTTGCAGATCAGCGCCAGGCTGCATGTTAAACTAAATATGATTCGCGACCGAACACGACACACATTTAACTACTATTTCGTGAAAAAGTCATTCAATCTTAACTTAGAGGGTTGTATTGATGATTTTAATAATTATATCTGACTATGTAAAACCATGTTTGTTACGAACGTGAATCATATTTTAATCAACATAAGTACAACCCGACACTGACTTGCAAAAAAACAAAAATACCCTGGCGCTTTCACCTTAAGCTTTAAAAACAAAAACTTTTTTGCAAAAAAAAACCGTTTAAAAAGTTTTTATTTTACCCTTTTTAGTTATAGTATCACACACAAATCCTTGCCAAGTATCAATTTCGCAATTTCTTTTACTTGGATGACATTTTTTCCAGCTATTTTGATTTCAAAACCAAACTGCTGAACCGATTTTGATGAAATTTCTATGGGACCAATCGGGAAGTAGATCCATTCAGATAAAAGAAGAGTTTTTCAAATCGGTTCATAAATGACGGAGATATGAGGTAACAAACACAAAAAAAAAACAGACAACCCAATTGAGAACCTCCTCCTTTTTTTGAAGTCGCTTAAAAACAATGTCGCCATTACCTGTACCTTTACCATTCCAAGGTGGGTTAACCCTCTCCTATCGTAAACTAATATATATATTGCAGTTTTTGAAAACAATAGAGCGTTAGTTTTCACTTTTAAATTTATGTCACTCAATTTTAAATGAGTTCGTCTATGCTATGCATATTCAAAAATTTTGTCGTCGAGAATTCGAAATACAAACTTCTAAGACATTGCTTAATGTATGTACATATATTGTATAATAATATACACAATTAATTCCACTCTCAAATCTTCATCCAAGAACGAACGTGACTCTTTATAAAACCTGGACACACATTAAATAGTTTCGTCTCTCGATTTCCTTATTCATATTTCCTCAGCAGTTTCGCAAGCCATACGTAAAAATATTTGAACAATAAGGTAGCTCGTAATGACATTGGTATCAAGGTATTAGTGCCCAAACTTCAGTGGCAGAGATAACCGTTTAGATTTATTGCTCATTTATTGCCTTGATAACAGTGCAACCCCGCGCTAATCCGAAGCATGTGAACGTATTATTGTTACGTAATTATGATAACTTAGGTTTTATTTGTCTTGTATGTGATACGGTAGGCGACCTATAGAATCTTGTCTTCATTTGTGGGTGGGCCGCTACATTCTTCCGTGTCTAACGATAAAACAGGTTCTGCGATCTGCTATGTGTGTGACTCTTATGAAATGGGAAATGCATTTGAGAAAGTTAATGATAAGGATACTCTTTTATAGCTAGAACGATATCATGTAAGGAAACTTATTGGGGAGAAAGGGTCGCATCATCATTTAACTTGCGGTTCTGTCCTATGACTGTCCACTGCTAATACAGTGGACGTTTACGAACCTATAATACGATTTTTATTCGTGTAGTGTGTACGATTTTTTTAATCATTATTATAAGTTGCTTTCAGCTATCTCAATTAATCTTCTTCTCTCTCTCTTACTTCTACTGTTTTTTACTTCATTGTCAAGTCAATCAACCAGCTAAATGATCGATTTAACGAACGTGATGATTGTATTTTTGCTTTTAGTTTGCTACGCCGTAGCATGTCTCGTAGCAAATAAATCTTTTGGTTTACCATTAACGTATTGCTTATACCTACTAGAATCTTTTTGGTATTTGGTCTGAATCAAGATTTTTATATTATTTTGTAATGACGTTGAGTCAAAGTCAAATGTTGTTGAGTCTTGATACAGAAACATGTAGATATTTACCCAAGTCCAATTACGTGCCGTTTAATATCCTTTAATCGATCCTAATTAAACATGATAAGCGATCAAGGATTAATCAACCAACGTGGAATGTCATTACAAATCCATTTAATCCGAATATCTGCAGGTAATCATTCATCAATGTCGAGAATTTGGGTGAAAGTGCACTTGGCAGTAACGTGCCATGCAGTTAACACTGAGCATAGGTGCTTTTTTTGTTGTAAACTGCTTTAATAGCTTTGGTGGTCACAAGCGAAACTATTTAGCGTAAGGTCTTTGTTTATATTCTCGGGTCGATAAGTGTTATTTTTTCCGCCTGGAGGTTAGTATTTTTTCTAGCAGTGACACTATAGGATTGTCCTGTTTCATCAGCCTAAACAATACATGCGTCAACACTAAGTATACACCTATCTTACCAATGGGTATCTTATTATCCTGTTGTGGAGGTTATATAGGTAGTTACTCCATGTAAAATACTGGTATTCAGCTGCATCCGGTTAGACTGAAAGCCGGCCCCAACATAGTTTGGGAAATGGCTAGGCAGATGATGATATGATGACTATCCACATATGTATATGTATGAATAACGTGGTACAGTGTATAGTCTGGACATGAATGATTTAACCAAGATTTTATAACAATATTTTGATTTAAAAGAATGTCCATGGACTTGGCCCATTCTTCTCCATAGAGATCTACGAGTACGCTTTGGAATGGGCAACTACAGTACTTTCACAAGTTATTATGCCCTGTGACTTCACTGTGGCTTCGCATTTCTAACATTCAAAAGTGCCTGCAATGGTCTAATTGAAATAAATTTTTACTATGCTTTTCTTGAGTTGAGTACCTATAGATGTCTAAAAGAAAAACGGTTGCAATTGCGTACCTGTTAACTTCAAAAAGTTTTTCTTAATTATTTGCTGTTCAGATTGCGTTACATACTAACTTTCCCACCTCTTAAGTTTTTTAAATAGACATTGTAACGTATAACAATCGTAATACTTCGGCTACTCATATCTTCTGTCACAGGTACGTACCTATAAGTAGTAGCAGCATGTGCATGTCTCGGTCAAGTTCAGGCGGTGATGGCAGGCGCAGGATTATGGTCTTACGTCTAATCTGGAGGTAATCTTCACTCGCTGCAGCCGTAGGTACGTACGTACTTATGTGGTTAAACTTACGTCATCCGATGGAGTTGATGTGTGGTGAAACGTTTTAGAGACAATGACTGTTTGTTGGTTACGGTAAGTTTGAGTCATTTTAAAATTAATTGTTGACTGCCTCATTGGTCTAGTGCTTGCGAGTGCAACTGCTGAGCATGAGGGCCTGGGCTCGATTCCCAGGTCGTGCAAAGAGTTATTGGGTTTTCCATCAGGAATTCCTCAGTAGCAGCCACGGAGTTTGGATTTGTGCCCGGTTGATGGCAATAGGCTCGCCCCCTATTACATGGGATTGAAACATAATTGGCGAAATGTGGGTGTACTATTAGGTACACCTCGCCTAACCCTTCGGAGATTACAGGCACACTGTCGTGTAAGTTTTCAATAGGTACCTACTCGCAAAGCATGTTACTGATTTAAACAATGTACTGTATGTGGTCGTTTCTTATGACCAGCCTAATGTTTCCGCTGTTTGGACGCTGGCCTCCACTGCGTGGGAGGGACTGGGCTGTGATCTACCACACAGCCCGGTACCGGCAGATTTTAAAAAAAATTCGGTTCCAATACTAATAATATAATATAGAAAGAGCTAATTATAAGGTAAGCCAAATAATTAGTTAGTAGTAGCGTAGTAATTAGTTTTTCACGCCCTAAGAGGCATGAAAAACTTATACTGTATATATTTTTATGTTATATGGGAAGAGTAACGTCTTGTTCGAATGCAGCCTGTGATTTATAGAGAGAGAGTCGTCCGGGAGCTCCGAAAAATATTCGAAGTTGTTTTAAATTCAGTAGGTAATTTAGGAAACTAGCTGGTTCAGGCTTCAAAAAAGGGGTTTAAGTGGTCATAAATTGGATGATAATAGTAACGTTATAACTAGGTAGTTAAACAGTCGTTGAATTAAGTACTAAAAAATTAAACGCGATATATTTTACAGAACAATATATCGTAGTACACTACTATTAAAAAACCTTTATATTACTTCTGTCTTCTCTCATTTTAATGTGCGGTTCAAACATAACTACAGATAATAGTCTTCTTCTTCATCTCATGTCGATGTCTTACATTTTTATCCGACCGGGACAGTACAGTCTTGGAGGGGTCCGGGAGAGAGCCAGAAAATAGTTAGGAACTTGTACCAAAATTTTAATTTTAATCACCTAAATGTTTACCTTAACTATGTAGATGCAATCATTGTAGATGCTGAATCTTGTAAGAGTAGGGATCTGTTTAATCTTGGAAGAAATGTATCTGATGCCAATAAACGATATATATTTGTGGGAAACGTTTAAAAGTCATAATATTATTCTACTTTAAATAAAGCCGTGGAATATTATCGTAAGTTTAGAACATAAATTCCAGTTTAATGCTAATGGGTTTTCGGTGATAAAAGGGGGATGTAAACACTATCAATTATATTTGGTGAATGGAGACGGTGTAATGTGTTCGATCATTTTAGCGATGTTGTTATGAATGCAAATCTTGCATGCATAGCATAGCATATGTTTATATAGTAGGCCTCTACCATACCTCCAACTTTGACCGCGTGAAAAATACATTCTATGGCACTCTGCAATAGTGTAGCTGTTCACGAGTGAATTTTTTTTAAAAATCGGATTAGTAGTTTCAGAGATTACCTCCTACATTCAAACTAACAAATACGAGTATAGTAAGTCACCATCATGCTGTTTGACGTTCTGTCTTGCTTTTTATCTAGTGCAATTTGTAAGACGAGTTAGGAGAAAAATTACGATGAGCGGGAACTGTTAGGCATCATCATCATTATTTGCCTGTGGGCAAACATAATTTGGTACACTCTGCTGAAAATAGACATTCCTTTAAGGGCCAGAATAACGTCAAATTGTGAAAATTGTATGGCTCACGTTTTAATAATTACTGCAGCATTCACTTTGTGATAACATTCAAATCTAAAATTGTAATTTAAAATTTCAGCAGTCACTCCATGTAAAATACTGGAATTCGGCAGCATCCGGTTAGACTGGAAGCCGACCCCGACATAGTTGGAAAAAGGCTAGGCAGATATAGTATTTGACATCGTTTCATCAATAGTGTAGTTCAGCCTAACATAATCTTTTTCATAGTGCGAGCGGGATAGAACGATCTAGGCCGAGGAAGCGGGGGTAGGGGGTAAAATTGGACTTTTAGCTGTCATCCTGTGCGCTTTTAACTAGCCATTGTCTTCAGGCTACGTAGATACTCGTAGTACTCGCCGGTGTTCGCAGCTTATCAGCAGTTGATCCAGATGCACAGTTTCTTGAAGAATATCCTTTACGCCAACTTTGATCTATAATTTTTGCGGGAAATTACAGGATAGTTTTATTAACTTAAAAAAAAACATTCATTTTTAGCTTTATATGTATAAGTCGGTGGTATTGTGTAGTTTATAACTCAGGCTCTAGTTCTAATTAAAACCCTAATTTGTATCCTACTTTAAGTAGAGTTGACAAAAGCAAATCCATTTGCTTAAAACAATGTGGATGGTCAAAGTCACATCACAACCAACTTGCTATCCAGAGTATTGATCTGTGTCCACTATTTATTGGGTAATCTCAATGTAACAAATATCTATCACATAGAACAATATGTAGTAGCAACTTAACTTAGTAACAAAGAAACTTTAACCTTAAGAATTCCCTTACATTTTGGTGTTACGCTAATTTTGCAATTTACCTATAATGCATTATAACGAAAATGTATTCTATTATTATATGAGTATAGAATACCTATTTGTGATGAAAAAATAAATTTGATGGTCTGTATTCAATAGAACCTACAAATTATTCCTACGAGTAATAGTTCCAAATCAGGTTTCTGTGAGTTTTTGCTTAAATATGCATCGGGAGAATGATTATTACTAAATAAATAAATAAATAAGTTATCTAAAAATCGCTCTATTATTATTTTAGAAGAGAAAACGAACTATTCTTTAGAAGTAATTGTTATTTCAACCAACGAACGAAAAATATACAATTTCAACGAGGAAACCTTGCAATTTCGCGTTGTTTTTTTGTAATACGCCTCTTAAAGTACTCATCCGTAAAAAGTGTGAAAGAAAGTAGATTTAAAACTTTTTGGAACCAAAATTTTTGGGGATTTTAAGCTCAAGTCCAATATAGTAAGGTGCGTTATAAGTCGAAATGTAAATCATGATACCTATGTGAAGTTTCTAGCGTTGTTCCACATAGTAGCAGAGGCCTAGTACGAGCGCGCGGTGTAAACGTTACGTAAATGCGTCGATTACTCGTTGCGCATATCTATAACATTTTCATAATTTAAAGATTTTATTCATATCCATGGATGATACTTGATTGTGCTTGTTGCAAACAATTCAATTAAAATGCTATTATAGGATATTTGTATTTTCGATTCAAAAATCGACGTACCTATTTACGTTACGTTTACACCGCGCGCTCGTGTATAAGTATATAATTATTTCTGTAAAGTCATAACTGTACTGCAGTTACTCATTCCATGTCATCTGTTGTATAAGTGTTATTTAAGCTGTGTTTCAGATTGTCGCTCGTTTTATCGTTGTTATAAATAGGAGTCTATTTTTGGCCACACATCTGTGCCTCTCGATTAAGTACGTACATATACAGACGATGGACATAGCTGTCTGAAGTGAATAGGGGTACTAATTTGGAAAACCATAACATTAATAGCGTGTATACACTCTCTAAAATACCAAACATCTCTGGACCTCTAGAATGCAACCCAACTATTGTCATGATTGGATTTTGAAGGAAATATTTGACACAGTCTTTCCAAGATTTGAAATGTTGTCCGCTGAACAATGTAGGTACTGTTATTGAAGTACCTCAATAACCCAATGAACTATCAAAATGCCTAGGTGTTAGGATTGTAGTTGAATGTTTTATGCTATTGCTCAGCATGTTTGCCAGCCATTACCTACTTTATATCTTAAGGGTGCTGTTTAAATTCCCAAATACATCAAATATTTGCGAATATGAAGTTGATCCAAGCTCTGCCCATCCAGCCTGTGCCACATTCGCATCTATTCGAATTTCTGAAAACAAGAAAGCCATTTACAAGGGACATTAACATTTTTATTAATCATTCGTTTGAGTACTTATTTATTTTGTTTCAAACCTACAGTTTCAAAATCGCTTTAATAATTGTCTTTATCAATATCTATTGAAAAAGTTTAGCTAGTATCAAGTAGATACTTATATTTAACAAATCAGTTTCAAAGTATCTGTACAAACCCACTTAAGTCTTTTCTATTATCTACCTTTTAAATGCGAAGGTATTATGTAAGATCATCTTAATACTATGATAAGATTTGATATTATATCAAAGAAACGCCATGCAAGAGGTTAAAGAGGCAGGAATCTTTAATTACTATAAAACCAGCTATTGTTCTCAACGTATTTTTTATGTCTTTAGTAGGTACTTCTTGAATGGTGAAACTATAAATCTGCTGAAATGCTTTTTTTAATTAGACTTAGGTAGGTATTACAACGGATGTTTGACACAGTGGTAACTAATGTATGTAGGTAGATATGAACTTGCGTAGTGATGTGAAGTAATGTTTAATCAATAAATTAACATTGATAGTTGTATCTGCTTTGATGAATTTATAATCAATAAAAATATGAACTGATAAAAGTTTATAACTATGGTGTTTATGTGATAATAAAAGAAATACGTGATTAAAGCTTCTTCATTTTTGTGATCACTTAAAATATAAGTATTTTATTGAAAAAGATATTTCAGGCTACATTGTTTCATCTGATGTGCGTTGTTCAATTTGAATCTATTGCTTGATAGAAAAATAATGCTTCAATGACTTGTTGTCTATTTAGCTTTAAAATTTAAACACTTTTATAATAAAATGTTATTTTGAAAGACAATGTAAAAGTAAGTAACCAAACGCCGCAAAAAAGTTTTACAACTAGATATTGAAGAGATTTGGACGTTGTTAATATTAAACACTAAATCCTCGATTCTTATGCTACTGAAATCATTAATATGTAGCTATATTTTATTTAGAAGGAACATTTATTCGTCCGACGGCCGTTTGCCGTCGGCGCAGAGGCGACGGCCCGGCTTGGGTCATAGCGCCGCTCGTAGCGCGTAGCCGCCGCGTAGAGGGTGCGTAGCGGCCACTCCGTACCGCTGCCTGCTACAGTCGCACTCATTAACAATGCCAAACTAATTAACCACTCGAAAACACGTGAAAGTCGACGCGTGAAAACAGACTGAAACAGCATGCACCAGCGGCGTGCGGCGAGCGTACAGGAGCGAGCGCTACAGGAAGGTTGCCGCCATATTGGCGGAAGCTCCGCCCCTCACGCTCTCGCGACCGTCCATTGGCCCAGTACTGTATTATAGGCGGAGCCATCACTGGCTAAATGTTGCCAGCTTTTTGAATAAATAATTTCAGTAATTTAAGTAATGAAGGCAATTATGGCGTTGTTTAGCTAAGTTTGCGCGGCGGCGAGTGGGAACTTTATATTTATACCGCTCTCTTTATGTACGCCGACGCGCGGTTAATGCGCCCGATCTGTTTACGTTGCGAACCGGGAGCGAGCAGCGATTTATTGCGCCCGACTCCGGTGCACGCCACGCGATTTAAACTGCAATTATTTTACGCTATAAGGAAAACATATTGCACCCATTTAAATGAGTTTTTACAACACAATTTATTAAAGCAGATGATGTAGTTGATTTACTTACCCCTCGTACGGGAAAGCCGAATTTTATTGTTATTAATGTCAATTAATCGTACTAAATAAGCATAGGTAGGTATATCCATTGATATTAAAACAACCAGCCTATCTTGGCAGTTAAACGTCTCACCCAGAACAATGGAAGATTTTCAAACGCTATAAATCTGCATGTGGTGGCGTCACAGTAGTCCGTCAAAGATCCAGTGTCCACACTTCACGGCAGAAGTAAACAGTGACGTCACGAAGCGTCATCGAGACGATAAAAAGTCGATTTTATTCGCACAAGTTCGGCCAGCTGACTGCGTTCCCCCGCCCCGCGGCCCGCGGCAGCACGCACCGAATTTTCAGTGTGGCGAGATTTCAGGGTGAGAGTGAGAGGTATTGGGGGAAGCGGTGCGAGAGAAAGAGACGACGGTATGAACGCGCGCGGTTGTTGGACCGGCGCGGTGGGCGGGCGTGCTCCGGATGATGTATAGAGTGGTGGAGTTAGGTTCAAATTGGTCCGGGAAGTGGCCGAGATTAGAGCCAGCGCGGGCCGCAACGCGCCGCGTACGTAAGCCCACTTAAGACTGTTTTTAATACTAGTATTTTTTACGCGATCCCGACAGGATTTAGCGGATAAGCGACGTCGCCGCGATCGTACGCTTTGATTTATCGGTATCGGATTCGTATTTGGTTTGTTCTCTGGTGTTTACGTTAGTGGGTGACGGCCGGCGCGTGGACGCGTAATCCCGCGGCTTGTACCAGATTATGACGGATATCATCGGATTTCGTGTACACAAACTGTGAAAACCAGCGGTTCGAGGAATCATCGAACTCACCAGCATCACCTGTCCGCGACTTCTCTGACGTTTTAACTGTGAGTATGTCCACTGTCACATGTTCCACTTGTTTGGCTTTGTTTATGACAGGTGAGTTGTAAAGTTCCTGTCTGAAAATACATATATTCGTGAGTCCTGCACTGTTTCTAAGGCTACACATAAAACACGAAAATGCCGTGAATTTATGAAATAAAAACAAACTGTAGTGCCGTGTAACTTGCTAGCAAGTAGAACTGAGTACGGCGTGTTACTAAGATTCTCATAAGACAGTCTCGTATATTTAAGTGACCATGTAATCCCACTTAATTAGGTATTATTATGAGTAGTAGAAAGTATATCTACGACAAACAGTACAGCTTAGTAAAGCTGATGCTTACTATTGTTTAACCTGGCAGAGGTGCCAATATTTGCGCTGGGAATATTATATTATTAAATTACTTCGCATACCTACTTTGTTTTGAACTAAGTAGAGCCAGGTTAAACAATATTCAGAATTTAACCACTAGATCTTTGAATATTGTCTTTAGTTTTTTAATTGCTTCTAATTATTTGAATCGAAATTATATACCCTTTATTTCTAAAATGTATGTTCTGGACTGTCATATCATATTTCAGAAAAGAAAATATCTAATTTAAAAACAGAACACAATAAGTATTTAAATCAATTATTACTTTGGTTTTGTTCACCCTGTAATGGTAATAATGTTTTAATTTGTAAAAAATAGATAAGTACAACTTTTAAAATGTTTGGAAAATATTAGATTCGGGGCTAAATAAAAAATATGTAACAGTTAATTAATAATTAGAAAAAAAAACATATTAGGTAATAACCAACTCCATAATAAAACTTCCGCATACAATCAAAATTTTTATTTTAATGGTACCTGAAAATTAGCAAAAGCACCAAGCTAAAAACAAGAAATAATTACTGTTCGTTTATTTAAAAAAAATGAGGTACCTAACTACCTACTTAAATATAACATATTTTTTACAACAATAATGAACTGCAATGGTTTAATGACTCCTTTAAACCCTAAATAATATATAAATGCATTAAAAGGTATAAATTACTAATTTATTAACCAAATATTTTTTTATCCAGCCTGATATTAAAGTATTGTACATATAAAAATTATTGAGATCAAAAAGGGTTCAGGCGAAATACTACCTACTTCGAAAATTGACTCTTCTATCTTGTTAAAATTTAATGATGACAATACAATACCACAAATAAAATCTGAAACTTGAACTACTTATATGTTTGAAAAATAATGAAATGACAAACTGTTCAGGACAGTCATAAAAAATCAGCAGAAGGTCAGTAAATTGAAATAAGAACTGAAAATAATGATAAACTCGAAAAATTATTTTGTCGAGTCCGTTGACCATTTACATATCTTCGAAATGTTTGGTGAAGCCACCTGCCTATCTTAAAACTAACACATATACATAAGTTTGTCCCTTATTTATATTTTTCATTCTTCTTCGTCTGGCTTTCTCCATCTTTATTTTGGGTCGGCTCTCCTAATCGCTCTTCTCCAAAGAGGTCCTTTCTGGGTCGTTATTAGATCAATATCGCTATTTGCTAAGTCTTTCTTAACTACATCCATGTAAGTGGCTGTCTTCCACGCTGTTTCGGTCCTGAACTTTATTCCTTGTAGCTATACAGGGTGGCGCCGACAATACGATAATAAATGAAAACACTGGTAATACTGGTTCATAGGAGTATTTTTAAACTATCAAAAAAATCCTAACATCGAAATAGAAAAATATTTTTTCAAACAAACTAAATAGCATAAAACTGTTAAAAAATAGAACACCATTTATTATGATCGGTTTACTAATCATAGGTATGATTTACTAATTCACATCTAGAAATAAAATTCAAGGAACGAATTAGCCACAGGTTTTTGAAGTAGCGAGTTGGCAACATATGTTTAGTGTTTGAACCGATGTGAGGATCTTTAACCTGTCGGTGCTAGCCTAATAATCTACATCATGTTGAAAATGTTGAAAATTAAAAATAATGTCCTGTGACTAAACTACTGGATATATTCGATTGATTTTTTGTATGCAGACTGGAAAGGTCATGAGGTATACGCAGTTTAATTTACTGTCGTATTGTCGGCGCCACCCTGTATATTACATTATGATTGAAATTTTGGCTCAGCAACTTTTAAAACCAACCCTTATGTAAGAATATATAGCATAGCATAATCAGCCTTAAAAATACTGGTGGGATACAGGCACTCTCTGTGAGCAACAATCCACCAAGCCCGGTGCGGGTTGGTAAATAAGAAGTAGGTGACAATACGGTGAAAAGCAAAAGAAGTTTAATCTACAGCAGACCTGAGGAAAACTGTTCTTACATGAGACCTGAGGAGACCGTTGAAGACAGATACAGAATTAAATCGCTCCAACTTAATCGGTTATTCCGATAGGCCGGTTGCCACTGCATTAAATTATGTAGGTGCACTGAAAATATGTATGTATATTAAAAAGAGTTGCCAGTCCTTTGAGTTTATATGGCTGAATATAGTTCTTTAAACCAAGACAGCAATTATTTCTATCCTTTAGAAAAAAATCTTAAAAATACATAGGTAGATTAGGTACTAAGTTAATGTATTCGAAATTAACTGTGTCTGTTTTGAATTTCGATGTTTGGCCCACGAACCTAGATGAGGGCATTTTTATTATCCCGTGGTATAATTTACGACTTCAACGCAGGCGAAGTAAACCTAAAAGAAAGCCTAGTGAAACATAAAATAGCCTGGCTTGACTGCACATAATGCTCATGTGGATCATGAAAATCTGTTCGTACCTACATTTCTTAGCAGTAACTTCAGAATTGCTTGCTCACTTCCAACTTGTTCCGTCGTTTTGCCAACGAACGCTCGTAACTTTACTCCTACCTCGCGCTACAGTGGATTTTTTGCCTTTCATTTAATAAGGTTTAAATAATATAATAAATTAAATATTTAAACAAAACATTTGGGTAGGTACTTATATAAAATATAGATCCGAATAAAACTACCTTGGCTATACAAGCTGGATGGTCTAATTACTTATAGGCCTATAATAAAATATAAGTAACTTGTAACTTGGGTGATATCGATCTACAACTTATTTACCAATTTAAACGAATCAATCAAATTATAAAATAGTGGTAGGAATCATGATTAGGATATTACTGTGACGTAACAATTGAAGTTCTAAATATAAAATGTTCAATTTATTTTTAGTACTGTTAGCCGGAAGTCTTTAGGAGATAAACTCCATTACGGATTGAACTAAAATTCCGTTATCGATACTAATTATTAATTACTTTCCTAAGGAGCTTCCTTGGTAGCTGCCCGTAAAGTGGATGATTCCGACGCACAAAGTAATAAACACCGATAAATATTATCAAAATTGAATCAATATTATCAATTTTGGAAGCACCCTTTGATTATAACAAAATTGTAGCTCAAATACAAAATTAATATAAATTTACAACTCTATTGACTTGCAACTCCTGCAAAGAGCAATTTATTAGTCGTGCGCTCAAACTAAATTAAAAGGCCTTTGTCGTCTACGAAATTATGGTCTATGTCAACTATTCCTGGTTTCAGTTTTATATGGAGTAGGTCGGATAGGCAGTCGCTCCATGTAAAATGCTGGTATTCAGCTGCATCCGGTTAGACTGGAAGCCGACCCCAACATAGTTGCAAACAATATAAAAGTTTGTTTATTTTTCCCTATATACTTGAAATGGTTGAGCTATCTTACACCACTACATCAGTGGTGTTAGAAACCAAGAAAGAAAAAGTGCAGAAATAATAATGCAATTTGCCTGCGAATATTTTTTGATTAACTAAACATCAAGTAGGTTACATCTATCTCACTGTAAAACTAAGGCTCGTTTTACCTTACACTAACCGACATACAACTGAATGCCTAAATAAGTATTATTCCATCCTTAGAATTCCTACCATCAGCATTGAGGTAAATGCTGAACAACCAACAGTAAATATGCTTTTTTATACACACTAAAATATATTTTATAAATCCATTTAAGTTTTAAGGAGCTAGGCTCAATTAATGTCATCATTCCCATACATTTTTCCTACATTCTATACCAAGAGCACAGAGTACCAGAAATAGCCGTAACATTATAATGTTAGGAGTTGGCGCGCCACGCTCCCATATCAGCCGAATGATAATTTTATCTGTGTGTTAAATTGATAACGCCTAGATAAATTGACGTGACGTCGGTTCATACCTACCTTTACTTCTGTATTCGTGTATACGCCCAAAACAGGGCTAAAATTAATTATAGGTATCTAGTGAAAACATTCAGTACCTAGAAACAGTAACAAATTGAGAATTTCCCTATAATTTCGTTTTTGATACCGAAAATTGATTCAAGTGACATAAAATTAGATTTTTAACGCAAACTGTTCAATAAAACAACCACAAATTAAATAAAAACACACACAAAATCAATTAAATAATCAAATCATTAATATTTGCTTTATAAACCTTGTGGGGTTTTAATTTTACGACAACATTTCGGAACCACCAATCTAACACTAAACTATCTAGTCTATAAAAGAGAGATAGCAACTGCTTCAACATTTTGCGTATGCTAGAAAGAGAGGCAACATACCAACATATCTCTTTTATCAATGAAATAAATATACCATCACAGATTGCGAACACACACAGGAATTAAAATTTACACGGTACTAAAAGTGAAATTCTATTGATTGCAGTGTACAAAAACGACATACTAGGGTGACAGTTAATACAAAACAATAATTGGAAATATTGAATTAACCTCTTAAAGAAGATTTTTGGATAGGTAAGTAAAAAAGTGTGTATACCTACTTAATTCTAACCTATCAGTTTCGCAACAACTAATTTCCTACAAGATGTAGAATTTTCCCAATGATAGCATCTGGCAGTATGACACACTATTACTTAGTAGGTACCTAAGCTTTAAGGTTGAATTTCCATTGACACTGTAAATGAAAATTTTGGCAGATTTTGCAGGTAATAACCTAATAGAACTAAGGACATGTGTAAGTCAGAGCGCTGAAGATTACCCAACAGCTAAAACTTACCTTAGTAAGAATATAATTTCACCTTCCATCTATTAGCATGTAGAATTAGTTTAAAGACTGATTTCCGATTGCGAATGAACTTAAACATTTTCCTTAGATTCAAATACAACAGACATGGATGTGGGACAGTTTCACATCATCCTTATTAGTTCTGAAACCACATTCTCACATGTTTTTAACAAAAAAAAAACATCTAAAAACACTCTCACGTATACAAATAGACGTTATCTACAAATCGAACGGTTCTTTGCCTCGAGATGATATCGGCCCATTGACAATGCCACAACATCATGTTATCACACAAATACATTCAAATATTTACCTGAGAGCTATCACCCGTGTTACATGTGTTTTCCATGCATTAATATTAGGGTTGACTGAGGAGAGGTGTATTTTAGTAACCACTGATATGATATGGCTTAACTCAAAATAACTTGGTAGCATCAAGTACCTACGTATATATCTGATCGATCATTACGTTGATTCTAATCAGCATAAGTTTCTCTGCACAAATTTGAGTCCCTAAAAAAGCGGAACACTTTATTACTAAACGTTGAGACAAACAATGTCAATTTTACAAATGCAATTATTAAGTTAATTTTATTAGTATACTAATTTTGAAAGGTTTTATTCAGTCCGATTGTATATCAAACTCAAACTCAAAGCATTTATTAAAATAGACCCGTGACAGGCACTTTTGCATAGTCAAAAATAAGCTACCTAAAGTCCAGTTACAGGTATAATAACTGTGCCCATTCCAAAATCGTAGATCTCATGGAGAAGAATGGGCAAGAAACTCCATGGACACTCTTTTCAAATCAAGTTACATATTTCATAGGTCCTGGTTCTGGGTACAATATTGTTGTATCTTCACAAAGAGGTTGCATTTAACCTGTTTTCAATAACATTAACAAATTACTGGCCATTGGTTGTCAACAATGATGCCATTAAAATTTTATTTATGTTGTATTTTTTTTGTGATTAAATGGTTTTTATAAAAGTTTTCAACGAGAAATAGTCAGCATTTTACAAAATGAATTGAGTGCAGACTTTTTACTCTTAACACATTTTTATTTCCGTCAGTACAATGTAGTGCGCTATGGTTCTTTTGGTGAGTGGCCATAGTCGGAACGAATGCAGCTAAGTATCTGGTTTTCTGAATAACATTTCCGCAGACAATTCCACAAATGTTTATCATCAGCGTCCTCATGGCTATGTCATTCAAGTGCTAAAAGATCCGTGACGCTCTTTACCGTATAGTAGGCACCTACTGTAAGCCTTAGGGACCAAACCACTTAATCCTCCACACAAACGGTTACAATTAACTATCCTCTTTTAATTAGTAGTAAAGTCAAGAACACCGGCCATTGGTAGTCAAATATTCATAGAAGCCATTAAAGTTTTTGTTTTGTTATTTTCCTTTTTGTGTTTAAATGGTTTTTATGAATAGTTTTCGAAGAAAACCGGTCAGTACTTTATAGAATTAATTCATTGAAAACTTTTCACTAATATTTTTAATAAAAAATGTTTCTCTCAAATGACTGCTTAAAAGGTATCTCAGATGTAGGTCGCTGGATTAAAATGTCTAATATATTTTTTTGCGTTCGAGGATTCCTTAATCAAATATTTAATTAACTTTCGTCTATTTCTAATAACTACATTGTACTTTTAGAAAGTAGGAAAGTACTTTAGCAATCAATTTGAAAGTACTTCTCTGATAACAAAAACAAAGAAATATGACAAGATCAGTACTATCAATGATGAGAAAACAGTCAAGATAAGTGTTGTAACCTCTTGTAACAGACGATCTTGAAGGCAAACTATCTGTTCGATCTGTATCATACTTGTAATTCTGATATGATTTGATTTTCTTCTCAGTGCGCGTGTTGGCGGCATATTTCAAAGTTCAGCTTCTTGATAAAAATGACAATGACTGTTTTAAGTGGATGTTGAAGTTTTTGACTTCACTGTAATGTGGTAAAATACATGTACAAAAATGCAATTTCGTTATTGAAGAAGAAAAAACATGGGAAACGATTATGGTTACAAAAAAATTAAAACACAATACCAATATCTTGGTTATGTAAATGTACTCGTAGAGATGAGCTCCATTTTAAAATGTAATATTAAAACTTATTTCGTCCACACTCACCGTACAAAGTCATATGTTGCTACAGTTTTAAAGATTTACTGATATTCACACTCTAAACATGAACTTCAAATTCCATACTGCGACAATCAAACACACAATATTTAAATTTTACGATATTACGATCATTCTAAAGTACAGGCTCTGAGGGAAAAGTTCACGGATATCCGACCTTCTTGCACTGAACACATCAAACCGTACCGACTTCCAAGTAAAATTCGAACCAAATGGCGTTTTAATAGAGCGAAGCACTTTCACCAACTTAAATCTTTGGGCTTAAAAAAGGCTTTACATCGGTTTAAAGGGATGAGAGTGGCTCAAGCGGCTCGATTGCTGCCTTTAGCTTTGGCCAATTACTCACCGCCTAGTCAAGATTACAATCGCGTTATGTGAGCGACGATTACTCGGCCTGTCATATTTACTTTGGTTTGTTTTCAAGATATTTTTAGATTTTTCTTTTCGTAAAGAAACTTAATTTGTGGAAACTTCGAAGTGCGATGCATGCTTTATAAGTCATAACTTAACATTCGTCGTGATTTACAACAACTCAGAACGCAAGGGCATAACAACAACAGTTGTTCTGAAAATACTTAACCGAAAATATTAGATCCGCATCTTAATATTGAATTCTTAATTTTAAAAAAGCAACCTGCACTAAAACATCAATTTTATTTACCAAAAAGTTTTGCGATGCTGTTAACCTATTTTCATTCTAAATTCAAACTGGTTGGTAAATTCGAAAAAAAAACAATATTCTGTAAAATTTTAGTAAATTGTTTCATTTAGCAAAAACTTTCCATTTTTCAAATGTTATAATTTTCTATAAAATATATTCAATCAACTTTTCAATTAATTAAGCTTAATCAGCGATTCTGTATAATAGTGAGACGGAAAAATGAAAAAGGTACGAATTCAAATTATTAAAAAGCCACAGCAGACATTACAGTCTGGCGGGAATATTGCAAAAAAAACGTCCGCATTGGCGCTTCGACACAACTCTTTGCTCTTATTTCTGAATATTGAATTCCCGTCGGCCGCAGATAGGCACTACCGCGTAAAAAAGGCAATTAAAGCTATAAATCATTTGTGTATGCCTTTTTTTCCTACTTTTACCTTTCCTAGCCATAATGGCTGGTTTTATGTGCTCACTGAAACACCAATGCCCGGCCACTGACAACGCTATTTGAAATATGAAAGTTGTAAAGTGATATATCTCCATCAGGCCGTTTTTTATGGTGTTTATTTTTTTTACTGCTCAAACAACGTCGTGTGCCGCTCTAAATCAAGCTGATATTTTTTACTAAAAATGATTTATTCTTGTTTTAGGAACTTTCGTACGACCAGGAAGTTTCTAGTTGTTGTGAGCTTGTTTGTGTAGTTGACTTTACACAAATAAATGGTGCTAATAAATTGGTTGGAGTTTGATAACTTTGTTGTAGTTTATCCTGAAGTTCGAGTTTTATGAGTCAGATTTTCACTTGAAATACTCATATGTTTTTGACGCATTGGGTTCATTAAATTCAGTAGACTCCAAGAATTTATGAATATTGACTACTAAAGGTATCAAATTACGTATTTTGTACACACAAAAATTATTGTCTACACTTATCATCTTATCTCAATTTTACTATCTGGGTAATAGTGACCATAAACAATCATATTACAATTTTATTACTCCGATGTGCTTACCTAGTTAATTTATCGTTAACAAAGAACATGACATCCAATTTAATGTTTTCTGCAACCTCACCTTTTGACAGACACAATGAGTGCTTACACACGTTTATTATTAATTAAAATAATTTATACAATAATTGGCCTTACAACTATTGTTCAGAGAGAGTTCAATTACTTTAATAGGATCATTCCTAATCCAAGTTTTCAGAACAGCATAAATAACCCTGTCAATCTTGTTTCAGTGGTCACAACCATGTGGAACCGCGCGTGATCGCTTCCAGAATCACCCGCGCACGCGCTCATTTCCACCACCGTCAGAACAAACATCATCATTCACCTCCGGGTGTACAAGGAGGCGCTAGCGGCCGGGATGGAGCCGCTAAGCGAGAACGGGCTCTGTCTATCCGAGCTGGAACTCCACGGAGGCGGCCACTTGCACGAGTCTGTGGCCGCTTCCGTGGGCTCGGCTATCAGTAGCCTCATGGCCCCTCTACATCATGAGCCTCAGCATACGCCATTGCATCATGCACCACCGCTGCACCATGAACCGCTGGAGAAGCTCAAACGTGAGTTGTATTTTGTTTTTAATAGTTTTAAGTGTTTAGTGATACAAGGTTTTTTTTGAAGCTAGAATGATTTGGACAGAGAGACGCTGTTAGTGAACACTTGTCGAGACATTTGTGAAATTGTTTTGAGAAATTCATGATGGAATTAAAGAGTATTGAAAACAAAATAGCGGCTTTAGTTTCAAATAAGGCCGCGCCATTTATTAAGCTCCTTTTTCAGATTTACATCAATAGTAAGGTATTGACAATGGGTTTACTAGTCATGTGGGTGTAAATCATCAACTATGCTTAAATATAATAGATATTGGGGGCTCGTAATAATAATATTGCAAGGAATGACTCAGTCTCTTTTAAACCTATCTTTTTAACCGACTTCAAAAAAGGGAGGAGTTTGTTACCTCATATCTTCGTCATTTATGAACCGATTTGAAAAATCTTCTTTTGTCTGAAAGGATATACTTCCCGATTGGTCCCATATACATTTTATCAAAATCGGTTTAGTAGTTTGGTTTTTAAATCAAAATATCTGGTAAAAATATGTTATCCAAGTAAAAGAAATTGCGAAATTGATAGTTGACAAGGCTTTGTGTGTGATAGGATAACTAAAAAGGGTAAAATAAAAACTTTTTGCAAAAAAATAACCGACTTCCAAAAAAAATAATTAAAATAACTTTACTTTCGGAAGTCGGTGGCAATAAAGTCAATGAAACAAACAATAGTCACCGACTTCCGAAAGTAAAGTTATTTTAATATTTTTGAAGAAAATTTTATAATACACTCGTTTAAAATGCTACGCCATGCTGCT
Source organism: Standfussiana lucernea (assembly GCA_964057025.1). Lineage (NCBI taxonomy): Eukaryota > Metazoa > Arthropoda > Insecta > Lepidoptera > Noctuidae > Standfussiana > Standfussiana lucernea. Next base: position 5,279,279 of record OZ059794.1, on the reverse strand, counting down.
ACGGCGTAGTATTATTCAGCAAAACAATAAGATTAAGTTTAATAAATTGGTATCTTTCAATCACATCGATTCGTTTCCGCATAGAAGAGAACCAACGAGGATCTCTTATATTGGCGAATAAATCCCGTTTTAAACTCCATCCGGCCAGTAAATAAAATAAAGGGAGTTCTCGCGTTTCATTTCGCGACGCGTGCTCGCATACGATCGAGTCATTCGCCGCGTTTTATTTTTATGAAGATATGTAGCTTCTCCTGTCCTCAGATACGAACCTACAAAGGATTTGGCGAGGTAAATAAATGCACTCTTTTCGCCTTTTATTCCCGATATAGGCACTCTATATATTGTTACATTTAAAGTTCAGGAATAACTTCTGTTGCATCGTAAATTGTGGTGAATTATAGAAAGTGTTCGTGTCTGATAAAGTCTGTTTACGGTTTCTACTTTGTGATATAGATTAGTTATGCTATGCTATGTAACATTTTGGGTATCGTTTTCAACCATAGACTTATCACTAGGTTTTCCACAACACGCATAGAACTTGAAAACATTAAGTTTTTGTAATACTAATAAATATAACAAACCGCTATAATTTCACTCTTCAACATCATAATTTTATTTATACAACAACAAAGCAATAGAAATTACATGATTTTTGTCATCAATACTTAACAAAAGACTTAAGCGCACGTGGTACAGTCGCCGATGACTTTATTTATGGAGTGATGGCGAATAAAAAGCGGCGATCGTCACAGGCGATCGAGCAGGAGGACCGTGACGCGATGTGGGCGCACTTTGTATACAAAATTAGGGATTATTCACCTCCCGCCCGCGTGACACGCAATTCGCCTCTTTTGTCTACGTCAGTACCTACATGTCACGATACACATCCCGTTGCGGAGTTTTCAAATGTTCCTGATTTTCTGTTTGGAAAATATTAGTTATTTGTACCAACTCGTACTTAAGGAGAATTAAACTGAAGTCTGGCTAGATGGTTATGTTTTTGCGTCGTACAATAGTGTATCAAATGTCCGAGAAAATGTGTGTGAAATATTAGAGAATCTTATTTGTCTTACACATATCTGATTTATATTAAATCACTGGCTGTTGTCCGCAACTTCCTTTTGCGTGGAAATTTTGATGGGTTTTTCGGGATAAAAAGTAGCCTATGTGCTATTCCAAGCTATAGTGTAACTTTGTGCCAAATTTATTTCATCCAAATCCGTTCAGCCTTTCTGGCGTAACAAACATCCATCCATTCAAACTTTCGCATTTATAATAGAAGAAAATAAAACCAAGATAGATAGTAAGATTAAACCATATTTTGCGTACCTATAAGCTTCCTTTGAATCTGAACTAAACCTAATTACTATATCTTCGGCGCCAAGAAAATTCTGTAAACCGTACAACCTGACATAAATGATGTAGGTATGGTTTTGTATCTTTCAACCTACCATAATCCGATTAGGACTACCTGTTTCATAAATGAAGACATTACAAAAGCTTTCACAAGGAAACAATTTGTACAATACAATCACAAGCAAATCAACACGCGCTGGGGTGCCGGGGCTAATCGGATAGTTTTTACAAACACATCAGTATCGGATTACGCGCCCCCTGTATGTTTAGTTACGCAATTAGTCATGCCGCGAGGGAGCCGGAGTTTTAAAACTGCGAGGAAGATGTTTGCATTTTGAAAGTGGAGAGGATCTGTTTTGTAGATGTTTGGAGTCAAACAATTGTTTCTATATCAGAATCAACCTCAGTGTCAGTTATCTGTTAGTTATTGTCATATCTAGCGTGTAAAAAAAAACTCTTTGTCGACGAAACTGAGACTAGGTTAAAGTAACGAAAACATAGATTTTTTTAAATGCGTCATCTTCAGAAACGTTTTTCTAAAATTAGCTCTTTCTCACAATGTCACGATAACTTATCAAGAAGTCTCTAATTTTTTAAATGTTTATTTCTGAATGAAAACAGAAAAAATTCTGCATTTTGCACGGGAGGCTGACGTAAATGCAACGATTTGCAATCCATCACCGTCGGCCAAAAAGAGCAGCAGAGGCAATCATTTAAAGTCAATTTGAATGAATCGGGCATCATCCCTCTCTTTCACGATTGTAACGTTTTTAATAAAACAAAACGCTTTGTCTCACTTGCTCACAAAAAACAACCCTCCGTAGTCGGTGGAGCATTATATTGCGATGATTAGGCTTGCACTTGCCGCTTTTGCCATTGAATTTAAATGGGGGATTAAAATGCTACTTTATGCATTATATTATTAAAGCTCTATTGTGCGCTACTTCATTACGCGATTGCTGTCGTCATTTCGTCTTTATTTGTTTTATCAATTTCTACATCATTAAATTTTGTTCATTGTAATATTTTCCCTCAGTCTTGTATCTCGGGCACGTGCAAACACCTGTCTAATTTCAACCTTTCTTGATTGGATCGTAAAAAGTCTTTGCAAAAATTGTGTCTCGATTTTTTTGCATATGCGGTTAAAAAATCTCATCTGTTCTGCGTATGATATTGCTTCTCCAAGCTTATCCGTCGAAGATTGTTCCCATATACCGAGATTTTTATAAAATAGGCGAAAAACACGTTTCGTGGCTTTAATTTTAAATTGATCAGGTTTTGCGAAATCTTATTAAAGCCTCCTCGTTCGTTGATTCTGTCGATGCCTTTTTTTCACCTCATCCGGCGCTAAACCGGGGGCGGATCTCATTATTTCCTTGGAACAAAATATGGAAAATTAATTACGCGGGATTTGAGCGCCTTACTTTTTTCATGTAGGTACCTAAATGTGAGAATGACTAACATTTTTCCTGATTTACCTACTGGAGTATTATGTAACAACTAACAATTCACGAATCTTTTTGTTTTGAAATAAATAAAGCTAATTCTAGGTTTAGTATTGCGTCCGTTTCAGAATTATGACAACTATAATTGTCTCGTTTAGAAAACTATAGCCCCATCAATTTTCACGTTCATCTAAACAACATTAGCTCAATTAATTTTACGGTATTATAGGATATTAGGATAATCCATAGTCATTAAATAAGCAAAACAATCGCTTATGGAGTCGATTAAACATATTTAATAAGAAAAACAAACGTTCTTTTCATCGATTAAGCAACTTTGTGTTGGGAAGTTTGCCAAACAAAGAATTGGGAAGCTCGGCGCGCACGTAATCAACCATTTTGTGATGTGAAGGATTACAAGTTGCCGCCGAGTAAGATGTTACGCTCATTTTGGACTAATATTCCAAGTAGGTTGATTAATTTACGATACTTACCATTTGCGTTTCACTTTCATCAAAGAAATATTGCGTAGTTCAAAGACCATTAAATATATTTTGATGTAGGTTTATTATCTTTTTAGTCCAGAAACTAACAAGTTTTTGGTAATTTGCTTATTCATAGTTTATACCCACCTAATATTTCTGATCTATTAAGAGCTAACAGAAGAGATGTAGTTTTATCGGTGTATGTAAATTGTGCATATTTCATCAAGTAGGTTGGTGTGTGCCCATGAGGTGTGAGGCCACGGGCCCAAACAAATACACACATCAAAAGTATCTAGGGATCAACATATATTTTTGCAATAACTTTTCTCCTGATTGATATTAATTAAAATTTTCTTTAAGGATTCATCAAATAAAGTGTTTTCGTTTGTCACAGTAACGATAAACCAAGTCACCTTTGCATTAATAAAGAAATTTGCCATTTTCCTAATAAAGGGATTTTTGACATTTGAACCACTAACATTAAAGTTCGAAAAAAAGACTGAAATAACAGTTTTCTTTAAAATTTTATTGGGTAACTTAAACAATTAATAATCCGTGTTTCTACCGCGAACACTAACAACACAAGAACATCGGTTTGGCATACTCAAAATGAGTTCATCCAAATCACGCTGTGGAATGGCCGCCCATGTTCGTTGCAACAACAAAAAAAGGTCTTCTTGCGACTGGATACCCTCCATATTCAGCAGAGCTCTTCTCTGTAGCATATCCCATGCATGCTCAATCGGGTTCAAGTCTGGCGACTGAGCAGGCCAGGGCAGGACATTGATGTTAGCTGCGGCGAGAGTCTGTCTTACAACTCTTGCGGTGTGCGGTCGTGCATTATCATGCATTAACTGAAATAAGGGACCGATTTGCACTTGTAGAGGAACGATGACGTCTGATACAATCGTCTCAGCATAAATTTGAGCGTTGAGGTTGCCTCTGATCCAAATCAACTCAGTTCTTCCGCCGATCCAAATACCCGCCCATACCATGATGGTTCCACCACTATAAGGATGGACTTCCTGGCAGGATTTTAATCGCTGTTGGCGTCCAGGGGTTCTCCAGTGTCGTATACGTCTTGTATCCGGTCTCATACCAAAACGAGACTCATCAGAAAAGCACACGAAACGCCATTGTTCTTCTGCCCAATTTCTGTGTTCAAGAGCCCATTGATATCGAATCCTACGATTGTGCATTGCTATAGGTGGTACCCGTAGCGGTCTTCGGGAATGAAGGTTCACTTCATGCAAGCGGTTTCTGACTGTTTGGTCGCTAATTAAGTTCCCTGAAGAGTGATGAAGCCTCACGGCTAACATCATGGCGGTTATTGTTGGAGCTCTTCGAGTTAAGATTTGAATGTATCGGTCTTGTCTCCGTGTGGTGCAGCGATACCGTCCTCCATGGCGCTCAGCCACGGTACCAGTGCTTCGGTAACGTGTCCAAAGTCGACTGATAACACTCTGACTTGTATTCAGAGCTAAAGCCACAGTACGTTGCCGGGAACCAGCTTCTATCATTCCCACGGCTCTGAGCATTTCTTCCCTGCTTAAATGACGTCGCCGCTCCATAATAACGTTGGTTTTAATCAGTAGTAGGGAAACAGTAGCACTAATAATGTCTTCAATGCGTTGTATGTTTTTATAGGGAAAATATTGACAGCTTATTTTCATCTTTTACTCGAATTTGATTGAGAGTTCCTGATTCAAATTATGAAATGCACCAAAAAGGATCCATATAAATTTATAAAATCATAAATTTATTACAAAGCCACATCTCAATCTCAAGAAATCCGCATAAAAATGCTTGATCCCTAGACACTTTTGATGTGTGTATTTGTGGTGTTAGTTCACGTCTCGGGTCGAGATTACTGACTTTATCTAAATGTACCCAAATCTGACCGACGACGCGACGCATGCGCAGCGCAGCCAACACGCTTAGATTACATTAGAATGTTTCACTTGACTAAATTTATTAGTGTGGGTTCATTTAGCTGTTTTTTCTTTATAATATGTAATTTAAAAAAGCAAAACAACACTATAACGACTAGGGTTGTGATTCTGAAGTCACACTTGGCACTTTTGATCTCAGATATTAAAATTATTGATCAAACCTTCAATTTAACAAATCATATTCAAACAAATCAGAAAAAAAAACGCGAGTCGCGTTCCGACGTTGTGAAACTATGGGAACCGTTTGATCTACACTTTTTCTATACGAGCGGTTTTGTTTTACAAGTTATAAAATTACAGACGGACATTATTTATCTGTCTAGTAACAAAAAAATCCGCAAAAACCCGGTGCCACAGTGTCTGCCTCTCCCGTACAACCCTGCCGCGTTACTATAAAGTATTTTTTTTTATAGGCGACAAAAAAATTGCATCCCCCTCACACATGAGCCGAACACCGGGGCCGTTGTCGCCTGCTTTGATCGCCGTCCCTGGTGATAAATTAATGTGTCTTTTTTTATTATAATTGATGTTTAGAAAAAGATACTGACAAATTTTGCGATGCAAAAACGTAGATGTGGTATAGGTAACTGTTTCTGTCGAAATAATGTGTGACTGTTCTCGAGGGATAAACACTAATGGAAATATTGTAAAACTATGACTGAAAAAATTGCTGAGTGTTTAAAGTAGATATATCTACCTTTTCATTCTTATAATCATGTGTGTGTTTGCAGCGAATATTTCGTAGTAACATTGCCTATTAGGGATTTGTCTAATAATGTCTAATAATCTGGCCATTTGATTTCTTGCATCACATTCAAACATAGCCTTTTAAGCCATTTATTGTTTCTACTGCTTTAATACTTTAATCGTCTTTAGTGTAAATCAAGTCAAACTCATAATTACCTTACAAATTCATAAACACCTATTAACATGTGCTCGAGCTATTAAACTTTGTCATCGGCAATTAGTGAAGGCGAAACTAAATAAATAAAAAGCTTGGCATACCTCGCTAGACATGTGACATCCATTTTGAACGCCTGTTAACAAATTAAACCGATTTGTTCTGTTATTCTAATAGGGCGACTATGGGAAGTGTTTGTGTCGAGCATATTTTGACAAAATTTATTGCTGCCACGCCTCCTCGACGGGCCTTTTTTCTGGTTCCTCAAAGAGGGCGGATGCCGTGACATCTGTCGCGCAGAAAACGTTGTCACGCCCTCCCAGAGAAAAACTAATGAATTTTAAAAATATTGTCATAAGTACTCTATTTTATGGTGGTTTCCCAAAATAATGGCGGAATTACTAGCTAATATTTTACAATAATTTACAGTCAACCTAAAGACTACCCAACCAAAACATAAAGTCCTTTTCCCGAATAAATTAATGAGAAAGTTCATTGAATCGAATCGAAATGAAAATACGATATGACGAAAGCATAAATAAATAAATCAATCATAACATTTTTTGCAAATTCGTCGAATGACTGTAAGTGTTTCTAATATCCCAAAAATTTTAAAAGCTTTCACGCCTCATCATTATTCTCCTGTCCTTATCCCAAGTTATTTGGGGTCGGCGCATCATGTTTTCTTCTTCCACATTTCTCTATTACTCGTCCTCTCATCAGACACCTCCTTTCTAGCCATATCATCCTTCACACAGTCCATGCATCGTTTCTTTGGTCTTCCTCTACCTTTATACCCATCCATATTCATACTCAAAATTTTACTCACAACATTTTCCTTATTCCTCCGCATCACGTGCCCAAACCAAGATAACCGATTACCACCCAACTTTTCAGTCACCGGCGCCACTTTTAGACTTCCTCTTATGTACCTACTCATTTCTTATTTTATCCATCCGCGTTACACCACACAGCCACATGCAAATGCCTTTCATCCATCCCTTTTGTGGCCCAACATTCTGATCCATACAAGACAGCAGGTCTAACCATTGTTTTATAAATATAATGCAGGAGTCGCATATTGTTCCCATGACCTGCCGCCATTTCATCCACCCAGTGTTAATTCTGTGCTTAACACTACGATCTATTTCGCCATCGCTTTGCACGAGTGATCCGAGATACTGAAAGTTGGAGCAGACAGGAAGAAACGCGCCATCTAGCGCTATGACTCCAGAACTGAAGAGACCGCCGAAATCGCAGAACATGTATTCGATTTTAGTCCTGCTGATTTTCAAGCCAACATTCTCCAGCTTCTGTTGGCATTTCTCCAATTTGCTCTGGATCTCAGGTCCATCTTCACCGACAAGAACACGAATCTTCACGTCGGCAAACAGCATGCAAAAAGTTGTTGACAAAAAGCTTTCACGCCTATTTATTTTAAATGATCCATCAATATTATGAGGAAATGATTGAAATTAATTAAATCCCTTCCGCGGCCACATTAGTTATTGACAAAAGTCAAGTAACGACACATCTCAGCGTGTGTTCCACTGATGTATCGGCAAACAATAAGTCAACGGTACAAACACACAATATTTACAATGTGTGTGATTGATAGTGGATGACAGATGTCGGGTCAACCCTTGCGCTGCGACCGGCCCATCTGTCGCTGAGCCTCGGCATAATGGTCAGGGAGATACAGAACTGAACTATCCTTTTCCGCACTTTCACACTCAAAATCAGTTTCTAAGTCATTCCCGTCGTAAATGACTCTCGTTTACGTACTCAATTATTTGCAAACATCAAATAACCGAATCTGATCACAATAAAATAAAGATCATTTGCAATCGACATCCCTCTTTTATATCACCAATTCAAAAATGTATTTATTTCTTATCTTGAATAATGACGCCATAAAGATACGTTTTTATAACACATGGGCAGGTAATATGTATCTAAAATAATGCTCTCATCTTTTGTATAATATTACTTTTCGTTTATACTCATTTTATTTGTTGCTATAAAAGGCAAGAATAACGGTTGTTAAAACAGTATCTGTACACATTGTACAAACGAGAGACTTGGCAATAAATCTTTTTATTTTATGACAAATTGTTGTCTGAACGGTGCCGGTGGCTCTGTCACCCTCGCGGTAACAAAAGATCTAGAACAAACAGTAACATAATGCTGTGATGGTCAAACACCACACCGCGACATGAACTATTTGTAAACATAAATACAATGATACCGCCCTGCTGCAATAACTGTATGAAAGTACACAAAATATTGCATTGTATCACTCTGATTTATGGCTTTTAGGGCAGTTAGTTCGTTGGAACTTTATATAAATTGTAAGAGAAAGAGCCAAAAGACAAAGAAAGCGTTTAATTGCGAGATTGTTGTACACGTACAGGCTTTTCATACTAAAGTGATATAAATACTCCCAAATAAAATATAATAAACATTGTTAATTTGGAACGAGTTGCAGCTATACGTGTGCATTTCATGTGGTATTAGTATAAAACACGGTGACACTAACATGAAATATGATACGAGCATCTAACAAAAGCGAATGACGTCGCTTTATGAGCTGCGACGGTCCCAGGGACCCTGCCTCGTAATTATAATATTATGACTTCACATTATTCCACAAATATGGTTGTATGGCTCAAACCCTTGGAGGTAGGAGAGATAACCTATTGTATTGGCACATTTACAACATAAAAGCTTATTACTATCCGCACCCCTTGATAAAAATTGTACATTTTATGCGTTCTAATATTTTTGTGCGCGATTTTGGCAAGGAAAATAATGTTGCCATGCTAACAGGGTTGAAATCATGTACCAAAGTTATAAAGGATAAATATAACGCTATAACTACGACCCCTAAACAGATCGTGGCTATAATTTTGTAATCACCATAAAATCTGTATCACCGCACTAATATATTTATGACATTACAGCTCCCACTAATATTTATGCAAATTGAAAACGTGCAGAATGGCATCGTTTACGCGACCCTAATCCCTGTATAACGGAGACCAACATCGACATATGTCGCTTTTGACTGTTAAATTTTATTCTACCAGTTATATTAGAAATTTTCTGCGGGATTCAATAGACTATAGTAGTCTTGAAATGGCATAGGTACGAATAAGAAACGAACAAGAGACTTGTGATTGCTTAAATTGACTACACTGCCGTAGAGTTCACGTCATTCAGCATTTTTATCTGCAGCACCAAAGCCGTTGATTACCAAGTTATATGGAATAATTTGAAAATAATGTGATATTTTTTTAAACACACATAACCTTAAGGCACAACATTCTGAACATAGAGTTATTTCAAAAAAGTTTAAAGTTCACCCCGATCCTCGATTCATTTGTAATCAGAATGCGGGACACCACAACACCCTATTCCACTTGTCATCATAGTAGATTTGTGCACCAAATAGGAAAAGTAATTTGTGTCCATATGGGACCAGTGATTGCCTTCTGAACACTCTCACCCTCGACCGGGTCGCCGAATAGTCTTTTGGTGGCCAATTTCGACGACCCCAACTCATTTCCTTAGATCTCTTTTAATATCGCAGAACACGCTCCGATGTTCTTACATTATACTCGGTTTTGTTAGGGTTAGGTATCATTTGGGTTATATCGTAAATGGAGTCAATTTATTGGATGAATACAAGGGTTTACGTATTGAGTTTCGATGTTTGGTATTAGGCTTCGCCTTTTGTAGATTAAACGCATACTGTTGTTGTTGTAAAAAATGATAAAATAAATATTTATAGCCGTTTATTACAGTTCAATCTTTAATTAATACGTGCGAAGAAACAATGCATCATAGTAATTTAATTTCTCCGTTTTCTTTCCCCTAAGTTCGGTTAATAGGAGGGAGGTAGCAGCTTGCGGCTAGTAAATAGTAATAATTTCGTGAGGCATTTTTACAAGTCTCAGGTGGTCGGTAATTTGCTTGCGGCAGAGGAAGGGTTACACTTGATTTATCTCGGTCGTAATGCGCGCCCGGGGACGCACTATTTCGCCCTGCGCTCTTCCCACAAACCATAAACACTAATTTATCTAGCACCGCAAATTAGTTGCTTTGTATGATATTCACTCGTGATTTAGCGATCATGTTTTTTTTATGATGTTCATAACTAACCGAAATAACTCCCACTCTAACGAAATACGACTCGCATAATTTTAAATAACTTGATTGAGTTGTATGAAAACTGACCTGTTCATAGAGCTAATGCGCCTCAGCACACGCTGTAAAATGTGGAAACGTCTGCGTGTGACCTTGAGACCGATAGACACGTGGCCAATAAACAAAAGGCGAGGAATCCTCGAAGCGTACGTGTCATGTCTCTTCGCAACAATAACGAAACATGAAAAATTTCCAGACGCCCCACATCAGACTGATAAATGGCTTCCGAAAATCCAAAAGGAAGTTACAGCTTACTTGGGATTTGGTCTAGAACCTCTCACGTCCCATAACTGCTGCACTCCGCTTTATTACAATTACCATAAGCCTCAAAGTCCCGCACTCCACGGCTGGCGGGTGTGACTTCATCATTTTGAACCTACTTTCAAGTGCGGTAAGACGGTTATTGCTTGGGTGAAATAGAAACCGCGACCGAGACGTACACTCGGTACAGTCGCAGACAACTTTAGCACTTACCCCTGTTCTTTTAAGATTGGAGTTGCAAGTATACGAATGATCCGCGCGAAAGTTATGCGTCGTTCGTGCCGCCGAGCGGTCCACTCTTTACATTTTATGTACGTGTACTATATGTTGGCGGCTATTTGGAATACTAATTGAGCATGCCTACGGATTCCAAATCATGTCTATTTACTTTTTCCGGGACGAAAAATAAGTTATCGTAACACTCTTTCTTGTGAAGATTCTTTTTATTGGCATTATTATCTGTGAATTGTAGTTCTTCTTCATTTTGTTCATACTACTATTGAGCAAATATGAAGTTTGTTTTACGGAAGCTGAATAAACACAGGTAGTTCTAATTTATATTTCAAACACCGTTTCCCTCGACAGCATCCAATCTACAATTTGAATGGAAAACCAGTAAACCGCGAAATGATGATGAATCGCGCCAGACAAAAGGCCTGGTAGAGCGAGATAGAGTCTAAACCCGCTAGTAGGCAAGAGAAGGATGCAAGGTGGGGAAATTAGCTGATGCTTCCGTGAATTTGTGTACGTTTTCAATGAAGCCTCTTTACGGTAGGTAAAATAGGAATAAAATGGATGGGCCCTAATCCGCCGGCCATTTATAACTTACACGCCATTAATTTGAGTGATAATTCATGAATAGCGACGCGATTGGTCGTAGATATTGGATTCGGTAAAGTACACAGTAGCCGTGCCTACCGAAACTCGCGTATTACAAATCCTTATCGCTCCGGTAGGTGGGTAATCTAATCAAATTTTACAGTGAATGCTTTTATGCATTTTGTAATAATTTATATTCGTCCTATATACCGAATACGCAGCATATATGTTAACAAGCTTTGTGTTAATAATGAAAATGTACTTAAGATAATGAGTAAAGTTCATCTACTAGTACTGTTACATAAATTATGGTGTTTAGCGTGAAAACGGTCCTTGTACTGTGACCGACTGTGTGCTGAGTTAATCGGGGCACTCCTAGTTGACTCACTGTGGCACGGACATCTTACATTATTGTAATTACTCACCTATTACCGTATGTCACCGTGGGCTTACAGACAGTGATACTAGAGTAGAGGTGTCTCAGCTCGTATCAACAACGTATCTTTAACTAGTCTTGCTTGGTAGTATGACAAAATTAAATAATTACCAAACTACACACTTATTTGTAAACCATATTATTGTAAATTTCTTACATAGAGACAATGTCCCAAGTTTTCATTGAACTGCTCTACGGAATTCGTAGTTACTCTTTTACGGAATTCTAGGAAAAGTTAGCTTAAGCACAACTTCATATTCCTAATGGATCCTATTCTGCTTCTCTACTTTGTTTGTAATGATACCTAAAGTATTAAAATGATTGACGTCACTCTAGACAATCCTAATCATGTATCAAGTTCCACAGTCTCACAACAACATCAAACACCTTACTCAACATCCGTGGACCACCTCTAGTGACCTCAAGTCACCATAGTGTACACACACGACTTAGCCCATGTTAACCGGAAGTGGGTGCTTGTAGCCGGCCGTCAGTGCTTCCGTCTCGGCTATCAGGATTATGTTATTAAGCAGACGCCATCGCCCACCGCGCTGCTCGCTGATAATAGCTGCTTAACATTTACTAACAATCCCATTGAGAGCGAGCAACGACTCGCTTGAGTTAATTGGATTAAAGATGGGATTGAGTGTATTGATATGTTTGGGCTGCTGTAAGTAGAGGAAAACTTATGAAACTTTAATGAAAACGGTATTCACATGTAAGAACGCATTATACTAAGACACTTTTATTGCATCTCACTCATATCGCATATTAACTAAAATACATTCATGAATGATCAAGCTTTCCAAATGAAATTAATCTTTCTTTACTATCATGAATGCGAAAATTTGTGTGGATGTTTGTTACTTTTTCACGCAAAATCTACTGAACTGATTTGCATTAAATTTGGCACACACATAGTTTATAGCTTGGATTAAAACATAGGATACTTTTTATACAAGAGTAGAGGAGAGAGTGTCCATGGAGTTTCTTGCCCATTCTTCTCCAAAGAGATCTACGCTTTCGAATGGGCAACTACAGTACTTTCACATTATTATGCCATGTGACTGGGACTGTAGCTTAGTTTATTTTTTGTGTTTTGACATTCAAAAGTGCCCGTAATGGTCTAATTGAAATAAATGCTTTGAGTTTGAGTATATCGGTAGTACGATCCCGTGGGAAAATTACTGGACTCCACGCAGGCGAATATAAATTCGCTCGTAGATTTCTGCCTGTGCGACGTAACAAAACAATAAGAGGGCGATGAAATTGCTGTCATTCCTAAGAGTTCATTCGTGTGGTCAATACAGTTTACAATAGTAAATCTTTATTAATACACCTAGATTTATTTCGTAGCCATGTTTTACTCATGTATTTCAAACCATCACAATGGATTAGTTCTGATTTGAGTGCTCCACAGTTAATACGTGAATTAATCAATTATCTATTTATGTAGTTAAGACAGTTAATATTTATTAGCAGTTATTACTAATCTTGACTTTTATTAACAGGGTTGCTTCAAGAAGGCATTCATTCTACTTTGTAGTTGTTACAATATTGTCTACCATACTCAAATCTAGTTTCTGCGGAATAGAACTTAGCAAAGTATTTGGATATCAACATCATTTATATAGGTTGGCAATTCGAATCCGTATTTTTCAGCCATCGACGTCGTCTCGTTTACCTAAAGGTTTATCTTCGACTACTTATAGACGATGGGTGAAAACTGCCTGGTACAGAACGCAAAAGAGTTTGCCTTTTCAAAACATTTGACAACCGACATGAACTTGTTGAATAATAATACATATAACTTCTAGCTCTGCTGACTCTCCTATAAGCAAGAGGAGCAGGTATGAGTGCGGCAGGGCCAGCAGAGCAGCGCTCGTAAATTACAAGCACTTATCTATATTTACCTCGAGCGACTATCTGTCTTTACTGTAAATACAAAATTCTCTGTTCATATTCTTATACGTTTTTTTCTACAGCCTCTAAAATTTATAACTTTACGACTTCGGGACGTATCTTCTAGCTGCAAAGTTTGATGTTCGTGCTAAATTAAAAATAATGGAATAATATTTTTTATGGGTTGGTGGAAAGTATTTCAATATTTTAATCTAGTTCAAGCTATTCTGAGAAAAGTGTCTTTAATCAATGTTTAAATTGCTGCTTTAAAATTGTGTAAGACATCAAACCAGAAAAAGTTTTATACCTTAGAAATTGAGCTTTGGTGAACAAATACGTATTGCAGAAAATATCTTACGACAAACTTATCAATGTTACCTGATATAACTTCATTGTTTGACACAGTGCTGTGTCTAATCTAGTTTCAGCAAATAGAAAGCTATCGCGTGTTATCCTGAAGCCATGAATTACCTCATGTTTGTGGTAAAAATAGCACTTATAATGTGCCGCTATAAACTTATGATATAAACTTCGTGATATGAGCTCTGTTGATGACGATACTCTTGGCAAATTTTCTATTGCTTTGACTAGTGGGAAGTATGTACAGTCAGTGATAAACGTTGCAGTAACACTAGATTGCTAGCTAAGTATAAACTGTAGTTATACTTACCACTATTATAAATACTTGCTAAAGCACTGGTGCATGGTTTTTCATGACGTATAAATATATGAATAGCGTATTGCTACATTGAGTTTCATTATAATGACTTGTGTGCTCATGGGTTATCTAATTTTATATAACGACTAGCTGACCGGCGCAACTTCGTCTGCGTAACATTTTTGATTAATGATCCGCTCCTATTGGGCGCAGCGTGATGTTATAGCCTATAGCCTTCCTCGATAAATGAGCTATCCAACACTAAAAGATTTTTTCAATTCGAACCAGTAGTTCTTGAGATTAGCGCTTTCAACCAAACAAACAAACAATATAGTTATAAGTTTTTAAAGTGGCATGGTCACTAACGTTATCTTTATCACATAAACCGGGATATTGACCATGTTTACTAATAATTTTGAGCTCCCGATATTTTTATAACGGGAACTATATTACTATTTCTATTTTTTTTTGTTTTTTTTTTTAATATATAACGACTCAAAAAGTTATGTCTCCATTTAATAAATATAAATAAAAACTTTGTACCTACGTGTGACAATGCATGTAGTTCGTACCTTCAAATATTTATTTAATGATTTTCAATGATGTTGAATAATTAAATTTTTACAAAATGTGTGACGTGTCCATGTTAACTAAACAAGCGTAGTTCAGATAAATATGTTCATCATCACATATTTACTTACATTCATTTCTGTGACTATTATCTTGACTAATTATTTGTATCTGTCAGTCTTTTTATAACATTCGGGAATGAAACTGGTTCTAATTAAGCATTTTCATTTTTGTGATATCTTGTCTTACTATTTGTATCTGACATTCTTTTAATAGCATTTTACGTAATAAATTGGTTTTAGTTAACAATTTTTACACATAGCCGTTATCGTAATTGTAATCGTAAATGTATGTATCTAACATACATTTTCGAAAATTTGGTGTAGTTACACCGTTTGAACAACTAACGTACCTTACTATAACTACAAAGCTTAATATTTAGTTTTTTTTTTTTAGTTAAACTGACTACAACATTAATATTGCCATAGAGCACAACAAGACAAATACAATTAATCAAATATGATACAGCACAGTCGGTTAACATCGTGTGTGGAATATAAAACACTTTTATGTGCGATTGCGTCCACAGTTGATCACATTTAACGAGAGTGTAGAGGAGACGGTTTAGAGCCCCCAATAAAACAATAAACGCGCTCTTATCACGCGTTATCAAACGCAGCAAACATACAATTTATTTGTACGCGTTCCTTGTTAATGTACTCGTAAATACGTTTGTACGGACCGACGTTTGTTCTACACTGACGTGATAACGTTCACTAATTGTGTTCCTTTTAAAAATAACCTCAGGTATGAAGTTATGCTAGATGTACTGCAAATTACTTAACAAGGCATCATCTGTTACATGCAGAACTGCAATTGTTACGTCTTGTTTATTTAAAAGTCGTAGCAACTTATTGTTCCGAAGATGTATAAACAAACTATCACCAGTTTAAAAAAAAATGAGCTTTTTCTATAAATTCATCACTGGATGAAGTTATAGAGAAAGAATTTAATCTACTGAGATTATATAGAAATAACACTGTCTAAACCTAGCAATTAATAAAAAAAAAATCGACTCCACCAACCAACATGTGAAAACGGCTGTCTTTTATTGAGTACAGCATTTATTCTTCAAATTAAAAATAAACAGTACATTAAAATAAAGAAAGAAATACAATGCGGTCACATTTTTAATTGTAATTACTGACAGCATTCCCAGCTATCAATTGTACGGTTCGTGACTTTTCCCAAAACAATGGGATCACAGCACGTTACAGCGAAGACAACGACTTTAAATAAACAACGATAAAAAATCAGTTATAAAGATATTAACAATGGAAAATAACGTGCATTTCACCACGTTGTTCTCATGAAAATAAACTTGCTCTCTTGAAGTGAATCTTCAATTGTAGAGATGACAGTTCATCGCGAAAGTTTATTTGTTGAACGCTTAATGTGAATCAGAGTATGCTAAATCAGATTAAAATACTATTTAAGTACACAAAGATTTGTTAGTATCAGATTAGACAGTAAAATTTATTTTTTCAGTAGTTAAATTGCTTCAAGCAATAACCACAACAACCGGTCAAAAATACAATCTGAATTATTATAATCGTTCGATATAACATTTTTATTATGTTTTTTTTCACATTTACAAAATTTATTGAAAAGCATTCACGTGTTGGTCTCATATGGCGGGCGCTATAAATAAGGGCGCGCTCACACGGCCGCGTCTCCAGTGACTAATTTGTTAACAAGTGTTCGGGGACACTTAATTACAGTGCAAGCAGCGGGGCGTCATCGTCGTTCAACGAATACATTACTTTGTCAAGATATCCTTGTTAAATAATGCGGCTATTAGTAACCTTAATTGAATTTATGGAAGCATGCACGTTTCATGTTTTGCTTCCGCGATTACTTACTTGATGAGCTTTCTCTTGTGAAATTGGAAATCATAATTATGACAGAACATCCAAGCTTTAAGCGAAATAACTTACATGAAGAGTATTCAGCGAACGTTAAATTAGTTATATTCAAACGTTTATTTGGTGACTTGCAATCCTATTATATCATTCATACAAATGTTTACGATCAAAGTTTTGTTAACAAACGGTTTGAATCAATATAAACATTAATCGCGGAAGATATCCCGTAAGTGATAGTGTAAGTTCGGTTTGAATATAACTTCATTTATGAATGAAGATACTATCATTCGGTTCAAATAGTTTATTTTAAGACAATTAACATTGTATGTTACACGAGCATTTGATATGGTTCCTTCAAGTCATGAGAACTCGTTATCTAACATAATATTTCTCGAGGAAAGTCGTGCACCTGTTGATGTTTTGTTGGCTTTCTTAGGGAATAATGATGCATAGATCATTGAATTCTTTTGCACTGTGTTTGGTTTATAAACGCAAATCTTACACCACTTATGTACCTATAGACCATACAAATATGTATTTAATTTGTTTCATCATGACATAACATCCATCAAACCGATGATGGCATATTCAAAAATATATTGGGTTGACTCCGGTTGAATCCTGTTGAAAATCTTTGTAGATATACTAAACGCTTTCAAAGCGATTGCCATTTCAATAAGCCCCTAAGGGTCATTCGGCAGGCCATTACAACCATTATTAACGCAATAACTGTGTAATAAATTGTTGGAGCGCCTCCTCAGCATCTTTGACGGATGGTTCGTCAGCCGTTGACCCCCGTCAGCGTCACTCACACAAGTTTGTTGCCGCCGAAATGCAGCTGACGGCTGACGTTGACGACGATCGACGGTTGCTCTTATGTGTGTAATCTGTCTGTAAGGCCCATAACAGATTACCCTACTATTATTGTTAGCCTGGTTAATTGACCCACAACGTAATATTGGGTATACGGCAACCGTGTAACCAATGTTAATGTAAATTACCAGCATTAATCAATCGATTTAGCTTCGTCTGTTATTTTAATTTTGAAGTCCTATGTGCTGTGCTCAAAAATACATAATTATCTACCTAGGTGGTTCTTTATTACTGTGATGATAAGTCTCGCTAACGTGTAATTGTTTGTTTAGTATGGGCGGAGACCGGCGAGTTCCGAGACAGTGGCCACTCATCCCTGGCGTCAGTTGGCTCAGGAGTGGACCAGTCATCACTGTACGCGCCACCACGACCAAGACGCGACAGGAAACCCACTGACGACAGTGAGTATTTTTGTAAGTCACCTGATCTAAGTAATTCTGAATTAATTATGAAACACTACACTTTTAAGCTTCAAGGAAAATTTTCGATAACACCTTAAACGATAGATTTTATTTTGACTTTTTGACATAGTAAATAACATAATTCTACCTACTTACTTTCATCTTGAAAGTTCTATCATAACGGAATTCCTTCAAACAAAAAATCACATCGTCTACAAACCGATTGAAAATCTGTTTCAAAGCCTCCTTACTGGTACTTCATTCATTCGCAGTATCTTTATTAACGCAACAATTTTTTCTAATTTTGATAGAAAAAATTAAATAGTCTAGTGTATCTATTTGGTGTTGTTAAAAGTTTCCATATTTTTTAATGAATACATATACATGCGGTCAAAACCAGTGGTTATTTGCTTTAATCCCTACTGAGATAAATTGCTTTGACGTCAATCAAAAACGTTTACTTTAAATCGTCGACGTTATCATTCAAAGAAAAAAAAAACACTACGTAATACTGCGTGAAAACAAAGCAATTAAATTGCTGGACCACACAAAGTGACAAGCTTAAAACTGAAAGTAAACCCAGTAAAGCGTAGGGAAATCTATGGCAAATACGGCCGCGCGTTATTCTAATGCTTTCACAAATAGCCGCGTGAGCACGGCGCGCGGTTACCTAACGGTGCGCGGTGTGGCGGTGTGGCGCGGCCCTAACTTTGTGCACTACGTACGTCGACGTAGCTCTAATTGCTCTTTTATTTATTCTGGCTGATTTGATTAGCGTTCTGGTGGAAAAGAAGTGTTCATTTTATCCTACGCTTACGGCGCCGCGCACAAAATTGTTCGATTTTGTCATTTCTTTTGTTCATTTAACGCCATTCGATTAATTATTGATTCCACAATTCGGTTGCGCTAGCTACAATAACAATTCCGAACTATCGACATAGTAGTTAATATAATGTGTGTAATATTCTAATATGACAATTATCAGCTAATTAATATTACGTGATTGAGATGTTGTCCACACATTTGCCCAATTACCGGATTGTCTTTACTGTCTACAATGCGATGTAGTATTAAGCAATTAACTGCGTGTAGGTACCTACATACGGAATATAGGTATTTACGACCATGACTGAACAAATACATAACTGCAGCAATTTTCGCTTTAAGACAGTGCAGTGCATTTTAGATATCAGTAATTCTTTTGTATATCTAAGTAAGAACGTTCGATTAATCGAAAAATCGTCAAAAAACATACCTACACCGAATGATAAAGAAAAGCTATTAAACCTTCGTAAATACGTAGTTATAAAAATCGTAGCTACCTTATTCGTAGCTATCATAAATATCGTAACGGCTGTGTACAAATACTACGCGCATCCTACATTTTGAAGCTCTTCGATAACAAACATTATAATTATGTAGTAAGAATGTACACTCGTTGTAACTATTTGAAAGTAAACACATTAAAGGAAACGTTGCGATGTTTTATCAAAATCGAGTGTCGGCTTTGAAGTGGCAACATGTTCTGATATCGGTAACACATGTAACTACGCTGTTTACCAACCCGCTCTTGTCATGTCGGCCAAACGCAAAGGCATAGATTAAATATGTTACCTACTAACGCAAAGGTTAGTTCGAAATGATGGATGGGTCGGCGAACGCTCAAAGCGTATCGCTGATAAACGCTATCGACGCGTTATCGACGCGTATCGGACTTATCTAGGGTTGTCACAACCTTAACTAAACGACCGACGATTCAATTTAATAGGGTCCGTGGCCTTGAGTATTTACTTTCAGTATGAGCAAGCACTTTTTTCAGTAGTCGTACTCGTACTTTACAGGCTTCAGGTGAAAGCTCCAGAGGAACCAGTGAAATTCACTTTCGTTTCTTTGGAATTTGTAGGACAGCATCAGGTTATACGTTGACGATTGATTGATTTGCGACCGCAACGAATATTTATTTACAGAAGAATTATAATAATCATCAATACCTTTAACTGTTGAACGAAAAAATAATTTAAAAAATATTTTACTTCCCCATAACGTCGAAAATCGTTATTTAACGTACTCCACCGGCCTTTCAAATAAGCCATGTTCTAATTTAGGTGACAACCCTGCAAATATCGGCGGATAATGATCGTGGTTGAGGATGGCACCGGTAGCCGGGTGCGTAACCTCTGAGACCATAATCCCGCCTTGTTCATTATACACCAATGAGATTGACGAGCCCTACAGATTTGCGCTTTTCAATTTTCATACACATGGACATTATCGCAGTACATAAGACGTGTGTTTGTTCTATGTTTCTTTAGTGGGGATTCCTGATTAAGCGACAGCTGTTAAGAGTATGTCTGGGCTTGTGAAGTTTATTGATCCTATGTAAGGTTTTACAAAATGATTGAAACGTACAATTGAGTGATTTTAACTAAGATAATTATAGCTTTGTGGCCAGAGGATTTTTATGACTTTTTATATTCTAGGAAAATACATCCGGTACGGTACGGTTTAGTTTGTCTACTCAATACTTTTGTAGTTTAGTGCTTGTGGCACACGTAATATGTTTATGGGGCATGCGGGCTAACCTGTAAGAAATTGCAACACTAACCTTAGATTATGGTAGATATTATTTTAAATATTTAAAGTGTAAACAATTGTTGGTTGGCCAATAAAGTAAAATAAAAAATGTAATATTACATAATTTACTCATATAATTATTACTAAAAACGTGCATTTACTCATATTTGAACCAATCAATACCTGAGGGACTAGACAGAATGACATTTTATCTGCAATAACGATCATGGAAAAGTCTAAAATGTAGTATTGGATTGACACAAGCAACCTAAATGCCTATTGAAAGTCGTTGTAAAAATGCGAATCGTTTTGAAAGCGATCGCCACTTGTTTACGCCCTCTGAGTATTCATCCGATAGACGACCGATTTTTTTTATTCTACGCTCTGTGACATAGGCAATCATAGGTATGACCATGAATAATCGTGGTTATGAAACAAAAAGCAATTCAATTATCAAGTGTTGCACTAGCAATTTAAATAGCCTATATATAATTAAATAAATATCGAACCGTGATGATTATTTAACAATGTTCAATCAACATAAATCATTATAATTCCCTAGCAGAAAAACTTGAAGCCTATGGTGTTAGGGGCAACGTTTTAGAATTAATTAAATCTTATCTAAATAACCGTAAACAAGTAACTGAAATCAGTAAAATAAATAAAAAAAGGAAACGTGAAGAAACTTCAAGATCAGAGGAACGCGAAGTTATATACGGAGTACCTCAAGGTAGTGTATTGGGGCCTCCGTTGTTCACTCTGTATATAAATGACTTGCCTAAAGTAACTGAACATCCGATGACACTTTTTGCTGACGATTGTACTTTGGCAATAGCTTGTAATGACATAGACACATATCAACATGACATTAATAATTCACTAATATCTATTATAAATTGGTTAAATGATAATAATTTGATAATTAATTTAAAAAAGACTAACGTAATGCACTTTAGACAACGTACAAAAACAATCGACAATCTTAATATTCAATTTAATAATATAAATATCAATGAAGCGGACACTACAAAATTTCTGGGACTAATAATAGATTCTAAATTGAATTGGAAACCCCAAATAGAGGCGCTTAGTAAAAAATTGAGTAGTGCAGCCTACGCTCTGAAACAGCTTGCTGCGGTCCTCAATACAGATGCGCTGATTACTGCTTACTATGGATTAGCCGAATCAATAATTAGATATGGAGTTATCTTTTGGGGGAATAGCACGGACAACGAAATAGCGTTTCGGGCACAGAAAAGGTGCATTAGATCGATGTTTAGACTGCAAACAATGGATAGCTGTAAATCTTATTTTATAGAACGTAAGATATTGACATTGCCCTCATTATATATCCTGGAAACAGTAATGTTTATTAAATTAAATCCTCATTTATTCCAGCGTTTGTCTGATGCTGTCCCTAGGAATAGACGTGATAATTTCAAACTCTGTGTTCACGGCGCTAAAACAACTCTTATGCGTAAGAGCATCTTTTGCATGGCTCCTACCATTTTTAATAAATTGCCCAAATCATGGAAATCATTAAATATGTCTGCTCTAAAAAGTAAATTGAAGACCTTCCTAACTGAAAGAGCATATTACAGTGTAGCAGAATTTATGCAAGAAGACAATTTTCTTTGTTTTTAAGTTGACAATGCTGTGACCTTACTTTGACATTGAATTGTATCAAAACGTATGCTTATTGACTTGTAATGATCTCTAATATTTAATGAATAATGATGACATGTAATTATGATATTATCACGGTTTATGCACCATCTCTTCCTACCAATTTGTACGCCACGATATGTGGCTGAACATGTTCGAACTTAATCTGTATCTCATTATTATCTTGCATGCAATGTATCATGTACACCATGTTTAAACAAATAAAAATTTACTTACTTACTTACTTACTTACTTACATAAGCACCCTCAATAAAAGTATAATCGTTAATCCGATATGTAATAAATGAAATTACAAGTTAAAACAATGTTATTATCAATGTAATACACGCAATTTTATTCATACCGCTACTGGTTGTGTCGAAACTTTTGGATATTTGTTCATGAAATTTTATCTATCAGACACCCAAGATTTTCCAGGAAAACCTTTTACTTTACTGTTTAACATTACATTATAATTAGGTATATGTAGGTGATATTTGATTAATTACTGAGATATAAAGACAGATTACTATCTTTTGCTAATCGCAAGGAAAAACCACACTTAATTACTTTACCTACAACATGCATTGTTTATTTTGCTAATTAATCAATTTTATCGTTTTCGATAACATTCCCAGATAATTGCAAAAGATTAAGTATGTACGTACATATTATTGAAAAGATAATTACATATTTTAATGTTGAAGCTTTTCAGAACTTAAATTACTGCTACATAAAGTCCTGTTTATCTGATAGCGCCTTCCTAAACCGTTGTTAACCGCGCTGTTTTTGACACCGATGTTCATTCATTAGTGACCTCTATTGCAGCTAGACAATAGGTACATTGACACAGGGATTTCGAGCAAAGCCAATATACGCGGTTGATTGCGATCGACGCGTTATCAGTAACGAATTGATGTAATAACAACACCGTATCACTTGTCCCCTCGCACCGATACCGTTTTCGAGGGAATTTTAACGCTGTGCAATCACACGGGTTTGTACTACTTTCAGTTGTTGGGTTATGGGTGGTGTTAAAACGGATTGATTCTCTATGTAGAACTGTATCGTTTCAAAATCTTTTGTTTCACGGAAAACTTGTCTTGTGAAACGTGCTTTTCTAGAGGGCCCTAGCGCGGTAATATATTTTTCAGTTTTGACAGTAAACAGATTTACAATAATGCAGTAGCATTTTTTAAATACCAAAGATTACCGAGCTTCATCAGAATATGTTATATCTGTACACATTGGTGGCTTGTCTAGGAATACAGCTTTAAATAACCTAACAACTGTTGTTGAGTACCACATATATCGTTAAGTCTTTTCAATAGCCATTTTAAATACAATTCATTCAAATAAAAGAAAGCAAATTTTATCACGCTCGTAAAAATGTTCCCAAACACCTCAACAGTTTTACATTTTCTTTTTCCTTTACGATGATCCTTCGTGCTGCTGTTTCTACATGCTGATTAAACGCTAATATAATCTCCCGTTAAAAATATGAACCGAAAATAGATTTTATTGCAAGTAAGTGATATAAATTACGTGAAGTGACGTCGCTCATCGAGATCAACAAATTTACGGCAGTGTCGTAAAAGTATTAGGTGCGCTTGCGCCTAATCCTCTGCCGCATTATGGGCTTGCTACCGGCACTCGCCGACCGTGGCCCTGATTCTATATTTTTATCTAAATAATATTGAATGGGAAAACCTTTTTATGTAATTTTGTCGTTATGATTGCTTTTTATAGTTTTGGAACATATGTTACGCCGTATGAACACAGTATTTTATAAAAACGGTTGGAATAGGTTACACATATCTAAATTGGATTTTTACCCTATTACGGCAAAGTCAAAAAGAAGGGTTATAGTTTTATGTGATCGAAAGATGCTTGGCATACTCGTAGTCAATTCAATCAATCAAAATTAAATCCAAATCAACTAAACTTAAAACATTACCAACAAACTTGATACTCCAACTTTCACCTGCCACACATACTCGTATACGCAAAACTTCACCCCTAAACTACGGAACTTGGAACTAACTTCCACTATCTGTTCAGGCAATCGTCCGCTAACGTCTGAGCCGACGATAAAGACGGAGTCAACGACTCCGGGCGTGGGGCCCGACGAGGCGTCTATGGACGACAAGGGGGACAAGAAGAACAAGAGGCAGCGACGTCAGAGGACGCATTTCACCAGCCAACAGCTGCAAGAACTCGAAGCCACCTTCGCAAGAAACCGCTATCCTGACATGTCCACGCGTGAAGAGATCGCCATGTGGACTAACCTTACTGAAGCGAGAGTCAGGGTAAGAATCCAGATATAGCTGCCTTTACTTAGTGTCTATTTTGTTTTGCATCAATCCATACATCAAAACAGTAGGGTTGTGTTATTTTATTGATGGTTTCTATTGAACAACATTCCTTATTTAGCTAAAAGAGCATTTGTTTTAAATTGAAAATTGGGTATTTCCAGCCACTAAATAGTTGATGGCAATCCACTTTTTATGTCCTTGCAGCAACGTGACAGGAGCGCGAGTGCATTACAATATTAACGAGCTAGATGTTTAGGCTAATCGTCGCATCCGGCGCGTCTTCGGTATTTTTGTGCCGTGCCGGCCGACGGAACACGGAATCCCTTAATCCTCGAGGATTTGATGCGTCTATTTCGGTCTCTTCATAATCCCCGGCTTAAGTCTGATCGCATCCACACTCACTGTCAATAGTTTTGGAAGGCCCCTGTTAGAGATTCTGCGGTTGCAGCCGAGTTTGTAGTGTTTAGCTGGTACTGAATTCATAGAATAGTTTACGGTTTCTTTGGCATGTGAAGTGGTTAGTTCGGTTAATCTCTCGAACATGTGTATCGGGCAAATTCTTACAATTTATTTTACATGCATTTTAATAACGTAATCAAATACATTTTTTTATTCGTGCTCAGTTTTATATCGAAGACCTTTGAATGGTTTATTCTCGAGAATTTCATCTCAACATGATAAATAGAGTTTTAAATGAAACAACTGAGATAAATCATTGTATCTTTTTTCATTTCCATCAGAGAAAATCTGCAAGAATTTGGCAAGTGTCGTTTGTCATCAATTATTTACAGTAACTGACTCTAGTAACGTAGTAGTGGAAAACAGTTAATAATTTTAGCTATTAACTCATTGTAATATCGCAATTTAGTAAACAGAAAATATGATTATTGATTGTCGCTAACCTTGCGTTTCTTTTGAATAGACAAATGCCTCCCCTAAATCAATCTGATCTTACGTCATTAACATTTTATTTGGAAGTATGAAACGAACATATCTTTATGAAGAGTTATATACATAGGTACAGATTCAACAAATATGACTGAAAATTCCAGCGGTACAATAATTTCAAGCCAACCGTAACATTGCGAAGAGTGATCCCGCCACAAATACACCGTAGGCAATTAATTACTCGGTTATCACATGCAGATACGTGTAAATCGATACTTTATGAGTCGAACGCGTTGCTTCAAGTGTTAGGTATTCGTTTCAGTGTACTCGACTGCACTGGATCATACGCGTGTGTTCTTCAAAACATTCCCATTTGTATGCGCTAGGGCTGCGCGGTTGGCGGCGCGTCTTAAGTTTTATCGTAACTGAAGCTGAAGTAGCATTCTTGAGTGCTAGTTATCATTTCCGTTTTGTTTTTCATGTACCTACAGCCTAGAACTAGTTAAAACTAGATAGATGGCTTTTTAAAGCTTATTAGTCTTATTTCGCTTTGACTTGTTGGGATTAAAATGTGTTATGTATTGAAAACAAAACCGCAACGAGAAAATAATAAAGAAAAATGGTCGCATTGTTTGTTCGAAACTTAACATTCCAAGAAATTGTTATTATTATTCCGCGATATCTTAGAACCTTTTCTGCGATGCTTCATTCTGAATAATAAATAATAACCAGCTTGTGTTTTTGTTCTGTAGGTCAAAAACCTCCCAATAAGTAAGTATAAATCGGCTTAAAATTACTTTTTGGTAGGGTGCAAGATGCAAAGGAAGCTTGATTAAAATAGCAAACACATTTAAGATATTAAATAACTACAGAATTATAATAATAATGTGTAATAAAAAAAATGTCTAATTCAGCCAGCCCTAAACAGGGGATTATGGTTCGTTCGTCCGCGCAGCGCCGCCGCGCCGCGCGCCGTCTAATAAATCTGTGCGCGCGCGCACCGATAAATCGTTGAACATTATTTTTGTTACCAACTCATTAGGGTCATTGCCTGCTTATTGACTCAATTAGCGTTCGTAAAATATGATACATTTAGCTTTGTGTTTTCTTAAACACGTATTTCCTTGCTAATTATTTGTCAAATCCAACCACATTTTTGTCTGAAATGTTACTTTAAATGTTTTATAAGTTTGTGAAAAATTTTGCTCTTTGGAGTTCAGTGACAGGTAATACCAAATGATCCAAAAGATATTGAATCCGTACCTATTGACAGTGAGCGAAAGATAGAACATTAACAAAGCTTAATAAATCCCAGAAGCAAAACATTTTACACTTTGTAACGTCTAACTGGTCTTTGTGTGTTCTCTGTCCGTGTGTACCACACAAAGACCACTAATTTAGAATCATTTTTTGTTACACATCAATTTGTAAACGTAAAACCGCCCTCTGGCAGTTTTCCTTTCTGAGAAACGAAGCGACACGGGCCGCGTCGTCGCGCGTCGTCGCCAATCGTCCGTGAAACAGCTCTTGACATGTTCCATTTGACGCGATCGCGATGGAGACCGCCCCGTCTGTTGAGTGACGTCAAATTAGAACATCCATCTTACACACAAATAGATTATTTCTCTATTGACGTATTAGATAGACCTTGCCTGATGAATATTATTGTAAATTGAAATACTTGTTTTGATGTCTAGTGAAAACACAAAATATTATTTCGTGAGATCTTAGGTGGTCTAGAATAGACGTTGATAATCCTTAGCGTCAGAGGAAAGCGAGTACTGTTACTTTGTTGACTAAGTTTCCTTCATTCTTATTTTATGTTAGCTACGTTTTCATTCACTTTTACATAGATTTCAATGTTGGAAGTAAAAGTTCATTCATTGTTAGATAGTGGATAATTCCTATCTAATTAATATCTACTTTTCTATGAGTTTGAGAGAGGCAAGTAAGACAGTGTGAGAGGCAAGTAAGAAAGTGCCACAAAACTTACGAATATAAGTAACTTAGACAAACTGAAGCGGAAACCATACCATATATCATAGCGATAGTTGTAAGATGTGAAAATATTTTAGTGTGTGCATGTGTAAAAAAGGCGTGTATCAACCGCGTCCGGTGACACGGCGTGCGGCACGAAACATTATTTATTTTACGTGAAAACGGCTCGCCGCAGCGGCTCTCGGTCTGTTTTTGCGATGCTTTTAGTGCACGTCCCTGTCGCCTGTCTCGTTGCATGCAAACAGTTTAGCGAGATTTACCTTGTTTTTACACACTGGCCACGCGTACAAGAACTAACTCTATGCTCGGACATAGCCGTGTTAGCAGCGCAACGTTTCTATCCTCCAATGTGCACTCGACCAAATAAATTGTTCCACGGATTTCGATTGCACATTCAATACACCTACACAAATGTATGAGCAACTAGAGACTGCAATAAAATGTAGTTTTATGTGTAGATTTCATTTTAATCATAATGTTGCAACTTTATTTAGTCTCCTCATAATCTACATAATACTGTGTTTATACGCAGAAAATCAGCTACTTTGATTTGAAATACGAGCAAAATAATTTTGTCAAACTAAAATGAATCAACTAATCATGAATATATCCTCCATGACATAGCTAAGTCCGCTAAGGCATCCCATCGATATTGACATTTACAATACAAACAAATGTTGCTATAATTAAATTATTAAATAACATTGTCATGTTCGAACCACGGCTGGCCCGTTCCCAACCGGTAGTCTCCGTAATAATCTTACACGAAGAATTTGTTTCAGTAAACAAGAAATACGGTATTAACGCATTTCAATTACGAAATTTATTTCACTCCGAGTATTCCTGCCAAGTATTCGTATTACCGAAGAGTTTACTTTGTACGTAAAGTTTTAGAGTTTATTATTGCAAATCGTACGTTAAGTCGAGGTTGAGCGGCCGGCATACTAGATGTCCAATGAGTTATCCCGATTATGTTTTGATAGGCTTACGGTATAGTGTTGTGATCCCGCGGACTTTGTTCGGCGTTAGCATGGAATTTATATCAATGAATGGAAGCTAAGCACCTCACTGTCAGATACTGCGGTTGTATAACTATCGATTTTGCGCCAAATTAACTTCAGTAATCTCTGTTTTCTAAACACAGAAGAATTTCTCGCAATAATTGTCTTATTTATTGTAATTTGTGGTTTAGTGAATGTATATATGAAAGTGCTCTATATTCCTTGTCTTCCTTTTTTCAAATATATAATTTGGTACATTGTTTTAGAATTGTTTAGCAATTAGAACGCGATATTGTTAGATTTTTTTTAGAAGTTCTGTGGTAACTGTTTGTGGAGTATTGTCCATAATATGGGTGTTACTGCCGCTCGACTCGACAGGGTGCATTTAATAATCTACTCAACGCTAGGGGCGTCAGCGACTGGTCACGACAGATTAACAGCAGCTAACCCACAGCTCTAACATCGCTGTTTGTTCACATTTACTATGTAACAAGGCTATGCACTTTACTAGGCTAGGCTACAAAGCCTCTAATAGTCCAGTGATAGTTTTGTTGAGCTGTGAGTATAAATGTTTAGAGATGTACAAATAAACAGAGTTTACGCATTGTTTAACAGTGATTGAATTTCAAATGACAAATAAATATTCATTGTTTGAAAATATGTACAAATTTCTTCTGTATCCATAAAGATAAGTTACTTTTTATTATTATTTCGGCTCTACGAGCAGTGCGAACGCATTGACAACCCTGACTCAAATACGAGTCAATCCCGAGTTTATTATGCTATATCCATTTATGCGAGCGCGTGTTTATTTGACTTTGGAATAGTCTCGGACCAAATCGCACTAGCAATAATAGTTCCACTTGCTTACGACATAAGAACTATAATCCAATGTCTGTAAACTATGACCGTCCTGTCGGATAAACCGTAGTTTGATTGATGACACTAATAAAACTGTGATTCCAGTTTAATTTAAATTTAAGGCAATTTTGCGTCCCTGTGGTTCTGCTGACCGTAAAATAACTTCATTACTGGTAGTGGGGTGTGCCATCATTCATCACTACTGAACTAATGAATTTAGTAAGTTCACAATTTATTCGGCACGTGTTAATAACAGATCTTTGGCCTAATAGAGCAAATGTTTTTAGAAAATGAAGGCGCGTTATCCACTAATTGTCACATTAAAAAAAAAGTCTGATGGAATCAAATAAGGCACTTGATAAATTACCACGATGCCTATCACACACGCTTGTTTATCGAGTTAAATTATTGTCTTTACTACCCACAGTAGAAACAATTACATTTCACTTTTTTTTTACTTACTTCTGACCACTATTGAAATCCCAAGGTTTACGAACTTTCGTAGAATCCGAAGCTAGTGCTACAGACATTTTATTTCGGTGTTTTGATTTCCCGTGCCGATATTATGCTATGCTCATTGAAGGCATGTCTCATTGATATTTAGAAAAGGGGATCTTCTTAACTTTTGATAAATTATTGTCAGTTCTGTGTACCCTTTTAGACAAATTATTCGTGAAGTTATGGAATGTTCTTCATGACTTCATGGTAGGGCCGCACTTATGTTAATAAATATAATAATTTGCCTACATAAATAATTGACTTTGCTGTCACATTCATATAGATCTCTAGGGTCTTAGATGCTACGATCCGCAGCAAGTGCTACGACTGAAGATGAGCTATATTTTTCCTCACTTTATGATAGGGCCGCATAGGTCAATTTACTTTTTGAATTATTTGCCTAAACAGATTGACTTTGCTATTGCATTCAAATACCAGGATCTACAAAGCTTCGTAGCAGCCGTAGCATCCGTAGCAGTTGCTACGAATACTTGATAGTGGTATTATAATTTCCCGTGTAGATAATGTGCTATGGTCGTTGAAGGCGTGTGTCAGTAGGTATTCGGGCGTGCTCGCAGGCTCACATTAATCTTGTGTTACATGCGCCGCCTCCCGCATGATAACTTGATAACCCAGACATCTACCGTCACGCTGCCCAACGACGCGTCACGTCGGACGACTGACGGCTTTTCATCATTATACTCTCGTTTCGATTACGTGTCAAGAAATAGTTAATGAAGCATTTTTGATTACTGTGCGTAGTGCGGCCTTCATGTTGAGACTCTTTTAATTCACTTTTGAGACTTTAAAGCCATTAAGAACTCTCAATGCAAAGAATACGAATTCGATATAGATTTAAATTGTTCTTAAGCTGGAAAAATCAACGTAAAAACAAATAAATTCCACTTTTGTATGTAACAATTACATTACTGTACTGGCCTTTGCCCGCGATTTCGTACGTGTGGTACTTAGAATAAAAAAGATCATTTCTGTGGTAAAATGTAGCCTATATTTTAAGTTAGGCATCTAGCAGTAGAGTGGTGAAAATTGCGTTCAAATCCATGCAACAGTTTTTGCGTGTTGCGCGTACAAACATACAGACAGAAAGACAGTCAGATAGATAAAAATTCTATAAAGTGTTCTTTTTGCTTCTGTTGCTCTAATAAAGACCCCCCATATAATTTTTGCAATATCTTCAATGTACAGACATCGCCCTTCTACAATTTTATTATATGTATATAAATTTTATAATGTATATGTATGTATATAGATTTGTATCGAATTTGATCTTGCTATAAAGGCTTGTAATAAGGACTACGGTAATGCACACATTTGTATTCGGCTTCCGAACTATAACTACTCGAATTTACTCGTGGTTTTGAGAAAAGTACTCAATTCATCGCTTTTTCATCGCAACTTTGCG
Organism: Standfussiana lucernea; assembly: GCA_964057025.1. Taxonomy (NCBI): domain Eukaryota; kingdom Metazoa; phylum Arthropoda; class Insecta; order Lepidoptera; family Noctuidae; genus Standfussiana; species Standfussiana lucernea. The sequence goes on along the minus strand of OZ059794.1, from coordinate 5,247,863 downwards.
ACTGTATAAAAATTGCCTACAGAATATTACTTGCGAGTTAGAAATACATATTACCACAGGACCATATCCATATTGAAATGAATAAGGTTTGTTACATACTGGCACTGTTAAAATCGATAGCGTGTTACGATTGAGTAGCTGCCTCTTGGGTAATAACATTCCAAATTATACGTGAAACCACTAATAAAATTTGTCACAATCTTGCGTGGGTGTTAACCCTTCAAATGCGACAAACAACCGGCACATTGAATAAATTAAAGCGAACACGCATTAGAATCGATTTCGGAAGCATTAAAAAGTGTCGGGGTGTCTCCTTGCCGGGTGACGGAGGGCGCGGGACGGTCACCATTCTGCAATAATATATTTAAAGGATTAGCCCCGCGTCGCAATATCGCGACCCTCCTCCGGTCCCAGCGCCCCGCCGCGAGCCGCGCGCCGCGCTCGCTGTCCGCCGCTATTCAAATAATGGAAATTATTTCCACATATGTGCACCTAAATAAATATCATTCCGACGTCATTATTGAACACCCCCGATGTTTCTGTGGAGTTATTTTCACCCGTTTGTTCGCGGTCTGAATGGGAAATAGCGGATGTGTAAAGCTTTTTGTATTGGTAATGGAAGTGCCCACATATTGCTCGTTTCGAATGCCATTATTATAATCTGTATTTGAAATTGATAAAAGTATCGAGTTAAAAATCTTTTCAGTTCCACATGCGTGTGAATTTAGATAGAAAAGCACGGTTTACCTGTGTCACCCTGTGTACGAAACATGCGCTCATGCGAATTTGTGAAATTTATGTTTCGAAAAATAAACGATTGTATATGGGGTGGAAACGACCGTTTATGTTCACTTAACCGAGGAAAGAGGGTATTATTTACCGTTTCGGCTGGGTGAACCCGCCACAGTGAGTGAGACAAATACCGCCGGCGGCACAATATTTATTGCAGTCGCTACGTGGATTGCGCAATTTATCGCGGAGGTGTCGTCGGAGCGATCGATCGCCGGGTGACGGACGCGCGCCATACATCAGCGCGCGCGTTATCTGCGCTCACGGCGACTTATCACCGCTGCACGCTCGCACTCCGCCTCCGCGCGGCCACACAGCACTCCGGCCGAGCGGCTCCGTGCTGCCCCCAGTAGCCGCTCATTTATTGCGGCTCGATCAAGTCGCGGCGAGTGGCGGCACCCGTCCCGCCCAATCGCGACGCTCGTTTATCTTCATTTCGCGGCCGCAATTAGACGGGTCGTTGGCTGCGGCATGCGGCGGGGCCGGGGGGCTCGACCTCTACGTGGCTCGAATACGCCGCCGCCAGCGCCACGACGCTCCGTCAACTTTGTAATGAGTAAAGTTGATAACTACGCAACGCAAGTCGCGTCCACATTCTGAATCTCGTTAAAACTTGTGGATTCGCCATGAAATCACCGGACACCCAATTTACCTGTCTCCAATAATTTACCTCTTACCCCCAAAAGGTTGCATTGCCTAAAAGTTTTTAGGAAAAAAATAGCGAAAACTGGATATTAATAACAAATTCTGCTAAACATAGGCTTCTTCATCGAGGCTCCAGCCTTATCAATACTAACTATATTTCTTTATTGCAGGTTTGGTTTAAAAATCGGAGAGCGAAATGGCGGAAGCGGGAAAGAAACGCCATGAACGCTGCAGCAGCCGCCGCCGCAGACTTCAAGAACGGCTTCAGCACACAGTTCAACGGGCTCATGCAGCCCTTCCCCGACACGGACGCGCTCTACTCGTCCTACCCGTACAACAACTGGGCCGCCAAGGTGCCCAGCCCGCTCGGCACCAAGAGCTTCCCGTGGCCCGTCAACCCGCTGGGCGGCGTGGTGCCCGCCAGCCACCACCAGGGCTCCGTCAACTGTTTCAACACGGCCACGTCAATGAGTGGCGTGAGCGGTGGCGGCATGGGCGGCGTGACCGGTGCGGGTGGCGTGGGCGGCGGTGTGGCCCCGTGCCCCTACACGCCGCCCAACCCGTACAGCATGTACCGCGCGGAGCCGTGCGTTGCCATGTCTTCGTCCATCGCGTCGCTGCGGCTGAAGGCCAAGCAGCACTCGTCGGGCTTCGGCGGCGGCTACGGGTCCGTGTCGCCGGCGGCGCGCGCGGGCTCGGCGCCGCTGTCGGCGTGCCAGTACGCGGGCGGCGTGGCCGAGCGGCTCTGAGACGAGGCGCGCCGCGACGAGCGCGTGGCCTCCTAGTCGCCGCCGCTGCCCGCGCCGCCCGCGCCGCACCCGCCGCACCCCGCACACCCGCTCTACACGCACCTGTGGGACTGGTTCGACTAGCGCGCGCGCACCGCGCCCAGTGCAGCAGACTATATACGTTCCTTCGTACGGAACCCGGGCAATAAAAATAACGATGACGTTCTAAACTTACTGTAAATATGTAGTTATGTATGTACGTATACCAAAGCGATGTGTGCAATTTTTACAAGCTTACAATGTACTTAGATTATGTAAGGAAGTGTTTAGTTTAATATCGAACATTGTAAATAAATAAACTTGATAATTTATTTGAAGCAGAAATAACGAGCATTTGAAATTGTAATAGTAAATATTATAGCAATCATAAGTTAATGTTGTTGTTCCAAATATTTCTTTTGTTGTGTTTTATTGAGAGGAGCTGAACTGATTGTATGCTCAGCTGCTCTAATGAACTGTTCGCGCTACGCATTTAATACATGCCTATCAAACATGTCAGTAAATTAAAACGAAGTGCTCCCAACATGTGAATATCTGTAATACATTACATCACGTTACCTACCTACACGTTCTTATAATAGGATTATTCTAAATTCTCATTCAAAATTAATAACACGGGTTGTTGCTCTAAATGTATAAATTATAAAAATGTAATGTTTAATTTACATTGTGCAACAATTTGATTTTAAATATACCTTAATAATGTAAATATAGGGTATTAAGATAATAACATTGTAATTGAGTACTTTTTAAACGGACGATTTTAAACCGTATCTTTAAACAAAATGATTGGTAATCAAAAAATTCAATGTAAAATTTCAAACATAGAACACGAAATAATATGCCTATTCGGCAATCTTGGTAAAATTTCAAGATGATGTTTCCCTTTGCAACGTATTTGTTGGTCAAGAATAAAATTTAATTTCCCACTACATTAGTAAGAACAGTTGGTTGACCAAACGTTTTGCTGGCTCTTTGTGAAAATCTTCCCGTATAAACCCATCGCTACGAATATTGCCAGAACAGATTTCAAAGTACTGAAACCATCCCCTATCACCCCCATATCTTATTTTTTAGAAAGAACTCATTTTAACTAATCTTACTATGATGATATCTCTAATAGAATGAATTTTCTCCTTCCATCAGCATCAGACTGAATTACGAATAACTGAAAACCAGAGTAATTTAGTTTAATTGTGTCTAGACATTTTTATTACTTCCAGTGTGAAATCATGTTGAAATTACTTACCTTTTATAAAGTGCGGTTGATAGCCAAAGCAGTTACTTGTTTGACAGTGTTGAGAACTTTGAAATGTTGACATTTCTCTACACTTGTGCCTACGCGCTACGGCTGCTACGACAAGTGCTACGCGGGGCTACGGCGATGCTTGTGTAGCTACAAACAGTTTTATTCATCCCTCCTCTGCTATAATTATTTAAATCAAGAAGTTTTGTTTCGAAACTAATTTGTTGAACTAGCAATTGTCGTTGTAGCCAGCGACTAAATCCCATTTACAACCGGCATTATGTTTAATGAGATTTCCCAGAACATCCATTGCTAGAAATAGCTGCTTACACAATGAGATTAACGTAACCAGGATCTCAATATTTATTAAAATATTTATAACTTAACACCGTTTATGGATGTAATAATTGTAAAATATTGTAACTATTTTAGATGTAAACATTCACTAGTTATAATATTTAGTTTAATACACGAATTAGTATATCCTACTTCCGTGTGCCTACCAAACAGTGAAGGAAACACTAAATTATGGAATTAAAATATGTAAATATATATAGATTTGACTTTAAAAATTATTGATGTGAAATTCGAGGTTTTCATTTTATACATATCAGAACAAAATATCTGCGAACACGAATAGTTTGTTGAAGTTATTTTGTGAGTAACAATTAAGAGGATACCGATTGTTTTGTAACTTAAAATACCTCTAGTCATAATAAAAGATATCACAGAGTATATTTGGTTTTAACAATACATTTTAAGATTCCCTCTCCTTTGACCGTAACTATATGGTAAGATCTTTATTGACTGCCGAAACCACGATATTTCACCCATTGCTGGAAAGTATCTCATCACAGAACACATCCATGATGATGAAGGTCGCAACGATATTACTGAAATGAGCACACAACGCGCGGATTGGTTTCCGTTACATGATGTTATTAGGTGCCCAGACGGCTAGCGCTTTATTCGTCATGCCGAAAAATGATAGGCTTATGTTCGCTTGGAAATACATACAACAGACGATATGGTGTAAATGAGAATACCTCTATGTCTGAGGATACATATTTCGCCGAGATGCTGAAAATGAAGGTGAATCTCCGAAGGTTAAGTAAGTATTTATAAGAGACAACACGTTTTTCGTACGTCCCGCGATATGTTTACTCTATATTTTTCACTAACTTTTTAGACCTATGTATCCTGCTTATATGGGTATGAAGTTTCATTAAAATGGGTTCAGTCATATCGAAAAATAAGGACTTGAAAATTTGTATGAAACGCCGTACGTTGTGGCGTACACGCTCTTAAACGGCGGCAACGTTAAGTTAACGAGTAATAGCACGACTACAATGTTATTTCTCTCACTTCGTGGTTTTGTCAGTAAACAGGTAGATCTACCTCAAAAGACTTAAACAATCTTACTTTGTCATTCTTTACTGAATTGAGAATGTATTTCAGCCAGAATGGATGCAAAAAAAAGTAGGTTATCTATCTAGATCAGGTTTCACTTTAGCTTTGATTGATTAATAAAATGTTATCTCTGAATGCAACAACGAATTTGGTTTTTATTTCTTTATATAAAGTATCGAAGTAACTACCTGCCATGAATAATTTAGTAGTTTACATTGTATATGATTGCTTTTTAGAGTACGTATTGTTTCGAGTGGCGGTAAATGCCCAGTGAAATCAATTGGATAGTTTCAATGCACAGGTTATCTAAATTATCTTTAGTTTGCGTTTATATTCAGTAATTAAGTGTAAGCGTTATTGTTAATGGATGTGGGACCAATGCTCAAAGGACCATTTTCCAATTAATCTGATCAATATCATTATATGATAATTAGTGATGATATTCTTATTTCGTTGTTAGAAACCATTGGATTACTAGAATCACCACGTATGCCAAATTGATCGGTGATTGCAGTACTCGTATGTTTTTATTTATAGGTGATAGGATGCCGCTGCGTGTAATAGCTTTCTGGTCTATCGTACTATACCTTCAGAACAAGCAACCGATATGCCTTGATGCTGGCGAAAAATCTAACGATTCAATGCCCAAAACTTGGTAGACTTCCTACTTATGAACTGAGATATGTAACGCAAAACCAGAGCAAAAGAAATAACAATTGATCAAGGATTAAGGTGACGGTAGGGGGCTGATGAACACTTTTGAACGTCTCTATAATCTGCACAAATGCAATGACCAAAGAATTATAGGTACCCTAGATTCTATGAATCTCTCATAAAGCCTCCCGCAAATTATTCAAAGTGAATTTTAAAACAATACAGAGTAATACAGAGTAAAATAAAATGTTCGAACGAAACTAGGTCTCTCGAATGCGACGCGATAAAGTCGCGTCTAGAATGTAGCAGCGAAAGATGTGCATTATAGTGAAATGGAAATAAATTTCACGTTACTGCAAGCGATTTTATAGCGCGGTCGACGACGGCTGCCAGCGCGGGAGATAGATTGCGTTGTCATGGCAACGCAGCCCTAGCCGCCTGCTAGTCGCGTAAACTTGGCAAAAAATTAATGTAAGTAATATACTTATGTGTGGTAGGTGCATAAGTGTGTTTGCTGCCACAGGTTGGATACAAATCCTACCACAAATTGACGCAAGAAATCTTTTTTATCTGTTCAGGACATTGCTTATAAACCCAACATTGTTCTACATAATTTCATTTAAAACGTTCTTGGATAAGAATAAAAGATGGTAATTAGAAAAATCCGATCAAAATTCATAAATTAAAAGTGGTCCTAAGCTCCGAATACCAATAAATTGCCAACAATTGATTCATGAAAATCTGTGACATTAGCCGGAAAGTATACAATAATCCTGCGAATGATTATCGGCGCGGCGGCGGCGCGGGCGCGGTCTCGGCGCGGACTCGGCGCGGCGCAAACACACAGTTTCCAGGTGCTCGAATCCGAGCGCTTTAAGGATTTAGCCGAGGATTTGCTTTCAATATTAGCCGCCGGCCGCCGGGGCAGGCCCATTCCGTTCCGCCCGTACCTTTTTTATTATTTTGTCGCATCGTTTTGGCTCTAAATGGAATCATTCCGCCATCTACATTTTTATTTTTCAATTGCTCCCCGATTAGTGGGATTAGCCGTATCGCTTTCCGATTCTTTGCTCCTTTTGGTGGGAGCTTTCGCGGACTAACGCGGCCGCGCTGTCGCCCGTTCTAATCGCTTTCGGTTTGGGACGCGATCAAGCCATATTCGGGTGGCGCGTTGATTGTGCCGAACGGGTTTGACGTCAAAGGTCGGTTTCGGCCGGTGTGTACAGCATTGTGTTTGTTGACGCTGTCATTATCAGAGATTCAATGTCGAGTTTTTATTATTTGATGTTTAATTAGGGTACATAGTATTTGTTCACGGTTCCGTGTGTACGTAAGCGCGAGTGTGCGGTGGCCGCAGACCGGGGCCCGCGCGTCACTGCGCTTATCTTTATGGTGACAAACATTAGCATGGCTTTTTATTTTATCAAGGATCGCCTTAGTCACCGAGGTCCGGAGTCTACGTGCGCATGTGAGCACCTTATCATATCAACCCTATATAATATTTACTTGGAGCCAACATAAGATGTAATATTTTACGTAATGCACGCACACGAAGACAGTCGATGCGTCGCGACTCAGCATGCGAGTGATAGAAGTGTTCACAACATGGTGACACTACCAAAAGTAGGTAGTCATTGTTAGATTTCAATATGAGATCATACTTAGTCACTGTTTGTGAACATCACACACTGTATCGGCATCGTATTTTTGAATTTTAAAACTATTACAACATTTGTCAAAACAACAATATCTTCATCACCGATACTAATTTTAGCCAAACGATTTTTTTTTTTTTTGAATAGGCGTTTTAAAACTACCTACTATCCTACAACTTCGTAGATAATCTATAGGTAGGTAGATTTCCAAGAGCTCTACAGTACCTATAATGCTTTCCCCTAGAATAACCCTTAAAATGCAATTACGTTTTTCGATGTCGATATGATTACGTCACACAAACATAAAGGTACGCATGTCAATAGTTAGAGAACGTAGAGGGTTAGGTTTCGGGTGGTAAGGATCAAAACGGGATTAGAGGAACGACAACCAATCAAGGGTAACTGGACTGTTATACCTACGCGAAATAAATGCGGCACATAAAACTTATTCAGTACCAACGTATTTTCAACTGTAACTCGTATCCCTAAGCTTCAAAGTTGGTTGTGTTGGGTAGTTTATTGATGTTTTGTTTGGAAGGGAGGGTAGATGGATGAGGAGGGCGAGGGTAGCGAGTGCAACCTCCGCAGACAATCTTACAAGTTAATTGTGTTCCGTGCCTGAAGCCGCCTGACTACGGAATAATATCGCACTCACTACGTTGTGCGTCTATATAACTTCGACTGAAAATGTACCCACTTACACGTAACTTCCACGGAATTGAAAACTTGTCTGGTGTTCTTTCGTAGTCTCGGTAGATTCTGTACATTTTGGTGTTTATGTATAAAATTAGAAACAATGATTGCTTTGTTACCCCGTGAGTTAAATAGTGCTTAATGATAATAAAAAACGATCATGCTTAAAAGAACTTTAAACATTAACAACTTACACACTAAATACTTCTAATACATATTAAACTATCTACTACATATTTCAAATAAACGAACAATTTACATTTTCATTGCGGCTTAGCACTCACATACAACTTACTGTACAAGCCTTACGTCACTTTATACCTTATAACTTATCAACATAAAACATACTTTCTCATGAATAAACAAGCATCTAGTTTACATCATATGACATACAGGGAGTTTAATAAACTTTCTAGACATATTACATCGTGCATCGCGTAGAGCGGGTGACTTGGGCGGGCGGGTGCTACGCCCGAGGGCGGAGAGGGGGCAGCAGTAAATAAATACACTGCGACACAGATTTATTGCAAACACTACTCAACTCATGTAGATATGTTTACTTCATAAAGAAGTTGCCAGTTGACGGCTTTTGTACCCTCTAACTTACAAGGCAATACTTGCAAAGTTCTGTAGTCATTTTTTCCATTTTCCTGCAGCTTATGTAGTCTGAATTATAAATTTAAAAGTTTCATGAACAAAAGTATTCAGTGCAGTGCGATCTCTGGGCTACAGTAATGGACTATTCAATATGCTACGCTGCTACGAAAGTTCGTAGCGTCAGCTCCAAATTCATTCAATCGTTAGTAGTCGAATACAGAGTTGGATATTGTGTTTGCTGAGTTTCTTTTGAAAAGTTCTTTGCTATAGGTTTTTATAAACAAAGAAACCGATTTATTATTTAAAGTAAAAAACTACGTTGATATTTCAAGGCAGGTACGTAGGTACATAAACAATTTTTTGGTTTAGTTTTCCTGTCGTTTAATATAGCCAATCTGATTTTTGATATGATAATACTGTCATATCAATTTCCGTAATGTTATTGCACAAAATATTACATAACATAGGAAGGTGCAACATGGCATTGAACATTGATTATCAAAAGCAGGTGAATTGTGATAAGAGATGACTGAATTTTGCAATACGACAGACATATTCGCTTTTAATGCGTTAATCCGGATATTTTTGAGCCTTTTCAAAATATTTTTACGAGAAATCAGTTTGAGTGGCAGATAATGACAGACGATGCATCTCCCAACTGATAAAGAAATAAACGAAAGAGCATTTAACTTAAAAAATCCTAACTTAGCCTCGTTACATCATAATCACAGGCTTAAACAAGGTCTACATATTACGTATTCTGAAGTGCCTCCGAAAATTCTTGAGGCTCCATAAACCTCGCATTTAAATACTCATCACGTCAACACTAACGTATTATGATATGTTACGAATATATCCAAGGTTCGAGTGGTGGGATGCCGAAATCAAGAGCTGGGGGGAGCTGCCTTGCGGCGCGGGGGGTGGGGAATGAAGATTTACGATCGAGGCATAACGAGCGCTAGATGAGGCGTAAAGAAGCCCAATTCCGGTTATTATACCTACAGCCTCGCTATAGACTGTGTTTATACAATTTTATACCTTATGGAACTTATATTGGTCGTCTTTAGATTCTAAAATTAAATGGGAGTTTGAAAATCGCTAAGCAGGGTTATTGCATTTTAGTGTTGCTTGAAAATAAAGGAGTACCTACAAGATTTTTAACAGCACTTTATAAGGTTTCAAATCTATTAATTTAGGCAGCTATATCCATAGCCTACTTCATTATTACGTGACTACTGGTTTGGTCTTGGTTTGAGTTGTGAATAGCAGTTATGGATCCATCATCACCCCGTAGGTATATATGCCACTTTTAATGAGTTTATTCCTAGTATGTTCTGTAATAAAGCTTTAAAGGTTCATATATGAACAGGTTAGGTGCTGAAAAGAAATACAGTCTGTTGAAGGAAGAGTGAAAATCAAGTCTAATCACTCATATCTTTGTCGCACGCACTAGCACTTTTTTGGCGTGCTTAACTTCTGCCATTTATTAAAAAAAAATAGCAGCCATGCTTTTAAACTTGTATTAATCATTAGCTGGTAGCAATAGAAACAAGTTTCCGAAATATGAGCTATCAAAGTTACAACCTTCGCGATCCGTACAACTTTGATAGCTTTTAACTTTTCGGAATTGTGACGGTTTAGAAGATTTTATCTATTTTGAAGCCAGCTGTTGATAGGTTTTATGCGTGGCTAATGAAATCAAAGTTGCACTTATGCTGCCATCAGTGAATCTATTCAAACTTTGGTAGCTTTAATCTCGAAGACGTGACGCTTTTGAAGATTTTGTCTTATCCAGAACTTGCTTGTTTTGATACTAGCTATTGATCATACAGGTTTTATGTGAAGGTTTTGTGTGTTTTGGGTTGTATTTTGAAAATAAAATAAAATGGCGGAAGTTAAGCAGGCCAGGCTCATACAAAAATATTCCGACTCCTTTGAAAAGAAACCTGTTTCATCTTACACAACCTACAAAATATTGCTTGAACCCACCTACTGTTGTGTGTTCTACGAATATCTAATATACTGCGGTAGAAATACCTGCAGACGGAATATGAAACTCGGATGCAGCGGTATTTAGCCAGGCCAGGTCCCTGGGTACCGAGGGGGAGAGAGGAGGCGTACGTAACTAATTTCTGGATTAAGCACATTTGCAAATGTAATTTGTATTCATTAAAACATCGCAACATCGTACGTGTAATGTTTTTAAACGGAAAAACCGGTGCGACATTTCATTACGGACTGGGTTTGTACTTTGTAGTCAAAATAACCGAAATTATGTGTTTTGTTGTTCGTGTTGTAATCATGAAACTTACGTGAGGAAATTCTTTTGATCTCTTCGTTTTCGGAACGATAAGGTTTATAGAACAAATAGAATTGTAGATTAGCTTATTCAATAATTATGAGTATCTTCAAAAAAACATTAATTTACCGCTTTATGAAAGCTTCAAATCCGTATAAATGAACGTTAAATCTTCGGTTTCAACAGAGTGGCGTTCTACTGATTGCCTCTTGGTGTAATAAAATGATAACATTCTGCAATGGTCTTCGTAATAGACCGTTTATATATGGTAATGGAATACCTTGGCTAATATAATTAATTTTGTTCAATTCCATTCAGTAATATCAATTAAGGTTCCACTTTCATTGAAAATTCATTCCGCATTCATATTAACATAGCATCCGAAAACAATATGAATCACTCGCATACATTGTTGGTACTAAACAAACATCGCATAAACCGTGTTCAATATAAAATTTATAAACAAAACAGTGGCGGAAATCAAATGAGCGTATATCAGAGGAGGGCACGGAGCGACGGAGCGGAGCGAGCGAAGCGGCTCGTCGCCACTCAAACGACTTTATTGTGCTGTCGTTCAAACGCGACAGAACCTAATAGAATTAAATTGGGAGACGCTGCTCCGTTATGTGGAAAATAATAACAGCGAGTGGCTGCTATCTCCGTAGGTTTCACGCGCCGGTGGCAGGGGCCAAACTAATGGAAATCCAGCCAATGATAATCTGTTTTCTACACCATTAATCCTGAACTAAGTCTGAGTACAATCTGTGGCGTCTCCGGGAGAGCGACTCGAGTTTTATGCCCTCGTTAAGGTCCGCAATTTGTGGAGTCGGGCTGTTAAGACGGTTTGCCCTCATTCGCTCCCAAATCCTAATTCCGACCGTGGACTTTCTTAATCTTACGATATTGAGCTGGAGGTAATTGTTTCAAAATTGTAGCTCGGATAGTTGTTTCTCGGCGGTTTAGTGGTGCCCGCTAATGTATGGTGCTGTTACCGAGAGTTACGTCGGGTGATTGTTGATTTATAACATTACGTTCTAGTAGACATGAGGGTCCTTGGCAATTCACAAAACTGTTTTAAACCTCTAGAAACGTTGTCGGATATTACAATTTAATTGAAACATTCAGAAACCCTCGGTGCCACTATCTAAGATCTTGCGTAGAGCGATATTCTGAAAGTGAATTCTCAATAATACGTTTTTTATCCCTGCTGCATGAGTGTTATTTAATTCGAGATACATGTTTATTTAGTGCGCTCGGCTTATCCAAATAATCGATACTTTAAGGGAATTGAGCCTTGGAGGAGCACAATAAAAACGAAAGTAATCATGCAAATTGGTGAAGGAGGAAAGTTGAATTAAAAAGCGGGTCTGTGCGGGCGGCGGCGGGGTGCGGCGCGGTGGGGGGCGGGGTAATGTGTCTTAATGACCGCAATGGATGAGCACCGTAATCCGCCCTCCAGCGGCGCGGCGGCGGCGGCGGCGGCGGCGGCGCCCGCAACCTTTTGCTCCTGCTCGTTAGCTACCTACTCGCTGCTACAACCCTGCCCTCCTACTCAATTGTTTTAGATACACGCGCCGCGCCGGGATATACTGTTATGTTTATTCCTCCGTCGTGCTGAATAAACAAACACTAAAGCAGATTTCATCGAGCTACGGTGGAGCTACAAATCTTAGACGAGCGGGAGGCAATAAAAGTGCAAGTAATCAAAAGCCGCTCGTACGACGGGACGCTGACGTCGCGACATCATGTCATGAACGATAAAATTCAGGTCAGCAATAAGGAGCGCGGCGGTGAGCGACGCGACTCGACGCGGCACGACGCGACAGGACGCGGCGCGACATCGCTTTCGCACGCACGCCGCGCACAGACACCACATCATCAAATCAACATTTGCAGATTCGCGAAGCTTTGCCTGGGAGATTTAGAGGTGGAAGGAAAATAAAAAAGTTCGTAGAGGAATCCGGCTTGATCCCTGTTGCCTTTATGGTAATGCCGGGATGCGTGTATTCGACTATTCAATTTATATTTTTTCCCTTACGCCTTATTTCTTTCTCTCCGAAATTATCTATCCTTCGAATTTCGTTTCGCACTGTATTGTATACGGGATTCGATGTTTGCGAATAAGGTACGACTTTGCCTGAAAATATCACGAATAACTGCGGCGGATTGGCTTTGTTCACGACTTCAAACAAGTTTTCTTTTCGTATAAATATTATGTGTATAAAGCAGGTTGCTCGGAGTGCCAGAGTGGGGCCGGCACACACACACACACACACAGGCTCACAAACTTCCCTCCTTGTATATTGCACTCGCTACCAGCTTTAGAATTTTGTAAGCACTGACAAAATGGGTACATTTACAACGGATTCTACTGCTTCAAGATTACACTTTCAAACAAATTTATCATTTAGAAATACTGTTGGAACGGGTTTCTAGCACAGTTTTTTACTGTGAATATTGAAATACAATACCATATTTGTAATAATCATTCATATTCTGTAAAAGATAAATGAAGCATATTAAAAAAAAAAACTACAATAATTAAATTGTTTCTACCCAGTTGTGTCGTATAATAACTCACAACTCATTTTCCTCAATTTTCCTTGAGCCTCATGTTTCTGGCTGTTGGTGTAACAACAAGTACTTAGGTAATTAATCTTCAATATTAATGAAGTCATTGCATGTGTATATTCATAATATTTATCAATAAATCTTTATGAAAAACAAATTACTTAATAAACCGCTTGACATTTTCTACTAAAATGCGCCCGTACAAGCAGGCATGTTCAAATTTAACATTGTTCTTCCCTCATGAATAAATCATAAGAAGTAAGCGAGCTCTACGCCTTTATAATTCTACATAATACATTAAAACGTTGTACAGATTGCCTTCTACTTTAATAATATCAACTTAATGGGTATTAGTACCTATGTGTAACGGAAAATGCTTACCGACTATATTTTGTTATGTGCTGTACATAATATTTAAATCTTCAAAGTTCGGTATAATTTTACCTTTAAAACAATTGTTTATTTAATTTTTTATTTAAAAAAAATGTGGATCGTTTATCGCGCATGTTTTTGCGAATCGTGTGATATGATTTAGTGCACTCTGCGACATTAGGTGGACTAGAGTCGGGCGGCTCCTAATCTTGAGTAATGTTCGCCATTTGTCTTCGCGACCGTTCACGTGTAATTGGACGGTCACCGTTCAGAATCACTGCTTCAATATTCATCGCGGGAAAAATTACTGTTTATTTATCTTAATTTGTGCGGTTTTGTAAATCATGTAGGTAGATAACAAACTTTTTTTTTCCTAGCACGGACCAAAAAGATTGTTAACTTAGAATTCTCGAGATTTGAATCCATATGGTCTACATATTTTTCAAGATCGACTCCTTGAATGTAAGACTTGCTTCACAAACAAAGCTCTCAATCGCTCTGGAAAACAACGAATACTTTGCAATAACTGCTAAGTAATATATAAGGTAAATTATAGTTTTCTTCATTACTTTCAGTTGCATAAATAAATAGGTAGGTACCTACCTGAAATTTATGCAAATTTAGGCCTCAAGCATACTCAGAGTATTAGATAAAGAACTCTGCGACTATGGGAAACGAATTGACTGCCTCCTTAGTGTACGGTATTACACGTAGACGTATGTATAGGTGACAATACAGGGTGGCAATACAGGCTTTATTAAATGAATATGCTAGACTTTATTTCGTCAGTCCATAACTATACCATAGCTGTTACCCTTTAACTCCCTAATAAGCTCGCCTTCGTCTTGGGTCGCGGCATTGTAAATATAGCCTAACTTGGTGTGGTCTGCAAATTGTTTCGGAGATAAAGCTTTCAGTCCCTACGTGCTTAGGAAAGGCAGCAGTGGACGTCTGTCAGCTAAAATGATGACCATGTGCTTGAATACAAAATGAGATGAGATCACTTGAAAGAAATTAAAATTAAAGCTATCACTTTCATATCAATTTACTGCGAATGATGCCTTAAATTAATACTGAATAGTGATAAGTGCAAATAATAGTTACAATATAGATCTACCGCCGTATGTGTACATACGTAGGTACCTACTTGAAAAACGTTCATTTTATTTCCCACAAAAACGGAGCTAGTCTTCTCAGATCCAGTGAAAACTGAAAAGCCATTAAAATGCACTCTCGTCTTTATATGCCCATTTAGTAAATAGTTACCAACGTGCACTGCAATCATATTTTTTGATCCTCAATAAATTGACAATTTTATCTTACGCCAGTGATTCAGGGGGACTGGAGAGCCTTTTAAATATATCGAGTATTTCAGTGCAACGATACAGCGAGTTGTTTACAGTGGGGGGTTGTGGTGGGTATACGTGGGGGTGTAGCGGGGGTGCGGGGGGCAGCGAGGAGGGTTCAAGATGGCGGCGTCGCCAAGGCAACGGTGCAGTCGCTTCCTTAATCGACCGTCGCAGGCCCGCGCCGTCTCCGGCCCACTCTCATTTATGTATTGTATTGCACTTCAGGACTGACTTGTGTTTTATGATGTTCGCGCTGCCTATGTACTAGTCGAGCTTGGAGTTTTTGCAGACACGTAATTGGATTTCAGTTGGGAAACTCCGATACTATTATACGGGACTAGACTTTCTGTGATAGCAATTAAAACTTCTGAAACATTTGAGGCTAACGAATAAAAGTTTTTCTGTCCACACTTCTGCACAGACATTCCTTTTATTTCCTGCCCAATAACCCACCTACATCGGTCACTGTCCTACCTTACTCCACTAGCTCACAAACAAGCTTCTTGCGATTTCCCGATTTGTAAATAACGTACGTTCAAGAGTCGTTAGTTCTCCGATCAGTTAGGTCAGCCCATAATCCAGTGGCCGGCGGCGCTGCAACCGCCGCGGAGCCAATAAAAAAGAGTTATAGTTGAGAAGAAAAGGAAAGTCTCGCGTCTCAGGCCGTTAGTTAGGGATCAAGGGCTCAGCTCGCGCCGGGCGATAATCATAATTTTTACTTACAAGAGCAAGAGTATAAGGCATTAGTTGGCGGGCTCGCGACAAATCTTTCCTAACTGCGGCCAACTTTGCGACTCCACTCGGTGTTAGCTCTCGACACTATATTTTGTAGACTACAGGTGCTTCGGACGCGATGGACTAAGCGAATGCTGAATGTGGTGCGGTGGTGCTGAATATACGCTGCAGCTTGCCTTTCATTATTTTATAAGATTTTTTACAGATTTAGCTGTTTGTAATTTTTCTTCCAGTTAACATATTCATCATTTCTTATGGCGAGATCCATCTCCCAGATGTCTTTTGGTCAGCTACGAGGACTCCCATACAATTATAAAGTCAATGCCTACGACAACTCTACTTAACAAAATATATTCGTAACTGCTTTTAACACAAAGCTACAACAGATATGGAGTTCCAAAATTACTTGATTCGGATTAGATAGTTCTCATATTCTCTTGTAAAGGTAAGGTAATAAGGAAATAGCCTCCATATAAACATAAAGGACACAAAAAGGACGCCCTAAAACAGCACATAACCACGTCCCCGCCATTTGCAAAGTCACCGTTGTTGTCCGATTTGATACACAAACAAAGTGTCGCGCGAGTGTAGTCGTGTCACGTGGGCGAGTGGGCGAGCGGGCGAGTGCGAGTGGAAGAGTGGCAGAGTGGCCAGTGCGTTAGGACGCGCTATTCAAGTGTTATTCAGAATATGTGAACATCCCGCACGTGCTCAAACCTGTGGAGATGGCTATGAGTTGAAAAAATATCTTGTCGTTTGGTACCGGGGCGCGGTGTCCACTATATACTCTTTTTCACGTGACTTACGTACCTACAGTAAAGGCACTTCTATCAAAATCTTTAATTAAAACCAATTTTAACACGTACATAATACAGTGCTGCAAGGATCTTTTGCTTGAATAACATTGACAGGATGCACTGTTGGTAAACATTTGACAAATATGTTTTGTGAAATAGTATTGACAAAACTTGATGGCGGAATTAGTTCCTATTTTGGCCACGCGCCAAATGATCCTTGTATATAACTATATCAGCTGTGGCGATTGCAGATTAAAAAGCTACCAAGTAGACTTGCTGTAAATGTTTTCAGTTTTACTAAACGGCCACGCAAGGCCCATAATTGTCGGAACAATCACATAGAGTAAAACAATGAACTGCAAAGCAAGGGTTGCCGTTTGTCACTATGAAATTAATATTTCCAAATTAATTGCTACATTTAAAAAACTATGAGGGTAGGTAGACTGAACAAGGACGATGGCAAACTGAAATAATATGGTTCAGAAATTCTTCGCGGTCTTTTTCAGGATGTCTTTTTAAATGCTACTGCAGCAACTAGAACGGGGTTGCTGTTGTGCTGTGTTAAATTTGGAGTGTATTTATGGAGCTGGTTTTCAGGTTAAGTATCATCCGTCGACAATAAAAGCTGTTGAAGTTCAGATGTCTGTTTTAAAGTAACGGCTGAAATTTAACAGGATCATCAGAGCTGTGCAGCAAGGACAATTACCCATGTTTGAGTTAAATAAAATTCTGCGCAATAAGGTAGCTGGAAGACATATATTATACATCTGCTTACTTATAACAAAAGTAAAGAAAGAAGTCTCCACGGATCTGTGTGCTAGTCTCACGGGCCGGCTCGGGTCGGATTTGTTTTATGCGGCCCGAAGACATCGACTTACCGCGACCGGCCGGCGTCTCCTTAATTTTATTACACGACCCGAACTCCAACAAAATGTCCTAATTGTGTCTCGAAAAACCAACCTGGAGAATGGAATTACCAATTTTGTTTCGTCCTTTTCTATGGGAGTTCGACGTCTTATTGGGTCGGGGTTCCTTGCCTCGGATTTTGCGGACGGTTACTTTATATACTTGGTTAGTTATTTACTTGTTTCTGTTATCGAGCTGTAGCGGTGTATTTTGCGGTGGTGTAGAATTGTATTTTTGAAGAAGTAGAAATAGAAGAAAATTATTATTTACCTCATTTTTCTTCGTATCGCTGGCACGACGTAGGTACCTACTTTAAATGCGGGCTTAGACTTCGCTACATCAACGGCATCGTGGCAATTACTTACCTATAAGAACCACTTAATAAGAACCATTAATGTACCATGTTGTACAGAAAAGTAACTTCTTTTAAATCGAAAGCTTTGCTTGCATCTTCAAAAGAAGCCTAGCTGGTGCTGTATTCTTTACAATCCTTCTCCGTCTTCCCGCATTGACAATACTGCATACCTACCTATAGGTACTTCAATTCCTAAATTGGTAACGATTTTCAGATCATCGAATCAAGAATGATGTATTCAACTAAACATAACTACGAACGTCTTGGTGAATGAATATATTTTTCAACACACTTTCTCGAAAACTGGCTGTTATCACATTACTATTACGTTCAAAAGGCAACGTAATATATTTCACACTCGAGGATTTTTTTTCATTTAATTCTACAGATAACTTAGGTAAATTCCTATCGTCGACAGGATTGTTTTTTTTTTAAATGTCAGCAGAGAGGCGCATGTTTCTAAGGTCTTAATATTTTATGAATATTGAAATTGTGTTTATTATTGTTCATATAATTATTTGCTTTTATCAACAAATTAACATTTATTTGTGTTCTAAATTCAAAAATATTTAAATTTTGTGATTTTAATATTAGGCTGTTTTGCGGCTTCATACCCGGCTTCTTCTTCCACCTGCGAAGACAAAACGCGGGGAAAACAGCAAATGAAATCATAGTAAGATTAATGACAAAAATACTTAATTCTTCTGTTATTTTATTTCATCATTGTATTGAAAAACGTCGTTTGTCGTTTTCTCGGCTCCATTAGATACAGTGAATTCCGCCTCTGCTGTAATGACAATGTTTCCCCACTTGTATCAAAATGTACTACTTATTGGTACACTCTAGCAAGTGGAAATTTGTCTAGATGAACTGCAGTTCATTCATCATCATTCTATTGCCCTTATCCCAATTTATTTGGGGTCGGCACATCATGTCTTCTTTTCCCAT
This sequence comes from Standfussiana lucernea, assembly GCA_964057025.1. Lineage (NCBI taxonomy): Eukaryota > Metazoa > Arthropoda > Insecta > Lepidoptera > Noctuidae > Standfussiana > Standfussiana lucernea. The sequence continues at coordinate 5,229,054 of OZ059794.1, read as the reverse complement.
ACTTCTCTATTACTTGTCATCTCATCAGACACCTCCTTTCTTGCCATATCAGCCTTCACGCAGTCCATCCATCGATTCTTTGGTCTTTCTATTCTTATACCCATCTCCATTCATACTTGAAACTTTCCTCACGACATTTTCCTCATTCCTCCGCATCACATGCCGATACCACGACAACCGATTGCCACATAACTTTTCAATCACCGGCGCCACTTTCAAACTTCCTCTTATGTACTCATTTCTTATTTTATCCATCCGCGTTACACCACACATCCCCCTTAGCATTCTCATCTCAGCCACATGCAAATGCCTTTCATTCATCCCTTTTGTGGCCCTACATTCTGATCCATACAAGATAGCAGATCTAACCATTGTTTTAACCGGTGCACTGCAGTTCACTGTAGCGAGTATAGTGAACTGCAGTGCACCCAGATGTTATTTGCAAATACATCCATCAGCTCCATGCCCTTTCGGTAAAGTGATCAATGTGCTCTTCGATTGGTACCCGTACGTAAACAATATAATCCCAGACAAGAAACTCCATTGATTGCGAAGCGTTCTATGCACCAACAACATCGATTCTAAACAACCTGAATTTTAAAGGCAAGCATTAGGTAAGAAGATTATGTGAAAGCATTTTTTTTCTTAAAATTGCCTACCCAACTCCAACAGACTACCTATTAGGGTTTAAGTTACAGTTGGATATTCGACCTAAGCTGCAGGCCAGACCTCCATACCTAGGTACCTTAGGCACTGAAATTATATGGTTGGATTAGCTACTTAGAGGGCATTCTGCAGCCGATGTGTCTGTTGGTAGTATAGGTACGAAATTCTGACGTTTTTGTCGAGTCACTCATCCATCAATCCCAAAAACTGGTCGACTTGTTCATAATTTTAAATATCTAACAATGTGAAAAAACTGACTATCTATTCATTTGCCTATTTATTGTATTGGGTACATTGAAAGCATCTGTGGCGGCAAGTTTTAAATAAAATGTAAGTACGTCTACAATATTTCATTTCGTTTTGAACCCGGCGACCGGCTTCTGTAAAGATTATGTACTTAGGTAGATCATCATCATTCTCATGCCCTTATCCTAATTTATGTGCGTCGGCGCAGCATGTCTTCTTCTTCCATATTTCTCTATTCCCCTACTCGTCATCGCAGCAGTCACCTCCTTTCCTGCAATATCAACAGGCCATTCATCGTTTCTTTTTTCTTCCTCTAATCTTATAGCCAGTTAGCCACCTATATTCATACTCAAAATTTTCCTCACTACTATTTCCTTATTCCCTCGCATCACATGTCCATACCCCGATTACTGATTACCACACAACTTTTCAGTCACCGGCGCCACTTCCACACTTCCTCTTATGCACTCATTCCTTATTTTATCCATTCGCGTTACACCCACACGCCCCCCTTAGCATTCTCATCTCAGCCACATGTATCTATATCAAGCTGGAATTATATATTGTTCCAGATAATAATCAGATAAAGAGGAATGGTATTCATTATTTGAAAAAAAACTAAAACGAGCCAATTTAAAATCTGCTGACAACTTGCTCGACACCACTGGCGCTGGTCACCAAGGAATAAAGTTAAACAATAAAATATTTGGGATTGGCCGCGTATTGCCATCTGTTGGCCAATAGCTGAAGCTTTTCTGAACCAAATTGCAGTGCCATCTAGTGTCGAATAGCCGAAATACTCTCGAAATACTATCTAAGTATTTAAACATTGCTAGATGGTGCTGTCACACAAACTGGGTGTAGTGATGCTCCAATAGTTCCTCAAATATCAAATTCACCGACCGAAACGATTTACCAATAACTAGTTATATTCTAATTGCAGTTTTTATTACAAGATACGTGTACCCACTTTTAGGGTTCCGTAGCCAAATGGCTAAAACGGAACACTTAAAGATTCACCCTGTATGTCTGTCCGTTAGTATGTCATAGCCATTTTACTCCGAGACTGTTGGCACCGCATAGTTGAAGTTAGGAGAGTAGGTGTATTTTATGAACCGCTACACAAAAAAGAAATAAAATTATCAAAAAATAGGGATGGCTCTACATACATGTAAGGGGTCGTCCTTTAATCACGTGAAGTTTGAACAGGGGGGAGGGGGTCAGAAAAAATCACGATGAATTACGATGGAGGGGAGTTATGTGTGTATTTTTTTTCATGGGACAAAAAAAAACAACTTAATGTGCAACGTGTAAAATACGTTTTACCAATAATGGATTAAAGCAAGCAATTTTTCATTACAAAAAACCATTTTTTTTTGTTAAAACCGTATGTAGAACTATCTGATGTTTCAATAATAAAACATACACATTATGCTGGGAGGGGGAGGGAGGGTTAGCCTGAAACCTCACGACGTATCACCAAGGGAAAGGAGTGCTATAAAAGTGACCTAAAAAACTTCACGTGATTAAAGGACGACCCCTAACTGAGGGATGACAAGAAATTAAGGCATATTTATATCAACTGTGTGGGTTGTTTATCGACAGTTTTTTAAAAATGATATCAAGTTTTCTCAAACGCCTTTTTTAAGTCTTTCTTTGATGAAATATTTGCTTTTAAAGTCGTCAAAATTTGCCTAAAATTTGCCAAATTTTGACGGCTCTAATTTCCAAGGTAAGTGTAGAAAAATTCTGAAGAAATGGAGGTTTGTAGAACGTAAAAAGAACTTTCAACGGAAATTGGTTTTATTCAAACCAATTTTCGTTGAAAGTTCTTTACTAGCTTTGATATTTAGTTTTTGAGATGTGGTACTTTTTCACGTTTTTCATTAACATAACAACTAATTTAGTTTTGCTGTTGAATGTAAATTTACATACGAAAGGACGTTAAAAATATTGTTATTTATACAACCATGTGAACTTTATTAAAATAATAGCTCCAATGTGTTTTAGGTAAGTTTTATGAAACAAGCATGCAATACTTACTAATATTATCACAATACATTCATTCACAAGGAGTGAATCATCAACAAAAACGGCAAATTTTCTGCGTGATCGTAAAAACGGTAACGGTTATAACTGTTATTCTCGTGGCCATCACTACAAGTTTGACAGCAGCAGCGTTTGCAAACGGACGTTGTCGGTCGGCTGAGTGACTTGACAATTGTTTATCAATCGATACGCAATAACTTCCAAACAAAGTGAAATTATATAGTATTTGTTTAGTATTTTCTACGGAGAGAACGAAACTGGACTGCACAAGATAATACGAAATCTTTAAAAATGACAAACACCTTCGTGGTTTGTCTAATAGCACTCTTTTCTTGTACAAGTGAGTAAACTTAAATTAATTTACGCTGAATCGTATTTCTAATCATTTTCGTCCTTGTAATATTTGTGTTGTTTAGCAAATCTTAGGTAAGTAACATAAGAATAACGCTACTTGGAGTTTTTATGCAGTTCTCATGCAAAGTACCCTCGACCTATTGTTTCAAATCGTAATAATTGTTTTCGCGTTACATAGTGATTTCATCGCGTTATTACGAATGCAGCCTGATTAATTATTGTTGGATCATTGCTAGAATTCGTGCCAATTAAATAGGCTATCCAGTTATGCTTTTTATTTGTAGTTGTTCGTTGTTTTAAAACTATTATTAATTGGTTTTGGTGTTCTGATGACCTTAGATTATTCTCGAAAAACAACGAACATTGTATACTAGACAAATGTAGATTTATCTATTGTTGACCTAACTGTGAGTACCTACTCATAATTAAATTACCACATGTTTACTAATTACACTTGAAATAGTCATTTTTAACTCCTTCAAGCCACAGTGTAATATTATCCAAACCTATAGCCAGTGAATGATATCAGTAACTTTGTTGTGTAGTTGTGTGTTTGGGATCATATTTCCTGCTTTTAATCATTCCAGTAGCGGTCATATGTTATACATTTATTACATTTTATATAATAGGTATAATTGTGTTACGAACCAGGATATTGAGTACCAATTGTAATTCAGTCACAGCAGGCAAACAATATTAAAATACATGCTTGTCTCGGCAAGCCATCCTAATGCAGTCCAACAATGCCTTGCCATCAAATTCAAAGATCTGGCAAAATTCTTATGTTACAAATAATGTAAGCACCTACCTAGCTACCTAATTGTGTTTCCTGGCAAATGGTCAAGCTATCTGTTTTATTAGATGGGAGGTAGTTGCACAATAGTTTGCCTAATTCAATATTTAATCTATTGGTTTTAGAAACTAAATATTAGTTTTATTAATAGCCCCAAATAAAAATGTAAACAATGGACTATCTGTTGGATGTAGAATGAATAAGCCAAAATGTGATAGTAAATCCATTCATTATACCATCTCAATGAACACTCAAATGGTGCTTGAGAATTGTTAAGAACACATACAGATTTAGGACAAAAGTTTCTATCACAGTTCCTAACCAAAGAACAGCGAACCAGTATGTTCTATATGGCTGCTTTGTTCTCTTATCAATTTCAGTGTTCACTTTATTCATTGTGTAGAAATTTACAGTGATAAACAGTAGCTGACCCCGCCCGACTTGTTTTGCTGGCATTATTTTTATTATTTGTTATTAAACGGAGATAAGCTGACTTATATCATTGTGTGTCACCTTATTCTGCGATGATTTATTTTCACTTAAGTACAAAATTTATGATGCTTTGTTCTCAGATTTGTCGTTTGCACGACAAGTTCCGAAGGAGTGTGCTAAAGGCCCATCAGTATGGTGTCAGAGCCTCAAGTAAGTGTAAATCCACCATACATATGTTTCTTATTTAAATATGATGAGAGTACAAAAAAAAAAATGAAACAATAAAGTCATTAACACAAAGATATTAGTAAACTGTAGATGGGTATTTGAAAATGAATAAACAAAAATAAAGTATGCTCTTGTATAATTTATTAAAATTATTTACAAATTGAATGACTTGGTTCTGCTGCTAGTAAATTCATACATAATTCAACTATCAAATACTCAATGAAGTGCCTTAAAAATTCGTCATTTTGACGATAATTCCAGAATGTTTAATATCAATGAACTAATATTAATTTGCCTATTAATGCATATTCAAATTGATTACCCTTAAGCTCTAATTACATTGCTTTAATCAAACATTGTTTTCATACATATTTATGTGAGCAATTTAGCAAATGCATGCACCTAATTGGTAAACATATGGATATATATATACTACTCAAAACAGAATAAGGGCCACGAGGTATTTTGTCTGTACCATGAAAATAATAAAACAAATATATATTTTTTTGTCTCCATAACGAAAACTAATGTTGTTTTTACCATGTAGACCAATACATTTATTCAAATAATAATGATTAAAAAGTTTATTTGCTTTTGAAAGAAAAAACACATTTTAGGTTAAAAATAAAAACAATGTAAAGTTACTGAAAACAAAAGAAAATACTCCTTGCTCATCTTTTAGTAACGGGTATGCCCCCCTCGTTTAGCTACGCACTCCTGAAGCCTGGAGTGCATGCTCTCAATCAAATGCCTGACATTTTCCATTGGAATCTCTTCCCAGGCCCTTTTAACAGCGTTGATGAGTTGCTGTTGGTTGTGGATTTCCTGATCACCGTCTCTAACTCTTCGTTTCAACAGCTGATCCCACATGTGCTCTATTGGATTTAAGTCCGGACTGTTCGCCGGCCACGACAAGACTTGAATTTGAGAGGCTTCCAGTACAAACCGAGTCGCTTGAGCCGTGTGTGCACGAGCATTGTCTTGCATCAAGATGAATCCAGGACCCGCTCGCTGTGCAAATGGGATCACATGTGGTCTGACAACTTCCTCAATATACCGCTGAGCAGTAACAGTACCCTCATTTAAAATAGCGAGCTCAGTTTTGCCGTGTAAGCTTATCCCGCCCCAAATCATTACATTTGGACCACCAAAACGATCGACTTCATGGATCCAGGCTTCTGAAAATCTCTCGCCGCGTCTTCTCCATATTGTAATACGCCGATCGTCGTTAAAAAAATTAACTTTGCATGCGTCTGTGAAGAGCACCATGCCCCATTGGTTTATGTCCCAGTCCAAATGTTGACGGGAAAATCTTAAACGATTTGCACGATGATTTCTGGTTAATGGAACACGGACAACTCGCCTTCTTGATGCCTGCTGGTCTTCATGCAATCGATTACGAATAGTTTGGTCACTGACACGAGTACCCGTTGTCAGCCGTAAACGATTTTGCAGGTTGCGGGCCGTCGTTGTGCGATCTCGGCGCGCACTTAATCGAATGTAACGATCCTCTTGAGCTGTTGTAATGCGAACTCTGCCCGAACCAGGTCTTCTTCTAACACTACCGGTCTCATGGAAACGATTCCATAGATTTTGAATAGCTCTTCGAGAAAATCCCAATTGCAAACCCACAGATCGCTGCGAATGACCTTCTTCAATCATTGTAACGGCTCTGGTTGCTGTCAGCGAGTCCATATGACGCCTGCGTGCTTGTGGCATATTGCAAAAGACGTTTCTGACTCGAGATATCAATGAACTCTGATAATTTCTAATAAACCAAGAAGCTAAGGAAAGCAAAACGTCAAAGAAAATGGAATCAAAATCTTCAAAAAGAATTTTAAATCAAATTTTATTTAAAATTGTTGCCAGCATTAGATGAATACTACAATATTAAAAAGTTTAGGTATCAAAGAGTTTGTATACTCAATATTTTACTACTTTCAATATGTAAATGTTTACTAAATTACACCAAAATGTAAAAATACCTCGTGGCCCTTATTCTGTTTTGAGTAGTATATATGCACCTATATCAGCAGAAAATCGCAGCAATTTAATGGTTATTGACAATCTATTACCTACGTCCGCGTCGGTTTAGTCACATCGCAAGGGGGAGATATAATACTTTTTCATATTGGATGATTGGACTGTGTGTCATACATAATGTGAAACAAATAAATATAACAGCCGAACTTAATTTTGCCACAGGCATTGCGCATGTTAAGTTCTAGACAAAACAGAGATACAGTATTTTTACAAAAATCAATTAACGAAAGTAAAGGCTATATATTATACTATGCTGTTCTAGAAATTCGTAATCCATTGCTTTTAATGTTTTTAAAGTTCTTCTGCTCAACAATGTTAATAAAACAGTGAATGTTGTTGAATTGACAAAATAAAGGAGCTGCGATTGCAGCTTATGATGATGAAAAAAAGTTCAACTGCCAACCTTATTAACACAGTACCAGCAATATAATGATTGGCTGCTGTTCCTTGTAACCGCACAAGATGAACTAAATATACAGCAATATGTACCTAAATATGTCAGGTTACAGCTTTGGTCTGTCCAACGCCTTAGCCGTTATTTCCACTTAATGCTGACTAATAAACTTATAGGTAAACAAAGTCGACTAACAAGACTGTATCATCGACTTTACGCTAACAACAAAAAAAAACAACGTCGTGAGATACCCACTTAACGACACACTTCCTGACGCACTGGTGACTCACGTACGGTGAATCGTTAGGTACTGACTAAACTTTTGATACGAAATCAGCTTAAGCCGAATATTAAGAGCCAAAAAGCGAATAGTCCGATGCGGTATTAATTCACGTCGTCCCGACTCGAAATGAGCCGAATGACGTCATTTTCGTTTTTATTGTAAGAACATTTACTCCATTGTGAGTAATTAGAACCCTAAAATCTAACAACCAGACTTACCAAGAGTTATCGTAACACCCAGTAACCAGGTTGTGGAAGTGAGATGGGCAGTCGCTCCGTGTAAAACACAGGTGTTCAGCTGCATCCATTTAGACTACAAGCCGTCCCCAACACAATTGAGCAAAAGTTCTTTAGGTTCTGTCTACTTCCCAAATCTGCATCGATAAGTGTGCTCACTCCCTATCAATTGTCGTCTTACGCTGACTCTTATCTGCGCAGGCGCGGCGCTGATTGCGGGGCCGTGGGTCACTGCACATCTACCGTCTGGGAGAAGCAAGCCGAGGCTGTGACCACCGATGATGTGTCCAACAAATTCGTCAGATTGTTCAGACTGCTGAAGGATGTCAGGGAACTCATCAATGAGGTTGGTATTGGTATTAATTATGTTCTTCTACTTTGTTGTAGGTATTAAGCCTAATTGGTAGGTTAATTGACTGATAAAGTATTTATGTTCTGAGTCACAAAAAACGAATGAGATGTTCCTTAATGTCGTTTACGATTTTTGGGCCTGTAATGTACCCTTGCAGATTTATGGATTGTATGAGAGATTGAGATAAAATTGGATCTACTTAGCGATAGTTGTTATAAAGATTGAGAGTGGGAACGTTAGTTGTTTTTGGTGACTGCTGAATACTTCTATCCCAGGAATTTATGTTCATCTCATAACCGACAATGCTAAAAGCACTGTAGACGAACAAAATACAATTTCTCCGAAGTTGAGAGGTATCAAAAGTCTCCACACATTCCAAGTGGTTGAACTTAATTCTCTTATCTACCTTATCTAATTCCTCTACAAACAAGTCCCAACATTCTAAAACTTCCTTATTATCTTTTTTTACTTGTTTTCGTTATTAGGACGTGACCCTATCAGCTAAGTCCTTGTTTTTGGACCTAGTTTTGATTCTCAGTTTGGGGAAAATTATATTAGTATTTTATTTAAAAAAAGGGAATGCTTTAACACAAAATTAAAAGCTGTGCCAGAGACTGGGTTTTAATTATTTCTTTTGTCAACCAATATTTTCCACCTTCTGGGAAAGGCTTTACCACATAGTATGTCATCAACAAAAAAATTGCGTCTCATCCGAGCCTTTGTTGTAACCTCAGCCTTACTCGGCTACGTGGGCCAAAATACACACATGATAGCAATATTCCTTCTAATCATAGGACTACCTGGCTTCCCGAGTCTCATCAGAATGCCAAGACCTGCAATACCCGGCCATCGCGAAGATCTGCAAGGAGAACACAGCCCAGCTGCAGCAATACATCAACCATGTGCTTCAGTCCGACACCTCGCCCGAAACCATGTGCAAGCTCATCGGCATGTGCAACAATGACAAGATTGAACATATTTTGTCTATGAATGTAAGTTGAACTCTTTACTTAGGTATTATCTTTTTTGGAAACACGACTCTTACGGAAAGAACTCTGTAAAAGTATATTTCCTATTTTAAAATAGGAAATCTAGAGGTAAGCCTCATGTATCGTGTAGGTCGATCGAACATTCTCTTATATTTGTGTAGCTACACCATATAAAGTATAGATGTACATGCAGGGTTGGGCAGTATTTGCATTACTTGTAATTAAAATACGTAATTGAAATACAAAAAACGTATTTAGTATTTATATTTCAATTACTTGCTTAGAATGTAATTTGTAATTCGTATTTCGAAGTATTTTGTAGTTAGTATTAAACAATTACTTATGGCTTCAAAATACATTTTAACAAAAACATTTAACCTTTATTCAGCTATATTATTAATGGATGCGTTCTGATGAAAATAGCCCTCGATAGCTTTCGTAAGCAAAATGGCGACCGCTAAATAGTTTGTCTGACAGTACATTTTTAAAATTTATTGTTCATGAAAGGAAACTCTGGTTTTACTGATAAATCTTCTTTTACTCTGCTTTTTAGCCCATGCTGGGCTGGATTACTTTTTATTCTTAATAGTATTTTGTAATTTGTATTTCAAATAAAAATAGCTAAAATACTGTATTTTGTATTTTAACTACATTACTTAAAGATATTTTGTATTTCGTATTTTAAATACTTGCGAGATAGTATTTTGTAATTTGTATTTCAATTAAAGCAAAGCATGTATTTTGCCCGGCCTTGTGTACATGTAGAAATTTTACATAGGGTGACATAACGGGCTACAATATGTACCTTAAAACAATCAGGGAAGACAAATGGACTTGCACCGAATTGAACCACATAGTGGCCTAACTCAGAACTTTTGGGTGGATACTAGGTTTGTCCTGTGGATCGGAATCAATTGCCCTTCTTATTGTTCCTGTATTTTACCCTATGACTATGAGGCTATAATTGATTTATACATTCTAAAGTACACCTAGTACCTATATTGGACTTCGATCTATTTGTAATCACGGAACTTCGTCATGCGGGGAAAATATCGATCACTACTGTTTTGATCAAATGTAAAATATCTATGAATATGTTATGGGAATCATACAGCATTGTGTGCGTGACTGCACTTCAATGAATGGTGTTTGTAGTAATTGACTGACGTGTTATGACTGGGAAATCTGCGTGGAACCGAACCTATCTTGTAACTTTTACACGTAATATAACCTGTTAGAGCCATCTTTTCGAAGTTGTTGAACTTTTTGTGTAATTACTATTTGTCAGAGTGCATATTTTAATTCAGTATTTTTGTTTCGCAGAAAAAGAAGCCAGCAGTGCCCAAACTCAACAAACACAAGGGTAAGTTCCAAAATTAAGTTCTTTACTGTCTATTTTCACTAACTCGTAAGTGGCACCTGAACCAAATGTCTAACCAAAGAACGCCTTTGGATGTTCAATGCATATTATGGTGTTGCAAAACGGCATAAAAACAATCATGTAATAATTAAACTTATACTTACTGTAGAAACATAGTCTGATTTTATGTTAGCTATGTTTATTTATGTATTTACCACCAATTGTAGCAAAATTACAGACACGTCCAATTTGATGCTGTAAGTCACAAAATACAACAACATAAAACTTAAAACATATATAAGTTAAAACGGTCAAACTGTTATTATTTTTGAGTTGGAGATACGGGGTGGAAAGGACACCGTACTGAAACAGAAACCACGTACTCAGCACATCATTCTGAAAATTATTCATCGGTAATTTAAAAAAAAAAAAACAGCTGTTCCATACATTTTGACCGTGTAGGTATTGCACTTTTGTAGAAAACAGCTGTTTTTTTTTTCAGAATGATGTACTGGGTATGTGGTTTCCGTTTTCGGTACGGTGTCCCTTCCACCTCGTAGATATCAAATTAAGGTGCTCACAGGCAGTCAGTAATTAAATTAATAAAAAAAAATCTAGTAAATGCTTTGTCTCTGCTGCCGATCAGCAGACATGAATGAACGACAACTTCGCACTTGTTTTTCGCATGATTTAGGACACTAGCATTGTTCAAGTATCAAGTAGGTAGTAAGTTTTTGTATCATTCTCCTGCCCTTGTCCCAATTTTTTGGGGTCGGCGCAGCATGTATTCTTCCTCCATACTTCTCTATTACTCGTCATCTCAGCAGTCACCTCCTTTCTAGCCATATCATCGTTCAAACAGTCCATCCATCGTTTCTTTGGTCTTCCTCTACTCTTATAGCCATCTATCTACATTCATACTCAACATTTTCCTCACCACATTTTCCTCATTCCTCCGCATAACATGTCCAATACCACGATAATCGATGACCACACACAACTTTTCAGTCACCGGCGCCGTTTTTGTATGATAGCAGTATTTTAAGCAAACAAACTTCATAAAATAGTTCATTCATTCACTAGGTACTTAATGGGATATTAGTACCTACTCCTTGAAGATTATTGAAGTCGAAAATCTATTCAGTAGTGTTCGGTCCTTGATTTAATCAATTAATTAAACATGAAAGTGTCTCGTTGGTCAAGTGACCGCAAGCGCCACTACTGAGCAGGAGGTCCTGGGCTCGATTACTAGGTAGGGCAAAGTGTTATTGGGTTTTTCCATTAATAATTTCTTAGTAGCATCCACGGAGTCTAGATTCGTGCCCGGTTTATGGTAATAGGCTCGTCCCCTATTACATGGGACTAAAACATAATTGGCGAGATGTGGGTGTACTATTAGGTACACCTCTGCCTAACCCTTTGGGATTACATACGTGGTGTAATGTAATGAAATATTATTACGTCGTTATTGATTCAGGTGCAGGCTGTATCAAGGTTTATACGCTTTGCTTTGGAAAATAATTTCAGAACATTGAATTGTACGGGCAATCTCATTTTTTAATGTAAAATCTGCTAATTTCGTGGCAAAATTATTGGACAAACCATTTCCTTTAATCATTTTGTCGTATACATGCTTGAATGCAATGGCATTAATTACGGCGTCATCACTAATTATTAATTACTTACCTGCCTACCTAATTAAGGACATACTTAAGAGTAGGTACTTATGTAAAGTGGGTTTTAATGTTTTCTGCAATTTTTTTTATTTTTATTTGCCATTCACGTTTCAGGACATGTGCCAAAAACATGACTGTCATATTTTTCAGGAGCAATATTCTCGCTATTTCTTATAGTAAACATAGTTGAATATATATTTAGTTAAGACTTTCAATGTCCTTATTAATAACTGTTGCTTTGCCAACACACACACACACATAGAAAGACTCACGCATTTTTCCAATTTGGGCAAAAACTACAGAAAGTCACCTGCTACAAAGGTATAATTTACGAGTCAATCAATTAAAATCAGTTTAGCGTAGTGAGGTAGACCCCTACTAAGTCGCGTTTTAACACCTATTTCGCCGATTTTAAACAATTGAAGCAATTTTCAATATACTTTCATACTTGGTAAAGATATTTATTTTGCAAATAGGTATTTACAAACAATTTTACACGACATTTTTTAAACTAGATGGGGCCGGTCTTTCATACCTGACTACTCTTAGACGAAACAGCTGAAACAAACTCACAGGTCATAGTCTCTTTTAAGGACCAGTTGGTCAACTCACATTATACTTTATTATGCTAGGTCAGAAGATTGTTACCCCAGATAAATAGCCTAGACTTGATACGGAAATGAATCCCCACTCCGTTCCACTTCGATGGTCACAAACAGTTGCGTACAAGCGTGACCTACTATCATAAAATTAATTTTCCACTGCTTTCCCAACTATGTTAAGGTTGGCTACCAATTCAAAAAGGTCTGCTAAGCCACGCAAGACAGCTGGACTTGCATCGATTCGTGGACAATATGAAATGTGTTCTTTTTACTTATACTAAAATATCTGAATGTTTGACTAACCATACTCCTTATTTCAGGCAACCTATTAGGGAGCTCCCAATGCACTTGGGGACCGTCCTACTGGTGCAGCAATTTCAGGTAAATATACAATCTGTTCTACTTTGCTGTTCCCGCGAGGTCCATAACGATCATGTCTTTGTATCTTATTCAAGTGCACATAAAGAAATGCAAAAAATACGCGCCGAAAGGATCAAAACTTTTACATGAATTCAGTATATTTCATCAGGAAAAAAATATTTTTGATGTTCCATACATTTTCTGTACCTACATTGAACATTGAATACCTTGTAAAATTCACAATATTTTGACCTTATAAATGTACAACAAAATATATAGTTTTTCCGGCTGAACAGCTATTAATAAACTCTCAAGTCATATTACAGGTTGAATTAAGTATATGACATGTTATAACCGTGTAGGTGTTATTTAACCGCTTTATGCAATAACAACAACAGGATGAATTTGAATTAGTTTGTAAAAACTTGATTTAATTATTATGAATTATTTAAATATTTTCAATTAATTAGTCATATTTTGTTTACTGCATGAGGAAAACATATTAATATATATATTTCATGCATTAATAATGTTATGATTTAATCATAACAGCAAATTGAGGTGCTACACATTTATTCGATTCGGTACATGCGATCAATTACGTTACTACACATTCTAGCTCCCATTACCCTACATACAATAACACATTGATAGCAAAGTTTCACTGTAATCATTTATTTTAAAACCGTTATTTTTTACTTATAATAAACAAAAACAAATATAATCATAACATGCAAATAGATTTTTTTAGCATCTTAAAGCACTAACTGCATCCGTTGACCGACTATTGTTTCTATATAAACGGCACAGTCCGTTAGAAGAACAATTATTCAATTATATTGCATAACATCTATTGCCATAGCAAATCGTCTAAGTTTTTGTTTGCAACATGGCTTTGTGGTATCCGCAAAATGTATCTAGGTTGAGCAAAAGGCAAGTAGTCTCATTTTACACTAGGTGTTGCAAATCTATTGTGCGATCACTAATCCCTTTGGCAAGCCCATCGCTTGTCGTCGTTTCACCTGGGAACCTGGATCTGCTTAGACAACAATATTTATATTAGATATAACTGTTGATATAACAGGATACGTTTATCATGAAACGCATCGTCCTGCTGTCTTTTCTGTAGGGGCGTTCATAACTAGAAGTAAGTTAAATTATTTAAGTGTTCTTTGGTCAAAGATTATACTACGGAAAGGTTTCACTACACTAAGCGGCATCTAAACGAATGCGCTCAGCTGAGCGTTGAAAATCCATCATTCTTACTCCATGCTTAGTACATTAGGTAACATAAGAAATAAACAGCGTGCGGAGCCGCGTGCACATCTAGTTAACAACATTTATTCATAAGAACAATAGTTCAATTAGATTGCGCAATTACTAAAGCCATAGTAATATACTATATATAGCCATGTACTACTTTTCTGAAGACCGCCAATCGGGAAAACAACAAGCGGTTTGCAATTCTAATCGATTCTCGTATTCGGGTACAATCGAATCGATTGTAAAACTTTTTACATAACTCCATTGTATAACCCGTTCGCTGTCTAGTTGAAATTGTACCTCATAATCGAATAATACGCGTCGAATTCATTCCAACAAGTTTCCGCTGATTTTGTGGTTTTATTGTTCTAGAAAATGTTGTGTTTTAGATTGAAATCGTAATTTAATTCGATACAACTATTATTAAAGATTATGATTAGATTATAACCATGTAAATTGACTGTAATCTGCGGATTTTATTTAAAATCAACGTTGTAAGTACAGAAAGATTATTTTTTAACGATCGTCTATTACCAACACAACCGAGTTTTGAGTTGTGGGTAATTTTAATTTATCGCAATTATTAACATTACCCTATCTTCATACAAGGTGTAAACGGACCCTTCACAAAGCCGTCAACCAAGCATTCTGTACATCAAACTAAGTAATTCTACGCAAATATTATATTTGGAAAACTACTTTTTTTTTGGGATGAAAAATCACATTTTATGGTAGGATTCAATATAACGCACTCAAAAATATTGTGCTGATGGATGCATTGAATACGGGGGTCGTGGAGTAAATAAGTGTCGTTAAAGTAAGGTTACAACATCAAAAACAAGTATATAAAAAAAAACTTGTGAATAAACTTTGACCCCCAATATCTCCGTAACTAGAAGGCATGTTCTAGAACAAGTGCTTTTCCGCTTCGTGAAGGGTACTTTTACACCCATTATAAAATGTAATCTTCCAACAATACTTATTTGGGTCTAATCTGAAAAGAATAACAAGCTCATATAGTTTTCTTATCGAACGTTCGTATTTTTCTAATAACAAGCGTAGGTTAAAAATGCCACGCTTGAGATACCTCACTGATTGATCATCTTATGTATGCGAAGGTCGCCGTACACCTGTAATGCTCATTCATAGAGTAAGCCTAAATTATAATCAATAGCACAATACCAAACGTCTCGTCCACAAATAATGTCTTTGTCTTGACATCTCGTGTCAAGTACAGATTTGGTTGCATATTTTTGGCGTTGGGCGACTGCTGAGTGTGAGGGCCTGGGTTCGACTCCCAGGTCGGGCAACGTGCTATTGGGTTTTTCCATCAAGAATTATTCAGTAGCGGCTACAGAGCCTGGATTTGTACCCGATTGATGGCAATAGGCTCACCCCCTATTACACGAGACATAAAAACATAACGCGTACTGCGGGTATTCAATTAGGTACGCCTCTGCCGAACCCTTCGGGAATTGATGGTGTGATGTTATGTTATGTGGAAGGGCGTTGTTGCATCCAAGCCTGGATCTGTTTGTGTGGAATTAAAACTAAATATTTTGTATACCAATTAAACTCTCCTTAAAACATAAATGTTCTTTCTCCAGCACCGGCCGCGAATGCAGGGCGACTCATCATTGCGTGACCAAAGTATGGCCGAAGCAGGTCGTCCCAGAAGACACCGACAGCATCTGCAAGATCTGTACCGACATGGTGCAGCAGGCCAGAGATCAACTCCAGAGCAACGAGACACAGGTACAACTCAATACGTATCTTAAGTTTCTAAAACAAGATTTCCATTCCATACATTCTTCCATTTTAAAAAGAAAGTTGATTGGAAACCAACGTATCCGCTATGTCTATGGTATTACCGTTAGGGCCCACACTTCGGGGTGTTACAACTTGCTCGGCACATTCGATTATGCAGTATTTGATGAACAAAAAACCCGACCCGAAGCCATTTCAAGAATACGTTCGAATATCACTTGTTTTGTGCCGATCGGCTAACTCCATTCGATGTGTGGATTTTGCCCAGTTGCACCTAGTTATGCTGACCCGAACACGCGTGTGTTTGTTAGAGAGCTATCCCCTTTATAAAATATTTAATAAAACTATACGTAGGTACGGCTTTGTACTGTCTTAAACTGGATTCAGTTTAAGACACTAAACAAAAACGAAAAAAACGAAAATAAGTCCATATTTCTTACCAGTGATTACTGGTAAGAAATATGGACTTAATTTCGATCGGCACACTTTGTTACAGCATGACACAATAATGAATTATTTATTAGCAATTCTGGCAGATTAAGGAAGTCAATGATACTATTCACTTTCAGTTCGTCCACCTTTCATTGTGTTGCGGTTTTGAAAGAGACCAAAACCTACCTATCATGCTTGCGAACAAGTAATTAAAAAAAAAATACCTAAAAAGTCGAGACAAAGTCCCTCTAGATAATTATTATAATACTATTAGCAGACCAAGTCAGATAGTTACGATTTCTATTCAAAAATGTTTATCATATCTAAGACAGTATTTTTTTTGGTGAACGCTCGCTAGTTTCTTATTATCTTAGAACAAACAAAGGTTGAACTTACACGTTGTTGAGGGAAGTCACTGTCCGATAGTCACACGACGCCCACGTTACATTGTTTTATAAATACAGTACAATTATCATAACGACTTATAATCGAGGAATTGACTAATGACCGAGTATTGGATACCTTTCTAGAAATCATTTAGATAGATATCTAAATGATTTCTGGGAATTAGATTTAGAATGATATCTAAATGATTTCTTGGTTGGTTCAATCAAGATGTGCTTATTTATATCCATTCAATTTTATTTTGCTCACCAACAGACTTTCTCCCATCTATCCTTATGCCTTTCCTTACACAGGGCGAGCTGGGAAAAGTAGTGCCATCCTCCCCTACTACCCCAAAGATAGGTCTTTTCTCATGAAAAAAAAAAGATAGGCACTAATTAAAATATTTTAGTAAGGAAGCGAGTCTCTGAATAAAACATTGTTTGATTAATTTATGTAAACAATTCACCCGTAAACGTCGTTCCTTTGTTTTTCGCTGCCATGATAAGGATGACCTGAATCCAACCATTTGTGTCGAACTGGATACATTCACAAATAAAAAGGATCACAAAGTCAACAAAGTCGTTGCTTACGATCTCATTGTTACAAAACATTGGTTTCACATCTTACAATTCTGGGAAAAGATGCTATTGTTCACTATAACATTTGACGTCCTAACGTCAAAAATATGAAATAAATTTAGGTTGTGTTTTGCCAACCATATTTCATTCTTACAAACAAATTAATTATAGTAATGCATATGCTTTCAGATTCTGCTCTGGACATTAAATTTTATAGTAAGTCCATATAATCTGCTAATGTTCGTAATTAGCGTAATGCTATTTATGTGGGTTTGTTCATTCAAGTTTCCTAGGTTGTAGAAAATTCATAAAAAATCATTATGATAGTGTAGTTAATGTAGCTTATAATCTTTGTTGATAGGACTTTTTTATATCAATATTGTTTTATTAGACTTTCGTATTAGTACCAAATCAAGTAAAATGTACTTACTCACTGTAACATAATAAATTCGGGTCAAAGATAATTATAAAGAAATAAAATTATATGGTCGGGATTTCCAATGATATCCTCAATTATTAATATTGGTAAAATAGTAATGCGTTACTAATTATTTTGTTCCATCTTTCACCCGTAACCAGCAACAGGGTGTGACGATGAAATATTAAAGTTGCATCGCTATGATGAAAAAACGGATTATTTTATTTTTAAATAAACTACATAACATAATAGTATGTCAGAAAAACAGAGTATACTTCTTCAAAACATTCCCTAAACTGGGGCTAGAGTAGTAACTATTGATCATTATTACGTATATTTAAACTTCTGGATTCATTCAGTACAAAGTACACACGCCATCATAAATGGAAATAAAACTTATTTCACCAGCCTGATGTGCTGTATTTTTGTGACAAGGAAATTATTATTAGTATTGTGAAAGTAAAGCAACTCAATAAAAATCACTGCCTAAATCCATACGGCTCAAACACTAATCTTTTGTGTACAAAATTTTACATTACATTTACAGGAGGAACTAAAGGAAGTGTTCGAAGGTTCCTGCAAGCTTATCCCTGTGAAATTAGTTGCCAAGGAATGCATGAGGTTAGCCGATGACTTCGTTCCTGAGCTGGTCGAGACCCTGGCTTCCGAGATGAACCCTCAGCAAGTCTGCTCCGTCGCCGGCCTCTGTAACAGTGCCAGAATCGATGAGCTGCTTGAAGACTTTGTAAGTAGCTTCTGATTGTTTTTTGCCTATTTTCTAAAAAAACGGTGATATCTTTTAGTTTGTTATTAGGTACAAGCCTCAAGAAATGTAAATATTTTAATAAATAGGAGCGTGTGTGAACAGATGTATGAACGAGGACAAAACAAAAGACGTATGTAAGGATCGGATCTTAAGTGATGGCATTCTCTATTTTCTACCTACCCCCCATGGGGAAAAGGGGTGAGAATGCACACAAGTACGTAAGTAGGAGCGTGTCCAACTTCAAAAGCGGTTATAGAACAAAGCGAGTCTATCAACATCATACAGGAGTCCCATTTGGCAAGATGTCATTATGTTCTTATTGTCACACATGCTTTGATTATTTCATAAACATAATTGAAAGAAAAATTTGCTTTCAATGTGTATGTGTAGTGTATTTAATACGCTGATAGTGTAACTAATATTAGCAGTTATAACCTTGTTATAGTCTGGTTCTTTGTCATTCTCAAAGAATGAAATCAGTTGCCTTATGTACGCACTTTGAACTGATCCAATTGTGTGTCAACGATGAACTAGATGCGTCATTGAGATAATCTTCGATTTGTAAGCATATTGTAAACAAATCTATAATGACTATATTATTAGATTCTTGTACCCATAATAAACACTGATAATAATGATATTATTTTTCTAACATCGTTTTTTTTTTCTCATTGAGACTTACCAAAATTTTCCGTTTTCTGAATAATGAAGCAATATTTGGTAACATGACTCACACAATTAAATGTCTTAAAAAACAATCATTCATGTCATTAATTATTCGCGATCACGCGATAGTGATATTCTTTCTATTTTTGTTACAAGTTTTGATATTGTCGCGAAATTATATTATTTTTATGCTAGCTAGATTAGTTGCACTTGACACGGTTAAAATGTCACCAATAACAGGAAATGCAGATAACGTCGGATGCACTCATAAATTATCAAGTTTAAATACAACTTGATTTATTTTTGTTGTTAAACTGGATCTGTTGCAAACATTAATATTTTTGCTAAGGTTTCGTGACATAAGATCTTCAAACTCAAAGTAAATAAAAAGAAGGGCTAAAAGCAAAATGAAGTGCTTTTTTAATTTTCGTTAGCCTGTATTGTTCCACTCTTTGGCAAAGGTCTCCCCTCATTCCTTCCACTTCTCACGATGGTTTGCTTCTCGCCAATTCGCGAGGAAGCCATCAAATGCGTCCCGCCATCTTCACCTCGGTCTGCCGCGACCCCGTTTAGCTGACTCAGGGCTTCAGTCTTGCATATTCATATTAATGCAGTGAATTTATTTTTATTATTCACAAAGCAGTAAACAGTACTTTCGTACGCATTACACATGCTAAGTAGTTCACAACGACATTGCTATCAGGTTATCGCGATTACATTAGACTGAGTGACCTTGCATCGCGCCACGTTTGTAAATATGTATTGCCATTTTGTGTTTTATTGTGATGATAACTACAAATTGCGTGCCCTGTTAGTAATGGCACGTAGTTATGTCTGTTTTTTTCTTTGTTTCACTGTTATCGCTAATGATGATTTATAACCCTATTTAATATGTTTATTTTCGACAGTTACCTTACCTTTTTTAGCTCCTGAGCAAATTTTTTAAACGAAAAGGGTTACCCCTATCAGCCGAAAGAATTATTCAACCGGAAATCATACTGTAACCTGGTATTCAGCTGCATCCGGTTAGACTGGAAGCCGACCCCAACATGTTGGGAAAGGCTAGGCAGATGATGAAATCACGATATTCACTCCCAATTATTTAAACAATTTGTACCATGATATTTTCATATAATTTTACAGAAATGAAATCAATAAAATCCTTAATTGAAAATGCACCGTATAAATGTTAGTGTTAAAGCTCCAAATCCAGGCAATATTTAAAGAATATTTGTGTAATTGCTACAGAACACCCAGTTGAGCCTGCGTGTGGAATGCAACAACTGTCAGCGAACGGTCGGCGTGTTGAGGAAGAAGTTCGACGCTACCAGCTATGAAGACTTCCTTCTTGGATTATTGCAGGTAACATCAATTGAATAAACATGAACATCAAGTCTGTAGTCCCCGAAGGGTTAAGCAGAGGTGTACCTAATAGTAGACCCACATTTCGCCAGTTACGTTGAAGTCCCTTGCAACAGGGGACGCCCCATATTTCCATCCACCACATGAACCACTTTTTAATTTGATTATCGGGCTGTCATCTTTTTCAAGTTATCTATTGGGCTGTGATTAACAAATGTATCTTTATCATTTGTTGTTAAATGACCATTAAGATCTTTCAATTGATTCTGTCCTCGTGGTGCACTACTGCCCACTTCCTCTCACGGAGAGAAAGCCTGATTCCCAGTTGTGGGTAAAATTATAGGCTGATTGTAATAATATAACACTTACTTTACCGTTTGCACACACATTTGCACCTCCTCTTTACAGTTTTTGGTCCTTCGAGCCGGATTAATAGCGGAAAAATGCCTGCTAAATCACTGATTTTTTAAATTTTTTTTTCCCAGATGTGCCGCAAAATGGACTCTCTATCCGACTCTTGCTCGATGCTTGTCTTCAAGTACTACGAGAACATCGTTCAGGCCGTGAAGCAGGACTTCACTCCGCAGAGCATGTGCCACGTCAGCGGCCAGTGCGCGTACAAGTTCCATCAGCACGACGAGTTCACCTTCCCTGCTCAGTTCACTGACTTCAGGCCTACTGAGTAAGTCGAAACTTTTGTAGAACATCTTACGTCACTCGGGTTGTAAATCTATACACTGGATCGATTCAATATTGCCTTCGGCGGTATTTGTTGAAGAACAAAGTCAATTCGATTTAATTACTTTCGACTATACACATATCGGCTTTCATTCGAAGACATTGCGGCTATGCTGTACAAACAAGTACATATGTAGAACTCAAAACATGCTAATTTCGATCTTATGATTACGATTTCAAGATTGAGTGTAGCGTCATTGAGCCATCGCGTTGAGCTCATTCGGCTACACTGTCATTAATGCATACGTGTCGTCTGTTTGGGCAAGTCTTCTCAAAGCTGCTATGGTTTTATTCTCAGAAAACTACGTTAATATAAGGATATGTAACGTCACACCTGTAATCCCCGCAGGGTTTGGCAGAGGTGTATCTATAGTATACCCATATAGCGCCATTTTTTGTGGGCGTAATGTCATTGCATGTTATTGAACGTTACATTAGTTAGTAGGTAAGCCGGGAGTGCAAATTTCGTCTGAGATGTACGATTGATTACAATTGACGTTTGTTGTTGACTGAAATTTTACACATAATAATAAGCTTCGTTGAAACATTCTTTGTGCTGATTTCCTTTTGTTTGCCAGTGACGTGCCTTGCGAACTGTGTGAGCAGCTGGTCAAGCACCTGCGTGACGTCATGGTCGCTAACACTACTGAGGTCGAATTCTACAGGGTGCTGAAAGGTAAGTCTTAAATTATAACAACATAACATAGATACACACTATAAACTTTAACGACAATTAATTAGAGTCACTCTTTGATTATCTTATTATTTTTCTGTGTACTTCGTAATTGGCGTAATGTTTAGTATAATCCTTTTATGTTTATGTACTGTCAGCTGTGAAGCTACCTATCATAAAATAAATAAATAACATCGCGCCTGTAATCTCCGAAGATTTAAACAGAGGTGTACGCACGACGGCCATTATATCTATACAAAACACTTTATGCGGATCTCTCATTGTACAGGAAATCTATACAAAGCGAAGACATGTTATGCTGGAAATGCATAGCTTGGTGTGTTGCCGCGTGTGGTAATATTACATGCACATTACGCCTGTTCTGTTTAGTCAATTATAAGAACTTATTTGTTAATCGACATCTTAGTTTTTCAACCTTGTACATAGCATTAGACTCTCTATGGTCTAAACTTTAGATTTTAAAGCCACGTTACACATGTGGTAACATACTACATAATTATATACATTGACATTGAAATAACTTGAAAACGTACCTATTTTGATGATTTGGTGTTACCTTATTAGAAGCCTAACCTTACTGTAACCTTGACTGTACTAGCAAAAACAACGATCTTCCAAACAAACTTTCATCTATTCCAAAAATCTAATCAGAGCTCACATTCGTTGTATAATGCACACTATTGCAAAGCATGCTTCCAGACCCATTGGTTCATCACAAAATCTGCACTTTGACAGGCCTCTGCAAACAAACCGGAAACTTCAAGAACGAATGCCTCCACTTAGCCGAGCAGTACTACCCGCTGATCTACAAGTACCTAGTGGAGGAGTTGCAAGCGGATGCTCTGTGCGCCATGATCGGCGTGTGCGGCAACAGGACGGACGAGCCCATCGCGCCGCTCATGTCGGGGGAGCTGGCCATCAAGACCGTGTCCACTAAGCTGATTGGTGATGATAAGAAAGATGATAAGGTGAGATATTGCGTTCGGTTGATAGTTTAAAATGAGAATCGAACGTCCCTTTTATCTTTTGTTTCGTTTTTGCTTGTATGCTTTGGAATCGAACAGAATGTTAATGTTATAATGTTGGAAGCACTGCTACTAGACAATTAGGTTACAATAATCAATCACAGTATTGGAACAATCGATGCCACATCGAGATATAAGAAACCTTATTGTAACGATAGACAACGAGAGTATTATTATATTATGGACTTATATGCAACGTTTTAACCAGTTACTAGAATAAAGATGAGTTTTATGTACTAGGTATAGTAAACAGCTAACAAATTCATATAAAGTTATGACATGTAAAAGTGTTGTTTTTTACTGTGGCAATTACCATTTCCCTTATATCTCTTGGCATAAAACAAAGAAATATATATTTTTTTATTGGTAAAAACTATTGTGAATGATGATCACGTTTGATGACGATTCCGGATTGTAAAAAGCTTAACTTCAGTTTTTTTTTTAAGATTTAGAACTTTCATATATTATATAGGTGGGTCCGTGACCGCTATTGCCATGCTCAAACGCAACAACTACAATACTGTAGTTATCTTTGTCTAGAATTTTTTCTATCACATTTCTTTTATAGTTGGCCCGTGTGCCCGTCGCGAAACAAAGCAACGTGCGCGTGATGCCGGCCGCGGCCGCCGCGCTGCCCATCGAGCGCATGTTCGTGTCGCTGCCGCAGCCGACAGCGCCGCAGGGCAAGGCGGCGTGCTCCTTCTGTCAGTACTTCTTGCACTACCTGCAGGTGGAGATCAGCGACACTGGGACCGAGGTAAGAGAGAGAAAAAACATTCATTCTTAAACATTTGTACTCAAGTAATATGGCGAACCTATTGCCATCAACCGTTAACAAATCCAGACTCCGTGGCTGCTACTGAGAAATTACTGATGGAAAAACCCAATAACACTTCGCCCGACCTGGTAATCGAACCAGGACCTCGTGCTCAGTGGTCGCGCTTGCGACCACGAGACCAGCGCGGCAGTCAAAAACATAGCTGGCGAAATGTGGGTGTACTAACGGGTACACCTCTGCCTAGCCATTCGGGGATTACATGAGTGACGTTAAGTTATGCATTTGTACTCAGTCTGCTGAGCCGTAGCTACATAGGAAACTTTCACAAAACATGACCAGAAAAACGATAGATGTACTGCGTGAATGATGATTTGGTGAGACAGATGGTGACTCATGAGATGACGAGTAAAAGAGAAGAATGCAAAAAGAAATGCTGCGCCGACCCCAAATAAATTGGGATAAGGGCAGGGAAATGGTGATGTTCATGTTCGTGGTATATCCATGTCCAGTCTAGCACACCCTGGGTGTGGGTATTCAGTACCATTACAGCTTTGCGCGCTGACCGACTAATATTTTGCTACCCTATGACTTATTGTTTAGAGATGAAGTATATGCCAATACGAAAGACGAAGAAAAAAAAGAGAAACGGATGGCTTTTAATTTCGAAATATCCGTAAAGTATGTATATACTTATATAGTTTGAACAAATAATAAACTGAAAACATTTTCTCATGACATTAAAGTATGCTATAAGACAGCACTACTACTGAGCCTGAGGTCCTGGTCCTCAATAGCGGGCCAAGTGTTATTAGATTTTTCAATCAGAAATTCCTCATTAGCGGCCACATTACCTGAATTTGTACCTGGTTTATGGCAACAGGCTCATCCTTATATTACACAACCCATTAAACATAACTGTCGAAATGTGGGTGTACTATTAGGTATACCTCTGCCTAACCCTTCGGGGATTACAGGCGTGTTATTCACCTAAAACTAAAATATTGACAGGATGCGATCTTCGAAGCCGTAGACAAGGCTTGCGACAGACTGCCGCAGTCGGTGAACGGTGAATGCAAACAGTTCGTGACGCAGTACGGTCCCGCCGTCGTCGCCCTGCTGGTGCAGAGGATCGACCCTGCTACCGTGAGTACATCTTTCGGCAAGGTGTAACCAGACCCTTCACGAAGCCGTAAACAAGCATTAATTATGTAAAGTTTACAAATTACTGATACCTAAAAATTTAGAAATTTTACATAAGGTTTACAATGGCACTTATCTACAACTGTTTGACATTCCAATTCTGAAGTAACGCCTTTGACGGGTCCGCATAGGAATCACCCCAAAGGCCATTATGCCACGAATCCAGGTTTTGATTAGATAATGGGTAATACTTAGTTGTTAAGGGTAGTTATTCTGCGACTCTTACGTAGTCAATCTATCTCTACAAATTAACTAAAGTTGTAATATTTTTAATTTTCTTTATCTCTCATCGCTATGTCTGATGGTTTAACATTAATAGATGAAAGAAAACTTCGAAGATCGAGGTTTACATAGACAACTCGGTTGCTAATTTAAGTTAAACCCAAGAAGAGTATAATGTTATGGTTTTCCTCAGGTTTGCCCCGCTATCAACATCTGCCCGAAGGTCGGCGAGGTGCGCCGCGTGGACATCAACTCGGAGAAGTCCAACTGTCCTCTGTGCTTGTTCGCAGTCGAACAACTCGAGACTATGCTCAAGAACAACCGCACTGAGGTATGTTATACTTGGATTTTTCGTCATCATCAAGTCGTCCCAAAGACTTCCATTGCTGGACGAAGTTTGGGGATGGTCCCGCCACCTTGCCACATCATCAACATATTAGCTGTTAGATGTCTGTTAGATTATTAGATGGAAATTAAAACAGTGATAACCTTCTTCGTGCAGCGTATTTTTTGTCTCAATAACATTTGGAAATTGGAACAATCTTTTACATTGCTGAAAACATCGTGAGGAAATCAGCATGTTCTAGAATCAAAGATTCAAGTCATATGACCTACTTTTACCCGCTCTGGAGCAAGATGGACGATGTGCAGCCCACTCCAATCTATACCCTAGTGGCGGCATTGTAAACTGATTGTGCTACCACTCTTGAGGTGTGAACCGGTCGTGGAGGTTTACCGTCTAATTTTATACATTAACTCATCAACATTACAAAATTTACTAGAACTCTTTAGTTGACTGAGGCGCTATTCAAAGCGAGCCGTTTTACCTAAGCTTTGTCAGCATTTTTTTTTTTACTAGCCTATATTGTGTCCCACTGCTGGGCAAAGCCCTCCCCTTTCTCCTTCCATACCTCTCTATCTCTATTCAGTAATAATTTATTACTGTTTATTAAAATTGGGCATAACATAACGAAACCATGTAAATAAACGAAAAAGTACATGAAATTTTGACCATTTCAGGTTTATCGTCATATATGCTAACATGTTATTTTATTTTTGAGATGGCGGACTATAGGAGTATTTTATTTCCTATTTAACCATCCCATAACCATGATCGTACAGGAAAGCATCCGCCAAGCCCTGGACAACCTGTGCACGCACCTGTCCACCAAGCTCCGCACGGAATGCGTCGACTTCGTGGACACGTACGCGCCACAGCTTGTCGAGATGTTGGTGGCCAACATGAACGCACAGGAAATATGCGTGTACTTGAAACTGTGCAAGGATGAGGTCAAGGTAAGCTATTCAATGTCAAGAAGCCGATGGCCCACCAGATATGGCCTATGGAAAAAGCCTCATACTCACGTGCATGTACTTACACCGGCGCACCCATACCCCGAACGATAACTTGTTTGCTGATGAATAGGAGACAATATTTTAGAATGTTTTCGGTTCTGTGAGAAGACAGAGATGCTCAATATAAACAATAATCGCGAAATATATCCCGTAAGTGATAGTGTAAGCTCACTTATAAACCGTGAAAACTTAAAACAGTGTGGGATTTACTATTACCCATTAATATATTTTTTAGACATTATTTTATATTTTTAACACAAAACCAAATAAAAAAAAAACATTTAAAAATATAAAAAAATAGTAGCCCAAGGATATCAGGAACAAGGTCCAGGCTGCCGGTGGTGAGGGCTCCACACAGAGGAACCTCCTCGCTACCGTGAGCTGCGTGCCGTGTGCACGAGTACTGCGCACTGAATCAAGCCCTTGACCCAGCCGCGCAATGAAAGCCTTCTAAGATTATTATTAGATTAGGTATTAAAGGCTAATTTGCCGTGCTAAATATTTATGAATTAAATACATCTATCACTATCCTAAAGGACCCGTTGAAGATCACCAGCCACAGTGCGATCGACAAGTTCCACCAGAACCCGCGTCTGATGGGCGACAGGAACAACTTCCGAGGCAAGTCGCTGCTGCCTACCAACATGTTGGTGGCTGCTAACAAGGATCACGATATCGGTGAGTTAAACGGCGTTACTAGCTTTCGGTCAAAGCGATGTTTTTCTGAAATTGAGATTTAATCTAAATCTAAACTAATATAATAAAGCTGAAGAAGAGGTCTCTGGAAATACTAGCCAGGTTTGAACAAATCTTAGCCCAATTGTTGAGGAAGCTGTAGGTAGGCTTTGTAACGTCATGCTACCCTGACTTACCCTTAGGAGCCGAGCGGCGGGTGAAACCGCGGGACACAACCAGTCTAAAATATTATTGAGATTGTAGTCGTGCTCGTTTTTTTCCTTATAGAACTTTAGTATAAAGCTTCTTGGCAATCCTTGCTTTGATATTATAATATCCTATAGGTTATGAAAATCAAGGAATGCCAAAAATTATTAAATTAATCCATTTTGCTGCATGGTTTTCTAGAACCCGAGTCCATTTTGTGTATAAATATCGTTGAATTATTTTACTGTGGCAAAATTTGACTAACACAGGCATCATCGTTTCAGTGTTGAGATTTATAGCTTTATTTGATATATTTCTAGAAACGAACGAGATCTACGACAACACAGTGAACGGGCGCGCTATCCGGCCTCCGGTGACGCAGAAGACTGTCTGCGTCGTCTGTGAGTTTGTGCTCAGAGAGATCCGAGACGAGATCAAGGACAAGCATAATGAGGTTTGTAGACGTCGAACCATCTCATTGCAATTCTATAATTTCAATGCAGAGGGTGCCTCACGATACTGCCCCCCCCCCCCTCCACTACCGGTACAAACGCACCCACACATAAGCAACTTACGTGCGCCTCAGGTTTGGCCTATATAAGGCAGTAATTTGAAACCGATCAGGATCAAGAACGCTGACCAAACCCGCCAACCCCTTTTCTTTGCGGAGATGCAGCTAGCACCAAAAATACAGATCAAAATTTCCAACTATTCAAAAATTAAAATCAAATCTCTTCCCAGGACGAAGTGAAGAACATAATCCACAACGTGTGCAAGCGCATGCCGAAGTCGGTCCGCGCGGACTGTGACCAGTTCGTGGAGAAGTACGCCGACATGGTGATCGCGCTGTTGATGCAGGAGCTGCAGCCCGAGCAGGTGTGCGCGGAGCTCAAGCTCTGTGATAGCGTCAGTGTGGCTACTGTTAAAGGTTCGTCATTTTTTACCTTAATTCACTGAACTGAAGCATTGCCTACCTTTGTTTTTCTAGGGTTTTGGGGTTTGTTTCATAATGCTAGTGAAGCCAAATTGAATAAACTTATGCATACTATACAAATACATAAGTATCTACAGTAAAATTTAAATACAATTGTAACTTTTTCAAGCGACGACTTTTTAACCGACTTCAAAAAAAGGAGGAGGTTCTCAATTCGTTTGATTTTTTTTGTGTTTGTTATCTCATATCTTCGTTATTTATGAATCGATTTGAAAAAGTCTTCTTTTATCTGAAAGGATATACTTTCCGATTGGTCCCATTGAAATTTAGCTAAAAATACGTTATCCAAGAAAAAGAAGTTGCGAAATTGATACTTGACAAGGCTTTGTGTGTGTTGCGATAACTAAAAAGAGTAAAATAAAAACTTTTGCAAAAAAATAACCGACTTCCAAAAAAAACACAAAAATAATGGAAAATTTACTTTCGGAAGTCGGTGACTATTGTTTATTTCATTGACTTTTTTCCAGTCGGTTATTTTTTTGCAAATAGTTTTTTTTTGTGCACTAAACATTGTTTCGCAATTCATTCAATTTTAAATAATATACTTTCTTGATATAGTTTAGTTGACTCTTATGGCACCCATGTTAAAAGGTGACGCCTACGACCGCATGGAGAAAACATGTATCAAACCAACACTTACATATATGTGTTATTTAAACCGACTATGCGACAATCAACACAAGTTTATAACCTTAATTTTGAATGCAATCTCATTCATGTATGAATGTACACTTTAGCAAGTGGGAATTTGTCTCGGTGAACTGCAGTTCACTTCATCATCATTCTCCTGTCCTTATCCCAAATTATTTGGGGTCGGCGCATCATGTCTGCTTCTTCCATACTTCTCTATTACTTATCATCTCATCAGATATCTCCATTCTTGCCATATCATCCTTCACACAGTCCATCGTTTTTGGTCTTCCTCTGCTCTTATACCCACACACATTCACACTCAAAACCTTCCTCACGACATTTCCTCATTCGTCCGCAACACATGCCCGTACCACGACACCCTGTTACCTCACAACGCGCCACTTTCAGACTTCCTCTTATGTACTCATCTCAATCTATAACACCTATAATCTGTCCACAGAGGAGATCCTAGACTGTGCCGTATGCGAGGCAGTGGTGATGGCTGTCCACAAAGTGCTGAGCAACGACAAGGTCGACCGTAACATCGTGCACATCGTTGAGAAGTCTTGCGGACTCTTACCGGCCAAGTACAATGCTAGGGTGAGTATCAAACACACTACAATCTAATCAAAGCAAAACTAGCTGCGTCAGCAAGCATGGAGATTGGAAATTATTCCACGGCAACGTAGTAACAGGATCTATTCTGAAAGTCTGCAACATCACAAATAGTTGTCAAATACGGGTTGGAAGGGATACCGACATACTCAGTACAACATTCTGAACCTCCCCACATAGAAATTTTTCGCCGGTTAATAAAAAAAAAATCAGTTCAGTATCAGTTGTTTCCTACAAAAGTGCAATACCTACACGGTCAAAATGTATGGAACAGCTGATTTTTTTATGGGGATTCAAAATGTGGTTTCCGTTTTCGCGTCGGTGTCCCTTCCACCCCGTATATCACTGTTATGATGAATTTCTTTAATATTATAAAATGTAATTGGACTGCTTCGTTGTTCCAGCAAGCGATCGCAAGCGCGACTGTTGAACATGGGGTCCTGGGTTCGATTCCCGGGGCGGGCAAAGTGTTATTGTGTTTTTTAATCAGCAGCCCCGAGGTTGGAAGTTGGTGATATGGTACCCCGTGGCTCGGAAAATACGCCGATGTTCCTGCACCTGATCTCTCTCCGCGAGTGTCGGATTGCCGTCCCTGATGACTATGAGAGTGTGGGAAGAGATATTTCATGTGTGCCTGCGCACACACGCGTGCACGTGTTTCCCGCGCCGATGGATAAACCCAGACTCATCAGTTGCGCTTGCAACTGCGAGACCAACAAAGTCATACTGATGCGCGACTGGCGAAGAAAAACAGTCGGCATGTTTTTTATTATGTCATCGTTCTAAGCTGGACATAATCCACAAGCCGTTGTCGATCAGATTGTCGCACAAGTATCGCGTGGCTTACCAAAACTGCATGTAATTAACAAAAAGCAGTTATTTTAAAAGTCCTTCTCATTCCGATTTAGATATCCAAGAAATATTTTTATAAGGATAAGAAAGATTAAGTTATGACGCTGCATGAATAGTTGATTACATCAATCAATCAGCGAAATAAAACGTGATATAGGAAATTGTAAGTTCTTTAAAAGAAATCAGTAGTCAAATTCTTATAGTAATACAGAGGAATGAAAGATATGCTGCGCCGATCCCAAATAGATTAAAATTATGGCAGGCTTTCTGTTTATATTTTGATGTAGCTCTATAAGCTGTAGCTCTATCAAACATATGATGTTGTTCCACTAGCGATGGAACACTTTATATCGGGTCTAGTTGTCTGCTCGTTTCTGAAACTGATAGACGCCACTGAAGATATTAAATTCATAGCCGAATTATGGGCCAACTCAATTTAGATTGTTATCCACACCCTAAGAAAAATAAATTCCAATCATCGAATTAAAGTTTCATTTGATACCCATATCATGGAAATGCATAAAAAATAACCAGTCCGCCATATTGTATTTAGAATGTCGTCACTTAGCTAACCATGCGGTTGTTACCCACTAAACATGTATGCAAAATTTCAGCTCAATCTGAAACCTGGAATTGGGTCAAATTTAACTTCTAAGAGTTTTTATATAATTAGTTCGTTACAGTTGAAGTTAATAAATCCGTGTTAAAAATAAAGAGATTTAAAGCAATGGACGCCCATTCCGCTATTTGAAAATCATTGTAATCAAGGCAGCAGGTGCAATATTGACAAAATGAGGTCATGCATGAAGCTGCGAATCACACAATCTACTTGCACCCCTCAAACGTAACGATTGACCTCGATAAACATTTGATTAATGGCCTCATGTGAATTACATGTGTGTGTGACCTACATCACTCCCCTTTTAAATCAATAAAAACATACGACCTAAATCGGTTTCAAATTATTCTTATGAAAGGGTAGATAACGACTAACGACTGCTGAAATAAATAGGTGTGAATAAAAAGATAAATATATTATGTTATTCTCAGTGATCAAATGAGTAAACAATAACAACAGGTTTTAGTGAAAGTTGTTCTTGTAAGACAATAATTTTCGAATACTGTTTACACACGCAGCAATACTTTAAACCCGACTATAAAACAATAAAATCTGTGCTAACTACTCGAGTTATCCATACAAACAAGCACTCCTTTTTTTTAATAAAAATTCACGATTTTATGTGCATACTTCAGAACCACACTTGTTTATATGCAGCGATATCTTTACTACCAATCATAAAAAGGTTTTAGCATTACTTTATCTAAATTACTGGTGTTTATTCAAATTATGCTTTGTTACTGTGACTAAATATCATATAATGGAT
Organism: Standfussiana lucernea; assembly: GCA_964057025.1. Taxonomy (NCBI): domain Eukaryota; kingdom Metazoa; phylum Arthropoda; class Insecta; order Lepidoptera; family Noctuidae; genus Standfussiana; species Standfussiana lucernea. The sequence goes on along the minus strand of OZ059794.1, from coordinate 5,196,978 downwards.
TAGTTGGATTACGATATGTGGATATATGTACATAAATGTCAAAGATAAACTATTGTAAATATGATACCAATGTATTAACATATGGCTAGACTAGACTAGGTGTATTAACATACGGCTAGACTAGGCTAGGCTATTTTCTTATTTTTTTTTGGTTTGCAACGAAGATGTAACGTCTATGAAAGGAGTGGATAAAAGTCTTTGTCCAGAAATAGGAAAGAATAGCATTAAAAGACTTGATGCCTTCTCTACTCTCTCTTATAATATATTGTTCTTATAACTCTTCCATACACAGTGCCACTCGATGATGGAGATCTACGGCGACAGCATCATCCATCTGATCGAAGAGATCGGCACGAAGGGCGTCTGCCAGAAGATCGGCATGTGCTCGCCTTCCGACGCCGCCTACGTGCATATGTACCGGGAGAAGAGGAACTAAGTGTGTAAGCATACTTGTTTATTAGACACACATACACAGGGTGAAACAGAATAAACATAAGATCTCTCGTGTGGTGACTAAGACCATGAAACTGAAACGCTTTTGTTCTAGGAGTTTTGGAAATTCGTAACTTTTTTTTAGGTTTCCCATACATGATGATCAGCCGATCGCGTTTTTTTTTTCAAATTTCAAGAACTCGTAGAACAATAGTTGTTCAGTTTAATGGTCCCCAGAAACCAGGTCTTGCATTTATTATGTTACACATTGTATAAACACTGCAGCGGACGAGCATCGCCTCAACTCGAGCCGTTACTATTCTTTGTAGGATACTCCATTCTGCGAACATACACTTGATAAGCATCGTAACAGCGTTTCTGATCGGGATCAGCTTGTAAAAATGAGGTGTGGTAATGCTGTATATACCACAGTACATGTGTATGAGCTTTAGCCAACGCGATAATTTTTTGTAGGGGCGTTTACCACACTAACTAAGACATCGAGAGAAACATTTCCAAAATGGTAGCCAGTATGATATTTTTTAAATAAATTATAGAAATGTAAATGTGTTAGGTTATTTCCATATTTCAAACCCTACCGTGCCTTATCAAGAAAAATCAAGAGCGCAATGGACTTTTCTTTATAATTCGCGGATGAAATATGGACCATATTTTAAAGAGTCGTCCCATATTGCAAGACGCGACAATTCATGATTAGCAACATTGTTTTTGAAGGTTAATTACAATGAATCGTCGTCGACGTCAATGTGTTCATATTATTTTCTTTGTATTTTATTATCATTATATTATTAGCTAAGTCAATATGTTTGATGTTAAAATGGCATTGTAGAGTAAATTCATCTCGTTATAGTGTTTCTAACATAATATATTGTCACACTCGTTTACCCTAAGAGCTAGGCCGACGCCTATCTATAAGTACACCAACATTTGGCAAACCTATTGCCATCATCCGCTGCTACAACTTCCGGAGACTTCGGTTTCTGAATTAATAATTAAGATAAATTATCTGTATGCTGATACTCTCGTTCTTTTCCAGATGCCGCATCCCGGTGTTTACCAGATATTCGTAATCTCCTATAATATTAATTTTACTTAAGTCATGTTTTTTTTTTCTACCAAATCCGTGTAGTAATAAGTTTGATTCATTTTAACAAAAATGTTGTGACTATTTTACGGTTAGATAATTTTTAATAAGTGTGAAAAGACAAAAAATGAAATTATGTGAAATGTTAAGAAATGAAAATTATTATTGAAAAAATAGGAAACTATTTTTGTAATGAAAAATTTACGCGGAGAAGTGTACTTATTTGCGAAATAAATAGTCACAATCATGTTTTGTTTCATGTAGCTGTTGCTTCATAATGTTGTTTAGATATTTCACTTAAAAATATTTATTGATTGTGAACCACTTGACGTAACATGTATTAGAAAAACATCAAGTGAGAATTATCTAAACGGCATTCCGGAGTAAACATGGTTTTAAGTGTATTTTGATTTTAGTTCTTTTTTTAAGTTTATCGTAATTCTTGACAATTTATAACCGTCATGAGTAATCAGTAACAATCGCTACTAACATCATATATTTGCAACGACATTGTAGTTACACGCCTGTGATAGCTCATTTGTAAACTGTTTCTATAAATAAAAGTTGGAAAAAACAACTATGTGTTTTTTTCTTTATTCAGTCATTTTAGTTTTAATTCTTACCGTGCACAAGGCGAATCTCACCGACGAAGAACAAACCATAGTTTTTCTATTCATTCGTACTATTGGTATCTGAATCATAACTTAGTTTAGTCAAGTCGGGCCAAGTGCAGATTTCAGAAAAAAAAACATCGGCCACTGTTATGTTAGATGAAGTGCATTTGCTAAAAATAAAACACCAGTAGCAATTTCAAATTATTAATAAAAATAAAGCTGTACCTACCAAGAACCAAATATTAAGATTACAAGAAGCAAGCTAACCATGCATCATTGAGCTCTAGAAAGAGAATCGGACACATATACACGACAGAGAAAACAACAAATATTATACTTTAAAAAACACGCTTTAAGAGTGACGTCATTTTATTTCTCATATTCTTCTCGGCAAGCCCTTTCATCTAATACCCAAATCATGGGCATGCATAAAAAATAACTAGTCCGCCATATCGGATTTAGAATGACGTTACTTAGCTAACCAAGCATTGTCATCCAAATTAAATATGAATGCAAAATTTCAGCTCAATCGGAAACCGGGAATTGGGTCAGTTAACATTTTTAATTTTAAGTTTTTTTGACATAGTTACAGGTGAAGCTAATAAGCGTGTTAAAAATCACTGACTGACAGCCGTGCGAAAACAGAGATAGTGTAAAATGTGGTGTTGTTCCTCAAATGATGACACTTCATATCGTCCTGTCTGTCCTATTAATTACATATAACAGGAGCTAATGATGGACGCTATGCTGAGAGTGCCCAACTCGTTGCCAAATTTTGGGCAGATTCAATTTAGATTACAATCAACAAGCTAACAAGAAGAAGAGCTTGACCTTTTGACCGCCACGGTCAGCATAACACGTCTAATTTGGATGCGGTGAAATTGTGGCTTGGCGTGGAGGGCACACGTGTCTGTTTATGCTCTGGCGTTCAAAAGGTTAAGTAACTGTGAAAGAACTGTGCGGCTGGTAACTGAGTTTCTATTTAACAAGCGATTCTTCTGAGGGTTGTGGTGTATGACAGCGTATGTCCTCTTTCTGCTCCGGTGTCTGCGGCGCGAGCTCAGGTTCGTTCGGGTTATGCTTTCGGATATGATCGGCCAGCCATAGGATGGGTTCTGCTGGCCGTTCGTGGGCCAACGCGGTCAATGCTGGCAGTAAGGTCGGCGTTATGTGCTTCTGTATGTAATCGTTTACTTGCCATTGATGGACGAGTGGCCCTACTACCACTGTGGATACAGAAGATACGTTTTAATAGTTCATATAACCCCTAAGTATATCACATCGATCACATTAGGCGCGTTGCGGTCAAGCGCAAGCATAATAAGTGGAAAAGAGTAACGCATAATCGAAACCTTGGCTGTAGAGGAAGAGTGAAACACTGCATTTTGAACCTTAAACTACGATTAGACGACGACATCTTAAGTTACACACACCGCACAAGTAAAACTTACCGCAACATCTCATCTGCATAGATTATACCTACATACTTTTCTCTACAACAACCATTAGGCTGGAGCCCACCAGTCACATCTGTATATTCGAAGAACCCTTCCTTTCATATATTATACTAGCGGTCGCCCGCGGCTCCGCCCGCGTGGATGTCGGTTACCGCTGCAAAAAGCCTACCCAGGAAAGACACGGTCAGCAAAATGATTCCCAGGTCAATTCACAGACACCGACAGTAACATTGACGACGCAGTCATTATCCGCAGGCTGCACAGATTGTCTTTCTGTGTATGTTAAGTTGTTAATGATGAAAATATTTAAATGTAATTAATACTAAGTTTTCACTTCTGCCGGCAGTCCCGGAGCGCAACCCGTTGTTTAAGGATAGATAACTAAAGCGATTATTGTAGAGCTTCTCCATAAACAACATTTGACGTTAAATTATTTTCAGGTAACAAAATATACTGATGGTCGGGAGCCCCGACCCGTGATAGGGCAACGTAAAGTTGCCCATGCGTAAAACATTCTTTTCGTAAATCAATTCCTACTAATTTGAATGTTTGGCCCTGGGATTTGTTTATCGTTAGTGCGAAAGAAATTTTTACTGGAAATTGGAGCCTTTTGAAGGGTATAGGCAAATCAGTAGGGATCATGGGTATTCTTGGTATATGAGCTAATTCACCAGCTGCAGGGCCGGTGATAATCTTCGCTACTATTAAATTATCTTTTAGCTCCTTTATAAGAAGTCTCGTGCCATTACACATGTTGGGGGGGCTTAAATTTCTGAGAAGCATTATCGGCGTGCCAACTTTTAACGACAGTTCATGAGGTGGTAGCCCAGCGGGGTTCAAAGAATTTAAAAATTCCTGGGGGTAGTGCACAGCGTCCTCGATGTTAGTGACGGTGTCTATGGATTTATAGCACTTAACTTCACCCGGTACTTTCTGCATAATTAAACTGTTTATTTCGTTGACTGTTTCATTCCTGGGAGAAACTATTGCTCTACAACACAGCCAACGAAAATCATTTTGATGTAAGTTTTCGATGTCAGGATATATAGCATCTATCAGACTATCTAAATTATGGACTATTTGGCCTAGAGACTCATCCAAAGTAACCGCATAATCGGTGCCCAAATTTAAAGATGGAAAAATTCCTTCTCCAAGTTTCAGCAGCATATTTATTTCGGATGCAGACCAGTTATCGTTGCGATCAAGCATCACACCAACCTTAAAAATGGATTTAATTCGTGAATTACAGACCGCTTTGAATAATCATAACGTGTATATACGAAGTTTTAATTTTAAAATATTATAAAGAGGAAAACTTTGTTTGTATGTTTGTTTGTTTGTACTGAATAGGCTCAAAAACTACTGGACCGATTTTAAAAATTCTTTTACCATTCGAAAGCTACATTATCCACGAGTAACATAGGCTATATTTTATTTTGGAAAATATTAATATTAAAAAAATTTTTGGCCTGACGGTGGTAAAAGGCTACCAATGAGATGATACACCTGTCCTTCAATTTTAAAAGTGGGCATAAAATTTCCTTCCCTGATTTCTTTTGCGCCAAACGAAGTCATTTGAAAAAGACTATTGTATCTACGTATGTTTGTTAAAAAATGACCAGATAATGGATGGTTATTAGTTAAAAGATTTTTTATTGGTTGTGGTGGCTCCTGAAGGTTAGGAAGACAAATTTTACCTGAAGCACAGCACATACCATTAGGTTCGTCTGTCCATTTCTTGGCAGAGCAGTTAGAGCAGATCTTATTCATGACTCCGATTTGGACGGACGCTTGTTGTGCATAATCAACCTGCGGATCATATCTGAAAGCCAGTCTGTTGCTGTTAGCTAAAATTCGATTGCGAACTGTGTTTGTGGACAACTGCTGTCTCTCTGCTTGAGCTCTAAGTCGCTGCAAACGCTCGACACTCGACTCTCTTTCGCGCAACTGAGAGGTCCTTATATTTTGTTCATGAAGACGTTGGGAACGCTCCAGCCTCGACTCTTGAGCGCGTAGCTCGGAGGTTCTCAGACTTTGTTCGGCAAGGCGTTGCGAACGCTCGACACTTGACTCTCGTTCGCGTAAGTCAGAGGTCCTTACATTTTGTTCATGAAGACGTTGGGAACGCTCCAGCCTCGACTCTCGTGCACGTAACTCAGAGGTTCTCAGATTTTGTTGTGCAAGGCGTTGCGAACGTTCGACACTCGACTCTCGTGCGCGTACCTGAGAGTTTCTCTGATTTTGTTCAGCAAGGCGTTGTGAACGTTCAGGTGAAGATTCTCCCATACGACGTATTCTTGCTGCCCGTGCTTGAGAACTATGTTTAGAAAGTTGAGACCTGGCTCTCTTAGGCATTTTCAAATGTTTAAGAAAATGTTAATAGCGTGTAATAGTCTAGCTCTGAAAAGAACTGTTGTTTAGCCCTGAAAAGAACTGTTGGTTAGCCCTGAAAAGAACTTTTGTTTAGCTCTGAGAAGAACTTTTGCGTAGGTGTAGTTTTAAGAACGAAATCTAAAAAAAATCGCACGAAAATTATTAGACTTCGCGCACGACCGCTGCGTAGGGAGCCGACCTCGCGATTGAGCCGCGCGGGTACCTTACTCATAGATCTAAACTCCCCTCCCGCACGCGCACCCCCGCCTTGGTGACGCCCACTTCGCAACGGGCCGTGCAGCAGAAATCGTAATATTTTAATTTCGCCATAACTTCAAAACCAAACGTCCAATTTTAATCATTCAAAGACCAAATATTATCTCCATAAACTGTTCTTAGTGATGAAATCATTTATTTTGATAAGGATTAATAGCATGAGTAAAATAAACGCGTTTAAATGTAGTCCAAAAAAAATTCAAGATTTTTAAATAAAAAAATGGTTGCTGTGCCTCACTCGACATAGATGGATATAGTGTGTCGCGGACTTTTTTGTAGATATTTATAAGATCTACAATTAATTAGAACATTTTATGGTTCTATCTTTTATAGTTTAGGCAGCGTACGCAAAATAAGTAACTTTTCTGGTTGATTTTTTACACCTTGTGTCCGAAAAACCCAAATATCTTACGGAACCCTATTTTTTTCCAAAATAAAATATAGCCTATGTTACTCGTGGATAATGTAGCTTTCGAATGGTGAAAGAATTTTTAAAATCGGTCCAGTAGTTTTTGAGCCTATTCAGTACAAACAAACAAACATACAAACAAAGTTTTCCTCTTTATAATATTAGTGTAGATTATTTAGCGTTAGACTTACTACTAGGAAAGAAGAAATGAATCTCTCGAATTGCTTCAGCATGATTCTCACTGCCATGAATACCGTTGAAGTAGTCTCCGTACTTAGTGCGACGGCCATAACACGCTCGCAAGCTATCCGGCCAATACGCTTGAGCTTCCAGTACCCTACAAACAGAAAAAGGCAGACAAAACCATCCAATTAATAGTCTTTACCCTATCTGGTCATGGGGACCAAAATCTGCTGAGACCAGCGATCGGTGCGGGAAATATTATAGTGCGCGCAATCACAGGTGAACGTTCTCTTCCCTCACTCTCAAACTCCGGTGGAACGGCATTCCGACACGGCCAGAGTGAAATCAAGCGCATTACTGACGGTTCAAACAATGACGATGGTAAACTAGTGAAGACGTGACCTTTGTAAGAAAGATTTCTATCCTATATTTGAACTGGCTTTATTTATCATGCACAATGGAAAGCGTTTATTGGGTCCTTTGAATAAGAAAGCCCAAAAACATGGCAACTTCGTTCCTTCAGGCGATAAGGTTTTGTTTTCCTTACCTTACCTTACCATATTTCCATTTTAACGTCATTACCAGCAGACCACTGTAAAACTTGAAAGCAGATCTGATAACATACATAGCAGGTCCCATAAGAGTCCTCCACTTCGCGATGCAGTTCTTCGTTGCGAGAACAATCGCGATGATTGGTCCACTCGCCATATGTGCCACGAGGTGGGGGAAGTGATGCCTGCCGTAGTGTCCCTTGTAAAGCTCTGCTGCTTGCTCAGGAGTCAGGTGGACTTGACGCTTCTGAGGGAGACAAGGTAGAATTTATTGAGTAAAAGACGTTTTTGAGAGGTAGGTACTATATTACCTACTCGGAGACGACAAAGCTTCGAGCGACAAATTCTTTACAGGTAAACAGAAGACAAAAGTAAAGATAAAATTAGACGGCTGAAAAAAATGAGTGGGATAAACCGTTCTGAAATGAAACATTAAATCATACGAGCGTTTAAGTTTGAACACAAGAAATTAAAGTTAATGAAGTAGTGTCGAAGTTAATTAAAACAACTCTGTTATCATTTATCAACCTACAAATTCGAAATTTTATTGCAGGTCCAGATCGTAGCGCGTTACGACGCGATTAGGGAATCATTTTCTTTCGAATTGCCACACAGTTGCTACGCGGACGTAATCTTTAAACTGGGGTGCGTCACTTATCTATTGTTTGGGGGAGATTAATGAAATAACATAGAGCATAGAGCTAAAGAATGCACAGAATTACATAATATATGCAAGCGGTCTTAGAAATATAGAACATAGAACAATAATTATTATAATGAATCTGAGGAAAATACATCAATATCATAATAAATATATATTTATTTTATTGTATACCTAAGCATGTATGTGTTTACTATCTCTTTAATTATGATTGTTTAAGTTATTAATTTTGTAGTTAATTTATTCTTCTTACACACTGTGTCTACTTTTCTTTTATATCTATCCTCTCGCAGGTCCGCTGGAAGAGATTTCTAAATGAAATAAGCGGTACCTTTGTGCTCTTTTGTCTTTATGTATTTTTCCTGTAATGTGTTTTGTGTGTACATAAATAAATAAATAAATAATCAACGCTATCTATTGTAGGTAATATTTGTACACATCACTGAAACTTGGAAATATTTTAAAAGTCCATTATTTTATGTTTGTGTCAACCGGGTTATTGTTTATTCGCAATTATTTTTATTATAGCATCTACTTTGGGTTACACCCATAGTGTTAGTAAAAATAAACTTAATTAGATACTAGTGTTAGTAGACTAACATGATTTATAGATGGCAATTAGTATCATATCAAAATACTGAAAATATCAAGACACGTTTGTTTCTGACGCGAAGAAAATGTGTCTAGAAAACATGAAACCTTATTTAGGTGATAAATAATACAGAAATTAATGAGTAAAAATAAAAAGGAGCGTATGCAAATAGCAATTATTTTCATGTGCGATATTAAACAGTGTCCCCTTCAAACGTCAATGGGGAGTCGTAATTAGTTTTTTTCTATGGTTTCCATAGATAACAGCGGTGACCGGCTGAGAGCTGGGGCTCGAAGATCTGACGATGACTTAGGGTTGCCGACCACATTGACATACTTTTTTTTATTGTAATAATTTTATTTTTTGGAACGTAAGTGTCACACGAACTGGGATCAATACCGCGACTACGTACACAGTTACTGCTGATTGTATTTACGGTCTTATAAAAATGTCATAAATGACTTTAACCCTTTTCTCCATGGAGATTTAGGTACGCTTTCGAATGGGCAACTAAGCTTCATGTTTTTGTATTTGACTGAGCGACTCTTTGATAATTCGAAAGTGCCTGTAATTAGTGTAACTGAAATATATGATTTGAGTTTGAGTACCTAAATCGGGTGACGCTTCAATGTTTTTCAACAAGATCAATTTTCTTATATTTTTTGTATGTCGCACTGTTGGGCATAGGCGTCCCCCATACCCTTCCAGGTAAACTTGGCTCCGCCACCTCGAGCCAGGATTCGCGAAACACGTCCAGATCATCTCGCCATCTCTTTCAAGGCCGGCCTCGGCGGCGCCGTCCAACCTCAGGCACCCAGTCGTTTATTAATTGAATTATTAGAACAAGATACTTGACCCGAATTGCGAACAATAGTTTCGTGAAACAACACTTCTACCATGTTCTCTCCTAAAACAATAACCACCAAATTCCAAACACCGAATAATAATATCTCAACAAGCAAAGCGTGTCATCCCTATTTCTAAAGAGGGTTGCATGTGACGCGGAATAATGAAGGCGCCCCTCTTCAACTCAGCTAATGTCGATATGAGTTTTGCATATCACGACGGCAACCCTTGCAATGCCGGCGGCACGCGGCACGCGGCCAGCATTTCGGACATGAGGGGATGACCGAACGACGCAAGAATGCGAAATGCGATGGAGAGTATTTGCGAAATGTACCTATGTAGATACTAGGAATGGATATTTTTTAGTACCTTACTATACAAATAAAATTAGCTACTTTGAGAAATTCCGCAGATATGACGAGAATCGATATCTGAACATGATATAACAAAAAAAACGTCGTCATTCCGTGAATTTGTATACCTATTACAAAAATTCCACCTATAAAAAATCATCGTCTATCTCAAAAAACCGAACTTAACCAGTTCACCGTAAATGTCTTACACTATTTTGAAAATAAAATAAAATGGCGGAAGTTAGGCAGGCCAAATAATTCAAAGCCCTTTGTAGTACTAAACTATGTCATCATCTGCCTAGCCTTTTCCCAACTATGTTGAGGTCAGCTTCCAGTCTAACTGGATGCAACTGAATACCGGTATTTTACATGGAGCGACTGCCTATCTGACCTCCACAACCAAGTTAGTACTGGGTTTTTAATACGATACCCTATGGTAACACTGGTTGTCAGATTTTCGGGCCACAGACTCCTACCTGTAATGACTGCCAAAGATCTACAAACGACAGCCGGGACCAACAGCTTAACGTGCTTTCCGAGGCACGGAGGAAACACGGTATGTAATGGGTGGTCACCCATCCAAAGAACAACCTAGGCAAGCGCGGCTTAACCTAAAGATTGATCCGAGCGGCAGTTATTATTTAGCCACGAGCTATTTTACTAAACTATGTACCTAACAATTTAGATTAAGTGACACTTATGATTAGTTATGATGATAAATAGCGATCGTCCGCTTAACTTTAGTAGTAGTATGATACTAATAAAATACGAAGCAAAGTTAAAAAGTTTTAAAAACGAAAATATTTTTTATTATAAAGTCCACTACAGATTTTCTAAATGTCGATATGAGTTTGTATATCACACACAAGTTCACACAACCCTTCCGATGCCCGCGGCGCGCGGGTGGCTAAGTTTGGACATGAAGCGAAGGGATGGTCACTCTCCTTTTATTGTAATTGACGTGCTCTCGTGTTCTGCTTTTTATATTGTCCTCATCCAAATATATTTCGGGCTGTTCCTAAAGACAGTCTTTGAAAAATGTCTAACAATCGTTTTACAAGTACTTAGTTGAATTTAACAATCTACAAAAGTTATGAAAACACAAAATTTTTGGACGTTCAAGACGATAACGTCTTGAACGTGAAAATCTTGTATTTTTTTTCTTGTATTTTGTAAAAGGAACCATATTTTATGATTAGCTACTCGCCCTGGCTTCGCACGGGTGCAATGTAGATACTAATGTATTCTCTACTATAATATGCATGTATTATAACATATAACCTTCCTTAAATCACTCTATCTATTAAAAAAAACTGCATCAAAATCCGTTGCGTAGTTTTAAAGATTTAAGCATACATAGAGACAGACAGCGGGAAGCGATTTTGTTATATACTATGTAGTGATAAATGTAATATAGGTAAATATTTGTAGCCGTTTTTAAAGTTGGGAATAGAGTTCATCGGCATTTTCAGAACAAGAATAAGGAGAACACCGACGTGTCTATTTGAGTTTTGCATATTGTAGTATACCCGTTTAGTTTACTCATGAGGGGTGCTCAATAGATGTCGTTAAATACTCATAAGGTTTTATAGTAAAACAGGGAATATTTTGATAATGCAAAATGACTTTTTTTTACATAACTAACTATTATATGGGAAAGGCTTTTGCCCAGCAGTGGGAGAAGAGAGGCTAAGGATAAAAGACTATTATTAAAAGCCGAATGATAAATCTAAAAAAAATCCTTACACACACTACACAACTATTCTTATTACGGGACACATTTTGGAACTTGCGTACGAGTACTTTGCAGGGAAATGATTAAAATTTTTGAAATCGGTTCAAAAAATCATTTAGTCAAAAGTCGCCTGTCAACTTATGTTTCGAACAAAAAGACCACTAAAAAGGAAAAAAGAGCCCCGTAAATATAAAACCCCCGACCGCCACCGGCGGGTGCCGGTTGAGGCGACTGCGGGGATGGGCAGGAACCCTTCTGTCTATTAATATTGTTACAATGATCACCCATCCGTCTGCTTAGTGGCCTAAAAAGGTTGATGTTCTCTGCTCGAAGGCTTGTTGTGGTGCAAAATATTTTAAGAAATATCGTAGTTTATAAATAGATACGACTTATTAAGAAGTCTCATTGCCTCTTTGATGAGTTTTCAAGGCTAAACTGCAATAATAAAATAAACTTCTCTTAGTTGTTTCATTAAACAGTATTCTAATTTGCGATAAATGGCGCAATAAAGGGCGCAAAATTTGAAAACATCTCATCTAAATCTAAAATACAACGTCCAGAGTAACATAAGAAAACTGTCCACAAGGTACATGTTTCTAGTGCTGACTTTAATACGAGTATAAATAATTGTGCCCTACGTTAACTTAATTGATACGTAATAAACCGTTAATAAAGCACTGTAGCAGTCGCGTGCGTCGTGACATTTGTGTTTAATAGTTCAGTAATATTGGAGCAACGCGATTAACGCCAAGCTAAAGCTTCTAAAATAATGTTATAGTAGTATTGTTCTACATTTTCATCCTAATTTTAGACGGTCTGACGAAATTATATATTTATTTTTGGAAGTAGCTTATCAAAAACTCTTTTACACGTTTTTTTTTATGAACTAGTACGATATGGTTCGTCAACGATCGTAAACATTGAGTATAGACCGACGAAACGACGGATCAATTTATTCTCAATTAAGCGAAGTATTATTTTCTATGGGTAGTAACAAAAGTGAGTTGCAAATATGACATAGTAAATACATCCAACCGTAGCTAGGGTTCTACGACTTCACTTATGCTGCGAGATGAATTGCTACGCTATTTCTCGTAGCACGATTGTAGGTGTCTACGACTGACCCCTAGCCTAACAATACAGTGTAAAGCTAGGTGTCTAGACTAGAAAATAAATCCTAGCTAGACAGTGCAAAAACTGTGTAAATATTTTAAGCTGTCAATGTTTCGTCACGCACAAATGTTTGTTATGAGTCGCTTCAATTACGCTTAAATGATCGAAATTCGTTGAAAAACGCAATCCACAAGTCAACATAAAAGTTAAAAGGTAAGTCTCTATTGCTTGCAAATGGCATTGAATCTTACATGAGTTTTCCTTAGCTGCAATATGAACATTTTCCTCACAACACAACAATACTTGAGTGTAAATTGTTACAAGCATTGATATAAATGATCTTCAAATTATCTGAGGTTACAAGATAGATTGTAAAGATAGTCAGAAGTACTAACCGCAAGGATGTTAAACCCATGATCTATAATGGTGTTCTCAATAGCCTCTGCATCTTCATAGGCCTCCGGCTTGATGATGGCCAGGGTTCGCTCCGAAAACGCGTGGTAATCCGCATTAGTATTAGAGGAAGCATTAGACATGATTAAAATTATATTTCTGTTTTCGTACAAAACTGTAATGAATAATGACAGAACCTTTGACGTTTGTAGGTCGTGAAAAGAGGTCGCATGTCTAAAACGTCCAATATCTCTTGACACTTGAGAACGGCGTTGCTTGTCAAAACAAATGTCAAATGTATGTTAAAATCAGTACGTAAATGTAGTTCCGTATGTAGCCACGTTTCATGTTACAGTGGTTGACGAAGGCCTTAATATAATGTTAATGGATCGTGAATATGATAATAAGGTCGTGTACAGGCTTTTGATGTTTGTTTGCTGAAAATGTTTTTTGAGAAACTTGGAAGATTAGAAGAGAAAATGTAATGTATGAAATATGGAAATTATGTGTTAGACCTACTAGTTAAATTTTTTGCCACTTAAAGAGATTTTTAGTTTGGAAAAGAATGAGAAACGCTTCAAGAAAAATCTGAAATAAAAAATCGAATGTTTTGAAATAAAATATTGATCGTTCCATCATGTGATTTCCTTGTTGATGCTCACTATGATTTAAGTATAGTTTGCGAACTAGGTACACTGACTAACTACCTTGACACTTTCCTCATTACCATAGCCGTCTAAAACCCGTCTTCAACCACAAAGACAGACAATTCCTACGCAAACAAACAATAAAAATCAATTGCATATCGATAAACAGACATTCTGAGACACTAGATGGGAAAACTGGCGTTTCCCGCGGACGCCACCCCTCGTGGCTCTCGGGCGCGGGGGGGCTGCGTGCGGCGCGGGGGGGCGCGAGGGGGAGAGGGGGCGAGGGGGCGAGGGCGTAGGGGCCGCGCGGGCCCCAGTGCCCCCCGGACGCAGCGGCGGAGCGACGCCTCCCCGACGCCTGCACCCGCGACATGCGACGTTGACCCTGTCTCCCGCCACCCGAGAACCACCGCCGTATACATGGACAACTCCTGCCTCCTTGACCTCCTCATCAGGTGCTTCGCGATGACCGAGCCCGAGGACCTCAACTTCACGGCGTTCACCGACCTGTGTCGGCTGTGCTCCCTGAAGAGCGGTCCCAGGCTCCATATCTTCGATAAGGAGTCGGAGCAGCGCCAGATCTTGTTTAAACTCAGGACCTGCCTGCCGACTATGGTGAGTAAGCCCTTTGTACTGCCCTGTGTCCTTGACTTTACAGTGACTTGCTATATTAATATCTTAGGAAAAGTGTTCAATGCCAATACTTCAATAAATAATAATAAATTAAAATAAGTTAATTTGATGACGTCTATAATGGTTTTGTGGTGAAGTGTAACGTAAACAGTGGCTTTGTGGTTTGGAGAAGTGCAATAATGGTGCTTCGTAGCGGCCAGACGTAGCTTCGTAGACGCCTGCGCGCTACGGACCGCTACGAACCATCTACGAGCCGAGCACAACAAGGAATCGCAAATTCTCACAATACCTGTTGAGTTTTTTTATGCATAAATTATCTTTTTTGGAAAGATGAATTGACATCATATCAATATAATTATAATTTATTAATTAGATTTTTAATAAACCATTAAAATGCCTTGATATTACAGCAAATAAATTCGTCGGTTAATAAATACTGGGATAGTTTCATAAATAGCAATTAAAATGATTTCATCCTTTAATTTTGATGGACATTTGTTAGTGGTTATGTGATTCTACAAAAAAAAAACAGTGTTCAAATAAAAAAGACAAAAATAAAGAGATTAATATTCAGAATCCTACCTATAGACGAACGGTAATCATTACAAAAAAAAAACAACTAAGAACCATTACATCACTACATAGTATAAAACATAGTCGCTTCCCGCTGTCTGTCTGTCTGTCCCTATGTATGCTTAGATCTTTAAAACTACGCAACGGATTTTGATGCGGTTTTTTAGGGTTCCGTACCTCAAAAGGAAAAAACGGAACCCTTATAAGATCACTTTGTTGTCCGTCCGTCCGTCTGTCAAGACCGTTTTTCTCAGGAACGCGTGAAGGTATCAAACTGAAATTTCTATATGATACTTAGTTCTACTGTCCCTGGAAGCTGTAGAAAAATCAACCTTCTAAGTCAACGCAATCAAAAGATACAGCCACTTAGGCCGCAAATTTCCGCAAATTTTCGAAACTCGCACGGGAATCAAAACCTACAGGGTACTTCCCGTGAACTTAGAATCTTGAAATTTTGTACGAAGTCACGTCTTATAGTACAGATATAGGAAAAATTACGAAAACCGTAAATTTTTAGTTTCGTCATATAAAAAAAAGTTATATACCCACAGGTTTGTACGGAACCCTCGGTGCGCGAGTCCAACTCGCACTTGACCGGTTTTTTTTAATAGATAGAGTGATTCAAGAGAAAGGTATATATGTAAAAAAAATGGATATTATAGTAGAGAAAACATTAGTATCTACATTGAACCCGTGCGAAGCGAAGTGTATTCATAAATCACGAACTTGGCAAGTCACAGTTTAATGAAAGATGCTATCGATTCTTTCTTTAATAATGCATTCGTAAGGCCGTGTTCAGAGCAATGACCTCGGAAAGTCGCAGCCCACCGGCCCATGTATCCACCGGCTGAAGTAGGTCAGACCACTGGCTTATTGCGAATCCTTCAGGGCTTTAGCGATATGCTGCTTTTACCATCACCACTTTTCGAAAGCAACGACCGATAGAAAAGCGACCGATCGACCGATAGAAAGTAGACCGATTGAAGCAATCGTTTAATTTTGCTATTTTGCTATATTGGGACCGAACGCAGAGTATCGCCGAAATGTGATGCAGAATCGAAGTTATTATCAACTGAAAATTTCAAATACGCGAGTTTGATTTCGCAACGGAGCGCGAAAAACTCCAAATTACGACATAACAACGATACAGCGATACAGCGATAGCTGCCAAAAGATGCATGTCTGCTCATGGTCTTACATGCTGTGGAACCAAGGGTTTTATCCGACATGGCAATAAGGACCCTTTTAAAAAAAAATATTTTGTGGGTATTAAAGGTCAAAGTTGAATGAACAGCGCCTTGATAAATAGTGGCCGGTGATCGCTGATTATTGTGTGAACGATTTTGTATGATTGTTATAATACCTATTGGAATAATGAGATATAACCATTTTTGTTATTGTTAAGGCTTTGTTTATTTTCAAATGCAGGTCATCAAACCTAAGCATCTTGATTGCGAAAGAGCTTTCGTTCTCAAAGTCATTTTTAGAAGGTCAAATAATCTTCTTCTTCTCACGGCTAAAGCCCTAAAGTAAAAAAAAACTAAAGTTTTTGACAAAATGCGGTAAATAGAGCATCATTAAATAATAGATCCTCTTAACACCTGCAACCCAATAGTTTACTATTGGGTTATCTACAATAGAAACCAAGTAAAATCACAGCGAAAATTCTAACCTCCGATGTTAGATTTTCTACTTTCAGCACGGAGCTGAAAGTTGAATATGCAACAGCGCGCTTTAATTTTGGCATTAATTTAGGTATCACCTAGTGTTAATAAAAACAGACGTAAGTGAAGCGACCCACCTCAGTAGGTGAACTCGTCACAAGTAGCTCCTTCTAATCCCTCCCCTTCCTTACCCCTAGAATGTCTGTCTAACAACTTCCCCCGTAAATCCAGCAGATATCGAAGGACGACTTCTTGCCGAAGAAGATCTGCGAGCGCTGCGTGACTCGGCTGGAGCAGCTCTACGAGTGGCGGCAGAGCTGCCTCAGCACCGACTCCGTGCTGAGGAACTACGCCGAGTCCATGAAGATCGTCACCTCTACTATCAACTTTCAGGTCAGTGGATATAGTAGATGAGCAGTATGCCTCTGAGATATTTCTTGACGGCATGTAAGTCAAATCAGAGGCTGACACCAGGTTAGTCTCTAACCACAAGATAAAAAGAAGTGGATTTAGTAGATCAGTCCTATAGTAAATAAACTTTTACTACAGAATCAAACCCGAATTCACGAAAAAAGAAATCAGTTGTCGTCTACATTTTGAAGATTCTTGTATGGGACAGCTGTAATTTTTGATACGATTTCGAGATGTTAGGGTGGGTGGGTAGTGCTGCGGGTTGTTCGAAAGAGATACCGCGGCCCCGGAACACAAAGGGCGATGAAGGAACATGGGTGGGTTTTAGTCAGTAAAAGTCTGACACACCCTCCTGCTCAGCCCAGAGCGGGAGAAGTCATTTGATGATTTCCCATCCGAAAAAAAAAAAAAAAAGGTTGGGTGGGTAAATAAAAATTAAGCAAATTAGCAAATAGCAGTATGCTAGAGCATACGAATAATATTCGCTTGTTAACGCCAACTGCTGAACTTGAGGCTGCTAATCAATCACAGTTCATTGTCCACATCATGTCATCACCACTAGCAAAAATATTGCCATTTGTTGTCATGGCACCAATTCTGCCTCTACTTCTTTGCAAAGCAAGTTTTCCCAGAAATAAAATATAAGTGATCGCTACTGAGACCGTATAGGCATACATGCCACAACATGTGCTCTTTATGTATAAAACCAGGAGTATCACTACAATACAGTGTTACAAAAATATACCAAGATCAATCTCCTCCTATAAAAAGCTTTCCTACAACTGCAAACTTCAAAGAAGACCTAAGATAACTTAGTCCCACGTAGTTTCTGAGGTATTTTTAAATCGAGCGTACCTATAAATAGATGGTAGTATAGTGTAGTAGGTATTTTCCGCTCGGAGCAGGGAGATGCAGCGTAGGACGCCCCCACGTCGAGACGACCAGGTGAAGGTTGTAGGGAGCGCTGGATGCAGTGCCCTTGAACCCACATCATAACATAGAACCTCTTCCTCTTTCCATAGGAATTTCAGAGGGGGAAAGTACCTTAGTATATCTACTTATGTGGCGAACGCGTTCGGGGTAATTGGGAAATTATATTAAAATCACATCTCAACGTAGGGAGCGCGGCTTATCCTTGGATCCCGAATGCCGTATCGTTACGACATGTCTTTCTTCGTGATAAGTTTTATTCGGTAATTCCAGTGGCTTCCAAAAGTTAGTTGAACTTTTTTCAATATTATGTCACATTATCTCCTTTATTTATTTTTCCAACTTATTGATTACATTTTTAAATATTCCTATTTAAGTTTAAAAAAAAACGTAAAAATTAGTAGCCCACCGGTATCGGGAACAGGGTCCAAGCTACCGGCGGTCAGGGCTCCAGAGAGAGGAACTTCCTAACAATACGAGCCGTGTCCAGGAGTACCGCTTTCTGAATCAAGCCCTTAATCCAGCTGCTTAACGAGAGCCTCCTCAGGTATTACACACAGGTGGTCACATTAAAATAAAAAAAATAAAAACGTTTATTTCAATTACAATAGGCATTTAGATACATGTAATTGGAGATCACCTTTTAAGCAAGGAATTGCTTGTATTAGGAGATTCCGCACTTCCACTTGTCATTTTTATGCAATTGAAATGTAGACAATGTAAACAAAAAAATAAAATAAAAGTAAAAAATAAAAGGGTAGCTTAAAAATTATACAAACAGTTCCAGATCGCGCGTGTACGTGTGGTATGTGTTTCATGAGTGGGTGTGTGAGTGAGTATGGGTATGTGTGTGAAAGTGAGGTTGTGTGGTGTGTGAGATAATAAGCAATGCTTAGTTCACTATTTCCCAAATTGTATCCTGTCTGTTTGATTGTCACGCTTTCATGCTTAGACGAAGCGTATGTACAAAATGGACGTTTTCGTTTGTCGGTTAGCCCTGCGACAATGTCTTGGGATCGAAAGAGACTGTACAAGTCTTCATTCACTAACCTTAGGCACAACAACCCAAGCGTAACAATTTGGTTATTGAAAAGTAGATATAATAGACTCCACATCGTCGTAAGTTTTAGTTTTAAGCCAATCGGTTACAGCTTTTTTACAGTCCCGGAGCTTCATGGAATATATTCTTAATTCTTTATTCAACAAGTTGTATATATAAGATGCTCGCCTCGGATATTGCCTTTTAGCGAAAACAGATCTAACCTTGACCGTTGGAGCGACTAAGTAGCTCCTTCTACTTTTTGGCTTAGAGGGGTCATAAGGGAGGGATGTGTGTTTTTTTAGTGTGAGATTATTATTAAAAATTCTAGATTCATATGTTTGAACTGTATGCTGTAATAAGGTTTTTATTGAATAAAAATTAACTGGCAGTAATAAGGAATGTTTTGACATATTATTTGTTAACCGGCTTAGAAAAGGAGAGTGCATAAACAAATGTGCTCCTCGTAAGGACTAAGTGATCACAGGTTTTTTTCTGGAGTACGTAGACTCGTAAACTAGTTGTCTAATGGTCATTTAAGAGATTTAAGTCACCGCGTCTGTATGTGACATCAAATATACTAGTATCATCATCTTCCTGCCCTTTGTCTCATTCTACTTGGGGTCGGCGCAACACGTTTTCTTCTTCCATTCTCCCCTGTCAACCTTCAAATATAGTATATCCGCAGGAATTAATGGCTGAAATACATGTTCAAAAAAGGGTTGTCAAAACAGGAAATTACTGAACATAGATAGTTGGATTAGATAATAACAAAGCCATACACGGTACAGGTCAAACACATAAAATATGATTTTAGACGATAATACGACAATTTATGTGAAGTGAAAAACAACTAACTTTTGAAGGTCACTAAATAATACCTAAAATAAATAAGCATTTTCAATCCTTAGCTTAGCTACGAGACATAATTTTAAATAATTGTTGTAATACGTATTGTTACCATCCCAAAGCTGTCGGATACGTACCTAGGTAATTTCTCGACCTAGACTTGCATAAAACACTTTTATTTTGTAATGTCAACAGTGATAGTTATGAGAGTTACATTACCTACAATGTTAATAACCATTTCATACGTCATAAGAAAAATTATCATAAAACCATCAAAAAACCTTCTGGTGTCGTAATTATTTGGAAACCAGCCAGACGACTCCCAAGCTTAATCGTTACCTTTTGTGTATTTAAACAAGCTTACATGCAATGTTCAGAAATAGTGGTTATGCTTTTAACAATCTTCAAAGTTTTGATTACGGAAAATGTTGGTAAACATAGTGAAAAGACTAGGAGCCGGTCGAGTTAACAAAGTGCAAAATAGACTTATTGATTCTTCAGACTGCCTCGTTGGTCGAGCGGTCGAAAGCGCGACTGCTGACCATGAGGTCCTGGGTTCAATTCCCAAGTCGAGCAGTGTTATTGGGGTTTTCAAAGAAGAATTTCTCAGTAGCGGCCACGGAGTCTGGATTTGTGTCCGGTTGATGGCAATAATCTCGCTCCTATTATCTGGGACTTAAAACATAACTGACGAAATGTAGGTGTACCATAGGTACACCCTTGCCAAACCTTTCGGAGATTACAGGCGTGATGTTATGTTACTATGTTATGTTCTAGGCACAATTCCCAAAGCTAACATTTTCTGATAAAACAGAACAAATGATCCATAAACAGAAGGCCGATCCATTTAAATTAGTCACGGTCACATTCCCGATTTGGATCATCACTCTCTCTCAAAATGGCGGCTGTATTAATAACTAACGAAGAGTACATATCAACATCCATCTCTATTTTGGCTCGTAAAGGTCAGGCTATATTGGGGCTTCCAAGAGCGGTTCAGCGAATACCTGTCCACTGGAGTGTGAGAATGAATAATGCCTATTTATTTTCACATATTGGGGATAACTTTTATTTTATAGTCGCGGTTGGGATTCGAATAAGGCGTGTAATGGCATGGCGTGTAGTAGTCGCAGATTGCGTCGTCAGCGTACTGACTTTGTCATCTTTTTTTACTTTACCAAAGTTTTTTATTTACCTTATGTGTGAAATGTACCGGTGTGAAATGATGTCCCTTCCATCCTATATCTCGTTGGGATCCGTGCAGAAATTGGATAAACAAAGAAACACATATCCAATCTCAGAGGGGTCTGTCAGTCTCGTAATATTAGCGCGGAGTCCTCGTTCTGATTGAGAGGATAAATTTAAGCATATTAATGGGATAAATAAAAAACTGTAAGCAGCAACAGCCGGACTGGCGAACGAGAGGTCGTTAAGTCGATGCCAACTCGTTACAATATAGGTACACTTAAAGTGAAATATGGGGTTGTTTTTAAAGCTTACACTAAAGTAAGTAAATATGTTTAATGGTTTATTTTGGTATATTGGGATGTGCTGGCTACATTGTGGCAAATAATTTCATATAGTCTTTTCTTTGCTTTTTCATGTTTATTTAAAATACTTTTTTTATAATATCCGGCTCTTTAAACAGAAGTCTTGCTGAGGACTGGCTAAAGACGGGCGTTTTGGGGGACTGTCTCATGTATTTTTTTTGAAGTTCAAAAAGTGCTGAATATTAGCCTAATTTGAAGAAATTACTTTTATTTAAGATCTAAGAGAGATATAGGAAGATTTAAAAAAACTGAAATTTTTGAGTATACATTCATATTGCACTATATCGTTAAAAATACAATACAGACTGAATAGACTAAAAATGGGATCGATGTCAACGTAAAGGCTTATACAAATGCCCATCTTGGCTCCAAGACACGAAAGACTGCACGCGACAAACTATAATTGAAAACTCAGTACCATTGTTAAATAATCTAGAATTTCAGTACCTATTTGCTGTTACAAAACGCTCGCGAGATGAACGGAAAACAACATTGAAAAGCAAGTAATTATGAACTCTTAGCAGACTCTTTGTCAAATATTTGCGATGCCGACTATTCGAAAAGACGAGTTCTTGTTATTTTCTGACACTTCGATATAAGGTCGGAGTACCTGTAACCCTTCATAACTCTTGTGGAAGAGAGATCTACTGAAGAACTTCTGTGTGGAATAGCCGATAGCACATGTCTTTTTTAGTGAACACTCAGTAGCACTAGGCAATGTATAGCAAAGACACTTAATTTTATAAGTGTCCTTTATCAAAATTAAAAGTAATCTACTACACACGGACACACCCATGCATTTAATAAAAACAATTATTGAATCCACCTCATATGATCGAGAATAGGGCAAAGGGCCAAAAATGTGCTTATTTTCACACGCAGATTACAAGAGCCAAAATGGGGGACCGGTTATTTTATTTGTACCCAAAAGATTATCTACCTGCTTTCCGTTGCGTATAGCAACAGCACAACATTATCGTAGCACTTACGATTACGATATAATGTAAAAACATATCCTATATCCAAATAGCTTAATATAGTAATAGAATATTAGCTTGCCAGGCTTCTTTCTAGAAACATGAACATTTTTATTAAGTTAGAACTTGACGAGCACTTATTCGTGCGAAGTCCCGGGCAATAGCCAACTTTCTATGACTATGCTTCAACTATCTGACAATAGGAAGTAGTTAGTCTACGGAAGTGCTTTTCAGACTTTCAATCGTTCAGAAAACTTATAGCTGATCTTCGGAAAGGCTCCACAAGAAGACGTTTGGTGACGAAAATCGCTTTATATTAATTAGTCAACTACCTTTAACTAAATGACCGTACACAAACCACCAAATACCATTATCCAGTACACAAGTGCCGACACAATGCACAAACATGTCCAAACAAATGTCATTCCAAATTTCTGTTTGACCCTATCCCTCAGGGACGTCAACATGACGGTTGCATGCATATTTTAACATCATCATATTTATATTCAACCAGCCGTAATTTATACATTGATATTGTAGTTATATCTATAAATAGTAGGTACCTGGCGTTAGTCATTGATTACACTTTGGATTAGATAAAGAAAAATCGATTCACGTAACCTACTTGTTATCTTTATATAAACATAACCCATATTGGCATCATTCATGAGTATACTTAGGTAGATTTATGTACACCTGTTCACTCGGTTTCATTTTCAAAGCTCTTCTTCTCAGAAGTGGAAAGCCCGAAATAGCCCTGGAGACAACGGAACCGCCATTGTGCCGGTGTCCTTGATGCAGCAAAGAGATAGATATGAATATGAACATATTCTGCTTCTTCCTGTCGGCTCGTTGGGTATGTTAGCTCAGATCTCACAAGATGTTCCCCATTATCTGTTGACAAAGTAAGGCACTTAGATATGAAATGTATTGTTGTCGAGAGTGTAGGCACGCGGCGGGCGATGCACGGTCCGTCGCCGGGTAGCGGCCCTCTCCACTATCGACCGGCGCGCCCGACGCCCGGCTCGTATCGACCCACTGCCACCCACCACCCAAGCCAGCTTATCACGCAAATCTCAACCGTATCCCCTCAAACTAACGGCAAAAGTTCCGTCTCAGAATCCCCAATAGGAAACTCCATACGTACCCCGAATTTGAACCTTAATAAAGACGTTCTGTGAACTATTACCGAATGCATATTTTCCATTTCCACGTAGCCAGTTAAGTTAATGAATTATCTGCTCTAAAGCAATAGTTATAAGGTTGTTCGCATTGTTGGCTGCGCAATACGACTGTTTTCAACGCGGGAATTGGCTACGCATGTCCATGGACGTTTTGTTTTTATGACGCTCCCTGTAATTTACTTACATGAAAGTCTGCTTGTGGCAGATTATAGATTGGACTCTTGTGATCGGGGCGCTTTTGAATATAATTTTAAAGTTACTATCCGTAGCACTTCTGATAAATGATTTAAAGGGCGATTTAGTTCTTAAAGTGTCGCTATTCTTGGTAACATCGAACGCTATCATCCCTTACGTAGAGCAAGATGTCGGACTTCAGACACATCTTACCTCTTCCGGTTTGGTGCGGTATGTACTGTATATTATGTACAAAATGCATTACCACACGCATCCCATCCAAGGTCGAAGGTGGCTCCGTCACCCGAGCTCGGGGGTACCGTTAACCCTGACCTAGCGCGGGAGGTGAAGGATATTCCTACTACGGCCTCCCTCCGCCCCGCGGGGGACCGCACGACCTACCCTGAACACCACTTGCACTGAAACGGTTGAAGCCTTCCCCTCGTCACATCACATGGCTTTCATACAGCAGATTATCTAAATACGCAACTTTATTACGGCAGTTTAAAACTCAGCGATAGCACGAAACTATAAACTTTGGCAGGTACATGATATAAAATGGTCCTTTGAAACGCTAAGTTACGATCGCAACTAACTTATCTCGTTCAAACGATCTAAGGCAAAGGAAACGTTTTAAAAGAGGGCTGTAAAAGAGCATTATTTTATAAAGTTCAGTGGATAATGTTTCCTATTAATTTCCGCTTACATCTACATTACTTCCACACGCCATCTTTTGTGACGAATGAGGAAAAAAGATTTTAGACTTTCGGATGTACTTTTTATAGAGCAATAACTCTACTGAAATGACCCCAAACATTTTTTACCGTCTGTAATAATTTATTTCTGAGTTCGTAGTTTCATCATTATGTTTGTTAGAGCTACATGGAGGCGGATATGGTTTGTTCGAGATTTGATAGTTTGAATCTCACATGCCATCACCATAAATAATGCGTTATGAAATGTTTCTGCCTTTAACGTACCTTACAAGCAGCTTTTATACTTAACTTTCGACCCCATTTATAATTGTTACCAGGGAAAAGAAGCCTTGGGGGGTTACCATGACCGTGTAGACAGCTGTCTAGCGCCATCTCTTACCCACTCTCGGAATAATACTAAAACATTCCTGCATTAACAGATCATGGTAACCCACCAGGTAACAATTGTTAGCTAGTGACTCGGTTTGACAAACACGTGTAACATTTGATACTCAAGTATCACCCCCTTGTTGATTAGATAAATATATATCTGTTATACGATACGTGTGCGATTAACATAATATGTATATTATATCCCCCCGGATTTGGAGAAGACATTTCTCACTAAAATTATCTTTGTCTTTTTAAAGTGCACGTTGATAGAGAAAGATATCGTGTGAAAGTATTTAGAATACTTGACATTCTGTGTAGAACAAGATTATCTGTTGATTTACCGCAAACTAAGAATGGGTACTTATATTTTTTTCCCTTATATATATATGTAATAATAACTACTAACTTATGCCAGCGGCTTCGCCAGCGTGGAGTTCTAGAATTGACCCACGGGGTCGTCCTACCGGGATTGTCTATGTGCTATTCCAAACTATAACCTACCTCTGTGCTAAATTTCATCCAGATCCGTTCAGCCGTTCTGGCGTGATTGAGTAACAAACATCTATCCATCAATCCAAACTTTCGCATTTATAATATTAGTATAGAGTTTAGTATAGATATAACAAAGAGATCAGAAACTTAAGCCATGTTTACACTGTGAGAGTTTCTCGAAAGACGACACTCTCTTGACAGTCGTTTAGCGCATCCAATACATAACAGTCACTTAATTAACGTATAATTTACCCATATTTACTTTTTGAACCATCTGCTTTCATCAACCTTTATAAATAAAATGACAACTTGTACCTTAAAAATCTAGCTTTATCACCCAAATAACGTTGATTCTACGCCGTAGCTGCCTTAAAATCGGTGAAGGAAACATCGTGACGAAACCAGCATGTCTCAAAACTAAAAAAAAATCTAAGTCATGGGACATCCATGACACTGGGCCCATGTGGTTGATTATGGCCTAGCCTCTGTCACAGAGACGACCTGTGTCCCAGCTGTGGGATCAATATAGGTTGATTATGCCTATGCTACGCCGTAGAGGCTACGGCTACGCCAATATGGTCTACGGCGTAGACCTTAAAGCGAACCGATTAAACGGAGGCGCTATCATCTCTCTTCTCCTAATGTACCACAAAACACGCAATTTCACTATGAAAACAACGATAAAACAGAAATTTCAGGTTTACAACGTAAAGCATTAAAAGTTACGACCCTGAAGTGAGCGATAAATTCGGATAAGTTATTCAACACAATGAGTGTTTTGAATTAAACAAACATGTTACTTTCTTTGTTTTGTTTTTAAACAAAGAACGGATTGTCATGTGTAAATAATACAGATGTCATCAAGTTTAGTATCACGTTTTAGCCTTAGGGCAAAACCGTTTAAGATTATTCTGTCTGTCTGGTATTCAGGTTCCTTTTCGCTTTTGTTTTTCAAAGGTAGGTTTGATTCCGACTGATTTTATTAAACTAAATAAAATAAAATCAATAAAAAGATGAAAAATAATAAGACATACAAGGTCTAATATTTTGGTCGAATTCGCCCTAAAACAGTTAGAAAATGGCGACTACAGCAGGCTAGCTAAAAGTAACACATATTCGGTAAAATTATTGATTGATTTTTTTTTCTGAGAAAATTAAACATAATATTGTTTTTATTACAGTAAGAAAGTGAATGTGAAAATGACATGGACCAAATGGTCCAAAGCAGCGTAAATATAACGAAAGAAAAACTATTCCTATTTAAGTGGCGATGTTCGCAGTATTTTTGTCCTACAAAACGAATGACAATTATTTTGCTTTTATAGGTTTTTATTGTCCCAAGAAGACTGTTTTTACATATAAAACCAGTACATTCAAATCCAGTCGCTGTATAACAAAGAAAAACGTAGAATTTTGAAATGCGCAACAGTCCGAATCATTTTATTACTTAGTGTCCCAGACAGTATCCTTGTTCTTTACCCAGGTGCGTCGCAAAAGAAAGTGTATGCGATCGATGAGACATGCAGGCTCGCCAGCGGTTAACTTGCACTTACCACTTAGTGCATAGTGACGGCGGAGGGCGCCCGTCTCGAGACCACCCTACCGCGCTCCGCCGCCCTTGGGTTTTCACGACCGCTTCTTCAAGTATGCGCGCCTAGTACTTTCGTTTCGTGCAAGTCATGTTTTTCGGTACTCGATGGATGTTTTTGGAAATCGTGGTGTTTTTTATGACTGAATAGTGATATAGAATGCGTCTGAGTTCTTACTACAATCAACTATGGGATCTTGGAGTAAGATTTTTAATCTACTTTTATATTATTTATCGTACGTACCGTCTGTGTTTTCCCAGAGAATTTTATTAATTTATTATTAAATTCAAGCTAAAAAAACTTTCAGGAGGTAGTCCCATTGTTCATTAGTGGAGAATCGAACGCGGACATTA